>OZ025290.1:82517022-83717022 GCA_964019185.1 Maratus speculifer
ATCCAGCATCCTATGTTCAGTAGCTGGAAAGTAATCCTATCAGAGCTTCGAGATGATCTTAAATAATTTTTTTTTCTCAAATTTGATGTTATGGTCATCTAAGAACATTTTAGTAAGAGGAAAACAACTTATATCACGTTTTCTACACATTCAGACTAGAAAGTAAGTCTCCTCTTAAACGCTGACACTTTGGAGTTTGCATCAAAAACAACAACACTTTTTCCTTGAAACGGTAAATTCCTTTCGTTCATTACTAAAAATGTCCGCCAAATAGGCTTATTTACAAGACCAATCTTCATCATTTAAAATTGTTGCTAATTGAGGGTTGTGATCTGTCAAAAATGCTTCAACCTCTGCAAGCAGCTCCAGCAAACGTGTCAACGCTTTTGCTCGGGATCACAATCTTATTTTAATATGCAACAGCAGGACTGATGTAAGCTTCCCATATCTTCGCAAATTAGTTTGAAAAGTCTACTTTTAAGTGGTTTTGATTTTATAAAGTTTATTATTTTTATGCCATCATTCAGATCTGTCATAATTTCAAGAGGCATTTTTCTTGAGGTTAGCGTATGTCTGTGAAGAACACAATGGCTACTGCTACATTCCTTTGATTTATCCTTAATTTTATCAATATCCCCAGCATTAAGACCTACCATTGCTTTTGCACCATCAGTACATATATCTTTGCAGTTTTCCCATGGTATTTCATTTGATGTTAAAAATTCATCCAAAATATTAAATACTTTATCCTCTGATGTATTGGCTTCTAGTGGTCTGCAAAGAAGATTCTTCTGATAGCTATGGAAATGAACATAGCAAACAAATACTATTAAAAATGCCAAACCGGCGACCAATAAGTGTTTCTTTTACGTCATCTGCCTTATCGATATTCGTCTTACAATAGTGTTATTTGACAAAGGAGCATTGGAAACTAAATTGGCAGTTTTTCATCAAATAAAAATCTGGAAATATCAATTGCACAAGATTTAATAAGAGTTTTTGCAATGGTATGGGATTTGCCAGCTTGTGCTATTTTGTAACTTATTAAGTAGGAAGCTTACAATATATTTTTTCATTGTTTGTTTTCGCAGCTGTAGCCTTACTTTTCTTTAAAGCTAAAATTTCTTCGCATTTTCTTTTTAAAAAATCAAATGTTTTATCTTTTAACCCTTTGAGGGGCAATAATGTCTCTGTATGATTGGTTCTCACCGGAAAAATCGAAAATTTTTATTTTAAAATAAATAAAAACAATTATCCATCATTTTGCGGCCAAAATTAAAGATATCAAATTTCGTTAAATCTTTCTGGTGAGAATCTCATTTAAATTAGTCGGGATAAAGTATATCCCACCGCCCCTCAAGTGGTTAATTCTGGATGATTAAAATCAAAATGACTGCCCAACTTTGCCGGAAACATTGAGCTGTTGTTCAAAACTTTATTACGGATCACACAGAGAAGCTGATCATCATCTGTTTCAGTAAATCCCATGTTTAAGAAATTTTCATCATATTTTAGTTTTTTATTGAAATTGCTTTTCCAGAGAGTCACGGTTCTGTCTTGCTTTGATAACAATACATGATCTGGAGTCAACGGTTCAGAAATGCTTTCGTTGGCCAAAAGCTCTTTGGTTGTTTCGTCTGATTACGAGATGTGAGAAAAAAAGAATTAAGTATAAACATATGAATAGGCGGAGTTTCAAAGAACAAAATTGTTCTCCATTTTGTTCGACAAACAGAGTTAACAGCACTGACGGGCCTCTCCTGCTTCGATTCACGTTGTGCATTCGATTCAGAATACTATTTCTTGTAGCTCATTTTAAATCGAATTTTTTAAAAAACATTAAATGCAGAAACATAAATAAAGCAATTCAAACCAAAAATATTATACAGAAAATTGACAGATTACAATTCAAACCGTTTCTTTTAGAGTCTATTTTTCAACTCAGTTTAGATATATTTATTTTTGACATACGCACACACACTCAAAAATTCCTACACACTTTTGGAAATCTTCCACTTGGAATATGTTAATTTCATTCATGTTTTGTTTATTTTGCTGGAACGCCGCGGAGCCCTTGGAAAGTTCAGGCGGAGCCCCAAGGGCTCCGCGGAGCACACTTTGGGAACCTCTGATCTAGGGTATGGGCGGCATTCTAAAAGAATGGAATGTGTACCAGTCGCACAGGAGGAGGTCGTCTCTTCCTAGCAGTACGATATCCCAAGACGATTGCTATATTGTTTTTTCGGCAAATAGGAACCGACGCAGCACAGCTGGTCAATTAGCAAATCAACTTTGTGCTGCCACAAGAACTGGAATATCGCAGAAAACTGTTGCAAGATGCTTGAAAAAAGGGTACACTATTCGCCCGAAGATTTTTTGTGTGTATTCCACTCTCGAGAATCCAACGTAGCGTCCGTTTACAGTGATTCACTGTGCATCTCAATTGGACTGATGACGACGGGTCTACTGTGCTCTTCTCAGATGAGAATAAATTCAGTCTATCGTCTGAATATAGACGTAAATTGAAGGGCCGCGAGGTTGGTAGTGCTTACTGTCGTGAAAATATTTTAAAAAGTGATCAATATGTGACTCCAAGTATCATGGCATCATCTTCAATGGCCACGCGGATCTCTATGTGCTTGACCAAAGATTTATGACCGTACATTGAAGTACATTGAAGACGTTCTACTTCCACATGTTCAACTTTTTCAAGATGCTGTCGGTGAAAAGCTTCGTTTTATGGATGGTAACGCGCCTTATTAACGCACACAATCTGTACAAGATTGTCTTAATGTCGAAAATATCCATTGCACAGACTTGGTAAGCACGTTATCTTGACCTGAATCCCATGAAAATACATGGGATGCCTTGGGGAGGTATATTGCTGCTCGTCTATTTCTTCTCACAAGCAAGGAAACCGTCAACCGTGCAGTGAAGGAGAAATGGGGCAACGTGTCTCAACAGCTACTGAATCATGTTGTTCTTAGTATGCCACGCCGTGTTGAAAGTTGTCTCTCATTACACGGTAGCCACATCCTTTATTGATAAGGCACTGGCGATTTTTAATTGTGGGCACTTTGTTTTCTTTGTACAGTCATTTTTTCGGACAATATTCATATTTCAGAAAATGAACATCTGGTAATATCTTGTATACACTGTTAAAAATTTGGAGCTACGTTGAACCAATTTATGGTGCTGCAGTAGCTGCCACCATAGGATGGTGAAATGTTGTTCCAACATTTGGTGCTAAGGTCGAACCATAAAGTGGTGAAATGTTGAACCATAAAGTGGTGAAAGGTTGAACCATTAACTTTAACAGAACGCATTTAATGGTTCAACCTTTCACCAACTTATGGTTCAACCTTTCACCAACTTATGGTTCAATCTTAGCACCAACTTATGGTTCAACCTTAGCACCAACTTATGGTTCAACCTTAGCACCAACTTATGGTTCAACCTTAGCACCAACTTATGGTTCAACCTTAGCACCAACTTATGGTTCAACCTTAGCACCAAATGTTGGAGCAATGTTTTACCATCTTGTGGTGACAGCTATTCAAACACCAAATAATGGTTCAACTTAGCACCAAAAGATGTAGGTAGATAATCTATGACTATTGTTTTGCAATAAGATTTTTTGACTGCTTTAACATAATTTAAGGTGTAATATTTATGCCTTTTCCAGTTAAATTTTTATTTGAAGATTATTTATAAAATCAGAAACAAAATTATTTAGGAAATTTAAATATATTTCAATTATGACATTCCTCCATCCTCCTCCAATATGTAATGTTCATAGCATCACTGAAGTTTTTACATATTTTATACAATCATACAAAGAAGTTGCAAACATTTCATACCAGGGGGAAAAATCAATTTTACAACTTCTGAAATAAATTGGAATTTATTAACTAAATGTAGTTTTCAACTTTTAATAATACAAAAACAATCTTCAAACAAAAATCAATCACAGACAGTAAATGTACAGCTTAAATTATATTTTTTAAAAACTGAAAACAATTTATAAGGAAAAAAACAGTGCAGTGGGAAAAATCAGCGATTATCCCCCCCCCCCTTTTTTTTAATACAATGTTAAGTGATTCCTTACAGTCATGGCAGATTTTGATAAAATGCAGGAAATTTTAAAAGCATAACTATGTATAAGTGCATTAGTAACATCAAAAAGTTTATAAGAAGTCCCTCAGTTTTTATATTTTCAGACATATTTTGAAAACGACAAATAAAATTTTGAAAACTGGTTAAAAAAATATTATATGTCGGTATCTGATACCAATATTATGCTGGTAAAAATACAATTTTGAAAAGTGTGTTTAGTAATGGATCATATTTTTAAATTTCTTATATTAACAATAGTATAGTGACTTGTAAGTGATTTTTTTATTTTACTTTTTTGTTTTTAAACTAATAATATGATAAAGACTGATTTTTAAAAAGTTTGATTTTCAAATACACAAATCATTAAAACTGTCGTTAATTGCCAACGAGCACAGTGCACATCACACAGCAAAGTGAAATTAATAATATTCCATTCACAGATGTTACAGCAATATTCAATTTTTTATCTCTCGACAAAAGAGAGATATTTATGGGGTCTATCAAATAACAGAAATGTTAAAAAATGTAATTTACTGTGGATAAGGTTTTAAGTTTAAACACATATTTAATTTTTATGTAGTCCTTATCATAAACAAATTATTTGATGACTAAACATGGGAGAGGACTTCTTTTATTTCTTTGATAAAAATAACATGATTCCAGTTGAAGTGAAGTTACATTTAAAAAAAATTTTAATGACATGATTACTTATTAGCAGACAGCGCATATTTGCATAGTCAAATGCTTTTCATTTAAGTCACAAGTACTCCCTATATGATCTGTGGATTGAATGTGACACTTGAAATCATTCCATTGTACAACCCCCACATTATTGAAAAAGTATAAATTTTTCACTCAGATCAAAATATTCAATTTGTATAACTTCACCAATCTGTTCAACTGTGTTAAAAAATAGTTTATCTGCATATCCTTTACCTTCAGTTCATTCTGTAAAGCTGTTTAAATGAAAAACCAGATGTTATTACCAATAAGGTTATCCGAGAAGGTGCTCATTGGTTGTTGACCCAGTTAGCTTAAAATGTAAAGCATTGGCCCTGTAAAATAAGGACCCGGATTCGATTCTCACCCTGAGCATTTTCTTGCTTTTTTTTTTTTTTTTGTATACGTAAATCTACACAAGTATATATATATCTATATTGTGAAATGTATTTTTTTTTAAATTATTTGGAGTTGTTTTTAAAATTTGTCAATAAAAGCAAACAAAGGTTTCTAAATATTTTTTCCCGTTAATAATCCCAACACTGGAACAGAAACTAGGAAATCTAACTTATAGTATTTGGTGCACCACACTGCAACGAGACATGCAACAAAAAAGTTTTGAGTCATAAATTTTAAAAACAATTTCATTTTTCAAATTTCAATTTCATCATTCATTACATCAAAGAAAAATTGTTAGACTCTCATGTTTATTTTTTTCTTTTTGCATGTCTAACTGATGTGTGGAGAACTTTTCACCTCAGAATCCATATTATCTAGTAAAAAGCATCCATCATGCAGTATTATTAATATTTATGTACTAATCATGATATATAACTCATTTGATTATGACTGCTAAAGGTTAAGCATAACCAACAAGTTTATTTCTTGATCAGATTCAAGATCTTACAGAAATCGTCTAACTACTTGGTTCAAAAATCTCATCACAGTTAGTCACAAGTTCAGTTAAAATTAATAACAGTTGTTTGAAATTACAATACAATGAGTGAAAATCTTTAGTTTGTCATAATTTTAGCAAATGATTCATTAAGAACACTATCATAAGAAGCCTAAAATAACACAAATATTTAAAGAAATTCATTTATCAGCAAAATTTGATATCTTTTAATTTATTTCTTTTGAACTAACAATGTATGTTTCTACAATCAATATAACAAGTCACAATTTTTTTCAATGCATAACAACCTGAGAAAAACTTTAATGTTAATTAAAAATATATAAATTAATGTGTACGAAGTTTATGTTTTCTATATTTTAAAAACAATATTATTTTATGATAAATTACAAACATTACATTCAAATACGTTTTTTTAATATCTTTTATTGAAAATATTGCGTTGAAATAACATAATTTCAGTATTTCAAAATTTTTAAAATATGCACATCTGTTATAAAGAATCATTTAAGTTGACAAAAACCATCAAACTAATTCAATACCTGTCACCTTTGTGAAATAGAAGTCTTCTTTGCTTTTTAAAAGCAAATTTCAATGAAACAATCACAATTATAAAATCTCTTATACCCTCAAGATGAGAGAAAATGCAGTACTTAATTAATATATATATATATTCAAGTTTAGTTTGCAACATTAAAAATTTCATGTTTATTACTGACATATATCAGTACAAAAATCAAAAAGTATTTTTTTAATACATTTTTATAAAAGGCAATAAATCTGAAATTACTTTAGTAAAATTTTTGAAACATTTAAAAATATTTATGGTCTGAAAAGATCATTTTAAAAAAATATATAATAGATCAAACTTAACATTAACTGGAAATCAAATTTTGTAAAATGTAGATAATGTTTCTTCCCCATACACATCCTGGCACTTAGAAGAAATTTTCAGCTATAGTATTAATAGTTGTTTAGTGAATGAATGCTATTTATAAAATTAATCCGAGAATAAATACATTACTACTGTGAAGTGTTTAATTATTCAAAAGATAACATTGTAACCCCTCATTACATCAGGCATGGTATGAGAAAAGAATGCAAATCTCCAAATTTACAAATAACCAAAAGGATTGAGAAAATTACAAAATTTTAAATTTCAAATTTGTTTCTTAAATGACAATATAAAAATACAAATCAATTTAAATAAAAACTATGGATAAATCTGGTGAAGTTAAAGCCTAAGAGGCGCACCCAATACCATTTAGTTCTAAAACATGCAATGCTTGTCATCTGTTTTAATCCTTTAATCGTCCGGCAAAATTTTACATGCAAGTTTAACGACTTATAAAATAATAGCTACAGAAAGTATTGATATTGAGATTTGTATTCTATAATCTTAGATATTTATTTTTCATATGCAATGCAAAAAAATAACATTAATATCAGTTTTGAGTTAAATAAGCATTTGAATCCAAAAAATATGTGACGGAAAAACACGGTTAGTCCACTAAAAGGGTTAAAGTTTCTTCTACCAGAATGGATCACATTAAACATCAACAGCTGACTATCAATATGCAACTGAATAAGCAGTGAAAAAGGCAATGTGTATTTTAAAAATTTATATACAGTAGACTTCCTCAAATCTGCAATCCTAAAATCGCACATAATTTACAGATGTAAACAGTAAAAATTTCAGTTCAGATAGAAGAGCAAAATTTGACTTTTTTTTTTTTTAGCTTTATATCAATTCCATATATATTTTAATTTGATTTGTTTTAAATATTACTGAATTCATGTTTTTCAAGAAGGAAGAATAAATTTATTTCTGAAAATATTCAAGAAATTGCTGATAACACTGACAATCATTATTTTTTAACCGAATATGTTTTTTTTTTTTTTTTTTGTTATTAAGTCTGCCTAAACCGGAAATAAAATTCCTTATTTTATGATTTTGATGTGAATTAGCAATGTATTTTTATGAAGTAAGTTTCATTGAATAATTTAAGAAAAATTCATTTCATCTTTATAACTATTTAATCATATATTATTGATAATTAACTTGACTTTCACTTTTTAGTATTTTAATCATATTAAAAATTATCTAAATTTTTATTAATTTATTACTTATTTTAATATTTTTTATACTATTCTAAGCATTCATTATAGTTTCAATTGCATTATTCATTACATTCAAATTACTGTTTTAAAAAATGTAAACAAAGCAATAACCAGAAATCCGCAAAACCTCTGGTCCCAAGCTGTGCGGATTTGAAAGAGTCTACTGTATATATACACACACACACACACACACATCATAGTTTTAATTTGTCACATAATTATATACACATAACTAGGCGACAAATTAAATATCTTAAATCAAATGTTTATATTTTAAACTAAATAATTAACACAAACTACATTAATATTTTATAGAATTTGAAAGAAAAAATAACACACAATTGAAAAGTAAACATTTATTAGAAAAGGAAACTTCATCTACACATGTTATAATATCTTCCACAAAATGGTTTAACTATTCTGGTAGATAATAATAAACAGATAAAGATAATAACAAACAAACCATATTAAAAAAATTATGGCCTTGTGTTAGGCAAATGTTTTCAACAACTACCATAAAAATGTTGCTTTAAATTCCTCCGATTGCAAAAAATTTCAGAGAAACACAGGAAAATTCATCTTCTAAAAGTGAAACCTGAAGAAAAAAGCTGGTTAATATTTTACCATAAACAAATTTTATTTAATGAAGATTTCATTAACAAATGCATGAAACAAACACATTTTTAGGAAACAAAATTCTAGTTATTCTTTTTTGGTTTCATAAATGTTAACTCAGAAATTATTTTTTTTATCACCAAGTTATTTTATTTCTTTTTAGTTATTATATGTATACTAAATACTTTTAATGCCCTTTATTGTAATATAAAAAAAAAAAGAAAGAATGCACCAAATACAGAGATTTTAACTAAATATTCCATCACTGGAATAAAGGTAATTTTTGGTTAATTCCAAACATTTGGCTGGTCGAATATTGTTATTTTACAGATTTTAAAGGTATTCAAAAGTTGAAATTTAACAATTTGAAATCATATTTAATATTTTCATTTTTGATAATAACACCTCTACACTAGTAAACTTAACAATAAAAAATTCTATGCTTTCAAAACTTTTAACTTTGTGGCTTCTGTAAATTAAAGCACAAAAATGAATAAAATGGATTAGTAATTTTTGCAGATTTTGAATTAAATGATTTATTATTTTCAATTTATAATAGCATTTTAAATATAAAGAAAATGCTTTTATTCTTAATATCTTTTTGTAATTCATGAGGGTAAAATTATGAATATTAGACTATATAATAATATGTACCTTTACTATTTAAGTGCACTATGATTTGACCTTTCTAAAAAAACATACAATATAAGAAAAATTCTTAAATGTCCTAAACTGTAAGCAGAGTTTTCCCCAGGTTTCAACGAGGGCAGGGCGCTACTGTTCTGAAAAGGGCACTTTTTACATTTTCAGGGCACTTTTATGGAGTTGAATCTAGAATCTAGCGGTTCAAAAAGTTGTGAAAAAACAAATTTCTTCAAAAAATTGAAAAAGGAAAAA
Organism: Maratus speculifer; assembly: GCA_964019185.1. Taxonomy (NCBI): domain Eukaryota; kingdom Metazoa; phylum Arthropoda; class Arachnida; order Araneae; family Salticidae; genus Maratus; species Maratus speculifer. The sequence goes on from OZ025290.1 coordinate 82,526,405, forward strand.
AAGGTAAATTTTGTTAAAAAAATTGCGAAAAAACGTCAAATTTCATTTTAAAAAAAGCACGAAAAAAACGGCAAATTTTATTAAAAGATCGCATAAACAGCAGTTTATGTCAAAACTCCCAAATTTTGCTTAAAAAAATCACGAAAAAACGACAAATCTCATGAAAATATCGAGAAAAAACAAAACTTTTCAGAAAATTTTCCGTTTTATTGCGATTTTTGGACGAAATCTGCTATTTTATCGCAATTTTTTGATGAAAGTTGACATTTTTTGCGACTCAATTGACAAAATGTTCCATTTTATTGCGATGTTTAAAGAAATTTGTCGTTTTTCTATGATCTTCTGAGAAAATCTGTCATTTTGTGACGAAATTTAGCCTTTTTTTGCGAATCTTGCCAGAAATTAGTCGTTATTTCGCGATTTTTAATGAAACTTGCCGTTTTTTTTAACGAAATTACCCATTCCAAGGGACGCATATGAGGCTATTTTTTGCGTAATTTACGCGCTATAGCGCGTTCGGATCATCGCTGCAGGGTTGCGTTTTTTCAAATGTGGGCATGAAGGGCACTATTTTTTTTGAATGAATGACAAGAGGGGCGCTAGTTTTGGATGAAGGGCAAGAGGGGTGCTATTTTTTAAACTATAGGGCAGGAGGGGTGGAGCGCCCCCCTGAAACCCTCTGGGGGAAACTCTGCTGTAAGCTAAACACAAATATTTAAAATAATCACAGTGTACAAAAATCATGATTTTTTCTTTTTAAATCATATAAATCAGATTTTATAGATTTTTTTCTGAGCATTAAAATACTGAATAGATACCGAGAGTTTTATGTTTCCAGATCAATTAAACCTCTAATTACTAACATAATCTACACTTTAATTAATAAAAATTATTAGTTAGTAATTACAGAAATTATAAAAATTACAAATTAATAGTTTCATTAGTTAGTATATGATAAGTTATACACATTAATATTCTATCATAAATATGTATAATTATATAAATAAAATTAGCCGCCTTTGGCGACCAGTTTTGTCTCCCTTAAATGCATACTAAGCATTAAATCATATTGCTTTTATTCATAATTTATTTTAATTGTTCAATTTTTTCCAAATTTGAAGATTCTGCTAAAGAATTAGGCACAGATGTCATACATGCATCACATTGACACAATTGTAACAAAACGGCAAATATATGCCTCACATGATAACCCAGCAATTGTTACTTATTCTGTAATAAACTGTTTATTTACTTTCTTTTTTAAAATGATATAGGTTGTTTTGTTCTATAATTATTAATTAAACTTTCATTTATTTATTATTATTTGCTTTTTAAAATAATAGAAGAGAGTTAAAAAATAGATATGTAAATGGTATTGAAAACAAAGTTTTCACCAAATAATCATTAAAAAAAAAAAAAAAAAAAAAAAATCGAACAAATGTGGTGCATGTAGGACATCTTGTGCCGATTAATCAAGCATTCGGTATTTTTATACTAACTTTTTGCATTGGCAAATATTGTACCTGTGGCATTTTTGTTTTTTTATTTCAACTAATTTTATTTACAGAGTTTCCCGCAGATGATTTCAGGGGGGCGCTCCGCCCCTCCTGCCCTTTAGTTTAAAAACTAGCGCCCCTCTTTCCCCGTCATCCAAAAACTAGCGCCCCTCTTGTCGTTCATTCAAAAAAAAAAAAAAAAAAAAAAGCATTTTTCTTGCCCCACATTTCAAAAAACACAGCCCTCCAGCAATAATCCGAACGCGCTATAGCGGGTAAATTATGCAAAAAATTGGCGACGGAACGCAAAAAATAGCTTCATATGCGTCCCGTGGAACGAGAAATTTCGTCAAAAAATCGCCTAAAAAACAGCAAGTTTCGTTAAAAATCACGAAATAACGACTAATTTCCGACAAATTTTGCAAAAAATGGCTAATTTTGTCTCAAAATTTCACGAAACCGCAGATTTCCTCAAAAGATCGTGCAAAAACGACAAATTTCTTCCAAATATCGCGATAAAACGGAATTTTTTTAAAATGATTTGCAAACAACGGCAAATTTCATCCAAAAATCGCAATAAAACTGAAAATTCTGTGAAAAATTCAGTTTCCGCGATACTTTCACGAGATTTGTTTTTGATTTTCGTTTTTTCGCGATTTTTTAGCAAAATATGTAGTTTTCTATGATTTTTTAACAAAAACTGCTGTTTTTGCGATCTTTCAATAAAATTTGCCGTTTTTTCATGATTTTTTCACGAAATTTGACATTTTTTCGCTATTCTTTTTAGCAAAATATTTTCTTTTTTGCAATTTTTTGATGAAATTTCTGTTTTTTCACGACTTTTTGAACCGGTAGATTCTAGATTCAACTCTATAAAAATGCCCTTAAAAATGAAAACTGCCCTAAAAAATGCAAAAAGTGCTCTGAAAAATGTTAAAAGTGCCCTTTTCAGAACAGTAGCGCCCTGCCCTTTTTTAAACCTGGGGGAAACTCTGTTATTTAAAATATATTTAATAATATAATTCTTTCATTCATTTTATTTATAAAAACATAACATTAATTTGAATGTGAAATATTTAAAATTTATGATTTTTATTTATTTTTTAAGCCAATAGAATAAAAATACAAAACAAAAATATGATATTTTGAAGCTCTATAATTGCAGCGAAAGAACAAAAAAGCAAATCAACCCAATTTACCATGGCTTAGATGCGTTTAATTAAGTTTTTTCCATTAAACAATTGGACCACAATTTTTGTGCCGCATACTTTAGCTTAATATATATATAGATACTAGAGATATTGACATTTATCAAAATGATCAGTAACTGCATTTAATATTAAATTTAAAACTACTTTAAAATCATAATTATTAAACAAATAATCTTTAAGTAGGTATGTAATATGCATTTTTATGCTTTAATTACTAAAGTGATAATTTAGAAGGAAAAAAGGCAGTGTGTTAGCTCCAAAAAAGGACACTATATATATCATAAGAAAATATATTAGTTATTAGTGATGTGTTTAGTAACAATAAGGGGAGAAATACATAATTTTTTACTATAGTAAATAACAAATCATTCGTAGATTGTACTAAGAAAAATTAATAATCGCCTATGCTTTAACTAACAGGATGTATGTATATATAAACTAAAGATGAAAATAAGGAATTTTCCTTATTGGCCAATGGCCAGTAGGGTTAATTTTTTTTAGTAGCTAGTTATTGGCTAGTGAGAATAATTTTTTCAAGGACCAATAAATACATTTATGTCACTGAATATTTTACTACAAAATATAGACAGGTTAAGTATAAATAAGTGCTAATATATGAACTAGATAAAAATATTTTATTTTGTTTGTTGAACAGCAAAGTTATATGCAACATGTGTATGTAGCAAGCTATATAAGTACAACTATGCTTAGGTACTTGGGTAGCTAACAACATAAATAAACTCCTACCCTCTTTTTTATAATTATTTGTCTGAAATTAAGATTTGACAAAAGAAAAAGAAAAATGTTTATCCCTGATTAGCAGGTTTGATTCAAAAAAAAAAAAAAAAAATTGTAATTTACAGTGAAATCCTGACAAAAATAAAGAGAGAGAGGAAGGAGGATCTCTCTTGATACTAATATTTTAAGTTTTTTTATGATCCTTTGATATAATGTACATTTAATTTTGCAGTCTTTAGACAAAATTTGTGCTTGTTTTTCAACTTTTTAATGAAATTTGCTTTCATTAGGATGCACAACTTGCAGCCGCGATGACGTGGCCATAGAAAAATCGCAAATTTTGTTGATGTGGTGCAAAAAAAAATGTGTATTTTATCAATTAAAGTTAGATAAAATGCACATTTCGTTGATTGGACATCGAAAAAACACAAGTTTTATTGATTGGATAACGGAAAATTGCAAATTTTGTTGGTCAGAAATGTAAATAAAAATTGCTAATTACATTGATTATGTTCTAAAAATATTTTGAATTTTTTTCGAACTGGGAGCAGAAAAATCGCTAATTACATCGATCAAGCAAAAAAATTCACAAATTTCGTCAAATGGCTTTGTAAACATAACGAATTTTGCGATTGGATTCATAAAAATTTCAAATTTTGCCATTCAGGTGCATAAAAATTGGGAAATTCATCGATCTGGAATGGAAAAATTGCGAATTTCGTTGATCCTCTGCATAAAACTCTGAATTTTCTCAAGCAGACATGGAAAATTAAATGAATTTTGCCTATTAGACTCTGAAAAAAATATGAATTTTATTGATAATGCGAGAAAAAATTTCGAATTTCATCGATAAGCTTTGTAAAAATCACGAATATCGTTGACAGGCTACATAAAATAACCAATCTTGTTTATCAGTCGCGAAAAAATTGTAAATATTTTTGATCAACTTCGTAAAACATTCAAATATTGTTGATCAGCAGCGAAAAGATCATGAAATTTGCAGATCATGCGAAGAAAAATCGCCTATTTCGTCGATCATACGAAGGTAAGTTTTGAATTACATCAATCAGTTTCGTAAAAATCGAGAATTCTGTCAATCGGCCCTGTAAAAAATATGAATTGTGTCGACCAGTTTCGAAAAAAATATCACAAATTTCATTGATCAAGCGCAGAAAAATAGCAAATTTCGTTGATCTGCTTTGGAAAAATCATGAATTTTGTCGGCAAGGAGTGAAAAAATCATGGATTTCATTGAATATGTGCAAATTCGCCAATCGTATGACCAAAAATCGAGAGTTTCGTTGATCATGCGAAGAAAATCGTGAATTTCGTAAATTGGCTTTGTAATAATTGTGAGTTTAGTTGATGGAAGTTCATAAACATCCCTAATTTAGCTGATCAGGTGCAGAAAAATCAAAAATATTGTCGATTTGGCATCAAAAAAGTGAGAATTTCATCGATAATGTGAAGAACAAAATAAATTTTGTTGATAGTGTAAGGAAAATCACAAATTTCATCGAACATGTGAGGAAAAATCACTAATTTGCTAATCAGTTTAAAACAGTGAATTTTATTGATCAGGTGCAGAAAAATCATGAATTTTCTCGGTTGCTTCATAAAAATTGCAAACTTTTTCAATTGGTTTTGTTAAATGCATAAATTTTGTCAATCAGGCATAGAAGAATCACTAATTTCATTAATCGGACACAGAAAATCTGGAATTTTGTTGATCAGGCATGAAAAGTCTTGTTGATCGGTTCCTTTGCTCTCTTTTGTTTATAAAGTTCACATTTTTTCTGTATGAGCAATTTAAGCATGTTTTTTAGCATTTTTGTTAAACAAAACTTACTCTGCCAAAAAAAGTCAAGGTATACTTTTGCATCTTGAAAATAATTCTAGCTATACCTGTTATATATAAAAATGTAAAAATTGCTGATATATTCTTGACGATATTCAAATTCATTATCGCGATTTTTGGACAATGTTCATTTTTTTTTAGTTTTTGATGACATTCATGTTTTATGTGTTCTTTTTCACAATTTGACAAAATTCGCATTTGTTTTCGCGATTTTTTTGGTCAAAATTCACGATTATTTGAGGATATTCACGTTTTTCGTGATTCTTTGATGATAGTTGTATTTTTTCATGATTCTTTGACGCTAATTGAATGTTCACTTTCTTTTCTTTTGTCGATTCTTCAGTTTTTTTTTTTTGCCATTCTTTGACTATACTTTGGTTCTTTTCGTGATACTTGCACGATTTACATGTTTTTCTTGTGGTTCATTGGTGAAATTAAGTGTTTTTATTACGATCTATTGACAATATTTGCATTTTTTTCATGAATTTTGGGGGGTTTTGTGATTTTTTAAACAGAATTTGCAGGTTTTTCAGCAATTCTTTGACAAAGTATCTTTTAGAACATCCTTTTTTGATCGAAATTCGCGATTATTTGACGATATTTACTTTTTTGTAGTTCTTTGATGATATTCGCGTTTTTTCCTTATTCTTTGACGATAGTTGTGTTTTTTCACGATTCTTTAATGCTAATTATGCATTCACTTTTTTTTTTTTAACTTATCCTTGCACGATTTTCATGTTTTTCTTGCGGTTAATTGGCGAAATTAGTATTTTTTTCTACAATGTTTTGACAATATTTGCATTTGTAAAAATGAATTTTGGGGGGTTTTTTTTGCGATCTTTTAACAGAATTTGCAGGGTTTTCAGCAATTCTTTGACAAAATATCTTTTGGAACATCCTTTTTTGATCGAAATTCACAATTATTTGACGATATTTACTTTTTTTGTGGTTCTTGGATAATATTCACGTTTTTTCCTGATTCTTTGAAGATAGTTGTGTTTTTTCACAATTATTTGACAATTACCCAGGGTCAACCTACAGATAATTTGGTACTTACGTATTAATGCCATCGCAGCAGAAGTTATGCTAATGCACCAATAAAGAGCAATTTTGTTGATCGCACACACAGAAAAAAATGAGCAAAAAATAAAGCACTAAAAAATGGCATAAAAAATTATCGAAAAACAAGGTAACAAGGAATCCAAAAGATAATTAAGTGTGCTGCGTTCTGCTGCGGTCGCATTAATACGTAAGTACCGATAATTCTTATGTATTTTATATTTACTATCCTTTTTTGTTTTAGAATTTAAATTTGAAAAAAAAAAAATAGACTTGTGTATAAGCTGACATCGCCCCCCCCCCCCCCCTCTGAGTAAAAAGTAGTATCCAAAAATTCTCAGCTTATACACAGAAATATAAGGTATGTATACACTTTAATTTTGTTTTAGTATAATGTTGATCATATATATACAAATAACTTTCAATTTTAAAGAGGAAAAAGAATTTAAAACAAATTTATATTTATTTGTCAGTTTAAATTTTTTAAATAATTTTATGTATTTCTTATTTTTGCAACTTTCAAACATCTAGATACTGCTAATAATTAAAATAAAACTTTTACTAAATCTGAATTATAATAGAATAAATTTATTTACAGGAAATTAATTCGTAAACATTTTTTTAAAATAGGAACTTCTTGATCATTTTACCAATTTTAAAATACACTTTTGAAATTTATTATTAAATTTTAAAAACTTATTTAAGCACAAAAAATTACGAAATTGCATTTTATCATTTTATTCCAAAATATATCAGATTCATTTTCTATAAGTCAGGTTAGTAAGTTATTTTGATTAAAATATAAAGAATTTACAAAAAGTTTATAATCAAATGATACTTTTATCCTTTCTTACATTCAAAATCAATAATATTCTTACATTCTTATAATTCATGAGAACATATTTTCTGAAATAACATTTAATTTAGTAAAGTTTACTGCAGAGAATGTGTTCGTATTCATAAACAATTTTTAAGAATGAGCTTGATCCGAAATCATTTTTCAAGCCCTAAGTTAAAAATTACATTAAAACAAAAGATATGGTTAAAGTAGATGTAGAATACACATTTAACAAAAACTTTGATATTTGAACCGCATATTTTTTTTTCCCAACCGGGTTTTGCCATCTTGTAATCTGATTGGTCAGAACTTTCCGTATCAAAGAGGCTTTTCTTGGCAGGAAGGAATTGCGCTTGGCGAAATTAAGAAGTAAAGAATTTAAGTAAGATGGACGGAGAAAGAAGAAAATATTCTGCATTTCGAGAGACTTTTTTTGTTGTTGTTTAAATTAGAGGTCAATGGCAAAAGAGATTTCTAATGAAAAAAGATAAATGAAAAAAGTTTTCAATAATTTATGAGAAATGTGAGAAAACAGAAGAACGTGGGAGGGGGGCAGGTTCATCTGTGTTTCGATAGCATTTTACCAATTTTTAAAGAATCAAGGGAGGCTATGTACATTAATTTAATATATATACATATATGACATAGACATTATATGTTGGTGGAGAAATGGTGGCGTAGTGAAAATTTCAGAAAAGAGGAAATTGCTGATAATGATAAGCTTATTTACTGCAACTACAAATTAGCAATATTATTTAAAAGTTTAAAAAAAAATCAAAAAAATTTTGATAAATTTTTACTTTTTAAATTTAACATATTCTTTAAATTTACAATATTTGTTTCAATTCTAAATTTTCTATTAATTTATAAGTTATAATTTGGTATAATTAAAAATTTATTTAATTGAATTTATAATTATTAAAATAGATTATACATTTTGCCTCTTTTTAATGATTTTAAATTTTATAATTTTTATAAATATGAAACTCTGTAAAGTCTAAGGATTATGTGCTTTGAGAGAAGGATATACAATTGCCAGTAGTTGAAGAATTGTAGAAGATTAATAAAATACTTAAATTTGCAAATAAGAGAGATGACTTTAAAAAGAAATAATTATAAATTTTTAACTTGTGGAAGTAGAAATTTCAGAGAACGTTAAATTTAGATAAAATCTTTTAGACCGGGAGGCGGCAGCACAGACAATGACCTCATCGAGTTTATGGATGAAATTCTAGGATTTGCTAAATCTTGATTTGCATATTAAAACGCAATCGGGGTGCCAAGGCATATCTTGGTGGAAAACACCTGAAAACTCACTGTTAGAGATTGACTCGTAGGTTTACCATTGTGCATCCGTGAACTTGATGAGAGGACTGTCTGTGCTATTTAGAAGAAGTGGAAATCAACTATATACAAAATAATAATTAAAAAAAAATTAACGCTGTGTTTTTTATTTTTTTAAAATAACAAGTAAATAATCCGTCGTCTAAATTTCACTTGAAATTTTAATTTCTCCAGCCCATATCTCGGCATATGCGAATGTAATTTTGAAATATTTATATTTAAAAAGCATTTTCAATATTTGTTCAAACAATAGTCAACCACCAAAATTCCTCCTTGCAATTTCCGATAAAAAATTTTTACACACAAAAAAGTTCAGTTTGTAAACAGTACATCTTAATTTTTTAGCTCACAGCCTATCAAAACTTGAGAGCTAATGTGTCCGCCCGTTCAGTATGCATGAATGTGTATGCGTAACACGATAACTCATGATGAAAAAATCCGATTTACCTAAAATTTTGAATATAGGCTTCTTATAATAAAGCGCTTCCCTGATTAGTTTTAAGAGTTCATTTGATAAGTATAGGAAGAGGAACGGGGGCTATTTATATAAAACTCATATTTATGATTTAAAGGGAGTGGCTTCCCTTAATTTATATAAATGGGTTTTTCATGCAGAATTATCAGATTTCGTTCAAATTTTAGGTATAAGATCATTCTGATGAGGTACCTCCATGATTAGTATTGGGTATTCACTGAATAAGTATTAAGAAGGTAAACCGGGGCTATTGCCATTCCCCTTAGTTTATACAAATGGATTTTTCATACAGAATTATCAGATTTCGTTCAAATCTTAGATATACGATCCTTCTGATGAAATGCCTCCGTGATAAGTATTGGGTGTTCATTGGATAAATTCAAATAGGGAGAAAGGGGGAGGGGTAATTTCCCCTCCCTCTTAATTTAGGTTAATGGGTTCTTTACGCAAAATTTACCGATTTGCTTCAAATTTAGGATGTAGGTTCATTTTGAAAAGGTGCTTCCGTAATTTTTTTGGGAAAAGTTTTGGGATTGCCATATTCCGACTAGTTATTCCCTAGTTTAATGTTTTCATTTCATTAGAATCTGTTTGAACTTTGAAACGTATGCATCAATGATTGCAAATTCTTGCATTAAGTGGACTAAAAAAACTTTGTTTAACAAACTCAAATTACAACTCTCAATATAGCTAGTTATAAAAAAACTAGTCAGATGTGGCAATCCGAAAACTTTCTTCTATCTTTCTGCATGTTAATATTTCCTCAAAATGCAGCATAGCAGCAGCATCGGTTCGGTGGTTTAATCCAAAGTCTAGTCAGCAATAACTTACGTCAATTTATTACTGCATATGAAGTTTGATGAAAATCCGTTTATTAGTTTTTCAGTTATTGCAAAAATTTAAAGAAAATATATATAACAGCGCCATATGTTGGGTGATGTACATCAAAAACTAATCAGCATCAATTTTTTACCAGGTACTAACTGAATCTGAATCTTGACGAAAACCCATGCATTAATTCCTTAGATACATTTATTGCGAAATCCTGAAAAATGTAGCACAGCAGACTCATCTGTAGTGCGATTTACACCAAAAACTAAACAATACTAAATTATATCAGGGACTAACTGAATCTGAAGTTTTAGAAAATTTTATGCATTAGTTCTTGGGATGCTATTGCAATAATCGCAAGCAACGCATCATGGAAATGCCATATGTTGAGAGATTTGCACGAAAACATATTCATCCCCGTATTATATTAAGTAAGAACTAAATCTAAAGTTTTGTTAAAATCCATGCATTAGTTCTTGAGATGTGGCTATTGAGGAAATTGTGAATAATGCTACATAGCAGCGCCACCTCTTGAGCGATACACACCAAAAACTAATCAGATCTAGTTTATTTCAAGGTCTCACAGAATCTAGAGTTTTGTGAAATTTCGTTCATTAATTCTTGAGACAGTGCGCCCATTTGTCACATACAGACAGACATTTTGTAAAAACATGTTTTTCGGGATATGCTTCCTGACCTCTAAAACTTGTAAATCCGTCGAAAACCAGATTTTGAAAATTTTCACGAACCTAAATCTTTTTTATTGTAAAGATAGAAAAAAGTGAAAAAAAAAAGGTTCGCAATTTCAATTAGATTGAAATAAGGAACTAATACTCACTTTTATAAAAATGATCGTTTTGAAACATTAAAATGAAAGTTTTTTTTTTTTAAGTTGTTTACTTAAAAAGTAAAAAATGGTATCATTATAAGATCGCTCGTGTTTCGGTCTGATCGTCAGAATTATTTTTCTCGAAAATTATTGAATGTTAAACTTTTGAAATTACCCGGATTATGAAGACGATTAATTCGCATATTTATATATTTTAAACTATTCACAAGTATATTTACAAACAAATTAGGAGGTTTAATTCAAGTTACTTGATAGAAAAAAAATGCATATTGTGAGAAGATATTGTTTAAAGTATCTCATCCACAGATTGGTGATAGTAATTTTCGAAAAAAAATCGTCGATTATTAGCTATGTTATCAATTAGAAACCTATCTAGAAAATAGCGTTACGGACCAAGGCTATATTGCAAGTTTGAGAACTTTTTACGAAGCGCGCTTGATAAAATGTCATGGCTAAAACGATTTGGAACATTTACAAATTCATTCTTTAACAGAAAGTTATAAAATTGGAATGCCTGACTATGGAAGCGATTTTGAATCGAGCTTAATTTCCAATTTTATAATAATTAAATTACCTATCCAGTTCTGAGCTATTTCGATCACGTGATCACCCGTTTTTCTCCTGCTTTTCGACCGGTTTTTCTTCTTTCGTCGGGAAATGTGCTCAAAAACATCAATTTTGAAGGCTTGTTATAAAAGATCTATTGTGTTTAAAAAAAAAAAAAAAAGAAAAGAAAAGAAAATTGAGTGCAATTAGACAGTTTCTAAATAACAACACCTGCTATTTTCATGCATTTCCGAACCAAAATAAATTAAAACATATGTCACGAAGTAGCCCTTTTTGATTTAAGAACACCCTTAAACATTGTACAAGGTTGTATTTTGCATTACGGAATCTCTCTGTGCGAGTAAAACTTGCGCTTAACCGATTGTTCTTTTTAGCATAATTTTTAATTGTATATTACGCTATTTATATTCAATATTATGTAATATTTAAGATCATTGCGATTGTTAAAGAAATCTCATAGAAATAAATTTCGATATTTCAAAGGGGGAAAAAATCGAACGCCAATTTTGACAGCATTTTCTGAAAAATCTGCTTTTACCCCCCCCCCCCCAAAAAAAAAACAAACAAACACTTATCAATTACATTGTTTATTAATAAAAAAAATAGCCAATTTCATGTGCTTTCAAATAAAATTAAATTACAAAACGTATTTGAGAACAACCATATTATTTCAATTTTAAAAAATAAACATAATTTACCGAGATTCCTTCTGAAAGATTATTTTCAGAAATTGGCTCTGATAAGGGCCGTTTTTCATTAATTTCATAAGACGACATAAAATTCGTGAAAAAAAAAACTTAAGAAACAGACAATTAAAACAAAAAAGTGTTTTTCGCCAAGCTCGATTGCCGCCAAGAAGCGTCGAATTCATGCCGAAGGACCTGACCAATCAGATTGCGAGATTCAGTTTGGGTGGCAAAACCCAGTTGGGAAAAAAAAATACGCATTTGAACCAACACATACAATATTCCATTTATATAACAAGCACTAAAAGCATATACACAGAAACTGATAAGCACATTAATGAAGGAAAATGTTGATTAAGCAATATATAGAACATAGTAATGTTACATATTAAAGCCAAAAATCATGCAAATAACTATACAAAATTGAAAACTATAGAATTAAAAAATATATATTTTGCTTAATACACACCAATATCGGCAACGGCATCCATTACTGTTTTTGTTTTGCTTCTTCTGTTCTTCACGAAAAGCGTCGTAGACAAAATGCGCAGAAATCTGTGTTTTGATTGGCTGTAAGTAGCACCATCTTTTGGTGAAATAAATGACTACTCCATAACATGGTGCTTTCGAAAAATAAGTAATACCATGTCTTGGAGCTTCTCTTTATATTACTCCATAAGTTGGTTCGACATTGAACGGAAATTTTTAACAGTGTACATCCTTTCAGCAAAATTTTTATATTAAATTTTCTGCAACATTCTGTTAATACTATTGTTTGCTTCTTGACCCACAATCTCACATAGATTCTCATTTACGTGTACATTTCTTCTTGGTTGTTAAATTTTATCCACCAGTGTATATAGGGGGGTGAATCAGTAAGTAATATATCCATTGCTTTAATTTTTATTTCTTTTACAACTGTAGGCTATCTATACATGATATTATGGAGCTAATCCTACACTTACTTATGTTATATTTTCCTTTTTCAGATTGGTTGATTTGAATCATGTATCTAAAGCTAAAAGAAAGAGTCGTCATTAAATTTCTGGCGAAAGAAAGTTATGCAATTAAGGAAATCCATAATCACTTGAAGATTGCTTATATTGACGTAGTAGGCTGTAAAATAGACGTAAGTAACGTGCAGCGTTTGATGAAGAAGTTCAAAAACAGAGAAATGGAAATTGCAGCTGAACTGAGAAGTGGTCGATCGACAACACCAGTCACAGATACAAATCGAGAACGTGTTGATGAATTGGTTCGAGGAGATAGATGAATTATAGTTCAGAATGCTGCTGATACATTGAACGTCTCATATGACTCTGCCCTAGGGATAATTGTTGGGTCAATTCAGGTGTCAAAAAAGCAAAATCATTTTCCCAATATGGTTTCCATACCTGAGTTAACCGATAGCTCAAATGTATGCAAATGCATGGTGTAGTGACTATGTTGAACAATACTATTTGAGTAGAGGACAGTTTAGGCTATGATCAATAATAACTTTTGCTGTTATATGTTCATTAATAAAGTTTTAAGACATACATGAGTTGTTACTTATTGATCCACCTTCGTATATGGAATTCCATGCGTCAGAGTCACGACTCTTTCCGTTTGAGATACGTTCGCTTTACACAGGTTTTACTGTATCGATATATTTAGTTAGAAAAGAATTTCTTTAGTGAAATAATGCATTAAATAAATAAAGAAATAAGCACAATTAAAATGTCCATTCGAATTTATTAATTATTTAAATAAGATGATTATTTAAATGTGCGTTTAGTTCTTAAAGGCACACATATTTACGCGCTTGTAGAGGTCTGCACGGGCCGGAATATCCAGGCCCGGCCCGTAGGAAAGTTATTTCGGCCCGGCCCGGCCCGTTGTAAAATTCAAAAGTTCGGCCTGGGCCCGGCCCGTTTAAATTTTTATATTTTAGGCCCGGCCCGGCCCGTTCAAAAATCAGCGAAAACAGGCCCGGCCCGGCAAGGCCCGTTTTGGCCCGTTACAATTTCTACGATTTCTAAAAAATTCAGATTTTTACCATATAACTAAGATTCCTTTAAAGCAGAGGTTCCCAAAGTCAGGGCCATCGCTAAGACTTTTTAATGAGGGGGGAGAGGACCTAAAATTGCCAAGTCAAATTTCAATATTTGCCTACTCATTTTACAATTTTGCCAACTTACCACAATTAGAAAATGTAATATAGCCCCTATTTGTTAAAAGGTTAATAATATTCCCAATTAGTTTTGTAATTTTTGCCAATTCTATCAAAAATTGAAAATATATTATAGTTTTTATTAAAATTTTAAAGAAAATTTGCCAACTAAGTTTGTGAATTTGCCAAGTGTAACAACATTCACAAATGTTTGGGGGGGGAGGCTCCCCCCCCACCCCCCCCTTAGCGAGGCCCCTGCCCAAAGTGTGCTCCGCGGAGCCCTTGGGGCTCCGCCTGAACTTACCAGGGGCTCCGCGGTGTTTCAGGAAAATAAACAAAACATGAAAGGAATTAGCATATTGTAATTAAAAGGTTTTCAAAAGTATGTAGAAATTTGTGTGTGTGTGTCAAAAATAAGTGTATCTATAACTGGGTTCAAAAATGCAATGATACACCTCTAAGGAGTTAAACATTGGCATTTAGAATGTATCTACTTTCTGTATAATATTTCTGATCTAAGTTGCTTTATTTTATACTTCTGCTTTAAATGTGTTTCAAAAATTCGATTTAAAATAAGACTACAAGAAATAGTATTCTGAATTCAATGCACAACGTGTATCGAAACAGAAAAGTCCCGCCAGTGCTGTTAACTCTGCTTGCCGAACAAAAGTGAGAAGAGTTTAGTTCTTTGGAGTCTCCCCTATTTATATGTTTATTCTACGCTAACTCTTACTAAAACGTTTTTAAATGACCATAACATTAAGTTTGAAAATATATATCTATCAGAAAGTATTCAAGATCATCCGGAAGCTCTGATAAATTCATTTATGCATGACTTTCCAACTGCTCAAAATAGTATGTTGAACGATTTTAAATGGATACTAAATCCATTCAGTGCAAAAACAAAACCACACAGCTTAAGCTCTGAGGAATACGACACTCTCATTGATTTAACATCTCAAAGCGATCTAGAAATCTCCTTTCAAAGCAAGTATATCACAGAATTTTGGTGTCATTTGACAGATGAATACAAAATCTTGTTAGACAGAGCAAAATTAATTTTATTACCATTTTCAAAGACATATCTGTGTGAAACAGGAATCTCCACTTACACAAGTATCAAAACAAAATACAGAAACCTGTTAAATGCAGAACCAGACATTCACTTGCTATTGTCGAAAATTGCACCAGATAATAAAATAACTGTCCAAAATAATTTAAACACATTTATCGCTCTAAACTTTTATATATTATTGTTCGTCAAACTTATGCAGAATAATAGTTAAAAAAACTACAGGCATTTAATATTTGTATATGTTCATATTGTATTATTTTTATTTTTGGAATTTTAATTTCCTTAAATATTTATTATTATTAATTTTTACCTATTTAAATATTCTCCCCAAGTTTTCAAAATCGTATTTAATTTTTAAAACAATATCTGTCGCTTAAAAAGTCTTTTTAAAAAAGATCTTGTATAATTTGAAATCCCTCTCTAGATTCATTTGTGTATAATCAGGGTGGCGAGTAGTCAGGGAAAACCGGGAAAAACACAGTCAAGAAAAGAGAAAACTACCAGTATTTTCTTACAGAAAATACTTCAAATAATATAAAGAGGTTATATAAACTGAATTTATCTTTAACAAAATACTGGTATTTATCATCTATATTGACTGTGTTTTTATCTAACCACTCGCCACCCTGATAATGTGTGTATATATTTCTTTTTATTTTTATACGTTTAATTTTTTAAAAATCTGTTTATGTTACTTGCATTAATTTTTAGTTATTTAATTTTTTATACTGTTTTTTATAATAAAATAATGTTTGTCGCTGAAAACATACTTTTATTGCATCTTCTATCATTTAAAGACCTTTATTAGATCCATATTACATTTGTATACATTGTATATATGTATTTCTTTTTATATATAAATTTAAATTATTCTTTATTAATATTATTTACACATTATTTTATTAATTAATATTATAAACCTTTAAATTATTTAATCTCTAATATTTATGCTATGTGTATATTTAAATTTTCTAAACGTTTTTCTCTGTACAACAATGTTTGTCGATTAAAACGTCCCTTTCATGTAATATTTTGTATTATTTAAGAAACTCCTCATTAGATTTATTTAGTATTTATGTATGTTGTGCATATAGTTCTTTTCTTTTCGTAACTTTAATTGCTTTAATCCTTTAACGATCAAAGCATTTTCATTGCTAAGATGTCGAAATAAATGAATGACACCGGTAATTAAGAACAAATATATTTCTAAATAAGAAAACGTGATTTTTCACATACAAAGTAAAAGGGATATTTTTAGATAAAAATACCGGTGTCAGTATTGCATATCGGAATTAAAATTTTGTGGTTTCGTGGCGAAACCAATGAACGTTAAAGGGTTAATCTGTTTATAATATTTTTTATAATTTCTTAGTTATTTAAATTTTCTATGCTGTTTTTCCTAATTGTACTTAATTTTAAAAGCAATGTATATTGCTGAAACGGGATTTTTTTTTAGCATCTTGTATCTTTTTACAACCCTTCTTTAAAATTTTCTTTTAATTGGTCTCTGCCACATTTCCAATCAGAAATAAGTCTGTAGCAATTTAAAATATATATGTTGGTTCTTTACATTTGTCATCACATTACGAATAAAAAATTTTGCTCAGCTCCAACCATTACTTAGACTTTTTGTCAATGAGTATCCGCTCTGACATAAATTCAATCTCACCCATGTATCCCATTGTATTAGGAATATTTCCCTACTAGTTGCAGTTCGTTAAACGCCTTGAAGGGCGATAGGATACATTTTATCCTACCTAATTTAAACGAGATCTCACCAGAAACTTTTAACGAAATGTTATATTTTTAACTTTGGTGGCAAATTGTTAAAAAAATTCCTTTTTTTTTTATTGTTTTAAAACAAAATTTTACGATTGTTCCGGTGAGAATACAATATGACTGAGACATTATTGCTTGCCCCTCAAGAGGTTAACATGTGTAGTTTTTAACTACATATCTGTTTTGATGGAAAAACAATTACGAAAGAAAGTTTCTTTTAAAGCTGTAATTAATAGCCAAAAACTTTAAATAAAATGTCCAAAAAAGTGAACAATGCTGCACCAAGCAATACAGCTTATAGAGTTTGCCCCGCCTTCTTAAACACTAAAACGATGACTTAATTCTAAATGTATTTTTTAAATTTGCTCAAAAAAAAAAAAAAAAAAAAAAGGTGAGAGACGATTCATTTTTGTTGCATGTTTAGAAGTACTAGAAACTTAAGGATGAACGAAATAATTATTCCATAATCGCTTGATTCTATTACGGGCAGGCGGGACTAGCGAAAACGTGTTACATAATTACTCATAAATAATTGAAACAAGGCCTTTTTTTGCGAGTAGCCTATGGGAATTACATAGAAGTACTTCTCTGCTATGAACATGGTACAACTTACTTTTTTTGTGTGTTTGTGTGGTTTTCGCCATAAATAATACTCCCTCTGTCACAAATTAGATGCGACATTTGAATACTTTTGTACTCATATTTGATATTTATGACTTTATGATTTTGTTTGAACATTTTTCAGAAAGCTGTACTATCAATCAACAATATTTACGTACCTAACATTCCCTCCATCATTCCTTAATAAGGAATTAATTAGTTAAAAAAAAATCTCGGTTTACACACTCTTAAGCCACGCCCCAAATTTTAAAGAATTTTTAAATAGTAATTACTTAAAACTATCTTCAAGCTAATCAATCGTGAATTCATTTACGAAAATTTTATGCCAACATTTCTAAAAAGTATTTTTTAGCATGAACAAGCTGCAAACAAAATAGAATTCTGTCGAGCTTATTTTTTTTTTTTTATTATACTTTGCTTGGTTATGCATAAAATATGCTCCAAATTTTTTCCGCCTTGTGAATCCTGTATAACTTTTATTTACAAAATATAACAGCATATGATAATCCTCGCAGTGATTGTCTTCGTTTTATTGAGACATCTTTGATTTTGCTCAGAGGCATTTTTTTCGTCCGCATTTGCAATTTGCTGTAAACTTACATCGTAAATTTCCTCATATTTTATTTTTGATCTCTTTACCTGCTTCTGCAAACGGGATAGGATGATAAATATTATGATGCACATTGAATTTAATAGCTGCAGCATCTATGACATTAGAGCTTAGTTTAAAAATTTTCAAATATCGTTTCAAACATTCCAGTACAATGTTGCGCTCAATATTACTGATTTCTTTCTTCAGAGAATTTTCTAAATAATTGTTTCGATTCCTTTTACTTTCAGTTCGAGTTAACTGCGCTTCTGAGACCTAGCATTAAATACTTATAATAATTCTAGTATAATTTTATTGGTGTCGATCTAACTGCATCAGAAGTTATTTATGACCCCACCTACTTGAAATGCAGGAACTAATTTGGGACAAAATTTTCAACCTAAATATTGCAACTAATTTGGGACAGAGGGAGTAATAGTTTTACGTAAGTCCCAATGTAATATATAATCCAAACATGGTTACCATTTCGATCTTTAATTCCGAGTTCATATTGGAAATTCATACTGAATTCAGAATTTCTGTATCAGCAAAAAGCAAAATTGAGAACTTTGGTCCAATGTTAAAAATTACTGGCTCGAATTTTTATTCAACATAAGCTTGCTCCATATTTGCTCCATAGGCATAAAAAAAACATTAATTTGTAAAACACAGAGTTTAGTAGGGTTCAGGGGCTCCGCTTTAAAATGTTTTACTAAAAAGGGCTCCGCGAGCCTGAAAGTTTGGGAACTGCTGCTTTAAAGAATACTGCATACATATCTATGGAATAATTTTACAGTATATTTTACAGCAAATACACATTAACAACATTAATGATTACTTAGATTCTTAGGCTTTCAACATTCGAATAAAGATTCATTAAAAATTAATATGGCTTATAATGAAAGAAAAAAGAGAGAAAGCTAAAAACATTGTTAATTTTGAAGCTGTTTAATAAAAGAAGATTTATAAATATATTTCTATATCATTTTATTATAGATTTCAAATCCAAATACCTTTCTTAAATTCAAAAAATCTCCTTTCTGATACATTTCTAAATTCATTTTTTCTTTCCTCAGAAACGCATAAGATTAGCAGATATCTTTATTCAGAAATTATATAATCGAATGGTGTTAACCATTTTTTGATACAAGCAATTTAAGAATACTGCAAACAAATAAAATACTGTCATAATTAGCGTTTTGAATAGAATTTCCGGAAGCAATAGCAAGGGAAGGGAGAAAAACCTGCAATCATTTGAGAAACTATTATATCTCAACAAGGTTACACAAGTATTTTATTTACCAAAAATGAAAAACGCTATTCGATTCCAAATCCCTTCAATAGTTAGGCTTATCACTTTTATACTTTTACAATTTAAAATTAATCAGAAAGTGTGTCAAACTTTCGCATTATTGAGAAATTAATTTAAAAATCATCAAGAAGTATATATCCGAAGACTAAGCTAACATAAGTTCTTTATCGCTGTTAATAATTTTACAAATCATGTTTTCTGCCAATAATTAAGTCTACCAGTCCGGCCAGTCTATACGTAGAAAAATAATGCAAGGGTGATCTCGGACAGGCATGAGTCAGCTAAAAAAATATTAAAACGGGTTACACATAATGTAATTCTCCGATGCCGATACACTGTGTATTTTTATATTGATGTTGTCAAACTAGTATGGCCACATTTATACTTATTCTCGTTAAAACCATTTTCGTTGAAAAAAGCTCATATTTTATCGTTTCTGCCTAAATCTTCAGAACGGGCTGGCAGGCCCGAAATTTTTTTTATCGGCCCGGCCCGTCTGGCCCGTTCAATTTTTTTACCGGCCCGGCCCGGCCCGTTTGTGTTGTTTGTCGGCCCGGCCCGGCCCGTTGAAAAAACTATTCTAAATCTGTCGGCCCGGCCTGGCCCGTTAGAAATTTCGAAACGATTCCGCCGGCCCGACTGAATTTAATAGCTATAATCGTAATAAAATTTGTACTGATGAATTTTAGTATAAGTGCGTAGAGGTCTGCACGGGCCACGGGCCAGGCCCGGGCCCGTGCAGACCTCTACGCACTTGTAATGTGAATATTATATCAATTATTTTCTAAATTATAGAAATAATTTTCGCAAATTGGACAATAATTCTTGATTTTCACACCAATAAAAAAAAAAAATTAAGGTAAATCCAAAGAATCTGAAAGAAAAAACAATAAACCAAGAAAAGATTAAGAACAAGCCGGAAATTTCACTTTAGAACTGGCAAATGATGTGCGTTCATACTATGACAGTTTTTTTAAATAAATATTCCAAACTTGCTGTAGCAGCTGTTGCACACTTATACTAAAATTCATCAGTACAAATTTTATTACGATTACAGCTATTAAATTCAGTAATACGTAAGTCATAGGGCTCCATGTTAAATAGGACATAATCATCTTGCCAACCTAGAAACATTATCTATCATTGAATAGCATTCAATTTATTACGTATGATAAGATTTAATACAATGAAGAAAACTTTTGATAATATCTTTTTAATTTTTACTTCGATTTTCATAAAATTTGAAATTCCCAGACAAAATTCTGCAACGAATATATATATTAAACTTCAAACATTCAGTTGGATAGTTTTTGCAATGTTATATGTGGACAGACGGGCGGACCAGGCAATGATTATGGATGTCACTTATTTATATAATCATGAACACACTTATTTTTTTTAATTAAACAATTTTTCTTTTATTGATATATTCTGTATTCATATAACAAAGTGATATTTCTAACACATTCGCTGCCGATCACGCGCCAGCGCGTGATAAGGCGCCAACGTTGAGGGGACACTTACGCGCCAGCGCGTGATGTGAGGTGATGTCCAATAGCCAGTCACGCGCTGGCGCGGGAAAATCTTTCACTGATTCCTCGTTATAAAAAGTAAATCGGCTTCTGGGAAAAACCCACCTCTACAGTGCGGCATTAGCTATCATCACATCTTCACGTAAGCGGCAGCGAACGTGTTAATTGATTTTTAAGATTAATAACAGTATTAGGATTAACATTCCTATAGTCTAATTAAATTAGCTCTAGCGTATACTTTTTCCAAGTATTTGCGAAAGATGGCTTTTTTGGCTTTCCTACCAAAGTTTACACTTGGCTGCTTGGCTCCATTTCTACTCGGTTCGTCTAACAGAGAAGTACTGAAAATTTTTCTTATCAAAGATGTGAGAAAGACTTTAGCTTTTTAGATTCTATAATCTGTATCTCTGCGTCTAATTGTGCAAGAAATAGTTTATTTCATAACCTGTGCATAAAACATCATTATAATGAATATATGCAGTAGCTTTTGCATGACAATTAATGTCGTAAAACCGCACAGGCTTAAAGCTTTAATGGATAAGATGATTAGATATCATTCATCTTCGGTAATTGTGCTTCCAATTCTAAAGTTTCAGTTTATTCTTTTCAAGTTTAATAAATGTTAAATCGAAGAAATTCACTCGAGCATAAGCAAAAGATAAGCCGCCATTCGAACACAAAAGAAACATTTGGTTAAATTTTAAAATGAATTTTCCCACAATATTTGCAAATTTAAGAGATAATTTCACAATGAAATTCGCCGGGTGTTCGCTCATCACAAGCGTGACCACAGACTTCCTCTCTCAGAAGTAAACTAAATGACTCTTAAATCGGCATTAACGAGTTGTATTCTTGTGTCGTGAAAAATATGTATATATATATATATATTGTTGTTACAACAGGATAAATGTTTTAATGCGAAGGACAAAGATGTCAAACGTGTTAGTCGATTAAATGAGTACTAATTGCATGGTAAGATATGTGAACGTTATAATTATTTTTTGTAAATCATATGTTTAATCATTTGTGGCTCAACAACGCCGATTTGAAAAACATTTTCTCAGATGTCAGAAATCATCATTTTAAGAGCCCACACTAGTCTCTCAAAAAGATCCGGATGATAATGGGGGGGGGGGGGGGCGTGTTATTTTCAAATATCTCGCTCAAATTAAAAAAAATCATGATTTTTTTTTTTTTTGGGGGGGGGGCATGAAATAGCTGAGGACGATCTGCAACCGGACTACCGTAATTTCGTGTAGATAAGCCGCAACTCAAACAATTCATTTTCGACCCAGAAAATTCATTCAGTAATTTAAGATAAATATATACCGCGATACAAAATGTTACATTTTATTTTTGAAAATTTCTGGGTCGAAACAGAATTGTTTGAGCTGCGGCTTATCTACACGAAATTACGGTAATTTCTACTTTTCGATTTTGGTTTTAGATTTTTCTTAAATAT
Organism: Maratus speculifer; assembly: GCA_964019185.1. Lineage (NCBI taxonomy): Eukaryota > Metazoa > Arthropoda > Arachnida > Araneae > Salticidae > Maratus > Maratus speculifer. Next base: position 82,548,880 of record OZ025290.1, read on the forward strand.
TACTTTACATTTCGGAGCCGGTTCTGAAATTGAACTATCATAATATAAAAAATATCTAAGCAAAATCTGAAAGGTAAAAAATAGCCCGGTTATAGATCGTCCTCAACTGTCCTAAAAAAAAAGAAAAATAAAACTTGCGAACTTTTTGAAAAGAACGCCCCCATTGCGTTAACATTATTATTCGGGTATTTTTGAGTGACTCGAGCGGCGTCTTAAGGACAAAGAAAATTATAATAATAAAAACAATTGACCGCTGAAATAGAAAAATACTGACCATAAGGTATTTTCTCCCTGTTTGCAGCAAACAGAAAATGACACGCTTCATATTAATAATGGTGGCAATTTTGTAATCCAAAATTGTATTTTAACATTACAAAAAAATTATTTTTGGCGTCTCCAGCGTTTTTAATTTTACAAAATTTACGAAGTTCATTTTCGCAATTATGATGTAAAAATAAATCAGCATAACCTTCTATCAAGAATTCTTTGAACAAGTTAAATTAACTACTGTGTTGAAAAATAGCAGCAATAAAGAAAATAGTTTTTGAAAGGCCAGTGTATAAGTAATATCGACTTTCGGGTATGTCGCAGACATGCAACGCGGTGAAACAAAAGGTTAAGTATAAGAAATCTCTTTGTTCTGTAATTTAATTGAAATTTTTGCCACGAATAAACCAGGATTACAAAATTTTTAAACATTTCTACACGTATTTAATGCTTTGTTTTAAATTTAGGACGTCAGAATTTTAATTTTGTAAGTTTGTAGACCGGTGGACATATCTCGCTCAGATATAGCCTTATTTGCAATAGCATCTGGTCTTCCATACAGACAATTCCACAGCATATAACACAGGTAATGGAGCTCTATTAAAGAATTAGTATGTTTAGAAAAACTATCAGATTGCTATTGTAAATAAGCTTATCTGAGCGGAATACGCTCACCTATTGCCTGTTATCGGCGATTGAAGTCAAGGTTCTGTGTTCGAATCCCTGATTGGCCATTTTATTTATTTATTTATTTATTTGTTCATATGAAAATAAAAATCAATTTATATGATATCCTTTCTAATCAGTATGATTGACAAGGAGAGGACACGAAGTAGGGGACACAGAATCCGGCGACTCTTTGTACAGAGATAGAATACAATTAGTTAATAAACATATGATGCAATATGCAATATAGTCTTAAAAAACAAACCCCCAAATCAACCAATTTCGATGCTTTAGTACATAATATTTGGATAAGTTACACACATTTGCGAGTGACAGGATGGTGCAGTTGGCAGATCATCAAGCTTTTTACATTTTTACTTTCAGACTTTGTGGGTTCGGTACTTCGACAAGGCCTTTTTTTCTTCAGACGAAATAATGATTAATTATTTTTGAATTACAATAAAATAAAGTATATATATGTATAATTATTTAAATTTAAGCTAAATATAAACAAAAACATGCTTCTTCCTTTTAAATAATTATTTATTTACAAAGAAACTTCAATTTTATGATAGTTTTAATGAAAAGTAAAAAAGAAAAATATATAATTTGAATTCCTCAACCGGCATTAAAAAAATATTCACATTTTTATATAAATACTTTTATAGATACAACCAAAGTAATTCAGACAATACCATTCAATAAACCAATGAAACCAGTATTTTTACAATCATATTATTGAAAACAGTTGAAGTTTAAAGTGAAATAGGAGGCAGATTACCAAAATAATAAAAGATAAATGGACATTAGAAGGTTTTTTCATTAAACTACTCTTCAGGGGTGCATAATTCAATGAAAAAGCAAAAACAACCAACCAGTTTCTGTTATGGGACGTGCTAAAAGCTAATTATTCGTCTCACAATGCACCCGACTGGTTGGGAGTTATTTACTATTACAAATTAGTAAAAAGATATTCATTGAAGAAAATAAAAACAATATGACAAAATAACAATAATATATTTCTTTAAAAAATATATATATACTAAAATATTTACCATACCTATATCCTAGCATGATGTGTAGTTTAAGTGAATCTGAATTAGATATAAATTACATGTGACTTTGTAACAGTTAAGGTTATAGTCACAGTATAAGTCATATAGATAATAAAATTAAAATTGTAAAAATAATTATAAAAATTAGTAGAACATATATTATACTATAAAATTCATAATACATTTAGAAAAAATAATTGCTACTGTTAGAAGTATTATATTTTTAAACAATTATTAATATTACTATATTAATTATTCAACTAGAATATGTTACTTCAACTTCTAGTACAAAAAATGTTTTAGTGCTGCCATCTATATGATTAATATATTAATTAAATTATATTACAGTTTTTTATAAACATATAAGCATGCATATTGTACACTAAGAGAAATCAAACGAAGACACAGAGAGTAAAGTGATTACATTTTAGAGTTATAAAGCTTGTCAAATATGTTATCATGGAAGACGGTAGTATTCCTGTGACGCAGTCTTAAACCTGAAATCGTATCGTAGAATGAAGGAACTGCGGAACGCATATATACAGCTAACTTGAGATCAAAGGAAATTCGAAAAGCCGCCTTTTAATAACTTAGCAAATATAGCTCATATTGTTCTGATTTTTTTAACAGAGTTTTATATCTGTAGTCTAATCTTATTCTGAAATTTTTAGAATTCAGCGTGTAATATATTTCTAGATCTGTAAACCCATTTTTAAACCCTGAACGATAGTGTAAGTTTGTCCCTTTTTTTTTCTTCTCCGAAACGGGCCAGAATTTTTTTTTTTTAAAGTTCATATATAATGTGAATCTGTTCTTTATGAAGTGAATAAGATTTACTTAGGTTCTAAGAAAATTCTTGTTTGTCATATAATCCTCATGAAAAATCGAACTATATTTTTCGCATTTCTACAGGAATCTCAATGCAAAACTCATGAAGTCATTTGCCATATTCATGTGCATGCTTGCTTTTTCTTTATTTTCTTTTTACTCCACTCCTTCCCGCAACTTTCATGTTCGGTCGTTACGTTATTGGGCTGTAGATCCAACGGTTATGTGTTCTATCCTCTCCGATGCCTTTAACTTTTTGTTTTGATCTTTTTTAAGTCAGTTAATAAAGTATAGCTGATTCTTATTATCCGTTTCTTTGTATTTTTTTTTTTATTCTGAATCAGATGATTTAATGAAATTTTAATTTTTTTAAAATTTTGGCTCAAGCAATTTATCTCATTTATAATAATTAATGTGTGGTATAATTTTATATGATATGTGATGACCTTACAAAATAACGGGTACAAGTGACAAAAATTCAATTTCGAGTACATTGTATTTAAAGATAATTAACGTTAAATTTAAACATCAATAATAATTCCCTGAATTGAAATAGGAAACTGCCGCTTGTTTCATTGTGGTCTTTCAACTCTTATTTCAGAAACTGTAAAAAAAAAAAAAAAGTAGAGTGCAATTTTTTTTTTTTTTAATTTATAATTAATCAATATTGATTATTATTCGCCAAAAGTCGTTTATTTGTTTAACACAGCACATAATTAGAAAATCCATTATATTTCTTTACATGAAAAGAAAAAAGCATATTTCCAGGTCATTTGTGCACTTAGTTTATTTTTTTCAATGTTGTCACTTATACGGCTTTTTAAAAAAAAAAAATTAGAAAAAATCATAATACATTTTTTTTTTTTGGAAGGGGGGGAAGAGTCATGATATAATTTGAAAAGTAGAGGACCTATTATCCGGAATTCCGAAATCCGGAAATGAAGAAGAATGAAAACGAGGTAAATCATGATAAAATGAACGAATCATGAATCTTTGATCAAATGTGCGTTTTTTAGAATTTTTTTAAGATTTCATGCTTTTTGGCTTTTTTTTTCAAAATTCATCTTTTTTCTGCGTTTTTTCGACAGAATTTACGTTTTTTTTTTAAAAAAAACGTAATTTTTTTCAAGTATTGCTTCAAGTATCAAAATTCATAAGTTATTCAAAGATTGATGATTCATTCATTTCATCATGATTCATGCCCATAAAAAACGCAAATTTTTTCAAGTATAGCGAAAAAACTCTGCAAATTCGTCAAATATCGCTATAAAACCCTGCAAATTTCGTCAAATATCGCGATAAAACCCTGCAAATTTCGTCAAATATCGCGAAAAAATCCTGCAGATATCTCGCAAAAAATTCAAGTTTTTGAAACGATCGAGGAAAAATCCCGTGTAAGCGCCCCCCTCTAATTATTTTACGATTTTTCGTCATCTATGGGGGGGGGTGGATTAACGGTATTTTATGGTATATATATATATATATATATATATATATATAAAGCCTGTTGGCAAAACGTCCGGATTTTGAAGAGCTCTGAATTTTTTATGTCCGGATTTGAGACTTTGTACTATAGTACAAGAGTCAAAATTGTAGCTTAGTGTTTTATTCACATACTTCTCATACAACACACTTTTCATTCATATTCTAGATAGCAATGCTATATTCCTTTTTTTTTTTTTTTTTTTTTTTTTTTTTTTTTTTTTTTTTTTGAGGGGAGGAGAGTGTCGAGTTTCGGACGGACCCGAAATCCGGAAAATTCCAAAATCCGGAAAGCCCTCGGTCCCGACGATTCCGGATAATAGGTCCTCTACTCCACTTACTACTATGTTTCTAAGAATATTTTTAGTATGCTAATTAGGGATGGGACGAATATTCGGCCACTACTTGGTATTCGGCCTATTCGGCCCTTTTGCCGAATATTCGGTTGGCCGAATATTGAAGGCTTGTTGACCGAATACCTATAGCCAAATATTTAGAGATATCTAGCCGAATATTGCTGGAATCTCGCCGAATAGTAAAAGATATCTTGCCAAATAACTTTAGGATTTGAAGAATTTCATTTCTTGCAATTTTTTTTTCTTCTAATCCAAATTGGTTACTTCATTTATGAAGTCATTCTCATTCTTACTTGCAAAACATACAGTTATTCATATATTAAAAAATATACAGCCTTTCTGTATTTCCTATAAAGGTTGGTGATATTTTAGAAAATGCTGCCCAAGTTGGAGATTTAATTGTACAGGAAATGTCTTCATTAGAGAATGATACGTTACAATTCAAGATATAAAAACACTTATCGAAAAAAAAAAAAAAAAAAAAAAAAAAAGAAAGAAAGAAAAAAGAAACACTACCTTATTTTAAAACACTCGAATATTTATAATTGTCTGCAAATTCCATGCACATGTAAAAAAGGCTCTTATGAAATTCATAACTTATTTTCTATGAAGTGAGAAATGAAAAAATTCATTCACTAGGTGTATTAACGAAGATTCAATTTCAAAATTAAATATCAAATATTACTATTCCAAATACAACGATACATCTGAAAACATAACTGGTGTCAAACTAGATACACATTAGATGACACAACTTGCTTTATGAAGATGGTTTTATAAATATTTAAACATAAACTCTAAATGCTGAACAAAATAATTTTTTTTATTCTATAGTTTTCACTTTTAAATAATTATTTGCATAATTACTGACTTAAATATGTAACATTATTATGTATATATTTTTAATTTACATCTTCCTTCATCCATCTTGTTATTAATTTCTGTTTATTCTTTTAATGCTTGTTGAATAAGTGGAATATTGTATGCGCCGATTCAAATGTCAAAGATTTTGTTAACATATGCATTCTACTTTAAGCATAACTTTTTGCTTTGACGTAATTTGTAATTTAAAGATTGACAACTGATTTCCAAACAGTCTCATTCCTACGAATTTGCTTATTATTAGGGACACAAACTCTTAATGATCAAATTTACTTCATTAAAGGTTACTTCAGAAAATATTTCCTTGTGAATTCTGAGAGAGAGAGATTAAGAATATTATTAATTTTGGATGCAAGAAAAGATAAATGTATCATTTGATAGTAAAAGTGAAATACATTGCTCATATTTTAATGGAAATATTTTACCATCCTGACTTACTGAAAATAAATTTGATGTACATTAAGATAAAAGAAAATAATGCAATTTCATAATTTTTTTGTGTTAAAATAAGTGTTTCAAATTTAAGAATACATTTAAAAGCACATTTAAGAGTATTATATATAATTAAAAAAAAAATTTCTTTATTGGGAAAAAAAGTTAGTATTCGGCCTAAAATTTGGCCGAATATTCGGTATTTGGCTATTCGGCCAAATCACTATTCGTCCCATCCCTAATGCTAGTATTTTTAATTAATTTGTATGTGATACAATTGTTTCTAATTATGTTATATAAAGAATGTTATAGGCTATTTCCATGAGTACTTGTAGTGTAAGTCACAGGCTACGATTTTTGGCTACCAGTATTTTAGTACGAAAAAATGTGATTTATTTTATCGGCACATTCTCATTAATTGAATAAGACCAAGCAGACTTTTCGAAAATAACGGTGGCAAACAAGCATAGCAATTATAAGGTAATGTGACTTACACTACAAAACCCATGAAACTAGCCTATAATCGTTTTCTGAAGTAAAACAATTTTTAGATATCTTTAAAGCAAATATAAAAATTGTTTAAATATATATTTAAAAAAAATCAAAAATTAAAATAAACATGCATTGAAATGCATTTATTTCAATAAATTGTTTTATCTTTGCGTCAAGGGAAGAAACAATGGGGAATCCCATGTTATCCTATGGGGAAAATACTTATTCTTCTTACTCATCCAAATTTAGAACTTTTTTTTTTTTTTTTTTTTTTTTTTTTTTAGCATATCGAAAGGAAAGTTCTTTATCGCTCTATAAGCTTAAAATATTTGAAAGATAATTATGAGTATTTTAAAATTTGCGTTAAAATTGCAAAAAATTTACAAAAGTAAAAAAAAAGTATTCTTTACTCTTTTGTAACTTATAACAAGAAAAATATATAAAAATTTGGAGCTTACAGTGGAATCTATATATACCATAAAGAACCTTCCAATATACGGGCTGAAAAAAAAGTGTTTTTGATTTTTTAAAATTTGAATAAAATAGAAGGATTAGTTCGGTATTATTATTATTATTAGTCGGCGACCCCTACCTACGACCAAAACAGCCCTAGTCTCTTGCGCGAAGCGCTGTTGCCGGTAGGCGACCACGAATAGCGCCAAAATCCCTTACTTACGACCCGAATAGCCTTAGACTCTTAACAGAAAAAAAAAAAAAAAAAAAAAAAAAAAGAGAGAGAGAGAAATTGAAATCGGACAAATTTAACAGAAAAATTAGACAAATTAAAAATATTGAAAGATGTTTAGTAAGCGGGTGGGCTCTGAAGCTACCGATTTTCCCTGCTTTCATCCCGAATGTATATGTCTCGTACGGGGGTGGGTGGGTGGGTCAACCGCCGCGGTTAGCGGCCAATTTTAATCGGCCTACGACCCAAATCTCCATTAGTATTTTTATTATTAGTCCGGTTTTCCATATAGGATAACATGGTATTTCTTTGTTTTTTTCTCCTACCAGTATACTAGAAGTTTTTTAAAGGGGTAACTTTATTACTTGAATTTTAAATAAAAATATCTGCAAATTTCTTGCACTTACACGCAAAAATGAGCTTGTAAATGTATCAGATATTTTTACAAATTACATCAAATAAAACATAATACCGTTAAACTTATTTTAAAATTGATTAGGCTGTACAAATTAAATTATCCCATAATTGAAAAAAAAAAAAAAAAAAAAAACAATGTTTAATATTTTATTATTATGTGCTATGTTTTTCGCTCATGAATTGTTCTTTTATTATCAAAAGAAAAAAAAAAGACCCTTCAAGGATTGGAAGAAAAAGCGTCTATTTGCTTATCTGATCGTACAAGGACATAGAACAATCAAACTTTACCACTTTAAAAATACTCAGCCCATCTTTGAATCCCTATCACTTGAAGGCAATCTCCCCCAACGTTTATACGTAACTCAGATAAGGATTACTTAGGAATTTGCTATCTCATACACGTTTTCCTGATCGTTGTTAAAATTTAACAACTAAAAAAAAAAAAAAAAAAAAAAAAAAAAAGACAGAATAAGAAAAAAAACTTCTTATTTTCCCCCAAAAATGTGATAATATACATATTACATACTTAATAAACAAGCCAAAAATAAATAAATAAATAAATAAAATAAAATAAAATAAAATAAAATAAAATAAATGCGATGCCAGATGTTGCTACAGTAATTGCGGTTAACCGTAAATTTAACCACATTTCGTTGCTTAATTTTCTAATATCGTATGGGAAAGAGGGAAACGATTTTAAAGAGGGGGATTCTTAGGGCCCGCAAAACATTAAGGGGTGATTGTACACATTAATACAAACAATATTAAATAGGAAACTAAGGGTCCCAAACGTCTTCCGGAGGAGATAGGCGCCATTAAAGTTTAGGGTCCAAAATTTCAAATAAACATAAACAAGTAAGAAAAATCATGCGTTAAGCATAGATTATGAAGCACCTTCCAACGCTTCATGAAATCTTTAACAAAACTTCGTTGTTTAAGTAAATAAGGATATAAAGCCAAATATAGCCAAATATGTATTTCAGTACTATTGAACAGCCCTGTATTTGATCTGTCAGCTAATATACATTCTATATAATGGCAAATTTAGTTTGGCAAAAAATGCCTAGTAGCTTGAAATTTCTCTTTCAACAATTTATACTAATAGATGGAAACGTACTTGAATACTTTGTTCAGCCTTGTAGTTTGCCTGATATCTTTATTACGCATCAGTGTTAAGATAAAATTTATTTTAAACTAAAACACTCTTAAAACAACTGAAATCCCTTTTTCATAAATTATCATTTATAGGCTCCATGTACCCAATTCTTTGTGTGGCCCTGTATATCATTTTATCTATATTCTGCAAACATTTCTTAGTAAATTTAATGCAGTTCAGCGTAAAAATGCATAATTTATTTAAGAATCACCTTTTAGTAATGTATGCTCATATTCAGTAACGTTGGCGAGCTTTTTTGGCGTTCCCTGTATATTAACTATAACATTTATACACACCATATAATATGCATAAATTTAGTGAAACATATATACGCAAGATAAATACTACTAATATAAGGTAATATACTGCCCCAACTTTTATTCCTAGCTCAGCTAAGGATTGCTAAACAATTTCCTATCTGATGCATGCTTTTCTGTTTCCAATTTCAATTCGACAATTAAAAGAACTCTCTTCAATTTTTGAGTTTCTCCACCCCTCAAGCAAACTTTATAATTCTTGATAAATTAATATGTGACAAAACAAAATACAGGGAGGGGTAGGATTTTTGAACAGAAATATCTGAGCCACAACCTAAGCCAAATTTTGAAAACGAAAATATAAACATGGTATAAACTATAAACTGGGAAAGTTTTTTTTAATCAAAACTTCTATTCAAGATAGCTTTTAAACATATCAATGTAATAAGCAACGCAGAAATGTTAGAAATAAGAAATAATTAAAAGTAAAACATACACTTAAATGGCTTCAAAATAAATAATTGAAGTAGGTTTTTTTTCTTTTTTCGTTTTTTGATAGCCGCCTGAAGACCCCTTTTAACTTAAGTGTAAAATGAAAAAGAATTAAAACGGCTCTTGTGAAAAAAAAATCCTTGCTTAGTAAAAGGGAAAAAAATGCCACACTTTTTTCACTCATTTTTAAACTTAAAAGATTAGTGATTTGTACTCGAATAATTTTCTCAATTTTCGTTAAGTTAATTGAATAGTGAGATAAAAGTGACTGTTTTCTAGTGACAACAGTTTTTTGCTCTTTCTCACTGCGTCGCCAAGAAATTCTATTCAAAAGTCGAACTTTGACAGCATTTTCAGTAAAACCTGTTTTTACCGATGAACGAAAAGCAGTTCGATTACAAAAAATAAATTTCAAGCGTTTCCGAACAAAAACGAACTGTGTCAGAAATTATCTAATTTGGAATTGAGACTAACCTTATCTTTCACGTGGAGGGTTTCAGAGGAACAAGGCTCCCCTGACAAAAATTTTTTCTATTAATGTTTAATTATTTTAAAGGACTACTTCAATCACGCGAAAAAACCCGTTTGCGAATGCTATTTTTATGGATATATTTATAAAATATCTTGGTTGCGTTTCAGTATTTTTAAATGATTTTTTTTTTTTCATTTTATAGCTGAGATTGATCTATACAGTTACTTCCTTTCACTTTTTCTCTTTTGACTGCAGATTTTTTAAAATTATTATTAGGATGCTCTTACTTTCGAAACCGATTTCGAAAATGAAAGTGTTCTCATTAAAAATACCTGCAATCAAAATAAAAAAAAAACGGCCTTTGTGCAGATTTATCTCAATTATCCAAAGCGAAAAAGAAAAAAATCATTTAAAAGTATTGAAATGCAACCGAGATGTCTTTATAAATTTCTTCAATGGGATTAGTATTAGCGGACGAGTCTTATCGTTTAACTGGAGTAGCTTCTTAAGTCATTTGAAAAGATAAAAATTACTATTTTTTTAATCATTCAAATAAATATAATTTAATCAATTAAATTTTAAAATCCAAGCAGTGGCGATGAACGCACCCTTAACCCCCCCCCCCCCCCATGAGTCAGCGCTCATGAACCTACAGCAACAAAATGTGCAAAATATTACAGTTGCAGTGACAAATAACTGTGCTTAATCGTAAATGCTAACCGCTACGTAATTATGTAACATCGAGTAAAAAACCGGTTTTCAGAGCGTGGAATTCCATTTTAGGAGATAATATTTATTCTTCTAAATGCATTGACTCTTGAAACATTAGAAAGAGTGTTATAAGTGGGTGAAGTATGCATAGATTATTGAAGAATATATTTTATCCTCATTGTAACATTGGAGTCGACATAATTTGGGATCAAGGCTATATAAAAGAATACATATTGTTACATATATCATTAAAATGATCTACTAAATCTTTCACGGAGTTCAAAAATTAGAAAATATCTTACCAGTTAATGCTAGAAATTGTGTATACTTTAACATTTTGTACATATATACTTATTTTTGTTTTGTTCTACGTTCTATGGTACTCCATCAAATTCCTTTTTAAAAACGATCTCTGTAATAAAAAAAAAAAAAATTCTTTTAAGGATTTAAAATAAGAATATAAGTTAAAATATTTTTATATACATACTTTCAGCCAATCCTTTCTGTCACGAATTATTACTTTTTAATCATTCCTAAAAATTGGTACAGTTAAAAGGCTGTTCTTAATTCTTAAAAAATAATGTAATCCCCATATAAAGCTTTAATAAATAGGTGCTAGTCAAAATAAAATTTTGTCGAAGAACGATTTTAAAATAGTGCTACATAAAACTCAAGTAAGATCCAAATCAGCCAAACATAAAACTAATTGATTTATTAAACATTAATGTATTAACACTAATTAATGTATTCAATACAAAAGTATTAACATTAATTAAATACTAATATATTAATGCTAATTAATGTATTAAATGATATTGCTTGATATATATATAATATCAATGATAATAGTAATTCAATTTCCCAGATGGAATATTTACATCCTAAGAGCTAATATTCGTTCAAAATATCAGTGATACAGAATGCATATGTTGAACATGCTTTACAAATAAGAAAGAGATTAAATGATGAAATAATGTTTCATACAAAGGGAGATACAGCAGTATCACGTGAACAAGATATCAGAAAATCTTAACGTGGTTGTCAGATTATGATGTTTTATTAAAGTAGTATCATTCATTCTTTTTAGCTGTAACTGAGAAAGAGACATTTATTAGTTGATAGCCTGGAAACTGACAGCAATAGAATTTTTTATACGATTAGCCTTTAATCGATTTATAAAAATTGTCTGTTTGTAATTTTCGAATGACATATTTTTTTTTTTTTTTTTTTTTTTTTCTTAATTTCTTTCTCTTATTAATAACTTCTTTTTACATATAGGATCTTAAGGCTTCAAAAGAAGGAGTACATCTTAAATGCCAGATATAAATATAACTATTTTTAGGTAGAAATAAATGCAGCAAGAGAAAACGCAAAATATAATTGCTACGCTTTTTTAAAATTTGATTTCATGTTATAATTGAATGCATTACACTTTCAATCTTGGATAATTCGTACTTATACTTATTCCATTCGAAAGCAATATATTAAAACAATATTAAAAGATTCATGATAGCTGATGTAAATTCACGCTTTTTGGTTATCTAATGTCTTTAACTATGGCCGTTTCTGTTGCATTCTAAAATATACATTATTTATTAAAAAGTATAAAAAATATTCGTATTCATATACAGAATGATAAGACTATGCATGAAAATGTATTTATTAGAATCATTGTTATATATCTATACATACAATGTGATCTCAAAAATCTGGCATCATAGTCAAGTCATCCCTTCTGATTTTTTTTTTTTTTTTTCCCCCATTCTATTCTAAGATCCTAGACTTACCTGGAACAAATACTTTCGATTTGTTAGGAGGAGAGCGAGTCGCTGGAGCCTCTCAAGCACTCAAATCTTTATTCAATAGTTCTACACTTACAATTTGTAATAAGTACGTCTTGTAAAACTCCTGCACTATCCCTATTATGACTCATATCTGTCCCATCTGGAGATTTATTTGTAAACTTTGTATGGACGATCTTAACAATTTACACAACAAATATCTTCGCATCGTTTCGCATTTTTTTCTTTCTTCCAACTTAATATAGAAAGATAGATAGATAGCAATTGTTTACAAATTAAAATAGGATGAGTGAGTATTTTCTTAATTTTTCAGAAGCGATTCGTTTGAACAACAGAACAATCTTCCCCAGAACGCTACGAATTATCGGCAGAAGAAAAAGTGTCGCAGGAAAAACATACACTGTAAAAAAAAAAAAAAAAAAAAAAACTGTTAAAATATGGAAATTGTACTGATAATCTAGACACCTGCACTATTTCCGTATTTTACCCCCCCCCCCCTCATAAAAAAACGTAATTTTCTGAAAAATTTTTACATAGATTTCCCATTTTTTTTCATATTTTGTATTTACAAATTTTAGTTTAAAAGACAAAATATAATTTTTCATGGTCAAATTTACTTTGTTATAAATTTCCTTTTTTTCAGGACAGGTCAACATCTAATATCTAATAGATATTGACCTAAGTAGATACCACCTAATATAGATATGACCTGTAATAGATATGACCTAAATAAATAACACCTAATGACCTAATAGATATCAGAAACTAATAAAAACAACACTTATCCTTCCGGAGATTCGAACCAGGGACCTGTCTGCTTCCAGATTAGTGCGTTAGAATACTACACCATATACTACTATAAATTTACGCACTACTGCCAATTTTTTTTCTTTTTTTTTTATTGATGCTTTAGTTATTCCTGGTACAAAACGAACCCCAGTACGAACCTACTCCATGATAAAAAGAAGTATCTAAATCGAGGCACTTGTCCGCTTTTTCGTACAACTCAGTTATTAAAAAAAAAATCACAATTTGAGGCAAATCATTTATCATTCAGCTGCTTTTAGAGAGAACTAAAAATCAGATCACTTCTATTACCGATATCTTTCTGAATTTTTACAATATTTGACCGGGGATTTTTATTACTTGTTTTTTAATGACCCCCTTTATAAAGTTCATTATTAAATTATGTCAAAAGATCGTTGTTATTGTTCGTGCATGAGCAGATAAAAAATATTTTATACAACTACTCATATTTGACAAAATATTTAGTATATCTACATTCCAATTGCACTACGTACATTGTTTCTATTACATTTTACCAATTTTTCAGAAACTGGCTTTAAAATTTATTGAAAACCCTGCATGATATAAGCTAAAAACATACCAGAATTTTTTTAACTTAAAAAAGAAATCGATATATCTCCATGAATATACGTACTATTCTTACCAAAATCAGTCAACATGTCGTACTGTGCAACATATTTGTACACAGCGATAAATCATCTCGAATATTTTAATGAACAGGAGCACCCAAGTATTATTATTTTTGTTTGATTTTTCTTGTCGGCCCCCTAATTGTCCTCTTTATTAAATAGATCTTGATAAACATGAGGTTAAAAATAATTTTTATAATTCTGAAGTTCCAGAAGAATTCGAATTGTATATTTTTAAATATTCGACAAAATGTCTAACATTAAAAGTGTCCGGTCATTAATGGTCATATAATATACAAGTACATTTTTTTAAAATCAAAAGACATATCGTCCCTGTGAATAATAAGGTTCTATGTATGTTTTTGAAAAAAAATGACTCATATATACAGAAAGGTTCTATTTGTATATATGAAGGCAATTTTGCATCAAAATGATGTTATATATAACTTATATATAACATTACATTTACATTATGACAATATTTTAAGGGTGTTTCTCAACTGCTCAGCTCAAGAAGCGAAAAACATTTTGACACATATTTAAATTCATTTTTTAACAGAAAAACATAAAATTGGAATGTCTGACTATGGAAGCGATTACGAATCGAACTTAGTTTTTCATTTTTGATAATTGAATTACCTATCCAGTTCTAAGCTATTTCGATCACGTGGTCACCCGTTTTTCTCCTGCTTTTCGACCGGTTTTTCTGCTTTCTTAGGGAAATGTGCTCATAAACGTCGACTTTGAAAGCATTTTATAATACATCTATCACGTTTTTAAAAAAGAAAAAATTGGGTGCAATTAGACAGTTTCTGAATAACAACACATGCTATTTTCATGCATTTCCGAACAAAAGTAAATTAAAGCATATGTCACAAAGTTGCCCTTTTTGATTTAAGAACACTCTTAATCCCGAAATGCCTTCAGTGATACAAATAAAACATTTTTACATCGACAAGTAATTTTTTTTCAAAAACACAGATAGAACCTTATTATTCTCAAGATATAAGAAGTTCTCTTAATGGTGTTCTCAAATCAAAAAGGGCAACACATGCTTTAATTTATTTTTGTTCTGAAATGCATGAAAATAGCAGGTGTTGTTATTCAGAAACTGTCTAATTGCACTCAATTTTTTGTTTGTTAAAAAACACAATAAATCTTTCATAACAAGCCTTCAAAGTTGACGTTTTTGAGCACATTTACCGACGAAAGCAGAAAAACCGGTCGAAAAGCAAGAGAAAAACGGGTGATCGAATGATCAAAATAGCTTAGAACTGGATAGGTAATTTAATTATCATAAAATGGAAAATTCTGTTCGATTCGAAATTGCTTCCATAGTCAGGCATTTCAATTTTATGACTTTTTGTTAAAAAATAAATTTGTAAATGTGTCAAAACGTTTTGCGCTTGTTGAGCGGAGTAGTTGAGAACACCCTTAACAAATACTAAAAGAAAGAAATATATATATATATATTTAAATCAGTTCCCTATTGATAAATACCACATATTTATAATTATAATAAATCAATCCTTTTTTATGTAAGCATTCTATTTAACGCATTCTGTATTTGATGACAAAATGCATCTTTTTAATGTAATTAATCCTGACCTTCGAAATGCACTTGAGAAAGTTCATGGCGATATTAAAATATTGAGCAACTTGGCTATTTTTTGCTCATGCCATAACCTACAAGGTCATATTTAGAAAAAAAAGAACATTTCAAGACGCTTCTAAGCTGAACACTTATTGTTTTTATTTCTTTTTTGCATGTTTAATGGATTATTATCACATCACACATATTGAGTTTTATGGTATCATTTCGCACATTTCTTTCAGCATGATTTACGTAATAAATCGTTCTAATATTTTAGGAAGTAGAAAGTAATTAAGTAAGCATGCTATAAAATATATTACAGAATGTAAAAAGCTATTTATTCATACTTTAAAAGTTTCATAGTCATACTTTAACAATGTATTATTTCAAATTGCAGACGTATTTTTGCAAATACTTGAAAGTTAACAAGAAGAAATGGAATATTTCATTTATAAAAATAATATTTTCTAACAGATTAGACATAATTTATTTATGTTGAAAGACAAACTGCATGTGCTGTATTTCTTAAAGGATAACAAAAAAAAAAAAAAAAAAAAAAGATTGAAACAAATTTTTCTAGGTTATTGAACTTAAAAATTTCTGAATTAAATGTAATATGTATGTAAACGTATATAAAGAGAGAGAGTGATAGCTTTCAAAAGTATCTTACACATATACGTATAAAGAAAATAATTTTTTTTTCC
The DNA here is from genome assembly GCA_964019185.1 of Maratus speculifer. Taxonomy (NCBI): domain Eukaryota; kingdom Metazoa; phylum Arthropoda; class Arachnida; order Araneae; family Salticidae; genus Maratus; species Maratus speculifer. The sequence goes on from OZ025290.1 coordinate 82,565,066, forward strand.
CAAAAAATAACTATTAAATCACATGAAAATCGACAAAATGTAAATTAACCAATAATTATAAAATAATATAAAATGATGTTTTTCAAATATTGTATAAAATACCCCGAGAAAATATAAGGAGGGAAAATCCACCAGCAGAATATGAAAATATTTCAATAAGTAAATGGACAATTACATTGCAAAAAGATATTATAAAAGGCAATTTTCCACAATATAAATAAATCGCAACTGATTTCTGTTATAGTAAAGAAAGCTCTCAGGCATAAATTATTTCACTCAATTTTCCCGATTAACAACGATAAGAATAAAGACAGATTTTTAATTCAGAATTTTTTAATTAATAATGCATAAATTTCGATGTGTATGTATATACACATTATTTTTGATTTAAATATTATGAATGATACAGATTTTCTTTTTAGACAAAGATAAAATAATAATAATAATAATAATAATAATTAATTTGGATACGACCTTAAAGGTGTTCTTAAATCAATAAAGAATACGGCCCAGTTAAACTGATGGCATTAAGCTCACAGGCTACAAACACTAATTGTACATTAAAGCCTTATATTTTCAAGGGTTAATTCCGTTCGAAAAAAAATTAAGAAGGGGAAACAACTCTCCCCTTTCCTCTTTTTTTTATACTTAATCATTGAACCTCCTATACTATCAAAGATATGCTTTATCATATAAAAAATCTATATCCAAAATTCAGAGCAAATGAGATAATTCTTAATAAAAAACCATTTAGCATTTATATAATTTAAAAGGAGTTATTCTCCTCTTTTATATTTAACCATTAAACTTCCAAAACTATTCAGAGACTTGAACGAAATCTGAAAACTCTGCTTGAAAAATCCATTTATATAAATTAAGGGGGGGGGGGGCATTAGAACCCCTATTCCCCCTATTTATACTTATTCAATGAACACCTAATAACAGTCACGGAATCGCCTCATCAGAATGATCCTAATCTAAATTTTGAGCGAAAACTTAATTCTACATGAAAATCCCACTTATATCAACTAAGGGGAGGGCATCAGCCCCCCGTTCCCCCTCTTATACATATCGAATGAACTCCAAAAACTAATCAGGGAAGCGCCTTGTCAGGATATACCTACATACAAAATTTCAAGTGGATCGGATATTTTTATCATGAGTTATCGCGTTACGCACGAACGTACATACAGAACGGACGGGCACATAAGCTCTCAGGCTATGATAGCCTGTGAGCTAAAAAGGGCAACTTTGTGACACATGCTTTAATTTATTTTTGTTCGGAAATGCATAAAAGTAGCAGGTGTTGTTATTCAGAAACTGTCTAATTGCACTCAAATTTTCTGATTTTTAAAAAACACCATAGATTTTCATAACAAGCCTTCAAAGATGATTTTTTGAGCACATTTTCCGACGAAAGCAGAAAAACCGGTCGAAAAGCAGGAGAAAAATGGGTGACAGCGCTACCGAAATAGCTTAGAAATGGATAGGTAATTTAATTATCATAAAATGGAAAATTCAGTTCGTTTCGAAATCGCTTTCATAGTCAGACATTCCTTTTTTATAACTTTCTGTTAAAAAATGAATTTGTAAAAGTGTCAAAACATTTTGTGCTTGTTGAGCGGAGCAGTTGAGAACACCCTTAACAAATTTTCACTGCACGAAATTAAACAAAACTCAATTTTGGTTACTCTCTTAGATTCCGCGGAAAACGATTACCTTTTCAAGAGAGAGAAAGAGAGAGAGATTAGTTAACACCGCTTGGTCATTTGGGGCCATGGAGCAAAGATTCACCCAGGGACTCGCCATGTCATTTTTATAACCTTGTATAACGACAACCTGTATTGTGAGAATGTGCGTATCAAAACTCGTTTTAACCAAAATTTAAACTAGTTGGATGTACCAATCCCAAGACTTTCTTCTATCTCATACGTACAATTTAACATTAAAAAAAAAATAGTTAAACATGTTAATGCTTAAATAACTTTAATTCAATACTATACTAACTTTGACTTTCTTCTTAAATTTCTGCTTCACTCAATTAATCGGAGTAAAAACGAGTTTTCGTTTCTGCACGAGCTGATGAACAATAGAATGATAGGCAGATTGTTTTCAAATTCAGGGAGGACATACTTGCCATACACAAAAATAATCATACACAAAAATTTTATTTTAGTTCTATGCATAATTTCATGCAATTTTTGATGATAAAAAAATGAACGTGGTACAGACATCGTGATTATAGAGCCCCCTTCCAGCGACTTTTTTTTCAAATTCAGGGCGGAACTACTAGCCATAGCCAAACAATTGCACAAAAAATTTCGTTCAATTCTATTCATAACTTCATACACTTTTAGGTGGTACAATATTGAAAATGGCACAAAAATCGCTATTGCAGTGCCCTCTTCTTGCGGATTATTTTCAAATTCAGGGAGGACCAACTAGCCATAGCCATACACTTACACAAAAAATTTGGTTCAATTCTATGATATCTTCAAACAAACTTTGATGGTAGATTGGCGACACACAGATACACGGACAGACAGACAGACATTTTGTAAAAACATGTTTTTTGGAATATCTGAAATTCGTTGAAAACTGGAACTCGAAAAAAAATTCGACTACAATATTTTCTTCTATTGGAGATAGAAAAAGGTAAAAATCGTGTTTTTTCCACCAATTTATTCTTCTAATAAACCTGTTCTGAAAAAACACTAGAATTTTAAAAAAAAAAACTAGTTTTATTCTGTATTTCTGGGATTGTAAAATCTTGGTTTACAATGAAAACCAATGGATACAGTTAAAAGTTTTTCACGATTTCCCAAAAATTGATAAGGCGAGTTTTGTAAATAAATTTCTTTCTTTACAAAAAGTACTTTCACTATAAACAGATGTCACTATAAAGAATTTTTTTGAATTTTTTGAGATTTTTCTGATTTAGAAACAACGTCAAATTTTGAAAGAGAGAGAGAGAGAGAGAGAGAGAGAGAGAGAGAACTCTGCACTTGTAATGAACTTGGATTATGATGAATGATTATAACCTAGTATGATATATATACACATACACGTGTTCCTTATAACCATTTTTTCTTTCATCTCCTTTCTCACCTTATATATAAATATCCTTTCGAAGCGCAATAATGTAACCGCGTTTAATTATCATTTTACTTTCGGTTATATGAAAGCCTTTTGTGAGCTTGACGTGTAAGATGTATCACGTGGATAAAAGCTCATAGTAATTGCCGAAAAACATCTGAAATCTGATAACTTGGAAAGGGATTTATTTTTATACATAGGTCGGAAGACAAAGTCGGGTAGTGAAGAGTAATTAACTCATGGAACTTCCGAATATTAGACAGATAACATTTGACAGATGAGACTGGGAGTTACATAAAAGTGACTCACAAACCAAATTCATTGTGTATTTTTGAAATGTACAGTAAAAAAGTTTTTATGTTGTCGATACGCTTGTAAAAGCAAAAATGACGTTCGAAACTAAAAATACTTTTCAAATAAATATATTATTATTATTATTATTATCATTATTATTATTATTATTATTTATAATGTATAATGAAATATTGAAATGAATATCTAAAATATATATATCTAAAATTATATATAGATATTTTTTAGATATATGTATAATATATTATATATGTACCTAAATATATATTAGATAATATATCTAATATATATTTAGAATAATAATAATAATAATAATATTATTATTATTGTTTAGAATCAAGATCTTTTATAATTAAGCTCTGAAAAATATTTTGATTTTTTTTTTCTTATTTTACTGAAAAAAGAAATTTACACTAGAGCGCAAAAAAATATTAATAAAATAAATAAATAAATAAATAAATATACACACACATATATATATGTGTGGGGAAGAGTGGTGTGGTGTGGGACACATTTTATAAAAGTGTGGAATCCAACTTTGTTTGATTCAAAAACAAAAATTTCAATTAATACAGTGCTAAATGAAACACTTTTTAATCTCCCTGAACAATATAGAAACATAGCATGCAAAAGCTATTTTATAATTAAAGAAATTGTAAGTTTTAAAATGTGCCCCATACCTCCCCACTAACAGTGAGGTATGGGACGGCAATAAAACAAACATACAAGGCAAAATTGTGTCTTGTCGGCTAGATATACAATCAAACGAAGATTATATGTTGATAATGTATGTACCACAATCTGAAATTCCAGTATCTTCATGACTGGAATGAAATTTCAGGATTATCAGTCATAGATGACATTAAAAAGTCATCAATGCAGTTTATTTGCATTTTGAAGTAAATGAATACAGTCGGCTCTCGTTAATTCAAAATGGGATAAATCGAATCTTCTCTTAATTCGAACTAAACATGAAGTTCCAAAATTTTCAATAGTAGAATAACGTTAAAATTTTTCATTTATTCGAATTCATTTTCCTTGACTTCGTTTAATTCGAACTAACGAGATTCCGATTTTTCATTTTTCCTCACTTTCTCCCGAACCTCAGATCTTTGAAATAACTTTCTTTCTTTTATTTTTATGAGAATTGCTCTGAAGAAGTTATACATATAGTCCCATTCATTTGATATTAGCTTTTTTAGTGCCCCGTGTATCCATCATTGACAGCTCCACCTCATCTTCGTTAGCGTTTGTTCCTATTAGCTTAATTAGTTTATGTCTTTATATCTTTTACTTAAATATTAAGTCATATGTTAATGATAACAGCCGAAATATATTTAAATACTGATGAACCACGTTTGATAGAAACCTGGACAGAACTGCGCATGGGCGAAAAGAGCGAGTCCATGTCAAAAATGGGGAAGTTCGTACCATCTCGAGATGCGTGTGTTTATTAAACAACCCTGATGTGTCGATTTGGGGAGGGAGAACACCTTTTTGTTTCTGTAATTGAATTGTCTGCTTTTAAATATTACACTGTAATTCTGTTACACGAAATAAGTTATAAAAAGACAAGTACAATAAAAAAGACGATTTAAAGGTATGATTATTAAATTTAGCTTAATACTTTTCCCTCGCAATATAGCGTAACTTAATCTTTTTAGAAGTAACGGCAACATGGCGTGATTTTAAAACACACCAGATTAGCAATTTTTTTTTAATTTTTTCTTTACATTATTGTGTACATTATTTATTTATAATATTTGCATGCATTGGATATGAATGTGGTGCAGATATTATATACGGATAAGGTTTGCGACTATTTCTTTCCAACGTCAATTTGGCGAAAACCTCATTTTCGAATACTGGTTAAATATACATCTTTAAATTATTTTCTGTTATTTAAAAAAATAACAATAAATAAAGCAATTTTTAAATATATTAAATTTTAAAAACTAATAATTATAGAACAAAAAACATTTTATATAATTTCAAAAAAAGAAAAATTAAAGTGAATAAACAGTTTATCAAAAAATAAGCAACAATATCAGGGTTACCACATTAGACAAAATAACGCCATATTGACGCCAAGTAAATCCCAGTGAGTATATGACATACATGTGCCCTGAATATTTAGGTTGTTACAATTGGCGAATTTCTCACATAGCCTCCAAGTCAGATGTCAAGAAATCGTCAAAACTGTGTTTTAGCCATAAATATAAATGTAAAAAAAAGACATGCTTTTATTAAAATTCACAAAAATGTAGGAGAAAATATATACTTTGGAAAATTTATTCCGAGAACTGATAGAAGGTGTACAATCTAATTAATTTAAAATAAAATTTTATTCGGAACAAAAAATAGAAAACTATATTTAATAACATTTCCATGAATACGTAAGTAGTAGGAAAAGGAGAGTTTAAGGACAGCCGGAGGGACAGAGGGACCGTCCCGCAGCAACCGCCCCTCCGCATCCCTCCGCGTCCCGCCTGCGGTGCCGCCGCTCGAAATCATACTATAAGATGAAGATTAAATTTATATTTGAATTTTGAATAACCGTAATTTTAATGAATATTATTAATTAAGCGAAACAATTAAAATCTCAGTTTTTAGCCATTTTATTTAGATTTCTTCAACTACAAGATGAGATTATCAATTTAACACAAGAAAGTTAAACGTATATTTGAATTTTGCTTCATAGACATCTTAATGAGCAGTATTAATTAAGTAAAAACAATGGAAAATATCAAGTTTTATAGAAAAAGACTGATTTCTTACGATTTTTATCAACTTAAAAGAGAAAACTTAAACGCACATTTCAGTTTTAAGTGGTTATCATCTTAATGAGTATCGTTAATTAAGTAAAAAACAATGGAAAATATCAAGTTTTATAGAAAAAGACTAATTTCTTACGATTTTTATCAACTTAAGAGAGGAAACTTAAACGTACATTTCAGTTTTTCAACAGCTATAACCTTAATGAGCATTCATAATTAAGTAAAAAACAATGGAAAATATCGATTTTTATAGAAAAAGACTGATTCTTACGATTTTTATCAGCTACATGATCAATATATCGACTTATAAAACTTAAAACTTAAACATACATCCTAGTTTTTTCAACAACTATAACCATAATGAGTATTGATAATTAAGTAAAAAACAATGGAAAATATCAAATTTTATAAAAAAGAATGATTTCTTACATTTTTTCAACTCAAACTTCAGAATATCAATTTGAGATAAAGAAATTTAAACGTACATTTAGGTTTTTAAGTGGTTATCGCTTTAATATCGTCTTAATGAGTTCTGTTAACTAAGCAAAAACAAGGAAAATACCGATTTTTAAAGAAGGAAATCCAATTGCATTAGCTTTTTTTACATCAAACTAATGATTTTACCATTTTTTACAGAATTTTAGATGGTTAAGCAATTTACACTACATTACAAACATTATAATTTAAAATCACGTTCTTATAAAAGTATGACATGACCAGTTTTTTTTTTTTTTTTTTTTCCCTTTCTATTCATACCTCCAAATATCTCCAACTTCCCCTCTTTCGAAGGGTTGAATACAATAGCCTGACGTCACCTGTTTACTTAACTACAAGACTGCGTTATGCTTTTAGAAAAGAGTGATTCTTAACGAAAAATCATCTTAAAGAATAATATATTTTAACAGTATTACAAAGATAATTTTTGAACTTTAATAAATTATTTAATTATTCATTATTAATTATCTATTTTATTAAATTATATACTATATTTATGATACTACATTTCATACATTTAGACAGATTTTAAAACTTTTCCGTTCAATAAGTAAATATTATATACATTTTTAACTGAAACCAGGTTTTCCAACGTTAATTCATAAATACGAATTTGTATAATAAATAGTATGTATTCGTTTAAAATCATGTGAACCTTTACTAAACTATTTGAAATTTTCACCGCATAAGAGCATATATTATGTATATTTTTAGTTTTAATAGCAAAAACTTAAATTTGTATAATAAATAGTATGTGTATTCGTTTAAAATAATGTGAACCTTTACTAAACTATTTGAAATTTTCACCGCATAAGAGCATATATTATGTATATTTTTAGTTTTAATAGCAAAAACTTAAATTTGTATAATAAATAGTATGTGTATTCGTTTAAAATAATGTGAACCTTTACTAAACTATTTGAAATTTTCACCGCATAAGAGCATATATTATGTATATTTTTAGTTTTAATAGCAAAAACTTAAATTTCCAACTTTGAAATACATTCGTTTATATATTGTTACAAGATACTAATTATATTTCTAAACTATTTTTAAAAGCTTGAATGTCATTATAAAATGTTCCTATTTATATTTTTCACGTCTTGACAACATTCGACATCTTACAACCAATAGTATACATTTCTTTTTTTTTTTTCTCTTTTTTACTTTTTTTTTCTTTTTTTTTTTTTTTTTAAATTCTAGAAACTCAAAAAGTCATTTCTTACTGCTTCAAACACTTAAAACTTCTCTGAGTTATTCGACTCACAGTTTTAATCAAATTGGCATGTTTCAAATCACCTTTTTGAAATTTCCATATTATCAAACATCAAGTTATTTAAAATATAAATACTGCTTAGTGTTTAGATAATATACATAACTGATTCTACTTATCCTGCTCATATTATTAGTCAAATTAGCAATTTATTATAAAACTTATTTGTACGCATGCGCAAATTGTCACGTGACATAAACGATTAACAGTAATATAAATTTTTGAATAGCAATGCAACATTCCTCATTTCTGCAGATAGACTTGTGTGAGAAGGTAATTCGAAAAGCAGCGCAACATTTTGCATTCCCACTGTTAGACTTGAGAGGGAAGGTGGCTGCTGTACAACTCTGATTAATTTTCAGATTTTAATACAAGTGAAAACCGTTTTCTTCGTCAACGAATAAAGTAAGTTTTATTATATCATTGCAATACATATGTATCAATAAAAATAAATTAAATGAAATTTAAAAATAGATTTTTTTATATATTAAGCATTTATTAAGTATATAAATATACTTCTTTTATTACACAGATGTTTCAGCAAGAGGAACTAAAACAGCAGCAAATTTCCGAAATGTATGATCCGACTGATTCATCCTTAGCACATACAAAGTTAAAGAATAATACATATGTAAGTTACTTATATGTTAAATACTAGAATTCATACACTATATATAATTAGGTTAAATTTACATTAAAATATTTTGTCTTATATCCAATAAGAAATATTTTTATTTGTAATATTGGAGTGATGTCTAACTGTTTGCATTAATTTCCCTTACAGAATTGCTCTTTTTGTGATAAAATCTTTTCATCTAAATGGAATTTAAAAGAACATATACAGATCCACACCAATGAAAAACCATTTACTTGTGAGGACTGCAAAAAACTGTTTTCAAGAAAGCGATAATTAAAAAAGCATATGATGATGTATGATATCCTATCACCTGTTGTATGTGAAATTTGCAAATTATCTTTTACTAGGAAATGTGCTCTAATAACTCATATGAAAACACATTCAAACAGAAAATTGTTTAAGTGTGAAAAGTGTGAGAAGATCTTCAGCTATCGTTATAGATTAAACCAGCATATGCATATTCACAATCGACCTCAATTCAGTTGTAATGAATGCAACGAAACATTTTCAAATGAAAATAAGCTAAACCGACATTTGAAAGTGCACCAAAACCTACAGTATACATGTGATCAGTGTAAACAAAACTTTAGTAATAAATTAAATTTAAATCAACATTTACGTACACACCATACTAAAAAACGTCTTGTTCCTGTTAACAGTGAAATGCCTTTGCCCATTGTAGAGTTTAAAAGAATAAAACATCAAATATCAGCTTTCGGAGTGTTTAAAACTCTAACTTTTCATCCTGAGAAAAATGAAGAAGGTTGCTTGGTTACATTCCAAACTAATTTGAAACCTGAGTTACAATACAATCTTCAAAGCGAGATAAGAGAAAAAAAGGCAATTAAATGGTTTATGATTAGCAAAATTTTGTTCGAACGCGAAAGAGGTGAAGGTGATATTGAAACAATCACATCTTATTTTAGAAGTGACTGTTATATTGATCTTGTAGAAAATAGCATTATAAATCATATTGAAGAGGGATATTCAAAAATTAACCAATCATTTGAAGAATTTAACAGTCAAGGATCAGATTGGAGACTTCGAAAAATTGAATGTTTAGAACTGAATATTTCAAAGTATAGCCTCTTATCTAGAAATTGATTTTACATCATGTAAATATGTATTCTTTTTAAGTACTGAATTAAATTATATAATTATGAAATTTATGTATTTAGGATAGTTACTTAATCTAATTACGCAAGAGTTCAATTTATCACAAGATAATCAAAAAAGGAAATTTGAGAAACATGCATATTGTTGTAAGAAAAATTTTTTAGACAGCCATAGATTTTGTCACCATGATTTTATAATTGATAGGAATGTATATTACTAACAGTGTATTGCATAAATAGCAGTAATAAATAAATAAAAAAAATAAACATAGTCTTGTGTTAATCCTTTTATATTATTAATCAAATTATGTTTCCTCCTACATTTCAACGCTTTCTGAATTATCATCCATCAAGTTGCTTAAAATATAAATATTATCTATACAGTTTTAATGATACATAGTATACACAACTAATCTTTAGTTAGTCCATCCATAGTATTAATCAAATTATATGTTTCCTCTTGCACTTCTGTTTACAGTTTTAATGACACATAGTATACATGACTAATATTTAGTTGGCCCTTCCACAGTATTTTATCATTTCATAACATTTCATTGAATTTTAACATTTCATATTTCAAATAACCTATTTTCGAAACCAAACTATGTGAATTTTACCGCAATGTTTATCATCATATACTTTTTCTAAAAATTATCAGATATGTACTCCTCAGAGAATTTCTATCATTAGAATAAATGAAAAAATTAATTTATATTAAACGTACACGAAATTTGATTGCAATATACGTGTATTTAATAAAAAATAAATAAGCAATTATTTATACATTAAACCTTTACTAAATATATATTTCTTGCATTATACAGATGTTTCAACAAGATGAACCAAAACAGCAGCAAACTTCAGAAATTAATGATCTGAATGATTCATTCCTAGCACATGAAGCGTTAATGAATAATACATATGTAAGTACTTATATGAAAAATACTAAAATTCGTATATGAATTGTAATTAGAGTAAATGTAAAATGATTTGTCTTACTACCTACACTTTAACAAGTTCTTTTTTACCTATATTGTTGAAGAGAATCCTAATTGTTTCCATTTATTTCTATTACAGATGTGCTCTATTTGCTACAAACACTTCTTAAGTAAATGGAATTTAACAGAACATACAAAAATCCATACAGGTGAAAAACCTTACACTTGGGAAGAATACCAAATGCTGTTTTCAAGAAGACGTGAATCAAAAATGCGCACATCATCATATAAAGCATCGTCAGTTATATGTAAACTTAGTGAAGATATTCAAAAATTAGTCAGACGTTTGAAGAATTTAGACATAAAGGAAGATATTTAGACTATATATCCATCATATTTTCATAACACTTACCACAATATCTCAAACTTAAAATTTGGAAGACACACACACTGCTGAAAAGTAATTTTGTTACCCGTGATTCTTCTAACCAACATGAATGTATAGATATTATTTTGCAATGTATTATTTAAATGCTCACAATAAATATTCTTTTATATGCATATATCGTTGTGTTTATTTTTTTAAAACCTATTACATTAATAAAATAGGTTACGCACACATACATACACATAACATTTTAAGTGAAACAACACTCTCACAACTTAAAAAATGTATAAGAACATACAAAAATAAGCAGATGTATGAAAAAATATGCAAGTTTACAAAATAATTTCACTGTTTTTCTAGAAATACCAACAAAAAATATTTACAATATAAAAAAAATACAAAAGTGAAAAGAAAAAACACAAATGTAAAACAAAAAAATCACAAAGTGAAAAACTCACAACAAAGTTTTTGAAAAAAAAATTTGCAACAAAAATTTTTTTTACAAAAACCAAAACTTCAAAAAATATTTTTACAAAAAATTTTTTTTCAAAAACATTTTTCACAAAAAAATTTTTTTTTTCAAAATAAGTTTTTACAAAAGTAAAAAATAAAAAATCACAACGTTAAAAAAATGAAAAATTTTAGTTAAAAAAAGTGTAAAAAAATTGCAAAAAAAGTTGCAAAAATTTCAAAAAAAAGTTATGAAAAAAGTATCAAAAATTTTGTTCTTTTTAATAGCGAATACAATGGTTTCGCCATTGCATACTGTATTAAAAAGAACAAAATTTTTGATACTTTTTTCATAACTTTTTTGAAATTTTTGCAACTTTTTTTTGCAATTTTTTTACACTTTTTTTAACTAAAATTTTTCATTTTTTTAACGTTGTGATTTTTTATTTTTTACTTTTGTAAAAACTTATTTTGAAAAAAAAAATTTTTTTGTGAAAAATGTTTTTGAAAAAAAATTTTTTGTAAAAATATTTTTTGAATTTTTTGGTTTTTGTAAAAAAAATTTTTGTTGCAAATTTTTTTTTCAAAAACTTTGTTGTGAGTTTTTCACTTTGTGATTTTTTTGTTTTACATTTGTGTTTTTTCTTTTCACTTTTGTATTTTTTTTATATTGTAAATATTTTTTGTTGGTATTTCTAGAAAAACAGTGAAATTATTTTGTAAACTTGCATATTTTTTCATACATCTGCTTATTTTTGTATGTTCTTATACATTTTTTAAGTTGTGAGAGTGTTGTTTCACTTAAAATGTTATGTGTATGTATGTGTGCGTAACCTATTTTATTAATGTAATAGGTTTTAAAAAAATAAACACAACGATATATGCATATAAAAGAATATTTATTGTGAGCATTTAAATAATACATTGCAAAATAATATCTATACATTCATGTTGGTTAGAAGAATCACGGGTAACAAAATTACTTTTCAGCAGTGTGTGTGTCTTCCAAATTTTAAGTTTGAGATATTGTGGTAAGTGTTATGAAAATATGATGGATATATAGTCTAAATATCTTCCTTTATGTCTAAATTCTTCAAACGTCTGACTAATTTTTGAATATCTTCACTAAGTTTACATATAACTGACGATGCTTTATATGATGATGTGCGCATTTTTGATTCACGTCTTCTTGAAAACAGCATTTGGTATTCTTCCCAAGTGTAAGGTTTTTCACCTGTATGGATTTTTGTATGTTCTGTTAAATTCCATTTACTTAAGAAGTGTTTGTAGCAAATAGAGCACATCTGTAATAGAAATAAATGGAAACAATTAGGATTCTCTTCAACAATATAGGTAAAAAAGAACTTGTTAAAGTGTAGGTAGTAAGACAAATCATTTTACATTTACTCTAATTACAATTCATATACGAATTTTAGTATTTTTCATATAAGTACTTACATATGTATTATTCATTAACGCTTCATGTGCTAGGAATGAATCATTCAGATCATTAATTTCTGAAGTTTGCTGCTGTTTTGGTTCATCTTGTTGAAACATCTGTATAATGCAAGAAATATATATTTAGTAAAGGTTTAATGTATAAATAATTGCTTATTTATTTTTTATTAAATACACGTATATTGCAATCAAATTTCGTGTACGTTTAATATAAATTAATTTTTTCATTTATTCTAATGATAGAAATTCTCTGAGGAGTACATATCTGATAATTTTTAGAAAAAGTATATGATGATAAACATTGCGGTAAAATTCACATAGTTTGGTTTCGAAAATAGGTTATTTGAAATATGAAATGTTAAAATTCAATGAAATGTTATGAAATGATAAAATACTGTGGAAGGGCCAACTAAATATTAGTCATGTATACTATGTGTCATTAAAACTGTAAACAGAAGTGCAAGAGGAAACATATAATTTGATTAATACTATGGATGGACTAACTAAAGATTAGTTGTGTATACTATGTATCATTAAAACTGTATAGATAATATTTATATTTTAAGCAACTTGATGGATGATAATTCAGAAAGCGTTGAAATGTAGGAGGAAACATAATTTGATTAATAATATAAAAGGATTAACACAAGACTATGTTTATTTTTTTTATTTATTTATTACTGCTATTTATGCAATACACTGTTAGTAATATACATTCCTATCAATTATAAAATCATGGTGACAAAATCTATGGCTGTCTAAAAAATTTTTCTTACAACAATATGCATGTTTCTCAAATTTCCTTTTTTGATTATCTTGTGATAAATTGAACTCTTGCGTAATTAGATTAAGTAACTATCCTAAATACATAAATTTCATAATTATATAATTTAATTCAGTACTTAAAAAGAATACATATTTACATGATGTAAAATCAATTTCTAGATAAGAGGCTATACTTTGAAATATTCAGTTCTAAACATTCAATTTTTCGAAGTCTCCAATCTGATCCTTGACTGTTAAATTCTTCAAATGATTGGTTAATTTTTGAATATCCCTCTTCAATATGATTTATAATGCTATTTTCTACAAGATCAATATAACAGTCACTTCTAAAATAAGATGTGATTGTTTCAATATCACCTTCACCTCTTTCGCGTTCGAACAAAATTTTGCTAATCATAAACCATTTAATTGCCTTTTTTTCTCTTATCTCGCTTTGAAGATTGTATTGTAACTCAGGTTTCAAATTAGTTTGGAATGTAACCAAGCAACCTTCTTCATTTTTCTCAGGATGAAAAGTTAGAGTTTTAAACACTCCGAAAGCTGATATTTGATGTTTTATTCTTTTAAACTCTACAATGGGCAAAGGCATTTCACTGTTAACAGGAACAAGACGTTTTTTAGTATGGTGTGTACGTAAATGTTGATTTAAATTTAATTTATTACTAAAGTTTTGTTTACACTGATCACATGTATACTGTAGGTTTTGGTGCACTTTCAAATGTCGGTTTAGCTTATTTTCATTTGAAAATGTTTCGTTGCATTCATTACAACTGAATTGAGGTCGATTGTGAATATGCATATGCTGGTTTAATCTATAACGATAGCTGAAGATCTTCTCACACTTTTCACACTTAAACAATTTTCTGTTTGAATGTGTTTTCATATGAGTTATTAGAGCACATTTCCTAGTAAAAGATAATTTGCAAATTTCACATACAACAGGTGATAGGATATCATACATCATCATATGCTTTTTTAATTATCGCTTTCTTGAAAACAGTTTTTTGCAGTCCTCACAAGTAAATGGTTTTTCATTGGTGTGGACCTGTATATGTTCTTTTAAATTCCATTTAGATGAAAAGATTTTATCACAAAAAGAGCAATTCTGTAAGGGAAATTAATGCAAACAGTTAGACATCACTCCAATATTACAAATAAAAATATTTCTTATTGGATATAAGACAAAATATTTTAATGTAAATTTAACCTAATTATATATAGTGTATGAATTCTAGTATTTAACATATAAGTAACTTACATATGTATTATTCTTTAACTTTGTATGTGCTAAGGATGAATCAGTCGGATCATACATTTCGGAAATTTGCTGCTGTTTTAGTTCCTCTTGCTGAAACATCTGTGTAATAAAAGAAGTATATTTATATACTTAATAAATGCTTAATATATAAAAAAATCTATTTTTAAATTTCATTTAATTTATTTTTATTGATACATATGTATTGCAATGATATAATAAAACTTACTTTATTCGTTGACGAAGAAAACGGTTTTCACTTGTATTAAAATCTGAAAATTAATCAGAGTTGTACAGCAGCCACCTTCCCTCTCAAGTCTAACAGTGGGAATGCAAAATGTTGCGCTGCTTTTCGAATTACCTTCTCACACAAGTCTATCTGCAGAAATGAGGAATGTTGCATTGCTATTCAAAAATTTATATTACTGTTAATCGTTTATGTCACGTGACAATTTGCGCATGCGTACAAATAAGTTTTATAATAAATTGCTAATTTGACTAATAATATGAGCAGGATAAGTAGAATCAGTTATGTATATTATCTAAACACTAAGCAGTATTTATATTTTAAATAACTTGATGTTTGATAATATGGAAATTTCAAAAAGGTGATTTGAAACATGCCAATTTGATTAAAACTGTGAGTCGAATAACTCAGAGAAGTTTTAAGTGTTTGAAGCAGTAAGAAATGACTTTTTGAGTTTCTAGAATTTAAAAAAAAAAAAAAAAAGAAAAAAAAAGTAAAAAAGAGAAAAAAAAAAGAAATGTATACTATTGGTTGTAAGATGTCGAATGTTGTCAAGACGTGAAAAATATAAATAGGAACATTTTATAATGACATTCAAGCTTTTAAAAATAGTTTAGAAATATAATTAGTATCTTGTAACAATATATAAACGAATGTATTTCAAAGTTGGAAATTTAAGTTTTTGCTATTAAAACTAAAAATATACATAATATATGCTCTTATGCGGTGAAAATTTCAAATAGTTTAGTAAAGGTTCACATTATTTTAAACGAATACACATACTATTTATTATACAAATTTAAGTTTTTGCTATTAAAACTAAAAATATACATAATATATGCTCTTATGCGGTGAAAATTTCAAATAGTTTAGTAAAGGTTCACATGATTTTAAACGAATACATACTATTTATTATACAAATTCGTATTTATGAATTAACGTTGGAAAACCTGGTTTCAGTTAAAAATGTATATAATATTTACTTATTGAACGGAAAAGTTTTAAAATCTGTCTAAATGTATGAAATGTAGTATCATAAATATAGTATATAATTTAATAAAATAGATAATTAATAATAAATAATTAAATAATTTATTAAAGTTCAAAAATTATCTTTGTAATACTGTTAAAATATATTATTCTTTAAGATGATTTTTCGTTAAGAATCACTCTTTTCTAAAAGCATAACGCAGTCTTGTAGTTAAGTAAACAGGTGACGTCAGGCTATTGTATTCAACCCTTCGAAAGAGGGGAAGTTGGAGATATTTGGAGGTATGAATAGAAAGGGAAAAAAAAAAAAAAAAAACTGGTCATGTCATACTTTTATAAGAACGTGATTTTAAATTATAATGTTTGTAATGTAGTGTAAATTGCTTAACCATCTAAAATTCTGTAAAAAATGGTAAAATCATTAGTTTGATGTAAAAAAAGCTAATGCAATTGGATTTCCTTCTTTAAAAATCGGTATTTTCCTTGTTTTTGCTTAGTTAACAGAACTCATTAAGACGATATTAAAGCGATAACCACTTAAAAACCTAAATGTACGTTTAAATTTCTTTATCTCAAATTGATATTCTGAAGTTTGAGTTGAAAAAATGTAAGAAATCATTCTTTTTTATAAAATTTGATATTTTCCATTGTTTTTTACTTAATTATCAATACTCATTATGGTTATAGTTGTTGAAAAAACTAGGATGTATGTTTAAGTTTTAAGTTTTATAAGTCGATATATTGATCATGTAGCTGATAAAAATCGTAAGAATCAGTCTTTTTCTATAAAAATCGATATTTTCCATTGTTTTTTACTTAATTATGAATGCTCATTAAGGTTATAGCTGTTGAAAAACTGAAATGTACGTTTAAGTTTCCTCTCTTAAGTTGATAAAAATCGTAAGAAATTAGTCTTTTTCTATAAAACTTGATATTTTCCATTGTTTTTTACTTAATTAACGATACTCATTAAGGCTATAGCTGTTGAAAAACTAGGATGCATGTTTAACTTTTAAGTTTTAAGTCGATGCATTGATCTTGTAGATGATAAAAATCATAAGAAATAAGTCTTTTTCTATAAAACTTGATATTTTCCATTGTTTTTTACTTAATTAACGATACTCATTAAGATTATAGCTGTTGAAAAACTAGAATGCATGTTTAACTTTCAACTTGTAAGTCGATACACTGATATTGCAGTTGATAAAAATCGTAAGAAATCAGTCTTTTTCTATAAAACTTGATATTTTCCATTGTTTTTTACTTAATTAACGATACTCATTAAGATGATAACCACTTAAAACTGAAATGTGCGTTTAAGTTTTCTCTTTTAAGTTGATAAAAATCGTAAGAAATCAGTCTTTTTCTATAAAACTTGATATTTTCCATTGTTTTTACTTAATTAATACTGCTCATTAAGATGTCTATGAAGCAAAATTCAAATATACGTTTAACTTTCTTGTGTTAAATTGATAATCTCATCTTGTAGTTGAAGAAATCTAAATAAAATGGCTAAAAACTGAGATTTTAATTGTTTCGCTTAATTAATAATACTCATTAAAATTACGGTTATTCAAAATTCAAATATAAATTTAATCTTCATCTTATAGTATGATTTCGAGCGGCGGCACCGCAGGCGGGACGCGGAGGGATGCGGAGGGGCGCGGAGGGATGCGGAGGGGCGGTTGCTGCGGGACGGTCCCTCTGTCCCTCCGGCTGTCCTTAAACTCTCCTTTTCCTACTACTTACGTAGAAGCAATCTGGATCTCATATGCTATTACCTAAAGTCTGAATGGAATCGGCTTGGCTTTCTGCCAAGTGAGGACCTTACAAAGATGGTATATCAGTACACTGTAACATTAACTTCTTTATAATAGTTTTCCTCTCATACTTTCCATAACTCGAACATTTCTTGTAATCCCAACGAATTCGAATTAACGAGAGCCGATTGTGTATTATCAATGTTATAATTAATGTATTATCCTCTAAAAATGTTTGCATGTTAGCAATTTACATTCATCTTATTAAAAAAAAAAAAAAAGGAATTGGACATGTCCCTATTTTTCCCCCTTCCTTGGTTTGTATTAAACTTCTTCTATAAACAAAAATACTAATTTCAGGCTCAGTTTAAATTATGGATAATACAGTATGATGAGAAATTAAGGTTTTTATAAAAAAAAACAGTTTCAAAATTTTCCAAGTTTTTTGCTTATAATGTGAAGAGTTCTTAAGGGTGTTCTTAAATCAAAAAGGGCCACTTTGTGACACATGTTTTAATTTATTTTTGTTCGGAAATGCATGAAAATACCAGGTGTTATTATTCAGAAACTGTCTAATTGCACTCAATCTTCTGTTTTTTGAAAAACGCAATAGATTTTTCATAACAAGACTTCAAAGTTAACTTTTTTGAGCACATTTCCCGACGAAAGCAGAACAACCGGTCTAAAAGCAGGAGAAAAATGGGTGATCACGTGATCGAAACAGCTTAGAAGTGGATAGGTAATTTAACTATCATAAAATGGAAAATTAAGTTCGATTTGAAATCGCTTCCACAGTCAGGCATTCTAATTTTATATCTTTCCGTTAAAAAATGAATTTGTAAATGTGTCAAAACGTTTTGCGCCTGTTGAACGGAGCAGTTGAGAACACCCTTAACATAAAATAATGTTGTTTTCTGAAAATATGACAAACAACATTGTGCAGAATATCCTAGCATCAAAATTAAAAAATAATAAAAATTGTATAAAAAATAAGCAGGTTTACTAAATATTTTTTCATTGAGCATGCGTCAACGGTATCAAAATTTCATTTGCATATTGTGTTAGCTAAATGTATAGAACAACTTCTGAAAATATTTCAAAAACATAGTTTGAAAATTCTGAAACTGATCGTCAATAGATTCAGCTCAAAATCCGTTATTC
Source organism: Maratus speculifer (assembly GCA_964019185.1). Taxonomy (NCBI): domain Eukaryota; kingdom Metazoa; phylum Arthropoda; class Arachnida; order Araneae; family Salticidae; genus Maratus; species Maratus speculifer. The sequence goes on from OZ025290.1 coordinate 82,584,204, forward strand.
CCAAAATGAGGCAAAAAGATGAGGGGTTGTATCCATATATCCATATTGATTTAATTGATTTAATTGATGACCCATATTGATTAATGGTAATATAGAATACACAATATGGCACATACTACTGATTTAATCACTGCTTATAATCAAATTTTTCGAGTTCCTATTGTACACTTTTATGAGGAAGGTAACCATAGGTTTTGTACGCTCTCTCCTGTGAATTTTAAAAACAGGTTTTGAATATCCAGCACAATGTATTTACTAACGCTAAAAAGAGAGAAACACTACAGTCACATTTTGTTTTCTTGAAGAACTATTTAAAACTCTATAATTCCACCAGGCTACAAAATGGATGCCCCTTACATACTCCTTACAAATTCAAGCCAATGCGCTAATCCGGTTTAATCCAAAGGTGACAGCTGCTTTGCTCCTCACCTGACAGTCCGACAGTCCTCTATAGACACAGCACCCGTGCAGTATGATGTTCCACGTTACTTTGACAACCCGATGCACCCCTCTTTACCTAGACCGTGCAGTATGATCTTCCACGGATACTAACGAGGCCCCCCTTGCACCGATACTTACAGAAGACTTGAGAAAAAATACTGGAAATAGGTCTCACTAAGATAACCACTACAGACGTTTCATAATGAATTGGGTGGTGGTGGTTATATTTTTCTACACAAGCTCATATACTATAAAGAATGATAAAATGTGCAGAAATACAATAAATTTTCTGCTATACTATGTTACAAATATTTGAAATATTACGGGGCTCAGCCGCCTATAGCTACGTTCATTAACCCCCAACGATTTTATAAAATTAGAATACAAACACGCTAAAATGTAGAATGAAATGTAAAACTACATCAGATTTTGAACAATAATCGGAAAAAAAAAAATAACATTTGGGATCCTCTGAAAATCAGAGGTCCCAGACCTTTGCTCCGAATGGCCTGGCACACTGGCGATATCTTATGTAAAACAGCCAACTTCAGTAACATATACTTTCCGGACACATTAGGGACAAGAAAAGTATTGTCATCATGATTTGTATGCAGGTACGAACTAAATAATTTCCAAACGGTATTCCAGACTAAGCTTCCAAACATCAAATATGATATGGATCATATGTTACGTTGCGCCAAGAGTTTAGCTTTTTGTAAAAATCAGCTGATAGTTTATGTATTTAATCCATATTTTAACCATTTTCAAACGATTTTCGAACGGATTCTAGGAAAAATCCTCAAGTGAATGTGACAAATATATGTAATGTATTATAAAAAGTAAATATTGCGCGATATAATCAAGCATTATTATTTCAGAAGTAGTCTCTCCAGTTTTAAAATAGGAGGTACACTCTCAGAAAAAACTGTAAATTTATGAGCATTTGCCCTTCAATTTTCACGGGCAATAGCCTTATTTGAAGGAAAACGGTCTGATCCACTAAATAAACGGTCTTATCCCTTAGATACTCAAAAAGTTAAGGGTAATCCACATGTTTTTACAGCCCTGTCCCATCATTAACAAAAAGACGGTACGTCGCCGTTAATTTTCCTCCGCTAGGATGCGCCCCGTAATTTAGTCATATTTCGACCGCAACCGTAACATGTTTTTCAACCCGCCAAAAAGGAAAAAGCATGGAAGATTGTTCCATGGGAAAAAGCGATTCTATGATCGTGTGGTGTTATGAACGAGTTACGAAAGAACGAGTAAGTAAAATATGTTATTATTATTGTTTTTAAAAGTGTATTATATCTTTTTTAAGATAAAGGACGCATATAAACGCATAGTTTTATGTAATTTATGTTTTGCATTTGCAATTGTAACAAAACAATCAATCGCGGTATATATACCGCGAGTGCAACTTCAAATATTATGTTTTAAAATATCCTTTTAATAAGAGTAAATTTTACAAAAACGGTAAGATTTAATCATTTTGTAATTATTATGTGTCAGTTTTCTGAGATTATATATAATCACAGATATCGTTAGTTGCAAAAACATTAATTATGCCATTTATTCCGAGTATATATATTAGTTATCAAAAATTTACGTTGAAAGAATAGATATTACAATAATGCTTAAAAAAAATAAATGCACTATAACGATATCACTCTTATAATATGCAGAATGACTTTTTATTTATATTTTGTTACCTTCTTAATGATTGATTACATTAATTTTGTTTTGTTTTCTCATTTAAACATGAAAAATACAAGGTTTATGCTGGCACAAAAAATTCCTGCAGCAAAATGACAAGAAATGTTAATTCATTTTTTTAATTCATTAATAAATCTAAAATTTTTTAATTGTTTATTTTCGATTGTTTTCTATTTAACATATACGTGCAAGTTAAGAGTATTTAAATAGGGTAGATGTGCCAGTTGCCACTAATACACACTCTTAAGGGACGTTTTTTTAATTCATTTTTTTTAAATTATTTTTAATAGTTAAGCTATTCTATTTCAATTTTTTGCAATATTATGTTAATCTATTAACAATATTTAACCATTCCCATTCTTAGTTTTTTTTTTGCTCAATATGAATAGAATTTAATTTTAACTAATATAAATATATCAAAAGCCTCCCGAGTCCAGTAATGGACATCATATTTATGATTGCATTAAGAACCAGAATTTAATGAAACAAGTAAATTTAACGACTAGGATACTAATAATTAATAAAATATTTGTGATAATCGTGTACTGTTTGCATCACTTATAATTAATAGAAGATCGATATTTTAATTTGTTTAGATGGATGGTTTAAAATATTAAACACTTAGGTAATTGAATTGAAACAATCAAACTATTAAACACTAGGTAATTGAATTGAAACAATCAAACTATTAAGACAGTGAGGGATTTTTTGAATATTAGTGTACAGTTTAGACAACTAATCTTCCAGAGGCTGTTTGATATATCATTTATAATAGTTAGTATTACAAATATGAAACAAGGTTCATACTGTGCTTGAAAGTCCTTGAATTTTTAGGAGAGAAAAAAGGTCCTTGAAAGTGCTTAAATTTATTTAAATTTTAATGAAGGTGCTTGATTTTCGTTATTTGTTTTTATAGGTGCTTAATTTTTCTTATTCAGATGTTCAAAATTAAAACTCCGTGTTGAAAAAGATTAATTAATCACGCAAAAATATTTGTTCTGAAATAGTTTTCATGAAAAATTTCATGAGTAAAACTATACGATCCATATATTGAATGTTTATTTTAAAGTTTTAATTATTTATGTTAAATTAAGTTCGGTAGAATGTATTTTATTCTGCCACATGTTAGTGTAGTCCCTTCTTAATATGGGAGCGACACACAGGGCCGTAGCTAACGGGGCGCTATGGGCGGCTCAGTCCCCCCCCCCCATAAAATATTTTGAGCCCTCCTGGAAAAGATTCTAAGGTCAATAATTGAATTTCTGTTCCGAAAATTCCAATGAAATTCTGTTCAAAAATCTAATTTAGTTTTGTGATTCTTTCATAATTTTGCAGAATTATTAAACTGTATCTAAATAAGTGTTTCAATACTAGCTCATCCTATTTGCACATATGGAGATAATATGATTAATTTTGCACCAGTTATACACTCAAAATTTTCATCATCATATACTTTTCTTAACATAGAATAAAATTATTACAACAATTTAATAAGAAACATAGTACCTACAATATGAATATGCATTAATTTATTTTTCTGCGTCAGAGAGAGAGAAAAAAAAATTGTGACCCCCCCCCCCCTACCCTTCACTTCTAGCTACGGCTCTGACGGCACAACACAAATAATATTCAAAGTAGAATGCAAAAAGATTTTCTTTATTTTTCAGAGCCTTTCTAATTTTAACTAAAATTAACATTTAAGACTTTGCTACTGTATGTTTAGCATTCGCCTGAAAATATGTGAAAATGAATTTTTTTTTTCTCTTGGTACTTTTGTAATATAGTATTTTAAAACACTAAAATTTTCATTTCTGGAAAGGTGCTTGAAATTTGGGTTAGGTGCTTGAATTTTATCACAGAAAGATAGTATGAACCCTGATGAAATAAATGATATTGCAAGTTTAATATTATAATTTTATTTTAAATCCAAATAAAATTGCAGAACTTATGTTTGAGGCCACTAATTTGCAGATTTACTAGATTCATTATTTACTAACTTTGGTACTACTAGGTTATCCCGTCGACCAAAAAATTATCGCCAAACTGTAAGATTAAATGCCATTAATGGTTGATCGTGAATGTCACATTCAATGACATTAAAAACGATTCACGTGTTTAAAATGTCATTAAGTGATTTTTATTTAGACTTTTTATTTGTATTTTTATTAATATTCTACTAATTATTTGTTTTTTCGTTTTTCAAAATAAAAATTATGTCAATTTGTATCATTTGGCTATTAGTTTGGTGATTTGTATAATTTGGCAAAACTGGTCGACGGGATAACAGAGTAGTACCCTAACTCTAATATATGGAGAATGTGTGTATTTCCTGATCAGCATTTTTTCGGAATAATTGGTGGCCCCCACCTTATATCATAATTAAGGATGCATTGACTAGTGATTTTGGCTGAATATTTGGCCGACAGGTGAATTTTGTCGAAAAAGATTGAGAAAAATAATTAATTTCGCTAATAGATCATGGATAAATGCAAATTTCAATGAAAAGACTGGAAAAAGTACATTTTTCGTCAAATGATCGAGGGAGAATGTTAATTTCTTTAAAAAATTGCAGAAAAACGGGAATTTTGTCAAAATGCTGCAAGAAGATACAAATTTCATCAAAAGTCCGTGAGGCCGTGAAAGTTGTTTTTTTCTTGCTGAGCCTGTAGCAAGTCTGAATAATGACTTTTCTTTAATAAGAAAGGGCTCAAAAAAGACCTGTCAGATTTACCTGAGAAGGTTGCTGTAGCTTTGTTTTATTTCTCTAAAAGCATGGAGGATTGTTTGAGACTATTCAAGGTAAAATGTATTAACTTTTTTCTAAATTTGCATAATTAGTTTTTATATTTTATGTATTAATCAACTCCTAATATTCACAATTTCGACAAGAAAATGTGCTGGTTATTTGATTATATTTTTCTTTTTCACGTATAAATTGAGTTACTATGTTAATTTATTAATGAATACAGGAATGTTAAAAATGAAACAAGCTTCTTTTTACAATAAAATATTTATAAACTTATCCATTTTATAAAGTAAATAATGTAAGTAAAATCATCAGGGTTGGCATTTTTATGACAGTGTGACGGTTTTATCCAATTTTACAGTCATGTCGAAAACCTAAAATTGAGTCAAAACTGTTTAAAATTATTTTTAAGACAATATTAAATTAAAAAATTTTTATTTTTAAAAACTTGCATAATTTTTTTGACAATTTTAGACTTTATAAACCATTAATCCCGATTGAACTCAAAACATATTTTTGTTCAACACGTTACTTTATATTTATTCTATATTTTCTATTTTTAAATATAGATATGGTAAGCTGTAAATATGGAATAAACAATAATTAAAAGTATCTTTATATTAAAAATATTTTTAAAAAATCAAATGAAATATTTTAATTTTTAAAGATGAAAGTTCATGGTGAAAATACTTGTATAATTTAATGTGTAAAATTACATATGAATGATATACATATATTTATATAATTTTTAAATGTTAGTCCCATTCTAAGATTTTATCACATAAAATGATTAAGCTAAACTTACAGCTAAAAACTTGAAATAGCATGCTTAAATAAGGGAAAAAAAAGACTATTTTATAATTTACAAAAATAAAATTTAACGTAAACAAATTTTTCTTAATAATAAAACTAAAACCAACATAATAAAATGAAGATATATATGAATGAATATTGAATTTAACAAACTATCTTCTTTTAAATTATTGATTTAAAAAACATTTAATTATATTCATTTCATATTATAATTCATTTAAATACTCAGAGAGCATTTTGTATTCAAAGTATGAGCATTGAGCATCATCATCAGATGCGAGCAATCTTTCTTTTTTTAATATTTTATTACAAAAAATTTTGTTTTATACTATTTTACAATTTTCTGCTTTTTAACCCTCATGTTTTTGCAATTTCATTTTTACAGGAGGAAGCAAGTTTGGAAGAAGTTCTGGGAGATGAAAATATACCTTTATCTCCATGTATTGCTTCTTTTGGTGAGTGTGGGGTTTCATTTCTGTTACCTAATGTTTAAATTTGAATATTATGTTGCTTACATAATTTTTTTATAGTCATATGTAATCGCTATTTTTACTTTCTTTGATAGAGGAAAATATTGTAATCAAAAATGGTTAGATATTTTGGGTGTTTTTTTTTTTTTTTTTTTTTTTTGCTTTGTTTTTTAAGTCATGAAGACACAGGAAATTCTTTATTTCTAGAAAGCATGTATTAAATACAAAAATCTTATACTTTTATTAATTAATTTAAGATGCAAGTAATTTTTCATTGACATTTATGTCAATGAATCAATGCAAAAATACAGATTTTTGCATTGATCTATTTGTATTATAATACAAATAGATCAATGCAAAAATCTGTATTTTTACTTCTGAGATCATATTATGTAAACCATGCATCCCATATTTAAAAGTAACTTTAATAAATTGTTTTTTATCTATATTCCCCACTAAGAACACATTTTTTTAAACAAATCTTTTACTAATCAAAGGATGCTGGATAACATTTTCAAGATAGCTATGAATCACTGTATAGAACATTTTATTCTTTGGACACTATACTACTACTGTTGCTAAAAATATTTAGCAAATGATTTCAATTATCTACATAACCAATTGTAATTATTTAATTTGAATATTTTGAAATGATGAAGTTAGAATACAAATATGATATCCAATAACGTTTATTTTTATACACAAACATGCATAGTAAATATGTAATAGAATATGATAATTAAGGAAAAAAAGAAAAAAAAAACCTGGTTTAAAAAAAGAAAAATAAATGTTTTATTTGTGTATTTTAGAAAAAAGGCTCCCCCCCCCTTTTTTTTTTCTTTTTTAAGTATAGAACATCTGTCATTTATCAAGTTAACACAGAGAATAAACAAGGTAAATTGTAAACATGAAACTTGTTGCTAGTTTCTAAAAATACAGTAAAAATGTTTACGACAATCTGTACATATGTCACTAAAAAGAAATTGACTAAATATCTTAATTTAAAAAGAAAAAATGTTTTTCAATGTAACATCACTTTACCCCATGGGCCCACTTTCTCACATCTCACCTTATTAACCAGATGTAAATTATGTATGTGTATATCAGGGATGGCTTTTAGCCAGCAGAAAATGGTTTCTGCTATGCCAGTGGCAAAAAGTGGTTGTAACCGGCAGAAACTGGCAACAACTGGCATAAACTCATTTTATGACATAATCTGAGATTTTTTTAGTGATATTAAGATGCTAGCTAATATATAATTTTTTCGGGATAAATAATAAATAAAATAGTGGGAAAAGTTTTAATTTTAAAATTATATTAATTAGTATTAGAATTTAATAGTTCTGAATCTTTCAAGAAGAATGATCCATGTTATTTGCAGATAATTGAAAATCATGAAAATGATATTAAGGATATAGCAGTTGTTAAAATTATAAATAAATATCATGATTTATAAAGAGTTAAATACTTGTTGCAACTGTTAAAATCTATTGTTGTTGCTTTAAATAAAACTAAAAAACATGAGTGTTCTGTTGCAGCTGCTCATAAAATTTACTCAATGATGGCAATATTATGGAAACACACAAATGCAAGATTCAAATCTCATTTAATTAGCTTATTCAATTCATCTTAAGTATATGGGATCAAAATTGACATTTGAGCATAAAGAGAAAGAAAATTGCTTTTTGATATTCATCTAAATTTTGTGCTGTATACAATAACCCCTTAGAAAAATAAGCTCCTTTCTCAAAATTATATATATGTTATGATGTTATGTACTTATATGATCCTTTTGAAACTTTTTGCTACTTTAAATAACATTCATAATCTTTATTTTAACTAAATTCTTTATACATTAAATACATGTGTGAATTATGAATCACTACAGGTTAAAGTTCTTAGTTTCTGCAATGCCAGTTTTTACCGGTTATAACCGCTGGTTTAAACCATCCCGGCAGAAACTTGCCAGCCCTGGTGTATATACACACATGTGGCAGTTAACCTAACCTAAGCTAACTTCATGTGCAAATTTGTTATTCTTTCTTACACACAAGTATTTGGTATCCGTACTTGACCAAAGTAGTACGACTCGGTGCAAAATCAGTATATTTTACTTGTTTAACAACTTTGTCTCGCATATAATTCATGTTTAAAATTTAATTTTTTTGTTTCAGGTGATCCTTATCAAAATAAAAGAAATTGTATAAAATAGTGTTGCTATACCAGAATTTACGAATGTGAAAAGAGTCAACACTTTTTGTATTTGGATTGGAGTACTCAAGTGGTTGTCCTGCCACATTAGAATTTACGCAAAGGTAACTTATGTTTAAATTTTATTTATAAAGTCCATTATTTTAAAATTGTATTATGTATCATGTGTATACATACATTGTAGGATTGCACAACCTTTTTAAGAGAAAGGCCTCTTTCAAAAATTTCTGGGTGTTCGAAGGCCGCATCAGTAACAACCTGAAAATTCTATCTCTGGGAGGTAATCTTTAACCTATAATTATATTTTTTAAAATGTGCTTTCAGATTGGTGTGTGTGTGTGGGGGGGGGGGTGCCCTTGGTTCTCCTATCCAATCAACAAATTCAATTCAGTTGGCAAAGATATATCAACAGTTTACACTTGTACATATAACAGTGATACAGCAAGATTTATTTAGAAGGAATGATAATATTGTGACTTTGTTTACTAAAACAACATAAGCATGAAAGTGGCTAGTGTAAAAAAAAAAAAAAAAAAAAAAAAAAAAAAAAAAAAGTTAACTTTTATGAATAGAAAGGGTAGGAGGAGCTGATCAACAAAATTTGAGATTTTTCAAAGATTTTTAACAAAGTTCAAGAGCCACAGCACCATTCCTAATACATAGTATACATTTTTATTTATAGGCTACACGCTTAAAATATCCGATTAGCATTTTTTGTTAATTTCCATTCTCTAAAGAACAAAATTAAATGGAGTATCAAAAATGTGCATAGCTTGGGGCCAAAGGTTGTGCAGATTTCAGAATTTTGCAAGTTTTAGAGTTTTGTAAATTTGGATTTTTTTTTTTTCCAACTTCTTCTTTTTAACACTTTCGAACAAAATTGAAAATTGTTTGTGATTTTGGTTTGTCTGTCCAATTTTCCTCGCTCTAACTCTCATAAATATGTTCATATTATCCTGAAATTTTTAAAAATTTAATAATGTTTACCCTAGCACTAAGACTAACCCTATTTTTAGGGATGCACAACATGTGGCCCGCAGGCCAAAATTGGCCCTCGATGGGTTAACGTGTGACCCGCGAACTTCATCAATTTACAATTGGAAAAAATTGCAATTTTTGTGCATAGGTCGCAGAAAAAAATCCTAAATTTCGTTAAATTGCCGCGGTAAAATACAAAATTTCATCAGTCACTCAAGAATCTCAACTTTTGGCAATTGAGCACAGAAAAATCATCAATTTCATTGATCAATTGCGGAAAAATAGCGAATTTCGTTGGTGAGGCTCGTAAAAATTGCTGATTTTGTCCATAAGGCTCGGAAAAAATAGCATATTTCGTCGTCAGGCATGAAAAAAAATTGCAAGTTTTGTCGATCAGGCACTGAAAAATCGCGAATTTTGCCGATCACGGATCGAACGCGAAAAGTCGCACATTCAATTGATCGAGTAAGAAAAAATCATCAGCATAGGTAATAACCTGCATTAAATTTATCGGCTGCGGAAAAATCTCATGTTTTCTTTTCTCGGATTATCGTGTGAGAAATACGCAAATTTCGTTGAACCGGCTCAAAAAAAGTCATGAATTTTGTCGATTGGGGACAAAAACATTGCAAATTTAGTTGATAAGGCATGGAGAAAATGCAATGCGATGATGTAAAGAAAAATTAAAAATTTCTACATCGGCTGCGAAACAATCGTGAGTTTCGATTTATCAAGAGAAAAAATTCATGACTACCATCTTGTTGCATAAAAAATGGCAGAATTCATCAAAATTAGTTCAAGGTTGCGAATTTAGCTGCTTGGGCATGGAAAAATACTTATTTCGTCAATTATCGCCGAAAAAACATAAATGTCGACGATCGGACATGGAAAAATCACTATTTTTAGTCAACGGGGTCACGAAAAATTGCAAATTTCGTTGGTCCGACAGAGGAATATCGAAAATTTTGTCAATCAGGCTCAAATAAAATCGCGAATTTCCCCAATCGACTTTGTAGAAACTGAGAATTTCATCGATGATTTTCGTAAAATTCTCAAATTTTGTCAATCGGATTTATAATAATCATAAATTTAGTCGATAAGGCTCATAAAAATAGCGAATTTTGTTGATAAGGTACAGAAAAATCATGCATTTCATCAATCTGGTCCTGAAGGAATGTGAATTTTATCGGTCTTGCGAGGAAGAATCGTGAATTTCGTCGATCAGTTATACAAAAATCGCAGATTTCAGCCATCGGCTTAGTAAAAATTGCAAATTTTGTTGATCGGGGGCAGAAAAATCGTAAATTTTCTCGATGTTTTTCATAAAAATCATGATTTTTCTCTATTAGCTTCATAAAAATCTAAAATTTTTTTTGATTGGATTCAGAAAATGGTGAATTACGTCCATCAATGTCGGAAAAATCGCGAGTTTCGTCCATCAGAGTCAGAAAAATCACGAGTTTTTTCGACCAGACTCAGAAAATCGTCAATTTTGTTGACAAGCTCGAAAAAAGCATGAATTTCGTCGATCATGCAATTAGAAATCATGAATTTTGTCAATCAGATTTCTAAACTTCGTGAATTTCATTGATTGGCTTTGTAAAAATCGAGAATTTTGTTGATCAGGCAAGGAAAAAAATCTCAAATTATGTCGATCAAGAGTGAGAAGATTGCAAATTTTATTGAGCATGTGAGGAAAATTTGCAAACAATTTCATCGATCAGGTTTGTAAAAATCGAGATTTTCATCGATCGGCTTTGTAAAATTTGTGAATATCGTCGATGAGTTTCGTAAAAGTTAGATTGATCGATTTCGTAAAAAGTGCAAATTTGGTCAATCAAGCGTCAATAAATTGCAAATTTCGTTGATCAGGTGCAGAAAAATCGGAACTTCGTTGATCATCTACTTCCTTCTCCTTCATTGATAAAATTCACATTTTTTTCGGCACCAACCACTTTTGTTTTTTTTAGCAATTTTAATAAAACAAAATTTACTCTCCTGAATAAAACCGAGGAATACCATTACATCTAGAAAATAATCCTTGCTGTATGTGTTATATATACAAACATAAAAACTGCTGATACATCCTTACAGATTGAATTGGATTTTTTGATTGGGTTAATGAACTTAAAGGAATAACTTCCCCACTTTCCTCTGAAACCATATTTATCAGATTATAGGCCACAGATAACCTCATCGAAATATCTCCATGTTATTGCTGTGACCCTCGACGACCTTTCATATTTGTAAGTGGCCCGTCTCTTGAAAAGGTTGTGCACCCCTACTATTTTTAAATGAAGTTTCTAGCATGATTTGTTTATTTACATCCACAGTCAAAAGTTTTCCTCTACATTATGTCTGGTGGGGAAAAAATGTTTCAAATAAATTTTAAGTATGTTACACCCTGTCAAACATTAAAATTTATCATTTACAAAGTGCACTAAAATATGCATTATGTTAAATGTGCGGTGAAAATAGTTATTCATTTACAGGGCCGCCCAAAACAATTCCATTACATAATGGGTAAAGGGGAGAGGAATTGTATGTGACATATTTTTATTATATTGAACTATTTCATGTATAATAAAATTTATATATCTTACTGAGGCTTAATATAAGTTATTTCATGCATAATACAAAGTGCATGGCATTTAGAAAGACATACATAACATTTTAAAATAGAATATTCTATCCGAAGTATTCTGTATCTTATTTAAATGGCTGATGGATGGATGAAATGCATTTATCTTTTATGATATGCGCTTTTAAGTTAAACTAAATTTATCCATATTATATGGTGTGTATAAATGCTATATTTGATATACAGGGCTATACAAAATAGCTCATAAAGCTTACTGAATGTGAGCGTGAATTATTTAAAGGTGTTTTTAAAATAAGTTATGCATTTTTACATTAAAAATAATCAGTTTACCAAGAAATTTTTTCTAGAAAATAGGTTAATATATACAAGGTCATGCAAATAATTTGATACATGGTTGCCTGTGGATAATAATTTCTGAAAAGGGTTATTTTAGTACTTTTAGGAGTGTTTTAGTTTGGATTAAATTTTAGCTAAATATGGTGTGTAATAAAGGTACTAAGTAAACTACATGGTTGAACAAAAGTATTAAAGTATCTTTTCCATCTATTAGTATAAATTGCTGAAAGAGAAATTTTAACCTGTTAGACAATTTCTTGCTAAATTAAATTTCCTCATTATATAGTATGCATATCAACAGAGAGATCAAATACAGGGCTGTTCAAAAATATTGGAATTCATATTTGGTTATGGGCAGTAAATTATTTGTCTAAATAATGAAGTTTTGCTCTGTTTTCCTATCAGTTTGTGTTAAAAATGATCTTATTTTCATTAACTACTTTTTGGAAGAATACTTTTTAATTGCCGATTTCATTGTTTACATTTTGAAATGCACACAGATTTCCTAAGATGCTGAATTTTTGAAGTGTCGAATTTAAAGATTGTACTGTAATATGCATTCAACTGGACCCCCCCCCCCTTTTTTTTTTTTGGTAGAATTAAATATATTTTTATGTCATAATTTTTTATCAAGCTATTTATCTTTTTAAGCTCTGTCTTCACTATAAAAAAATAAAATTTTATTTTGCAACTATGACCAAGTGCATGATAGAAAGTTATTTGAATTTGGCATGAAAATATGTATATATACAGCTTATTCATATATTTTATTTTGGAATAATTAGCTGTTCCATTTAGAGAGAAAGTTGATTTTACACATATTTAACATTGAATAAATTTAAAAATGTGTGAACTAGAGCTTCTATAAGAATAGTCTTAATTTATAAAAGGAAGCTTGTGAAGAAACTTTGAACATGCTTTTTTAAGATGCATGAGACTACATTTGATTATATACACTGGATTTTAATTTTTTTGTATTTTAATTGTTTTGGCCTTTTCAAATCTGTGATTTTTAAAAAATTGTAAATATTGTTTGATGTTTTACCAAGAGAAGGTACAGATTTTTTTTTTTTTTTTTTTTTTTTTTTTTTTTTTTTTTTTTTTTTGGGGGGGGGGGGGGTACCTTTTTATTTGTAAACATCAGAAAATATTTACAAAGTGGAATTTTTTAAATTTATGCATATTTGAAATTCCCAGAACCCTAAATTTTTTTAATATTTTTTAAATTATACATATGTATTTCCCCATAAAAAATTTATAGTTTCACAAAAAGTTAAAGAATAAAATTTTATAAGTTTTTTGTGTTCTTGAAAATATATAAATGAGTTTCTATTATCAATAAAGGAACAAGCTTGTGAAAACAGTAAAGTATTAATTTTTGAACACGTGATTATTAATAGTGAAAAAAATTTAACAGATGTTGATAAAAATGCAAGGTATTACCGTTCATCATTTCTTTAATTATTTAAAAATTTATAAAGGGATGATTAAGTCAGACTATGAAAAAATATTTTTCAAATACACATTAAGAATGGATTAATAATGAGAAATGTTCATGTGAAACATTTCACAATATTAAGGCTCGACATTAGGCACCGAAAAAGACCCGGATGATAATGTAAAGTCTATGGGGGTGTTTTTTTCAAATATTTTGCTCAAATTTTAATATTTTTACATGATTTTTTTGCACAAGACAGCTGATGATGATCCACAACTGACCTAGTTTTTACTTTTTCAGTTTTAGTTTGATTTTTTTAAAAAATTACTTTAACTTTCGAAACCGGTTCTGAAATTGAAACTATCGTAATATAAAAAATATAAAAGCAAAATCGAAAAAGTAAAAACTAGGGCAGTTTTGGATCGTACTCAGCTATCTCATGCAAAAAAAAATCATGTATAAATATTAAAATTTGAGCGAGATATTTGAAAAGAACGCTCCCATAGACTTTACATTATCATCCGGGTCTTTTTCTGTGCCTAATGTGGGGCCTTAAGCCATTCTAATATATAATAAAATATATTGAAACATTAAACAGGGAAGAAATCTAATTCAAGATGTCATATTAATAGAAAATGTTTAAATCTTACTGATTTAATTATGTGTTAGAACAAAATTACTTTTTTGTACTTGCATAATTATTTTTAATATATATGTTTTGTATTTTTAATAGGGCTTTCTTTGGAATCAATCCAGAAAATGGATCGAAAAGCCAGATCTCATGAAAATGTTATATGTGTGATGATTTTTAAGTGACTTGTTTTTATATTCTATATGTATTCAGTTGTTAATTGTAAATTCATAAAAATAAAATTTATGTTTATTGATAAATTTTTGTAGTTATTGTAAGCAGATTATTCATTTAATCTTAAGTTCCAATTTCAGTTCCTAAAGTCAGAGAATTCAGCATAAATTTAAAAAAATGGGCAATTAATATGAAAGGTACTAAAAGTTATAGAATTTATAATAAGGTAGGAAAATGTCAGAGAAAATGCAACTGTCTAATTTTTACTGGTCAAATGGCCAGTCAATCTACTCCAAAACTGCATTATGATAGTATAATATTAACAAAATGATGTGATGCAAGGTAAGGGAATTCATTTAGGAAAAGAAATGGGGATTTTTAACTGCAGTATTGGCTTCCCAAATATGAATTGGTAATTGTTGTCTAATTTTACTAAATGACACATAGACGCCAATATATATATATATATATATTATAAGCACGCATTGATAACTTATTCCAAATAACTGACTGTATTAAAGTATATTTTAATTGAAGCATTTATGTCTAATGATTTTGATAATAGTATAATAATTTGTCACTTTTATTGATGATGAACATTTTTTGTCCCTTAAAAAAACTATTGTACTTTTTTTAATGAATTGTTTAAAATACTTTGCAATATCTTACTTGCATAGTATAGCCAGCATCAAATTAAAGTTACAATTGAACAAAAGAAATATTTAATATCATTTGTATTATTATAAAATGTAGCACATTGCATTTTATTTTAATCATGTTAGAAGTATGTAGATGCTTAATTTTTTTTAATGAAATTTCAGGAAATTTGCTAACATTTGGTTAAAAAAAAAAAAATCTGAATTTAAATTGAATGCTACATTATTTATTTTCAAGTGAGCTTGGTCAATTTTGAAATTTAAAATTGACTCATAACAAACAGTATTATTTACTGTTGAATTAACAGTAATTACAAAATCCCTAAAACACCCATAAAACAAGAATAAATTTATATTTTAGAAATATCTCAGATTTATGCTATATAGAACTGCAAACTATTATAAAGATTTCTTTTATTATTTCAAATTTCTTTTTAAGTTTTCTAAATAGCTTGAAATACATTTGAAATTGTTTTGATTCTAAAAATTAGGCATACTTTTCTCAGAATCAATATTCACAGTATTAATGAAAATATTCTAATCAATGTGTAAAATTAAGTTTTTGCAATGAAGCTTTTTCCACAACATTAATGTATTGAAAGGGCTGTTTTTTAGATTTTTATTATGTTCAAAATAAAATACAAAGTAACATTTGACTACATGTCTGTTGATTATGGAAAATAACTCATTTTGAAAACACTAAGTGAATCATTTCTGATTTTGATATGCTTATTTTTTATTCATTATTGTTATATTGGGTTAATTGAATGACTCTTTGCTTAATAACCGGAAAATGTTTTCAACAACTCTTGTGTATTTTATAGTCCAAGAGCCGACAGCAGTAAAACCTATGTTATCGAGCACAAGAAAAAAAACCCTTTATTTTATGGAAGAATGATAATAGGGGAATGGAATGATCCATGCCTGCTGGAAATAGGAGGTGCATAAGCCAAAAATTAATGCCACTAGTGGCTCATTCGTAGATTTATTATTGTGTTTTCTTGCTCCCAGTTTTCCATGTTTTCATACGGCAAACCCAATGTTAAACCTTTGAGTAAACCTCTAATATTAATTTTTGGCTTATGCACCTTTTCAATTCCGGCAGACATGGATCATTCCATTCCCCTATTAAACTGCTAAAAATTTGACCTTTTTTTCTGCATCGTCACTCCCCCACTTTTATAGAATATATTTTGATCCATGAGAATGCGCCATAATATGGTTAAGTAATAGTTTTCTATAAAAGTGGTGGAGTGACGATGCATTAAAAGGGTCATATTTTCAACAGTACTTCTCTTCAATAAATTAAAGGATTTTTTTCTTGTGCTCGATAATATATGTTTTTGAACTGTCAGCTCTTGGATTATTAGAAGTGTGTGCTTCTTATGAACTTTTGATATGAACATTTTAGCTGGATGCCTGAAATACAAAACATCCATGAATAAATGTTCACTTGTGTTGAGAACACAGTATATTTTAAACAGTAGTGTGCAGTATTTTAAAATTATGCACCTTTAAGTTGTTACAGAAATGTAAGTTATCCCTTGCTTCTTTTTCATAATAACCATGTCTGACAAATTTATCAAACTACATTGCTTTAAATTTAAAATTAAATAAAAATTAAATCTATAAATTCACAATGAATGACTTTTATATTTTACTGTTAAACTGCCCAATTATATATTGTTTAAAAAAGAAAAAAAAATGCATGAAGGCTTTTATAAAGTGTAAATGAACTTCTATTATAACATTCCTCCAATATTTTAAAATATTTGGTTGAACTCTTATTATGTAAGTTCATTTTTATGTGAAATTTCCTGCTGTAAAGTCATGCTGCTTTTACCAAGAATATTATCTTTTTTGTAAATATATGGCCAGTCCATTAAATGCATGCTAACATATCATCAAATTATGTGCCAAGACCGTAAGATTATGGTTAAACATATACGATCACTCACTGTTAAATTGGTCTTTTTTACGCCCTAACCGTAATAGCACAGACCATAAAATTACATTCATGGACCGTAAGATTATGGTTAAACATATACGATCACGCACTGTTAATTTACAGTATTTTTTACGCCTTGACCGTAAAAAGGCAAACCATAAAATAACATTTAAGGACCGTAATTATACAGTTAATGCCGTATTACTTAGCCCCGTAAAATTACGGGCTGCATAAAATGATGGGCATGGAATTTTTTTTTACGGTGTATGGCTGGAATCTCTGCTGCCGGTCTCTGCCCGTAATTTTACAGGGATATTTTTAACAGTGTACAATTATTAAAAAGGAATTGACTGTCTAAAAAACAAGATCATTAAAATATTGGTTATTATAATATCAAACAAAATAAAGGAAGAAAGAAAAGAAAGTTATAGAAAATTGCATTATTAGTTCCTCAGAAAAAGTTACACCAGTATCAGCTGTTTTGCATAACATTTCACAACTGTTGTTAACCCTCCCCACACCCACACCAGCATTCCCGATGAAATCCATTGTCTGTTTTGTTCTAAAATTATTATAAGCCAGATGTTCTGTAGGAGAGATCGCCTGCATAAATTTTTAGCTAAGGGGTGCAATATGTTCCAAGTTGTGTTTGTGGGAGGGGTCACTACAGAACGCCACTGTAAATGAATGACGAAATTAAAACATGGAGTCAATGTATCAATAATTTGTTACGCCAGTTTAGCAGTCATGCTCTTTATTCTGATGCTATGTAAATTTACAAAAACACAAAGATGCCCAGCAGTAACACTCTTACAAAATACGTCCAGACAGTCAGCTGGAGAATAGAAACACGGGCTCATGCGAACAATCGCAGTCATTAAATATTTTCACAGTTCATGAAGCAAACGCTGTTGCCACCCTCGATGTGTTAATTGCTGACTGGCTGTTCAGAGAGTGATGTATCCTGTCGCTTTCACAAAAGAAGAATGTAATTTCTGCTATTACGAAAAAAAAAAAAAAATAGTTAATTTGTTGTCATGCTTCTGTGGCCAATCGTTGCAATGGACGTCGAAGTAATTTTGCCATAAAAGTTGATGTTAATATAATCTTTGGAGCATTGCTTTCGATTTAAGAGGCGTTTACTACAGACATCTGCCTTTTAGATACTTTAAAGATGAATAGTTAAGAATTATTAAGGGTGTTCTCAACTGCTCCGCTCAACAAGCACAAAATGTTTTGACACATTTACAAATTCATTTTTTAACAGAAAGATAAAAAATTGGAATGCCTGACTATGGAAGCGATTTCGAATCGAACTTATTTTTCATTTTATGATAGTTAAATTACCTATCTAGTTCTAAGCTATTTCGAACGTGTGATCACCCGTTTTTCTTCTGCTTTTCGACCGGTTTTTCTGTTTTCGTTAGGAAATGTACTCAAAAACGTCAACTTTGAAGGCTTGTTAAAAAAAATCTAAAAAAACAACAAAAAAAAAAACAGATAATTGAGTGCAATTAGACAGTTTCTGAATAACAACACCTGCTATTTTCATGCATTTTCGAACAAAAATAAATTAATGCATGTGTCACAAAGTGACACTATATGATTTAAGAACACCTTTAAAGAAAAAGATATATAGAAAATCCACATTAATAAATTTGCCAATAATTGTATATAAGTAATAATTAGATATGAAATAAAAGAAATGAAGTGGAAAATTGCGCTCCAAATGTAGCAAATGAGGTGTGTTCGTACTATAACGAAGTTTTAAAAATATTCAGATCTTGATGCAATAGTATACAGTATCTCGGATACAATATGGTATGCAAAATCTTTTGTGTGTTCCTGCAAATACTGTATATGATTTCCATTATACAGAAAATAACTTGTAGAAAAAATCTCAGCAACGTATGTCAGTTTCATAAGATGTGAAGTACATTAATGTAATAAAAACACGTCACAAACATTGTTTTTCCCTTTACCATTATGCATTTGGATACTTTTATGTGGCCAAGTAAATTAATAACAAATATTCTTTGCACCACAGGTTGTACAGATTGTCTATCTTAGTAGGTACTTCACAGATATGCATATCGGTTTTATTATGTTCGAAAGAATGTAACGGCATTAAAATTCAGTTTAAACTATTTTTTCCAATTGTCGTAATGTTTTGAATACTTTTTATTGTCCCTGTATTGTCCCTTGTAATTAAACTATACACCCGATTCTCATAAAATTTTAAATGACTCGACAAAATTATACAAAAATTATATATATTAAATTTTAAAGGATTCGGTTGGGTAAATTTTTGCTGTGTTATATGCGGACAGACGGGTGAACTGAAGGAGGACTGTAGATGTTACGTATTTACATAATTACGAACGCACCTAAAAAAGAAAAGTAATTGAAGTTTTCGACATTTTCAACAACGCTTCTTTTTATGAAACAAATATAGATATAGAAATGTTTTATGTGGCACTAAAAGGTTATTTTGGAAAGCTCCAATTTTTTTCTAATTGATATTTAAAAAAGAATTACAAAAAAGAAAGGAAAAATCCATCTTTTTTTCATGAAATAGTCAAATAAATACGTGAAAATAGAAAATAAAAAATTGTTAAGATATATATATACATATCTTAACAATTATGTGTATATATATATATATATTATATATAATTTTTTTAAAAATGATTTTAGACTATATTAAAAAATATAAAAAAAAAAAAAAAAGAAAAGAAAGAAAAAGAAAAAAAATATTTCCTTACACTCTAAAAAATAAATGTGTAAATTAGCTAATTTTACCCGAATATATGTGTAAATTTCTAAAATTACACACCTGTCGTAAAATTTACACATTTTTTTCTGAAATTTACCTGTTTATATGTGTATTTAGGATGTGAAAGTAAGTGTGTAATTTTTTATCAGTTGAAAAACTCAAACAAGTGTGTAAATGTCTAGAAATGCTTGGATTTACACTTATTTATGTGTTAGTCTAATTTAAACTTAATTATAAGTACACACATAAGTGAGTAATTTTTTACAAATGCATACTTGTCATAAAATTTACACATTTTGAACAAAAAATTACCTTTTTTTATGTGTACCTAGCATGTGAAATCAAATGTGCAATTTGTTATCGCTTGATTAACTCATACAGATGTGTAAATGTAGAAAAGTACTTGCATTTACACGAATGAAAGTGTTAATCATAATTAAGGATCAACTGAATCAACGATTTTTAAGATCAAAACAGAAACTGAAACCGAATTTTGGTACTCATCCTATTTTCGGCCGAAAACGAAAACGATAAAAAAAAAAATTTAAGTGATTAATACATACAAAATGATACAAAATTAGGTCCGTTCGTAATTATGTATGTATATAAGACCGATTGTCGTTGTTCAGTCCATTCATTCGTCTGTCTGTCCGTCTGTCCGCATATAATAGAGCAAAAACTATCCAACCGAATCGTTTGAAATTTAAAATATAAAATTGTTCCATAATTTTGTCGAGTTTTTCAAATTTTATGAAAATCGGATGTATAGTTTGATTACAGGGATAATCAAAAGTATTACGTTACATTGCCGTCAATGAGAAAAAAATGTTTCAAGTTCATTTTAATGGTGTTACAGCATTCCAAACAGGAAAAAAATTATATACATTTACCGAAGCGTATTAAAATATACATTCGGTGCAATATATGGTGAAAAAACGTTTATTATTCATTTACAGAGCTACACAAAAGAATTCCGTCACATAATGATATATGGGAAAACATTGTTTTCTGAGTATTTCAATCATGTTAAATTAGTTCGTATATAATTAAGTTGATATACGTTGCTCAGTTTTATTGCAAGTTACTTCTTTAATAATAGAAAGCGCTAACAGTATTTACAAGCACTCACAAAAGATTTCGGATACTATACTGCACCAGAACTACTACTCTACGTTACAGATTTTTGCTAGAAGTGCACTTTTAGTTGTGATATGAGTTTTTAAGTGTAACCATATTTTTGCATATTACTTTGTGTATATAAAAGCTGTAAATCATATACAGGGTAACACAAAAGAATCTGTAAGAGTTACAGAGTAAAAATGAAAATAGCAGTGGTTTTCGAATCAGTTACGCATTTTCACGGTATCCCATGATAAGTAATGATTCTAGGTTTGCGATCTTGATTGCGTCCTATTTAAGAAGAGGTCCTATTATTTTCGTGTTACTGAATTGGAGATATATAATCGTATCAAATTTTATATTCATGCATTTTAGCATAAAAATTTAACAGCTAATGTATTAAGCTCAGAATATTTATAAAATTAATTGTAGTACGAACGCAGCTCATTTGCCACGTTTGACGCGCAATTTCCAATTTGTTAATGATGCTACACGCTTTCAAATTTTATACAATCTATATGTATCTAAGAAGTGTATGATAAAATATACGTTCTGCACAATCGGTGGTGCAAAGAATATTCATTATTAATTTCCAGGGCCACACACAAGTATTCCATTACATAATATTATAGGGGAGATACCGTTCGGGGCGCGTTATAATACGATTAAACTATTTCACATTTTATGTACGTTGTTGAGGTTTATTATAAGTTACTTCCTGTATAATACAAAGCAGGGATGTAGTGGAGGGTATACGCGGGTACACGCCGCATACCCTTTGGATTTTTTTAAGGAACTCGGTATACCCTCTGTTTCTCAAAAGAGCTACAGTGTATACACTCTAGGGTATACCCTCTGTTTTATGCATATACCCTTTGCTTTTTTTACGACTACACCGCTGACAGAAAGCAGATAGTATTTACAGGGACACACCGAAGATTTCGGCCACTATACTGTATCCGAAATACTGTATCCATTACAGCAAAAACTGAATATTTTTAGAACTTTGTCATAGCACGAACGCATCTCATTTGCTACGTTTAAAATGCAATTTCCAGCTTGTTATAAATTAATTATTGACATATAGAATCACATTTCTAACACACAAATATATATATATGCATGTGTATGTATAAGGTTCAAATAAAATGAAAACGTATTCCATGTATTAGTTCTTGAGATAGAGTGCCAACAAAATTTATATCACATAGAGACAGACAGAGTCACAGACATACAAACAAACATTTTATAAAAACATTTTTAACCTTATAAAATGTGTAAAATCCATTAAAAACAAGAATTCGAACATTTTCACGAATCTAGTATTTTTTTCTTGCAAAAATAGAAGAGTGTAAAAATGTTTCAGGTTCAGGTACATATGTCAGTTTATCTTTTACGGTGATTTTTTGTCAACGATCAGCTGTCGTTAACAAAACACACTTCTGCGACACTTATACTTCTGTGGTTTCAAAAAGGAAAAAAAAAATATTAAGCCTGCTGTTTTGAACGAACAGGTGATAAACTTGAAAGTTTAGTAATGTAAGCATTTTTTGCTTTATAATTTTTGCATGCGCATATGCCATGGGCAATAGGGAAAACTCGCAGACGATTTTTTAATTAAAGACAGTAAAGTTTATTTGTTGATCTTTGGAATACACAGAGAACGAGAACATTTTGTTTGTAAAAATAGCCGTTGATGTACGTATAGTCCGTCTAAGTTTAAAAATTTAAGCAAAAAATATTACAAGAGTATCGCAAAATTCTGTGTTTCATACAAAATACGTCCAAGAAAGTTTACAAATGCTGTTGGTATGTGTAAAATAGATTCATGCCACTGCTTTTGTAATTAATATTGGACTATTTGTTTTCTACAAATGATTCTATGGATTACCATCAAAAAATGAAGAAATATGTCGATGGAAAATAGGTATGAAAAATATTTTTTCTGTTTGCTTTTCTTTAAATTACAATGATTTTGTTGAAATAAATAAAAATCTATGAATAATCCATATGTTTGAAGGAATGAGACTGAAATGTCATAATTATATTGTCTATTTATTTTTTTTTAAATTCTAGAAGCTTTTATTATTTTATTTTGTGAATGATTTTAATGAAAGGAATTTCAAAATATCTATACGATACACAGTATCAGAAAATATATGATTAACCCACGAAAAAAGAAATAAAAGATAAACAGTGCACAAAAATTACAATAATGCATACAACCACAGTTAAAATTCATTAGCTTTTATTCGATATATTTTTTAAATGTTTCGAGATTTTTACGAATTTAGATCTAATAAAACAAGTTTACAAACCAATTTCTAAATTTTATCGCATTCATTTGGATTTTACTTAGGGTGTTAACTATTTTAAAAAGTGGATTTAAGCTAGCGATTAAATCATTATTTTAATCAACAATTTGAAATAAAAATCAATTATTTAAATCAAAATTGATTTAAATCTAATTGTTCTAAATGACACAAACGTATTAAAATCTAATATTAATGTAATTTGGAAAGTGTATTAAAATTAATGTAATTTGGAATACTGTATACAGTACACCAAAATCTGATAAAAAAGCTTTAAATAATTGTTTCTAATCTTAATTTCTGAGTCCTGTGAAACATTAAATACAATAACTTTGTTAAGGCATAAAAGATATTTCATTTAAATATTATATTTAAATCTAAATCTAATATAATTTGTGATGTCATAATTTCCTTTAAGTAATTAAATTGTTTATTCTTTTATATGAAATAAGCATTTAAAGTATGCTAAATTTCGGCTATATATATATTAGTATGCACATACATTGTGTAAGGTATGATTTATGCTATTAACAGTAATTTTTGTTACTACAAATGCAAAATGAGCTACCAATAATATTTGTTAGTTATGTTGGTTATGCCATATTGAAATTACTTATTTGCTGTTTTTATTAATTCTGTTGATTACTGTTTCATTTTGGCTATTTGTTAAGGCTGCAACACTTTGCCCCTTTTGAAATTAACAAAATGCACCCTACCTTTTAAAAAATAGTGAAATATAGCCAGATCTTTTTTGAAATAAATCCCTCCATACCGCAGTACTTCTAAATATGTGCACCCAAGACTTAACAAAAATGATAGAACTTTATTTCTTGGAAAAAAGCAGGATATTATTAAAACATGTTATTTAATTGTATTTTTCAATTCGTGATTTATAGAAATATTGAAAATTAATGATTTTTATATTTATCATACTAAAAAATTATGTACTTATTTTTATTGCTACTAAGCACATTAGTAATATATTTTCTTATGTAATAGTGCCTTTTTTTTTAGAACAAGCATTCTGCCCTTTTTCTTTTTAGAATAAATATTAAATACTGAATTATCGTTTATTAATTTAAGCATTACAATATGCATTATATACCTAATTAAAGATTGTAATCAATTTAAAATTAAATGCAGCAACTGATAATTTTAATAAATGTAAAATCATTATTTTTTAATATAGTTTTACATAATTATTGCAAAATATTAATGTATATAACTTTATAGTATTATATTAATTAATGAAATTACTAATTTACAGTTTTTATAATTTTTGTAGTTACTAAATAATAATTAAATTTTATTGATTAAAGTGCAAAAACATAGATTATGTTAGTAAATAAAAGTCTAATTTTTTAGAAACCTAGAATCTATTAATCTTAGAAACCTAGGCTAAACCTACATCTATTCAATATTTCAATGCTGGAAAAAAAAAATCCGATTCAAATAAAAAGAAATATGATTTAAATACAAAAATTCGATCTTTATTATTATTGCTTTTTAAATCATGATTTTTTTACACCCTATTTTTACGGAATTTTACACTAATTTTTGTTGGCCGATCCGACGGGGGAACTGTCTGGTAGGCGGAGTGTTAAAATAAGTTTTCTTATTTATAACTATCCTCCATTCTTGTAAATAAAATATTAATGATAATATACCAAAGTGTGATTTTATTTTATGTATGGTCTGCAATTTTATACTTCATTCACATAAAAAAAAAGTTATTAACTGTGTATTCCTACTTTGTTTTTAGCTGTGTCTGGTAAAAATAAGTACGGTTATATGGATTTCTAACAGACAATTATATGGAAAAAAAATTATCACATTTCATTTAAAGCCACTATAGTAAATTCTTATAAATCCGCTTGTATTATTTTATGACGATATCAGAGTGATATTGGCCCTGGCAACATAGATTCTTGGAAAATTGTGCAAAAACTTTCATATAAGACCTGAAAAATGAGCTTTGTTTTCAAAAATGATAATCATAGATAGCAAGAGTTATTATTTTTAAATGTATAATTTTATAAATAAAAATGTAATTTTCGCAATGAATGATTAAAATTATTTTTTAATAACTAAATTTTTTAAAGTTTGAATTTTGCTTCAGTCAGATCATAATGTAAAGTGAATTACACCTTTGTATCTCCGTGTTACATAACTGCGATGTACACTAAAGTCAAAATGACCAGCGAACATTAAGGGTGCATTCGAAAACATTTTTTTCACCTTCAACTGTTCGAAATTTTCTGATACAATTTCAGACTCACTCTTAGATGTAAAAACACGAAACTTGCTGATGTGACTTTTAAAGAGATCTATAAGATGTCGTGTGATTTTATTTTTTGTTAAATTCATTAGAATTAGATTTATAAACTATTATTTCCCCAGTATGACTCTTTTTTTTCGTTCCCAGATCTCCCGCTTCGGAAAATTCGGTTTAAAACGTTGACTTTAACAGCATTTTTTTGCAATATTTTCTGCATTTATCAAAAAATTGAAAAGCAAGGGACCTAATATACTTTCTAAATAAGAGAATTTGCCAGTTTGATGCGCTTGAGAGAAAAAACGAATTTAAAAATAAATCAGAAAAAAAGGCAATTTGTATTGAAATACACCCTTAATCGGGGGTCTTATTTATTACTGCTATCATCCATCATAGCATTTTTGCCACATATGCTCTTAAAATTCTCAACATACGACGATACTGAGTTTGATCACATGAGCAGTTTTAGATCATTATTGCTAAAATGAATTTTGAATTTTGATAGCCCAGAACAGATTTTTTTTCAAAGGTAAGTTCATTTATTTTACAATTTAACACTTGAAAATTATAATATGGATGAGAAGTGTGTTATTTTCTGCTTATTACAAATTTGGAAAAAATAATTTATTATTTTTGTGTTTTAAATCATTTCTTCATGTTTAAAATCACATATTGTAACATAAGAGTAAATATTTGCAGTTTTAACATTATATAGCATTTAAAATAATTATTCGGTTTAAATACTATCTATTTCAGCGTGTTTATAATATATTTTGCTATAAAACTTCGAGTTTTTATTATTTTACATGCTATACATTTCTTATTTCATTTTATACCGATGACAAAAGACAGCTTTTCATAGATTTCAATTCATGGTTTTTCGTTTGTGATTTTTAAATTGAAGACTTTTTGTAAGCGTATTGCATTCAAAAACTACAAGAAAAATAAATAAAAACTCTAAAAAAAATGTCATTTGATGTCAGAAGAAATAGTTTTTTTAACCTAGTCCGAAAAATTCAAATGTTTACACCAAATCCAATTACAGACACAGAAGCAATTATAACTTTTTTTCAGATAAATTTTTATAAAATTAAAACGCGTCCCAAACAATGTTTCCTTCTTTACCATAATGTAATGTAATATTTTAGTATGGCCCTGTAAATTAATAAAAACTATTCTCTGTACTACAGATTATACAGAATTTATATTGTAGCATATACTTCATAGATGCAAGTCAATTTTATTATGTTCGAAAACGTGTAACATTATTAAAAGGCACTTGAAACTATTTTTATACATGGGCCGTTATGCAAGGGAACGCTTTTGACTGTCTCTATAATTGAATTATGCATCTCATTTTCATAAAAATTGAAATGACTTGATAAAATTATGCAAGAGTTATGTATTTTAAATTTCAAACAATTCGGATTAAGTAGTTTTTGCGTTGTTATATGCGAACGGACAGATAGACAGACGGACGGATTGAATGACAACTATAGTTATTACGTATTTACATAATTACGATCGCGTACTTAGAACAGGGCCGTAACCAGCGAGACATGGCAGGGGGGGCTCTGAATATTTTCTGGGGGGCAAACATTTTTTAACAATCCATATATTAAGCGAACTAAATATAGCAAAAACTGATAAAATGGACCTGCCTATAGTGTATAGATTCTAAAACCTCTCTATAACGGAATTTTTCTATAAGGAAATTAATAAATGCAAAACACTTCATGATCATCGGAAAATAAATACTTTTTTTTAAATCAAAAAACTTTTTGAAAAATTACTGCAAGGTTTAAAATATTATTTTTACACAATATATTTAATAAGAAATAAAATTAAGAGAATCCGTATTTACCATGCGTATTATTATATTTATTTTTGTGTACATTAATTTGACTTTTTGGTGTCTATACAAATCCAGCCAAGTTCAATATAAGTGTCCAATTGATACATATCCAATTATCTATGTAATTTTTTCTGATTTAATATTTAGTTTAAAAATTTTAATCTTACCATTTTTGTAAGATTTTATCTCACGTGTTTAAATGTATATTTTCAAGTAAGATTAGCAACTACAGTTGGCAAAAAAAGTATTTGTACACCCTAATTTTTTTTTATTTTTAACTAAATAAAAACAGATATTTTGTCAAAAATAGTTTTAATACAGTCTGTTTACCGTGTGTTTTAAATTACACAACAGAAAATTTCGATAAAGATGTAAAATAATTTTCTAATAGGAAAAGTTTAAAAATTTCTTGCAAAAAAAGTATTTGTACATTTCTCCATCCTGATATGTACTGTGTTTTATAGTGTTTATGGTTCAAAGGACTACTTTTACAGAAGCTGTTAATAATTTTTAAGTTCATATTATATTTGTCTGACATTTAATTTAATTTGCTCTTGAAGTAATT
Source organism: Maratus speculifer (assembly GCA_964019185.1). NCBI lineage: Eukaryota > Metazoa > Arthropoda > Arachnida > Araneae > Salticidae > Maratus > Maratus speculifer. The sequence continues at coordinate 82,612,266 of OZ025290.1, forward strand.
GAGTATAGAACCTAATACTAAAGAGGCACCTCTAGATATATGAAATCCTATGATTGAGCATAATAAAAATTTTAATTCGCAACAAGAATTTGTAAAAGCTATTAAATTACCATTTACAACTATTGGATGTATAGTGAGAAACTATGAATAAATTAAAAGAATCGAAATTCAATGAAAACCAGGACTTCTTAGCAAACTAACAATGAGGGAAAAAGGGAGTGTTGTTAAAAAAGCTTTAAAAAATCCTGTGCGTTCGGTTTAAAAATTTGCTGGAGACCTTGCGACATCTTCTCGCATCAGAGTAATACCTCAAACAATAAAAAATATTCTTCTCAATGCAGATTTAAAAGGAAGAACCTCAAGGGAAAATCCATTCATCAGCGAAACAAATAGGCGAAAACGCATAGTATTCGCTTTCGCATACAGAAGTAAATCATTGGATTTTTGGAAAACAGCAATTTTTTCTGATGAGGAAAAATTCGGAATTTTCTTACCATCAAGCATTCGAAAAAATTGGCGTAAAAATAAAACTGTTCTAGATCCAAAACGTATACTTCAAACTATCAAGCATGTTGGGGGGAATATTATACTTTTGGGGTGTATAGCTTCTAATGGAGCAGGACATTTAAAATTTTTTGACAATGGAAGGCCAGGTTTAACATACATTGATGTGTCGCGCCATAATTTATTAAACTGTGCCAAGAAATAATGCATAGAGAAAGCTTTTCACTTTCTGCAGGATAATGACCAAAGCATACTGCTGTGATCACCAGCACATGCTTACGACAATACTCGAAGACGACTGGTAACTCCTCTAAAATCTCTAGACTTGAATCCAGTAGAAAATTTGCAGATGCTATTGGATGCAAAAATCCGAAAAAAAAAATATGTATTAGTAAAAAACAGTTTTAAAGAAGCTCTTATTGTGTCATGGAATAACATTAACCAGACCACTACAAAAAAGTTGGTGGAATCTATGTCACACCATCTAGAAGTAGTCATAAACGCTAAATGAATTCGCACAAAATATTAATTTGTATCATTTTACTAAATTTTCATTAATTATATTACATTAATATAGTGTACAAATACTTTTTTTGCATTATATTTTTGTATATTTGTTTATTATAATGTAAAAAATCGATTCGTTTAATTTTGTTTCAGCTTCTATAATATTATAATGCATTAAATTAATGTATTACAGTATTTTTTGCTTAAATCTTTTGTTTAATTTCATTATAATTGAAAAAAATGAAGTGTACAAATACTTTTTTTGCCAACTGTATAACTATGGTTGGTATAAAATAATGCGTTTGTATTGGCCATTATGGGGGGGGGGGGGCAACCAAACACACAGATTTTAAAATATGGGATTCTAAGTTAGAGTTGATTGATTTAAAATTAAATTTATTTTCGCAATGTTTTTGCTGAATTTTGTTATAATTTTTAAAGGACAATTATTTTTTATCTTAATTAGATTGGTGCCGACTCCAAAAAATCAAATTAATGTACATAAATATTAATAATACACATGGTAAATACAATGCTCTTAATTTAATGTCTTATTAATTACAGTCGAGTCTCTATATAACGAAATCCATCGTTCTAGTAAAAAATTCGTTATATAGAGAAATTCGATATATAGAGAATGATGTTAAAAATCGTATTTAATGTGTGAAATTTAAAAAATATATTATTTTTGATCTTTTGAATTAAGAATTTGAAATGTTTAAAAGTAAATATTAACCTAACATTTTATTTCTTAATTATTTAAGCTGTTTCAAAAAAGAGAACAGACATTTATTTGAAAATTTAATGAAAATCAAATTAGGAAGATTTTTATTAATTTCAGACGAAGAAATCTGTAATTTTTTGTTCTTTGGATTTTAAAGTTGTTACGCTCTCAAAAAGAAATGCTTAAATTTTAGCAAGGAATGAAAAAATGTAGTTAACATTTCCCTCCATTTGAAGGAATCTCTTATGTGTCTCTCATTGATTCCTCTCTTACATGTGTATCAATCCAATTGGCTTTGTTTTGAGAAGGATGTGGAAAGGTGTATGGGAAGTGGGATGAATTCGTTGGATTTAAAGAACAAGGAGAGAAGTAATATATAAAAAAACTCACAAGGAAGGTCTCCATTGGGGGCATACTCAGAATTTTTTGAAAAAAATACGAATTAAACTACTCATGTAGGTAATAAAGGATCAGTGAAAATTAGCGGCGGAATTACATTATTAGATATGTAAAAAAATAAAATAGTTTGGAATAATTGGCGTGAAAAGCTGAAAGCGAGGCGAAATTTGACGAATAGTGCATTTCCTCGCCAAAAGCAGACGATTTTAACGAATCTGAAAATTGATTTTTATTGACTTCACTGTTAAAAATCTGCAGCATTTACTGCAACGTCACTCCACTACTTTTATAGAATATCTCTCTTCTGATCAATGAGAATGCTCCATAGCACGGTGAATTGACCGTGTCATACACTGTTAAAAATCTGCTGCATTTTGTTGCAACTCACTCCACCGCTTGTATATATATCTCTATTCCAACCAATGAGAAAGCTCCATTTCACGGCCAAGTAACCGTTTTCTATACAAGCAAGGGAGTGCGTTGCAACAAAATGCAGCAGATTTTTAACAGTGTATTTTTCAATTTGGAACAATTTTAATCAATTTAAATTGTAGTTTAAATGATAAAATATATTAATTTCATTTTGTTATAAGTACATATAAACGTATATGACAAAATTACACTTCAAGTAAAGTAAAAATGCAAAACTAAAATTACTTAAAATTATTTAAATAAACTGAACATAGAAAGTGTTTTCTTTAAAAAGTATTCGAAGCGTAAAAGCGTATTTTTCAAAATTTCGTTTTTTCGCCAACCGGAGATAAATCGCCAAATAAACTAAATTTTTATTATTTTTTTACGGACGTTATAAGGAGGTTCCGCCGAAATTTGTTTTATAAACATATATAACTGTATGAGACGACCATTCTGTAATTTTTTCAGATCTTTCTGAGTATGCCCGTATGAAGACCTTCCTTCTCAGTACTGACGATAAATCAAAAATAAGTGATGGAAAATTGATTCCATATGATTTCGAAGCTTTTTAAAATTGAATAAATTAAGACCAATTTATGAAAAAATTCTTTATATGGAGATAGATATTTCGCTATATAGAGACTATTTTAATGTAATCATGCAAAAAGGGGACCGTTCCCACTAAAAATTCGTTATATAGAGAAATTCGATGTATGGAATTTTGTTATAGGTAGACTCGACTGTATTATGAAAAAAAAAAATACTTTGCAATAGTTTTTGAAATCTGTTTTCTTTTTGGTAAAAAAAAAAAAGTTTATTTTTTAGTTAAAAATTAACAGTTTTTTTTTTGCATATGTTATGGTAAAAATTACATACTTAATGAAACTTAATTTATTATTCTTATTTTAATTTCCTACTTTTAATATCTTTAACTAACGGCAAATCGTAATTTATTAAATTTTATTAATATTTTATTTTCTAATACTATAATTATTTATTAATATTTCATACATCAAATAATTGCAGATATTTTTGCCGTAATCTTATAATAAACTTTACCTTAATTATGTTTTCTTTTTGCTTAATTTTTTTATTGTTATATGACAAATTGAAAAAAAATGTTTTCATTTAACACACAAACAAAAATAAAATAAAATAAATAACTAAAAATAAAATAAAATAAACTTTTTTTTAATGTACACCCTTGTAACCCATAACATGAAACCATTACTGGCTTTTTTTATTCCACGTGTATAAATTGACATTTTTTATCTTTTTAATTTTCAAACGTTCTAGTTTTCAAGTGATATTTCATCGTTAACTAAATCTACTGATAAGTACGTATTGTCAACAAGCAAACCATTAAAATTTAGAAACATGGGTTTTTAATGACTATGTCTTAGTCAAGATTTTGAACATCGCTTGACTAATTATCGGTCAACTTAAACACCATGTGTCCATTTCCATTCATTCTGCGTAAGATCGTTGCTTTGAAAATATAACGATGTATTAACACATGTGGTGACCAGTTACTGCATCTGGACTTTATTTTTTTTTTTTCAGGAGAAAGAAATGTTCCTTTAAAATGTATTTCGAGAAATGTATTATACCGCTAGCAAGATAACAGAAAACAACTGATCTAATAAGGTTCCGAATAAAAAATTCTGGGCGTATTCCCATTTTATTCAAAACAGTTAAAAGATCTAAAAAATTTCTCTTACTTTTTTTTTTTTTTGAGAAAAGTTAAAATATGGATTTTGTTAAAAAAAAGTAGAAAGTAAAGAAATCGTTAGAAGGGGCTCAGCCCCACCTGCCCCCCGTCTGGTTACGGGCCTGACTTAGAAACAAGTCAAGCATACGAATTTGTTCTTCATGTAATTTTGTTTTGCTATTTTAAAAACTTTTTCGCAGTTTACACATCAAAGAATAAGGTAAATCTTTGTACACAAAAACCTATGTATTTTAAATATTACACAAAAATGTATTTTCCATGTTACATAGACATATGTGTAAAAACAGAATATTACACAAAAATCTGTGCATTCTGTACATAACACAAAAACATGTGTATTTTGCATATTACACAACATTGTAGGTATTTTCCTATTGCACAAAAATATATGTAAAAAAAGAGTATTACACATATGTATGTGTAAAAATAGTGCTCAGAAATATGTGTATTTCAGTGCAATTCACACATTAAAGTGTGTATTTCAAGAGTTATCAGATAACTTTTACACATTTGGACTTATCATCAAATTACACATTAAAATGTGTATTCTGAAATTTACACATTTGGCGCAATTTACACACAAATTTACACACATAGACATGTCGTTTTTGTATCATCGATTTACACATTTTTGTGTGTAAATTTACACATTTTTTTTTTTAGAGTGTAGTTCATTAAATGGACCCTGTTACTACAATGTTTTTAAATAAAAGTAGATAAATAAAGGCTATATATATACCGGGTGTCCCAAAAATGACTGATGGATGAAAAAAAATTTTTTTTTTGCAGTTATTGCAAGTTATTGCAAGTATTTTGCAAGTTATTGAATTTTAAAATCCATCAGTCATTTTTGGGACACCCGGTAAATCTACTTATAATAAAATGCGTTCTTTAGATTTGTGTGGAACAGTTCCAGGATTCGCCACTCCTATCTGTGAATGGACCCTAGCAATACGCCACGTTAGGCTTAATGGAAAACAGATGCAGACATATGACAGCTAAAAGATAATTTCTTTTACTTAAAATAACGTTTAAACAGTATATTTTTCTATAAAACATGTATATCATATCCAATTATAATGTATTAGGCTCCAAATTAAAAATAAGTAATTGTAAACATCATATTACGATATAAACAAACGAACTCTGTTGCCATTCAGATTTTCCAAATCTTGAAACAAATGAATGACTCTTTGAACGCATTATTAAAAAAATAGTTTTTCCAGAGATTCTTTTCTAAGAAAAATACATATGCCAATAATTGCAATAATTTGTATGAATTGCAACAAAAATCAAAGCAAAGCAGATTCTTCCCGTGTTGCCAAACAACCTATCCAGCGTAAAATACGATCTACGGAGAAAAAGAGGTTTATTTCTTACTCCCTGAACGCACCTGCTTTTTTATGACGTCATATGTTAGCCAATCAACGCCGATTCCAAATAAAGGTCTGTTGGAGAAAGAGCGGAAAAGTGTGTTTACGTTCAGAGGGACGATAAAATCGACAAAAAAAAGCTAGATTTTCGTTGAATTTTACACTTACCACAGACATGTTATTCACACATTTTTGTTTTCATTTTTTGTGAAGAATCCGTTTTTATAAAATTTATTTTTGTGAAGAGTCCGTTTTCGTAAAATTTATTTTTGTGAAGAGTCCGTTTTCGTAAAATTTATTTTTGTGAAGAGTCCGTTTTCATAAAATTTATTTTTGTGAAGAGTCCGTTAACGGACTCAGTTTTTCCCCTGGATAGATCCCTGAGTATTCTATTATTAATGAAAAAAGTGTTTTTATTGCATCTAAATTTTTGTGGCTTTTGAAAGGTTCTGCTATTTGTTTAATATTTCGTCATTATGAAAACTTTGCTATTCAAAAAACATTTAAATTGAACTCTTTTCTACTATTGTATGAGAAACAGATACTTGCAATAGTCAAGTTTACAATATATTTGTTATTATTTGAGTTAAAGGTACATACAATTTTTTGTCTTTTTATCTGTATATGCAATTGACAAAATTCATGTCCTCTGTGAGCATGATCGATGATATTTAAAATATTTTTAAAACAGTGACTGACAAAATTCTCAACTTAAGAATTTCCTATATAAATAGCTATGGTATTGGTTACCTATATAACAAAATTCATAATTTTTAACTGGCTCGATAAAACTTGCAATTTTGCCATGAGAGAAAATGTCGAAATTCATGATTTTTTTTTTCTGCCATGAAAAAATCTGCATTTTTTTAAAATTATAAATTTAAGAAATTTGCAGACCACATACTTACATAACCCATCGTGGGTCACAGGTTCATCCCTACCATTGTACTATTAACCTAAACAATTACTTAAAATAACATAATTTTAATCGTTAGTGTAATCGTTAAACTATTTGTGAAACTCATTTTGATTTTGCTTATGTAACATTATGATTAACAATGTGATGTGTTAGAAATTCATTGATAACACATTTCAAAAAAACTTTTGTACATGTTTTTTTTTTTTAAATGTTTTGTCCATTTAAATTTGTTGAACTATATCGAAAATTGAATGTTTAGTTAAAATCCTGTCATTTTTGACAGGGGTTATATACTAGTAGATAAATAAGAACAGAAAAAAGGCCCTTTTTTTATTATGCAAGTTTTGAAAGATGTGTGTTATGATTTAATTTAGGATATTAATACATAAACGTATTTTAATTATTAAATGTTTATGTTATTAATTTTTAGGATTCCGTACTTACAAAGTGAAAATGGAACCATTGTAAGATCTCTCCCGTATCTATCTGTCCGTCTGTCACAACCATTTTACTCATAAACTTTATGAAACCTGATAAGCTCAAATTGTAGGAAGTAATAAAGATTATTAACCCACCTATTAACAGATTATTAAACATTTGCAAATATATTTAGGAGGGGGTAGGGAGGCTAATTATGCAAAAAATATTTTCTTTGTATATCCTCTAGGATATCTTGTGGGTGCTTTTGTTACGCTGAAAACAAAAATATTTTTCTTTTAATTTTAGGTATTATACTTTTACAGATATCGTCAAAAGTATAGTGCAAAAATATGTCTCCCTCCCTTCTCTAACGAAATCCGAATTTACTGAAGCTAAAATTAAGAAAAAATTAGAGATTATAGATGCTACTTTAAACCTTGAAGGAAAACTATAGCGATTACTCTAGATCGCATAGTTTTTAAGAAAAGCACGTTTCTCTGTTACACATAAATTTCGATTTGTGGTCAATGAGTAAAGGTGTTGAGAAGCGTTGGAGGTACTTATCGTAACAGAAGTATAAAAGTATTGTTGATAATGATTTTGGAGAAAAAAGAAATTCGTCAGTAATTGGCCGAGATATTAAACCTTATAGAAAGGGACGGTTTGGACATAAATAATGACGTGGTCAGCGTGCTTTGCATGCCACAGGCTTTCAAAAATTAGATAACAGCCTTTAATAATATATTTGTGTAATGCAATACCTAATAGCAGCAAAAAGCAATAAATTTCATACTATTGCAAACATATTAATTTAAGTAGAATTAATCACTTAAATTAAGGTTCGTACGCATGAAAAAAAAAAAAAAAAAAAATATGTAAATCCATTTTAGTACAAAGATTTTTTTAAAATATTGTTTGCCTTATTTAATTCAAAACTTTCTTTACTTTGGATTTAGCGGCCACAGTATTACGAAATTCCTGGTATTAAAATGCCTACTTTTTTTATTTCCTTATGCATGCGAACGCTTCATAAATTCTACGGGGTTCGTGATTAGTTTTACATTGAGTGGGTCTCTCATTCTTTTGTGAATTTAACAGCTAATTAATAAAAAGAATATTGCTCAGTTAAACTGATGGCATTGAGCTCACAGACTACGCATATTAATTGTACATTACAGCCTTGTATTTTCAAGTATTAATTCCGTTCGAAAAAAAAAATTAAGAAGGGGTAACAGCTCTCCCCTTTCCCCCTTTTTTATACTTAATCATTGAACCCCCTAAACTATCAAGGACATGCTTTATCATATAAAAAATTTATATTCAAAATTCAGAGCAAATCGGATAATTCTCAATAAAAAACCATTTAGCATTTATATAATTTAAGATGAATTATCATCCCCCTCATTTATACTTAACCATTAAACTTCCAAAACTATTCAGAGATTTTAACGAAATCTGACAATTCTGCTTGAAAAACCCATTTATATAAATTAAGGGGAGGTGCATTAGAACCTCCGTTTCCCCTGTTTATACTTATTCAATAAACACCTAATAACAGTCACGGAATCGCCTCATCAGAATGATCCTATATCTAAATTTTGAACGAAAACTGTTAATTCTGCATGAAAATCCTATTTATATCAATTAAGGGGAGGGGCATGAGCCCCCCGTTCCCCCTGTTTATACTTATTCAATGAACACCTAATAACAGTCATGGAATCGCCTCATCAGAATGATCCTATATCTAAATTTTGAACGAAAACTGTTAATTCTGCATGAAAATCCCGTTTATATCAATTAAGGGGAGTGGCATGAGCGCCCCGTTCCCCCCTCTTATACATATCGAATGAACTCCAAAAACTAATCAGGGAAGCGCTTTATCAGGATATACCTATATACAAAATTTCAAATATGATCCGGTATTTTTATCATGAGTTATCGCGTTACGCACGTACGAACGTACATACAGAACGGGCTGGCACATAAGCTCTCAGGTTATGATAGCCTGTGAGCTAAAAACCTATCTAGAAAAGCGTGTCATGAACGTAAGTGGATTTGCGAATTTGCAAGCTCCTTTAGCACAATGCCAAGTTTAAACATTGAACAAGGGTTTTGTGTTAGCTACACTGGAAAAAGAAAAGGTTGCTACTATGCTGAATTTAGTTTTATGAAATGCCAAATGATATTTAAATGTGCACTACCTTTTATTTTCAGTACCGAGTTAAGTTCCTTATAAATAGATAAGGATAAAAAAAAAGAGTTATACAGAATAGCAATATTTGATATTGTTTAGGGTTCACATCTCATTGAACTTTTTGTATGGTATACCCATTCATGACTTTCTAGTACATACAGCTATATTCTAATTTATTAACAACGATTTTCGTTTAATAATGCCGTTTTACTTCTTCGCAATGAGAGCACTTTGCTTAATTTTTAATCTTTAACCACCGATTTTTCAAAAAATAAAATTTTTCTTACTTGAATCGCGAAAGTTCTCCAATTAAATAAAATAAACTTTACAATAAAAAATAACTGACGGGAATAATTAAAAAAAATTCTAGAATTTTAAAAGGCACGTATACCAGTAGCCTGTCCATAAGGGGTTAATAATACATATGTTTATTATACGGAACCCTCTACGCGCGAGTAATACTCGCACTTGACAGTTTTTTTAATGCAAATCTTAGCATGAAGATAAGGAAAAAAGGCCTTTTTACTGAAAAATATCTGCTACAGAATTATACAAACTCAAAAACACTAGGCTAAAAGAAGGATTGGAAAGAACTTCTCTAAAATGCCTATATTATTAAACTTACTTTTCTAAATAACGAGGTTTTTTTTTTTTTTTTAAGATTTCAGGACCTGATGGAAAGCGACTCATTACTTATGCTTGAAGCATGATTTTTCTTTCTTGTTTTAAAAATGAAATGAGTAAAAGGCGTGCATTTTAAATGTATGTAGCATATAGATTTTTAATTTAGTTATATATTTTAAAGGAAGTATGTGAAAATTTGTATTTTAAATGAAATTAATACAATACAAATGATGGCGAGGAGGGCAATATTGGCGGTTTATCACAAGCTCACAAGATAATTGACATAATATAAATTAACCAATAATTATATACAGATATGTATACATATTATACATAATTAAAATGAAATCATATGCGTAAAAATCAAAATAAAAGACAATACTTAGACTACTAAAGATAATATTAATCCTATAAAATTTAAAATGTAAATATAAAAAAAAAAACTATAAATATCTTATGTATATATATTCATTTATATAAATGAGACGATGTCAAAATTCAGCAGTTTAAATACATCTATCATTATAAACAGACTTTCAAATTGTTTCATAAAGATGATTTCAGAAAAAATGGACCTTTTAAGAGATCGCAGCAGTTAATTACTACAGTAATAACCAATAAGTAGAAATTAATCTTCGTCGAGATCGCCCTTAATATTCGCAATGCTTCAATTATCTTTTATATAGTTCCAAGACTAATCATTTTTTTTTTTTTTTTTTTAAGCATACACCTTGACTAAAAGGAATATCTTACCAAAATCAACTGTTCCTTTTTTTTTCCCCCGCACTACTTTTAATAATAATTTTTCATACTTCCAAAAGTACTATTATTTTCTATCTATTGCTGTTTAGCACATGTGTATTTAACAGGTTATTTATCAAACAATATTTCCCTTTTCTTGATAGAACGCCTGCTTTCAATTACTCTTCAGCCATACGCGGACAATGAATGCTATGTTATGTGTAAATTCTATGATCTCCGCCTCTGAGATAAGAATCTAAAAAAGATCAAAGTTTACCACCTTATGCGTGCTTTTAATGTATGTTTCTTGGTTTACCTCACGCCCCTTTACTTTTCAACTGAAGTTGCCGGCCAGCACACAAAAAAGAAGGTATATTTTTTCCTTTGCATTCCGACGTTTCAACCCATCTATGACCATTCATCATTCAAAATTTCTTTCTGAATCTGGGGGAAACAGAAACTTTTCCAGGAAGTTTCGGAATAGCGTCTCGCTGTCGAGACTGACGGCGGGCGGCTCTGTGACTATGCATAAGGACCACCCCTTTAGGATGGGTGCGAGCCCTTCCATGCATTTCAAAAGCTCAACTTCTCAACCAGTATATGGCCAATGTTCTCTAATAAACAATTTCTTTGCCCATGATGTATGGTATTGAAATATCAAAATTTTCCACTTTAGTGTTGTCAGTGGATTAGTTTTTTAAAAGCCAGATTTCTTGGTCCCCTTTTTTGAAATGATTAATTCGCGTTATTTAATGACATATTAATTAAGAAGGGGATATTTAACAAGGGGAATTTTAACATTTCAGGAGAGTGGTACCAATCAAGAAATCTGAATTTTAAAAAAAGTAACTTAAGGACAACACTGTTTTCCTTTCTCCCATTTCATTTTCTATTTATTTCTTAAAAAAATATTTTTATTGTTGATTTCATTACTTTTATTCCAAATTATTTTAATCGGAGAATATAATTAAGATTGCTGCAGCACAGGCCCCTTATTACCGCATGGGCAAACCATGACTTTGCCCATTGGCCGTACACCTTTATTTTATTTTTCCAATTACAGCTCTTCCATGTGCCGAAGTTATTAAATTCATCTTAAAGTAATATACAAGTTACAAGTGTTTTTTTTATTAATTAAGATATTTAATTTAGAATTGATGGAGCTAAGCATTTTCTTCTATTTATATTCAAGGTGTGAAAATATGTTTATGCATTCACATACACACATACGAGTGACCATCAGTTCTAAATAACATTGCAATGATTCAAAAGGAGTCCCGTAATTTTCTTTTCCCAGGAACCCAATTAGTCATAATCGGGCCCTGCCGGGGCCCAAGGTTCATCAACCTTAATTACCTTATTTTAGGCAAGTGCCTACCCTCAAATCGCTGTTTTTTGAACTTGATTAGACTAAAAATTCATAATTTGAAAAAAAAAAAAAAAAAAAAAAAAAAAAAAAAAAAAAAAAAAAAAAACTAAATGAAGTGGATAAAGATTTCTACTTTCTTCAATTATTTAAACATTAGTGATATGTTTGCTTGGACTAAGTGACAAGGTTAGCTATATATTTTTGAATTCCGGGTGCTGAGGGTGGAGTTAAAGACAGTTCGAGGCCTCAAGGCGCACGCTCGCGATTTCCATTTCATGAAATTGAAAAGCGTCAGCAATAATGAAGTTGAAATCCACCAACGAGGAAAATAATAGTACTAAGCTGTTTCACAACAATTTCAAATAATTGTTACATTATGATTAATTCTTTAGCAATTAACAGCAGACGTAATATTTTAATGGCAGCTTTTCATCTCTTATCTCTCTTGAGGAAAACCGCGTGTTTTGATTTTTTTCTTTAATGAATGCAATCTTCAGAAGAAAAATTGATGATAAAAATGTAATCGTTAAAAAAGATGTTTCATGGCCACTATTGTGACATACAATGTTAGTGTAAACGCTCTTTTTTTTAATGATAAATTCGAAAAACATCAGTAAATGGCATTTAAGGTGTTTGTCTACGTTCTGAGCTCTTCTTTTAAAATAAGTCAGAAATTGGTCATAAGCATAGAAAATGAGGTGCGTTCTTATCATAATCAGTTTTATAAATATTCAGATCTTGGTGTTATAGCTACTGCACTTTTATGTAAAAATGTATGAATGGAAATATTATAATGATTATCTATCTATATATTTAAAAGACCAGGCTGGTTTTTAGCCATCAGTTCTGAGTTTTCTACTTGGCCAATTTTGATAGTTATTATTATTTTTTTTTTTTATGAAAGCTGTTCTTATGTACATACATCCATTCTAACTATTACTTTTTTTTTTTTTTTTTTTTTGTGAAATTTATTCAAAACAGTAGCAATCAAATTATTTACATTGTTGCAGGAAAAAGAAAAATAATGAAAAGCTTCATAGAGATTAATAAATTCAGAAGATATTCAGAAGATATTCATTCATAAGATATTCAGAGACACGGCTTTTTGAGCGTATTTTTTAATTTCCGAGTTAAATTTCAGTAAAAAATATTCATACACGTGTACTTAATTTTGATAAGCGAATAAAAATTCATATTTACTCTGACATAACGATAATATTCCTTATTCAGTTTTCCATGTTTTTTATAAATTTTGTCTTTGTTTGGCGCAGCATGTCCCTAAAGGGATTTTGCGCCATTAAACCCTATACAACCAACCAACCTTATTCAGTTTATTTCATCTTTATGAATTTTAATTTTATTGATACCATTTTTTTTTTCATTACAATGATATAGAAAATATGTTTTTATTTTAACGTATGCTGACTAAACATAAAAATACGTATATAAAGTACGTGTGAAAAGTTTGTTACGTTGAAAATTTCTATATAGTTTAAAATGTATTTTTACCTTGATGCATGTAAAGAGAAAAATAGATCTGATGGTATCAAAATGATGTGATTTATACTGATTTTTCCTTTCTGGATTGTAAGCATGATAATTGGAGACTTTATTGATTATTTCTTCTTGATTACATGTTCTTTCTTAATAAAAAAAATAATTTAGATAAGATATGATGAAATTGAAACGAAGTATGACTGATGAGTATTTAAAAAAAAAGAAAAAAAAATCTGACGTCGAATTTTGACGGGTTTCATCTCATATACAATGAATTTAGTAATACGAAAATAATATGACTTCATGTTAAATAAGATGTAATCACCAGAATACATGATTACCTTTCATGGGAAATCATTGAATTAATTATGCGTGATATAAATAAATAAAAGATCTTGTGGAAAATACTGTCAAAGTTGGCGTTTCGAACCGAATTTTCATGCGAAAAAGTGAGAGGAGGGGGGAAATGTTGCCATAAGATAAAAATCTGTTATTAATTTGAGATATAATTAATTTAACAATAACAATGACCAAAAAAAAAATCGATAACAAAATACTTCAATAATCATGCTACAAGGTCTAACTCTTTTACATTAAAAAAAAAATTAAAACATGTACCAAAAATCCTTGCTCTCCTGAGCAGGGAAAAATATTATTTTCGGTAACCGCCTCTGTCGGTGGCTCTGTCCACACTTTTATCCATAAACCGACAGAGCCCAATTTTACGAAAAAGGCAGATTACAATGAATAACGGTGAAAAAAAGAAAAAAAAATTACATTAATTATTTCTCCAATTTAACCCTTTGAGCTCTGGTGGTTGGACTTCTTCCCTTCCCACTTAAGTTTGAACTCCACATGTCACAATGGCACCGGAATATTCAACCAAATTTATTTGAAGATAAGGCAATGCATTTTTTTCGTGTATATGATAAATTGAATATTTTATGCGAAAAATACTGCTGTCATTGTGAAATTTGGGTATTTTGATGAAATTCACTCACATAGCTTTAAAAGTGAAACGATAAATTTCGTTTAAAAAAAAAAAGCATACATAAACACAGAATTTTGGAAAGCATAATTTACGTGTTTCGCTCCAATCTATTTGAAGGTCACATGTTTTGAATTCCTTAACATAATATTCTTCCCTGTTCTTCTCATTTAATGCTTAGTTATATACTAAAATTTAAGTCACAGCTCGTTCAACAATCGCTCGCTCATAATTATGAAACTTATTTGTTTCACTAAATTGCCAGCATAAAATCTGACAAGCCGCATAAATTTCTGTTTCTTTTGGAAATTAATCTAGCAATTCGCACTGGCCCCAGCATTATAAGCCTACCTTGGAACATTAATTACCTTTCCCAACAGCCATTTAGTGACGTCTAATCTCATCTAAATCTGTTACTAACCGCATAAAAGGAAACCAGAAGTTCCCTCCCTAACGTACATATTTCTTTCATGCAGAGTTCATTATAGTGACGTTTTCCGTAGTAAAAATCTCGGATGGGAGGCTTACAGCTGTATACTCTTCCCTATAACGAGCTGTTACGGATGAACATTTAAAGGTCCAAAACATCTCGTTATCGAAAAAGATACGCACCGACAGCTGGGTCGAGATGCGGTTGACACTTCTCTTACTCTCTTTACAACTCTCAGAAAAATATGAAGCATGAATGGTTCTTATCATATTTTTTTCATCTGAGGTAGAATGTTTACGTACGTGCGACATAAATATCGGGTTATAGCATAAATTGTGTGTCTGTGACGTCTGCCCTGATGCAGCCGGTAATGCTCTACAAGTAACGTCTGACAGGTGTAGATCAATGGAGCATCCGAAAGGCTATATCCGTAGAAATCGTTCAGATAAGCATGACCAATTGGTTACCCGTGGTAAAAGGATATCATTCATTATACGGAATGAACAAATTTCTTATCTGATGGGAAATTTTTGGATCTTTTCAAAAGGAGCTCGCGTGCGAATCTATATTAAGCATGGCTATACATTTATCAATACAATAATTTGACAGGCTGCTTTAGGGTAATTTGATCGAAAATTTTCCCCTGAACTTGTGTGTAAAACCTGCAAAAACGGACTCTAATATTTAACGGAAATTTTATGATCCCAGCGAATTGAATACAGTTCACTTAAAATATACAGTCCGCTAAAACCTGTCTTACCCCTTAACTGCTGTTAGCGGTCTCACAGACCGCCGAGTTTTTCAAGTGTCAGAGTTTAACTCGCAATTTTTATTTTAACTATAGATACATGTCGAAATTTGTTTCTTTGGAGTCCTATTACTATTGCTAGAGACTTTTGAATAGCTGAATTTTATTTGTAATAGTCCTGTATATAAAGTTTAATACAAAAATAGTATTCTGGGAGCTAATTCAACATTTATTCATCTTTAGATTAAGCGGTCTGACAGACCGCTCACAGTAGTTATGCGACAATTTTTATCACAGCAATTAAGGGTTAAATGTAATGTTTTTCACGAGCATTTGAGATTTTCTCTAATCACGTTTAAAATGCTGTCGAGATGTGACTAGTAAAATCTTTCCCAGAAAATGGACTCTAATGTTTAATGAAAATTATATGGTCCCACCGAATTGAATACAATACAATTGAAATGGACAGTACACTCGCTAACACAAAAGCTTGTATTAAATGTAATGTTTTTCCCGAGCATTTGAAAATTTTTCTTAACGCGTCTCAAATGTGGCAAATAAAACTCTTCCTAGAATATCTTAAACAGTTCTTTAAAATTAATAATTATTATAAATTGAATAATAATTAATAATTGATAAGGAAAGAAATTCTATAAACTCGTTAGTTAAATCAAGATTTATACTATCCCCTTCTAATTTATTGTATGCAAAAATAAGTTTAGCGAAACAAAAAATGAACAAAACTTGAACAAAATATGAAAAAATGAGTTTTTTCTTTTTGTATAGTAGAGATAACATCATTTTATTATCTTAAAAAAAAAAAGAGCTAAATAACATAAAAAAACAGCACAGAAAATCTTTTATCCGAATAATTATTCGTTCATATTCGCATCTTGATCCCCTTATCGTCAGTGTTCAGGATGCGGATTTACAACATTTCGAAATTACACGTAACATAGAAATATATTTTTAATTTCAGAACTTGGTTTATACAATAACAACAACATTCATTAGATAGCTGTGAATATTTGCTCCAAAATATACCTTTAATTTCTCATTAGATATTTGAGTAAATCACATTTAGTATCATAAATTAACCTTTAACTAATATTTACCGGTCTCACAAACCGCTATTTTTTCTGGGTTTTTTTTTCCCCTAGTTTAAATTGTTACTTGTAACTTTTAGTTTAACTACAAGCACTACCAAAATGTTGTTCTGTTTGGAACTTTAATACTATCACCAGAGACTTTTGAACAGATGAATTATATTGTAAGAATCCTGTGCTAAAGGTTTAAGGGTGTTCTTAAATCAAAAAGGGCAACTTTGTGACACATGCTTTAATTTATTTTTGTTTGGAAATGCATGAAAATAGCATGTGTTATTATTCAGAAACTGTCTAATTGCACTCAATTTTCTGTTTTTTTAAAAAACACAATAGATTTTTCATAACAAGCCTTCAAAGTTGACACCTTTGAGTACATGACCCGACGAAAGCCGAAAAACCGGTCGTAAAGCAGGAGAAAAACGGGTGTTAACGTCATCGAAATAGCTTAGAACTGGATAGGTAATTTAATTTTCATAAAATGGAAAAATGAATTCGATTCGAAATCGCTTCCATAGTCAGGCATTCTAATTTTATATCTTTCCGTTAAAAAATGAATTTGTAAATGTGTCAAAACACAATACTTATGTGACAATTTTAGTTACATCAGTTAAAGTTTAAAATATTAATGAATGTATGGTGACCTCCTGGAAGTTCGCATTTTTATGTGTTAAGGTTGTTTTCAATTACTCTTCTCAAAAAGAGCAAAAATTTTGACTCATTCACAAATTCCTTTTTTAACAGAAAGATATGAAATTGGAAAGCCTGACTATGGAAACGATTTGAAATCGATTGATCTCTTTTGATCAATAAATTACTTATTGAGTAATAAGCTAATTCGATCACATGACAAACGCGTTTCTGACCCCGGTTTTAGTGGTTTTTATTCTTTCGCGCAGAACTGTGGTTCAAAACGTCCACTTTGAATCTATTTTCTGAAAAATCTATTTTGTAAAAAAAAAAAAAAAAAAAAAAAAAAAAATTGGAAAATGAGTGCAATTGGATTGTTTCTGAACCAAAATAACTGCTAATTTCATGCATTTCTGGAAAAAAAAAATTAAAAATTATATCATAAAGTTGCCTTTTTTAATTTAAGAACAGCCTTAAAGGTTAAAATATTATTGAATGTGTGGTAATCGCCTGGAAATTCGCATTTTTATGCATCAGTAGTATACGAACGTCTTTATAAAAATAAGAACTGAAATGAGCTATTTTAAGTTTTACAAATCATTTACGAAAATGATCATTAATCCAGACATTATCTTTCCTATATGACAACTGACGTATGTTAACCTTTAAAGATTTCATTTTTTTCTAATTCACTACGCATTTGTGAATGTTATCTAATCAAGGACATTCTTAATGGGATTTTCTATTCTTGATATTTTTATCAGAGATGATAACAGATGGTTTAAATTAATTGAATTTACCAAACAAAGCTATTTTTAAAAATATATAAATTATATATCTACCTGTGCTGCATGATATCGGAAAACTACCCAGTCTAAGTAATGATAGTGATGTATTACATGCAATTATCTAATTACAATTTTTAAATTTAAATTTTTTTAGAGTAAATTCGGAAATCTTCACTTACAAATCATGAATTATTGCCTTTCTAAAAATTATGAAAATTATAGATTCTTATTTAAAAAAAAAAAATAAATAAAGAAAAAATAAATAAAGAAAAATTCGAGTTTTGCTGTGATTATCTGCTCCGAAATCTGCTATGGCAATGTTGCTAATAATTGAAAAAAAGTTAATTTTCCGAAGAATTCTT
Source organism: Maratus speculifer (assembly GCA_964019185.1). Taxonomy (NCBI): domain Eukaryota; kingdom Metazoa; phylum Arthropoda; class Arachnida; order Araneae; family Salticidae; genus Maratus; species Maratus speculifer. The sequence continues at coordinate 82,630,732 of OZ025290.1, forward strand.
AATATACCGTTGAACAACAATTTCAAATTAAATTTGGGTTATGAAATTCTTTTCTGATATTTTTCTTTACATTGGTTGATTAAAGTGGTGTTTCAAATTTATGCATCAGTAAATAGAATATGCTGATTTAATATAAAATTTTCTTACAACATAACAAAATATGTCCATATATATGCATATAATGAACAATTTATGAGTGCTAATGAGTTTCATAAACTATGCTAGCAGCTGACAGATGAATGCTTTTATTGCATTTTTTTAAAACCGCTATGCATCCCACACTATCATTTTTCACACTATCAAACGCAGGGGAGGGGGAGAATTACTTTCATAGCGGGAAACCTCTATCTCAATTTACTGATTGTATATATTTTTATATGTTTGTATTTATGTATAGTTTTAAAAATAATTTAAAAGCATGGATTTTTTCATATAAATGTAAATTTTTGCACCACAGTTTGTACAGAATGCATATTTTAGTATTTATTTCATCGATTTATATGAATTGTATTATATTCGAAAGAGTGTAAAACATTAAAAGCACTTGAAACGATTTTTTTCCCATTGATCGTAATGTAATGGAATATTTTTGATTGTCCCTGTAATTGAACTATGCATCCGATTTTTATAAAATTTGAAATGACACGACAAATTTATGAAATAATTATACATTTTAAATTTCAAATGATTCGGTCGGGTAGTGTTTGTGTTGTTATATGCGGACAGACGGACGGATTGAACGACAACTATAGGTGCTACAAATTTACATAGTTACGAACGTTATATAAAAAGAAGAACTAAAGGGAAAATGAAAAGGTAACACGGGATTCGGAACAGATCACGGCTCTTAGCCAATGAAATTTGGCTGTATGAACACGAGTTTACTCGTAACTAATATGTTATTATTAGCTTTTATATGATATTAGGCCAAAAATATGTTAATATTAGCTTTTAGTTGTTTTTATTTTAAATATAAAATTCATGTTATAAAAATATAAAAATGTCAATACGCAAAGTATATCTCGTTCCTTTATAAAAAAAACACTTGTTTATTGTACATGTTTTATTCTGTTTGCGGGAACGTTTTATAAACCTTAGGCACACAATTTTTAAAGACAATGCTTTATTATAATATTATCATTGTTATTTATTTACTTATTGGTAAGTTACTTAGAAAATAAAGGATTGACTCGCTTAAGAGATTAACAATAAAATTCTTTGATAAATAAACGATAAAATTCTTTCCTAAAGATGCGATAAAACTTTTTGCAATAAAAAATTTAGATAATCATTGATAATATTTTAATAATTTCTATTTTACATGAAATTGCATCATTTCCGAGTTGGCATAACAACGCTACACTTTTTTTTTTTTTTTTTTTTTTTTTTTTTATGGTGTCATTTTATTATGAATGTATTTACATCATGATGGAAATGTATTTAATCTCGGCTTTAATGGACTATAAAGATCTAAACTACAGATAAAACTAATGTTTCGTTTAAACAGTTTAATCATACAGGCTCTTAAAAAAAATAAAGAAGAAATATTCGACATTTTTAATACAGCAGTTCTTGATAGTTATCTAAAATTGCAAAGGAAAAAGTTCTTTCCTCATTTCTTTCAATATATCTGATAAAAAAATAATTAAATTAAATAATATAAGGAAATATTTTTCCGATTTCCTGTTGGCTTCGTTATATTTGAAAACGATATTATGTAGCGATAATTTTTTTTTTTTTTTTTTTTTTTTTTTTCGCGAAATAAATGAATCATTCAATAAACAAATAAATATATTTAAAAAATGCATTGACAATTGAAATTCCAACTTCTTTGTTTATTGATTTTTAAAAAAAAATGCTTAGTTAAAAGTAATGTTAAAGCACATCGTTGGGATTATTACAAATGCTAACGCGAGAGGGTGCAATGTAATTCACAGACCAAGAATCAAATTTAAAAGTTTTTTATTTTTTTATTTTATTTATCTTTTTATTAGTATTATTTATTCATTTTATGAGGTAGACAGTTAATAAAATGCTCAGTTTACTTAATAAACCGAATTTGCGCCTAAATGATGCAAAGATTATTATGTATAGGTGTAAATTCATGGCCGCCAGCTGTAACAACTGGCGACTAAATTTTTCACTTGGCGACTAATTTTCGGCGTCTAAGATCATTTGACGAAAACTGCGTTTTTCTGCAATCTTCTGACGAGAATCCCTCGTATTTTCACGATTCTCTGGCGAACATCGTGTGTTTTTTAGCGATCCTCTAACCGAAATCGATTTTTTTTTCGCGATCATTTGAGGAAAATCGCGTTGTTTCTCCGTTGTTTTGCGGTGTTTCTTATTTTTTATTTTTATTTATTTATTTTTTGGAAATTAAGCCCTGGTGGAGGTTGAAATATTTGGATTTGGGGGGCTACTGGCTCCAATAAAAATTTCGGGAATCGGCACCTATACTATAATGCAACTGGAAAATTCGTGGCATTATTCAAAAATACAGTACCGCAACAGATCTCGCCAGGTCACTTGTGCTCAACCTAAAATTTGAAAAAAAAAAAAAGAAAAAAAAAAAAAAAAAACGTGAACTTCACGAATTTAAGTTTTTGATCGCATTTCAGTTTAAGATCGCTCTTAAATCCGTAGAAATTACTTTCGGACAAATTTAAGGAGTCGTTTTTAATTCTACACGCACGAAAAAGTACATGAGTAAATAAGTACATAAGTAAGAAAGCATTAAATTGCATAGCATTTTTCTTTCTTTTGATAAATGCAAAGGGTATTTCAGAAAAAGCAGTTACAGTTGGTATTTTGTGCAAAATTTCTCGGGGAGGGGGAGGGGGGTTAAGGGCAGGCACTGTCAGTCGGCAGGAGACAGTAATCAAGGACCTTTCACTGAAAAGAACAATATACCGCCTTCACCTATAGAATGAATAGTTAGTCATTTTTGGAATCCCTAAACTAAAATTATGGATTTCAGAACTATGCGAATTGAGTAAACAACTGAACTGAATAGATGAAATAATCTAGAATTTCTAATCTCTTGTTTTCTATGTGACAAAACGATTCTGAATCGTTTCAGTAACGAGAAATTATTACTTGATTTCTGAAATGGTTTGATAAACTAAAATTATAGTTACTGAAACAAACCTCTTGTATTCGCATCAATTTGCAGAGATTTTTTAAATAAGTTTGACAACGAGATTATATAAAAACGCTCTTGAATTCCAGTAGGAAGCTCTAGAACTCTCTAGAAAAGGGAACTAGAATTTATAAGAATGCCATGGAACTATTTTTTTCTAGAGCCACAACTTAGTTTCTAAATGTCTGAACAATGTTTTTTCTCGGTATTTAACACAACGTGGTATATATATTTGTCGAACCTTTAAAACGCTATTCGATTTTAAATCAAATCAGTACACATGTCTGACTGTTGTATATTTTTACAACTGTTTCCTCCACTCTGTCCCTTACGGACACGTGTTAGTTTAGCTGATGACGAGCTGTTATTGTTGTAGCTCGAAACGCGTCCTGCTTAATTTTTCATTTTATGGTAATTTTACAAAGTTTTTTTTTATTTTTTTATTTTTTTTAAGTTTATTTATCAATTTATCGCCAGTGATTACGGTGATTTTCACTGTATACTTTTACATTTAAAATGAATCAAAATTATGTTTAAATCAGTTAAAATTACGTGTAAAATGTTGAAAAAAAAAAAACGTTTAAAAATTTGAATGATTTTACCTGCTATTGATAAATATTTTTTTCTCTACCATCTTTATTCTGTTTTTAATTCATCTTACATAAATGATCGAATTTCTCAAAACCACCAAATACAGCCTTGAATCTGCGACTGTTGTTTCAAGGACAGCTCTCATAAATGGTTTGCATATACACCTGAGGTGAATGATTGTTTTGTTTAGTTTTTCGTCTGAGTAAGTGGGAGTGAAATGCCCTCGAAATGCGACGCAGTATCAAACCTTTTGGTTTGATACGAATTTATTTATTGCTAACATTAACTTTAGTATGTTCTTCTCGTCACCGGCCGTTACTTCACTATCTTGAATAATAATAATTTTTTTTTTTTTTTTTTTTTCGGGGGTAAGGATGGCGGTGTATTTTAATAGTCGAAGATTGCGTAGTTTTATACAATCTATAATAAACTGTAACTGTAACTTATGTATAACTGTAAAACGGTTTTTGAAAAAATCTTTTTATTTTCTCCTACCTACAATAGAAAAAAGTACAGTAATCAAAAAAAAAAAAAAAAAAAAAAAAAAATCGAATTTATTTATTTTAATAAATCTTATGAACCACATTAACTCGTTTTTACTCTGGTTAATTGACTGAAGCAGAAATTTAAGATGGAAATCAAAGTTGGTATCGTATTGAGTTATAAATATTAAAGTATTAATATGTGTAACTACTTTTTGAAATATTAAAATGTACATATGAGATAGAAGAAAGTATTGGGATCGGCACATCCAACTAGTTTTTACATGTATATAAGTAGGAAATTATTAACGAGAATTTCTTAGGCATGCTACATAAGACTTTTTCAAATTACTTTAATCACAATAGTTATGTTGATTCGTCGAGCTAAATTGTTTTAATTAATAAATATCTAAAAATAGTACATTTTATTGCAATAGATAATGTTACGATTTTTTTTTCATTTCTATTTTATTTACTTATTTATTTATTATTTTGTTTTTGAATACTTCTAAAAACTAAACAAAGGTTCCTCCTTCTCCTCTCTCTATTAGGGAAAAAAAAAATCAAAATTAGCTACACACTATTCTTTATTCAATATTAATCATATACTTGTTAAAACCTTACATTTATTTTAAAATCAGTCATTTTGTTTATTGCTCCAAATTTCCTCAAAGAAAGATGAATATAAATAAATCACAAAAAAAGAAAAAGAAATACAGACAGCGTGTTTTTTGAATCCTCCTATTTTCGGTACTAACAAAGAAATGGTAAAAATGAGTTCAAATCAGTTTTTAACAAATTGGAAATTGCACGTAAAGCGTAGCAAATGAGGCGCGTTCGTTGATAACGAAGTTTTAAAATATTCAGATCTTGCTGATATAGTAGAGCGTACTTTGGATACAGTATAGTGGTCGAAATCTTTGTGTTCCTGTAAATATGCAGGGAGTAATTTTTATTATACTTCATTAACGTATATCTTATTCATAAAATGTGAAGTAGTTTAATATAATTAAAACACTCCCCAAACAATGTTTCCCCGTATAACATTATTTAGTGGAATACATTTGTGTGGCCCTGTAATTTAACAATAAATATTCTTTGCATCACAGATTGTACAAAATGTATTTTTTAGTACATATTTCATAGATTCATGTCAATTCTGTTATATTCAAATGAGTGTAACACCATTAAAACGCATTTGAAACATTTTTCCCCATTGACCGTAATGTAACGGAATACTTTTGATTGTCCATGTAATTGATCAATGCATCCGATTTTCATAACATTTGAGATTACTCGACAAAATTATGTAATAAATATACGTTTTAAATTTCAAATGATTAAAATGCATTTGAAACTTTTTTCCCATTCACCGTAATGTAACGGAATCCTTTTGATTGTCCCTGTAATTGATCTATCCATACGATTTTCATAAAATTTGAAATGACTCGACAAAATTATGTAATAAATATACGTTTTAAATTTCAAACGATTAAAATGCATTTGAAACATTTTTCCCCATTGACCGTAATGTAACGGAATCCTTTTGATTGTCCCTGTAATTGATCTATCCATCCGATTTTCATAAAATTTGAAATGACTCGACAAAATTATGTAATAATTATGTATTTTAAATTTCAAACGATTCGATTGGGTAGTTTTTGCGTTGTTATATGCGGACGGACAGAGAGACAGACGGACAGAAGGACGGACTGAGCGACAACAATAGGTGCTACTTAATTACATAATTACGAACGCACCTAAAAATGTGTGAGAAAATATGATAAGTTGAAAAGTATGACACATTTAACGCACAGTATTTAATTTCTAGAACATTTTTTCTTATATGTTTCTAATTTTTCTAATTATAATGAAATAAAAGTCACACTAATACTTCTACACGTTTCCTTTACAATTAGTTTAACTAAATTATTATTCATATAGTCACATTCTTGAGAACATAATGCAACAGAACCACTGTGACTTTTCTTGATTGAAAACAATAAATTTATTTATTTTGGTTACATAAAACACTTTTGATAATACATATATTAGAAATCATCAAAATGACATTTAGTATTGTATATTGATTCCGCCTATCCACCCTTTTTAAGGGTGTTCTTAAATCAAAAATGCCAACTTTGTGATATAAGTGTTATTTTGTTCGGAAATGCTTAAAACTAACAGGTGTTGTTTTTCAGAAACTATCTAATCGCACTCTTTTTATTTATTTATTTATTATTTATTATTTATTTATTATGTTTTATTTATTTATTATTTTTTATTTATTTATTTATTTATTTATTTATTTTGCGAACGCAATAAATATTTCAGAACAAGCCGTGAAAGTTGGCATTTTGAACCGCATTTTCCCAAGAAAGCTGAAATTACAGCAAGAGAAAAACGCGTGATCACGTGATCGAAATCGTTTATAACTCGATAGGTAAATTAACTATCATAAAATGGAAAACTAAATTCGATTCGAAATCGCTTCCATATAGTAAGAGCTTCCAATTGTGTATCTTTTTGTTAAAAAGATGAATTTGTAAATATGTCAGAATATTTTACTCTTGCTGAGCAGAACAGCTGAGAACAGCCTTGAAACAAAATTACCAAATTAATTTAGAAACAAAGAAACTGATGACACAAAAGTTATCAATTCTTTTTCAATTATGTTTTGTAAATCTAAAATAAAATATTCTGATAAAAAAAGAACGGAATGTTATATTTTTAGAAATTCATTTAAGGCCATGATTTATTTACTTTCAATCATGCATCTTATTAAATTAATTCATTAATAAAATTAAAATTACATTAGAAAATATTTTTTTCTTTAACAAGTTTTATTATATTTGACATACCAAGATGAAAAATATGGCTCTAAACCTGACACTAAACAAATGCTGTAAATCATCATAAGAAACACATTAAATAGGCATTTTGATTGATGGGATTCCTAATTATTTCTTCCTTGTAGTGATAAAGAGAAATGGGGGAAATAGGTAATCGGCGTTGAAAAGGTAAGCTCCTAATGGGTGAAACTGCTTGTTCGGAACATCTTTAAAAGCCGTTTGTGCTTGCTACCTAAAATGGAGAAGAGCTGAATCAGTTGTTCAGGAGAAGAAAGTTTCTATATTTACAGCAACTCGCACATATCTCGGGAGGGATTTAGTTTCTTTTTCCTCTTTTAAAAACCTCGTTGTGACGGTTACAAAGGTATGGGGCATGCGACGACCTCCTAGGAATTTTCCCTTTGAAAAATGTTTTCGTATGATGTTTGCGAGTAATTGTAGCGGGAGCGGGTCTGATATCTCCCCCACTCAACTGATCAAAATAATCATTTACTTCAAAATTGAGATAATTCCGATTTTAAAGAATGCTATCTAAAATCAGTGTATGGTTAAACACTTTTTTGGGGTGAATTATGCAGTTTTATTTTCACATATTATTTGCGAATATTTAAAATGTAATAGCAGGTTTACTATAGAATTCTAGCACTCCATTGAGAATAGTTTTAAATTAAGGGAGGTATTTGATTGAAAATACTTCTTTTTGAACAATATTTTCTCATGATGTTTGAGGGAAATTGTTGTTGGTCTGTTTTCTTCCCACTCAGTTGATCAAAATAGTCATTTACTTCGAATGAAATTGAGATAATATCATTTGAAAGAGTGACACAGAAATTCAATAATATACAAAATAATCTGTTCCAGTATTACTTTGGTGCTATCATTGGGATAAGTACCAATTTATACCGAAAAAGCAACGTCTTATTTAGTCTTGAAATTAGAGTGCACCACAAAACATTTTTGTGTATAATTATTATATATTCATATAAATAGCGATGTTAAACACCAACAATTAACGATATGGAATAACTACATGTCTTTGAATTTAACAAAAATTACAATGGTCAATTTTAGAAAGTATTGCACAACGATACATCGTATTGAGTGCTTAAAACCAAAGTTGAACTAAAAACTATTTTTATATTAATAACATGAAACATTGAATTACTACACAATAGAAAGTCGAATGCAGCTGTATTGTTCGTCACTTACAACAAGCGTAACATTGCAGTATCCCAGTTGAAGGATAAAAATCAAAATTGAAGAAACATACTTTTTCATAATATGCATCTTACATATCAAATTTGGTCTTTGTCTTTACCATCCCACCTGTGTTCCAAAGTAGCTGTAATGCATATCCTGAGAGCATGGAAATGAGCTACACTTGTTTAGTAATGTACACCCAATGTAATATGCGTTAATTTACACTAAGATCCAACTAAATTTCATAGAAATATGTTTATTAGTGCCCGAGTTATAACGCCCACAATATTTGTGTAGCATAGTTATACAGGCAGCTATCGATCTAAAAATAGTGAAATAGTATTTATGTCATTCCAAAATACACAAATCCTTCTGGAAATGAAAGATTTACTAAAAGTCAACTGGATATTTAACACTAAAAGTTTTAGTTTGTTATAGGTGTAAGCTAACACTAATAATATTATAAATAGATTTAAATAATATTTTAAATAATATGAATATTAAATATCAGTTTAAATTATAACATAGTAAGTGTGAATTAGATTTATTTTTTATAAATAAAATATATGTTCGATTTTTTTTTTCTGTTTTGGTAACTGTAACTGATAATTTTTATACTAGCGGTAAAATTTACTTTATTTGACATCATGAACATGTGCTAATGCATGGATTTGATAACCATACTATTTCATAGGGTAAGCTGGTATAAGTTATTATTATTATTATTCCATGTTACTATTATTATTATTCCCTATTACATTATACTTTTCAAGTTTAGCCTTGTTCTTCTATTTTTTTTTTTTTTTTTTCATCTTGTCAGTAGGGTGCATAACAGGTCGAATTTCTTAGATTATAGTTCGACCTATTACGAAAACTGACTGGATTATTACTTATATTTCTAAATTATGTACCCTGCATGAGTGATTAACAATATAAGTTTTCTATTGTTCTTCATTCATTTGCTTTTCAGATATCTGTAAAAGTATATATATATATATATACTTTTACAAATAAAACCAAAGTAACTCAGATACTACCATAACAATAATTCATTGAAACCAGTATATACACTGTCTTTATGTATAATTAACATGAAAAAGGAAATCCTATTAATCCTAATTATCCTAATTTGAAGTTTGAAGTGATATAGAAAGTAGATTACCAAAATTGTGAAAAGCATATGGATATATAGACAGTAGAAAGCTTTTTTTATTAAACTACTTATCAGGGATGCATAGTTTAATACAAAAGCAAAAACATCCAAGCAGTTTCTGCTATAGGACGTGCTATAAGTTAAGAAATTCTACCTATAATGCACCCGACTGGCTGGTTTTTATTTACCATCTCAAAATAGGAAAAAGAGGAATTTAATTGAAATAACAATGTTGAATAATAACTATAATAAAATATACCAAACATATCAATTAGAAAAGCAATAAAGAAAGTGAACTAGATCAAGCACATGCTATGTCACATTAAAAACCAACATGCGACGCTATATATATATATATGTATATATATATATTTATATCCAATGCTATTTTCTTATGAAGTACAAGAAGGTAAAAATAATAATTATTTTCTTACCGTGTAAAAATAGTTTTCTGAAAATTTTATAAGAGATGTAATTAATTAACAAAGTTGTTTTCTAAAACTGCATCCGAACACCAGGTACCGCAAAAAACATTTTTAAAATTCAATTATGTGTATGTATTATTATTATGTATAACACAAAAGTTTATCTTTACTTTTCTCCAAGATAAAAGTTAAAACTCCAAAAATTAATAATGTAACACAGAAAATGCATAATTTACAAACTGTTTCCTTTATATGCATTAAATTTTTTCTCAGGTTAAAAATAACTCCTGTTTGACGACGCATAAAAATATTTCTTCCCGAGAAATTTAAAGTACCAGTGAGTAAGTACACTTGATAGATTTCGATGGAGCGATGACGTTACAGATAAGGGATTACGCTGTGGAATTTTCGAGATCAAGAATTTGAATGTTTTGCAAGAAAAAGTGGCTTTAAATAGCTCATAGAAAGTTGTGAAATGATATTAAACTTAGCTCTTGTCAGCCACTAGAAAAAAAGAAAAAGAATCACTTACTAGCTGCTTTGTTGGACTTATGCACTGCTGATTGTTTATAACAGCGGTCATCAGAATATAGTCTGGAGAAAAATCTATACATTATTTGTATTTTTTATGTTTTATTAATAACTAGTAAATCTGCAGATCAGGAGCCTCAACATCAACTCTGCAAATCACTGTTTTTTTTTTTTTTTTTTTTTTTTTTTTTTTTTTTTACTACACTTTGCGTAATATTTACTTATACAATCAGCAAATAAAAGTTTTCAAATAATAGATTTATAAAAATAAAAAATACGTAGAAGTTTCCACAAATTAGATGCGTTAAATTGATCGCGTTGCTATGCAAATGATATTCGAAAATTCTGACGAAATGCATAAAATGGTAAAATTTTAGCTAAGAAAGCACATTTTTTTCAGGGGGACTCTGCCATTCTATAATTTTCTATTGATTGTGTGAATGTTTAGATTGCCTCTTATATTTTATTTTACACTAAGATTTTTAATAATAAGCAACAGTTTGGAATTGCCTTTTATATCTATATTATAAAGTCCAAACGTATCTGTGCGTAACGCATACGTCATTTTGCGAATGGCAACACTTTGAAATTTGAAATGAAATTTAAGGTTTGAAATTTTTACTATTGCAAATTGTTAAACTTCTAAAAATCGCATACTTTCAACTTTTACACAGTCGTATAGGGGGAAAAATGTACTTTTAAATGCCATTTGATTGAAAACTGTATCTTAATTTAATTTGGAAATATTAATTTTTTGTAGTTTTTAATACCTTTTTTCTAATTGTGGCAACAGAAGTACTCCGTTTCTATCAAAAGAAAAGAGAAAAAGGAAAAAAAAATGCTTACTGTATCTTTATGTTGCCATTTTCTCATTAAAAGTGAAAATAATTATAATTTAAATACGTGCTGTGTCTATGTTCGGTTAAAAAATCCGATGATTTTGATTTCATTTAGAAAATTTCATTTACACTTAAGAGAATATAAATAATATCGAATTTGTTTCAATTAATAGCTTAGACACTTCAAGTTTTGAATCAAAATGATCAAATTAAAATACCATTAAAAAAAATCAATAAATATGTGAAAGGTGCATATGTTAATTTGGATTTGGTGAAAATGATGTCGGGTTTAGATTTCACAGGGGAAAAATTCTATAATTGAGTCAAAGTGGAAAGAATTTTCTTTTTTTTTTTCCTTTTGGAATACTGGCATTAGATCCTTAATTGATAAACTTTATCATAATAACGGATCTTTATTATTTCTGAATACTTACATGTACGATTAAAGTTTAATTGTAACAATTTCTACAACTGAGTTTTCTGGAAATAGTAATTTATTAACTTTAGGTTAAATATCATTTGTTTAAGAGTTCGACTTACCACTTACCAATATGAGGAATGAGGTGCATTTTTTATTGTAACTAATTTTGTAAGTTTATTATAAGTCAATGAAACAGTTCCTTCTTAAACATTTTCTTTCGTCGAAATTCGACGGGTTCTACCTTGTTACTTTAATATTCAAACAGCAGGAAACATATTAAGAGTAGCAGGTTTTTTTTATTTCTTTTTACCTATCATCTACAAACATCTGTATTTGATGTATAAATAAATAATAGAAATGTAAAAGAATTATCTAATTTAGAAATCTAATGTTTTTACAATTTTTATTTCTCCACAATGCTTTTTATTACAGCCTATAATATTTAGATCTAAGATCTTATTTAAATATAAATTTTAATCTATCTGATAACATTACCTTACTAAAATCACTCAAAAAAAGCATGTTTGGAGATTTATAAATTTAATGGGTAAACATTTATCATCGTTCCAGTGTTATTTGACTAAATAGCAAACGTGACTTATGAACATGATTATTGGGGCAATTGTGGGGAATCATGTTTTAACACCAAAAGGGCGATGAATCCTGATCTTAGGTACGCGTGGCAACCCTCCCCTGGGCTCAAGATATTTTTTGTTTGTTTATGTTTTTTCAGAGAGAGAAAAAGAATTAATATGCGATGGTGTTATGACAGTCTTGATAGAAGAATAATTCTAAAATATATCGAATTTCATGTAAATATTTGTAACATATGTGTAAATAAGAAGGTGTACAGTATGTATAATGTGTATAGAAGATGTAAAGTATTTTCTTCCAATTAAAAAGAAGTAACAAGATTCCCGTTTTGAAGTTATTGAATATGAATCGCCTAAATTAATTTAGTGTTTTAAATCCACTGAACCAGCCGACGCGACAATGGTGCATCCGACGCGGGAAATAATAGAATGAGAATATGATTCAGACGATTGCATATATGAAACGGGTAAGTTTTTTATTGTTATTTCTTTGATTTTATGATTTGGAAGAAACAGTACTGTACAAAATGAATACCGGTGAAAATTTGAAAAGAAATATTACTAAACGCGGATCAATTAGATCCGCAATAACTAAATTAATTAAAAAAATTGATAATGAAATTTTGAAAGAAAGTGATTTGAAACCGGAAATTGTGGAGGATTGTTTAGCAACATTGCTGGAACATAAGATTTCTCTAGAAAACCTAGACGATTTAATACAATCTGAAATTGAATCTTCTAATTTAGAAACCGAAATTGAAACTTGTTTAGAATATAAAGAATCAATTATTACGTGTAAATCGAGAGCAAATAGATTTTTGCATAATTTAAAGAAAACTGATATTACAAGTGAACCAAAAGTAATTACGCCCCCCACATCAGATACTCAGTTAAAGTGTAACACCAAATTGCCGCGAATTTCTTTAAACAAATTCACTGGCGACATTTGCGAATTCCAAGAATTTTGGCCGCAATTTAAAGTCGCTGTTCACGAAAATGAAGCCCTTCAAGAGATAGAAAAATTTACTTATTTGAAATCTTTGATTTCAGGATCAGCAGCTGCTGCTATTAACGGGCTTCCATTAACTGGAGAAAATTACGCAACGGCAATAAATATATTAAAGGATCGTTTTGGAAAAAGAGAAGTTTTAATATCTGCGCACACAAATAAATTATTAAATTTAGAAGCAGTGCGAAGATCAAATGATATTTATTCATTAAGAAAATTGTATGATGAAATAGCGATACAAATAAGAAGTTTAGAATCATTGGATGTGAAATCAGACCAATATGGTTGTTTATTGTTACCTATTATTTATAAATGTATACCTAATGACCTTTTATTGCAATTTCATAGAGAACAGTGCGAGAAAAAAGATGTTTGCGTAAATGATTTATTATTGTTCCTTAAGCGCGAAATCGAAGCGCGGGAAAAGGTTGTTAATGTTACATCTGTCAGTTTTGAGATTAAATCTCATGAAAATAAATTTAAACAAAATCCTTCTAAACATTTTCTTCAAGGAAAAAATAAAAATCCTTCAGCATTTACATTAAATACAATTACAGAAAATCTTTGCCCTTTTTGTTCTCAGAAACATGAAGCAAATTTGTGTAACTTAAATTTGGAAGAAAGAAAGCAATCTTTATCGAAACAAGCGAAATGCTTTCGATGTTACAAAAGATTTCATAAGAGTAAGTTTTGTAAAAATTCTAATATTCGTTGCACTCTTTGTAATTCTAAAGCTCATCAAAATTCTCTTTGTAATAAAAAAGTAAAAGAAAGATCATCAAAGGAAAATAAAATTGACCTTGTTTCAACTGAAGGGGATGAAATAGGGGGAAAGCAAAATACGCAGTATGAAAAAATAACTGTTTCTTCACTTAGTTGTAAGCCAGATGAATATGTTTATTTTCAAACTTTAAAGGGAACAATGATTGGGAAAGATAAAAATATTAATGTTCGTATCTTGCTAGACAGTGCGTCGCAGCGTACGTTTGTCGGAAAGAATTTGTCAAGGCATTTAAATTTAGAGGTGACAGGACAGGAATCATTAAAAATCCATACATTTGCTGGTACGAAACCTATTGTTAATAATCACAATAGAGTTAAAATTTTCTTAAAGGATAAATTTTCTGACAATGTAATTTCTCTGGAAGCATTAGAAACAGAGAAAATTTGTTCAGATATAATACGCGCCCCAAGTTCAGAGTTAAATGAAAAAATAAAAGAAATGGGTATACAGTTGTCAGATGTTTCAAATGAATTAAATGATGGGGAGAATAAAATAGATTTGTTGATTGGTAGTGACTACTATTGGTCAATTATGACAGGGAAATATAAACGTATTTCACCAACTCTTGTTTTGAATGAAACTAAACTAGGTTGGACACTTCATGGGAAGTTCTCAGATGAAGTTTATGAAAATAATTTAGTGGGTGCAATGTATATATCTATTTGGGATAATAATGAAGATGATAAAATGTCAATTCAACTTGAAAAATTTTGGACTATAGAAGGGTTAGGGATTCAGGAAGATAATACAAATAAAGATTTGTGCGATAATCATATATTAGAACAATTTGAAAATTCTATTCAGTTTAAGAACAATAGGTACGAAGTTAAACTACCTATGAAATATGACAATGTTGATCTTCCGAATAATTATGATGTTGCTAAAAAAAGATTTAATAGTCTAATTAAACGATTTGTAAATAATCCTGCATTATTTAAGGAATATAAAGAAATTATTGATGAATATAAGGCTTTAGGAATAGTAGAAATTGTTGAACCGCAAGAAATAAATTCACCGAATGGTAATTTGACCTATTATTTACCCCACCACCCTGTAATTCGAAGGGATAAACAAACAACCAAATTGCGCATTGTTTTCGATGCCTCATCTCATGCTCCTTCTGAACCTTCTCTAAATGATGTACTCTTCCCAGGTCCCAATTTGAACTCAGATTTATTTGATTTAATTTTGCAATTTCGAAGCAATAAAATTGCCGTAGTGGCAGACATTGAAAAGGCTTTCTTACAGATAAGTCTTGCTGAAAGTGATAGAGATATGACCCGTTTTCTGTGGATCGAAGAACTCCCTCAAGATAAAAATTCCCCAATTAAGTTTATAATTATGAAAATGTGTCGTGTATTATTTGGCGTCACCTCGAGTCCATTTCTGTTAGGAGCTGTAATTAAACATCATTTGAAGAGGTATGCAACTTTATATCCGGAAACTTGCTCTAAAATTGACTCTTCCATGTATGTGGACGATTTATTGTTAGGAGCACATACGGTTAATGAAGCTTTAAAATTTTCAAAGGAATCTTTATCTATTTTTCAGCAAGCAAATATGTTTTTACGTAAATGGCAAAGTAATTCTACCATTTTAAAAGAACATTTAAAATCTTTAGATATGAATGTTTGCGCTGATACATCAACTGACACAACCCCATTTAAAATTTTAGGGTTAATATGGGACACTGAAGAAGACATTTTTAGATTAGATAATCAAAGTCTGTTAGAATTTGTCCATTGTCAAGATAAGACCAAAAGAACCATAATTCGAGCAGCTGGAAGAATTTTTGACCCTGTTGGGTTTTTATCACCATTTACGATTTTAATTAAAATTATTTTTCAATCATTATGGGAACATGGTATCGATTGGGATCAGAATTTGCCAGAACATTTAGAGAAAAAATGGGATAACTGGTGTGCACAGATTCAATATCTTAGTAAAATAAAAATTCCAAGATATTATTTTCAGGAAATAGACAAATACGACAATGTAGAAATTCACTGTTTTAGTGATGCAAGTATTAAGGCCTATGGAAGTGTTATATATCTGAGATATAACAACAATAATAGTATAAAGACAAGTTTTGTTACGTCAAAAAGCAGACTAGCTCCCATAAAGAAGTTAACCTTGCCCCGCCTCGAACTGATGGGTGCTCTGATTGGAGCTAGACTTGGAAAGCGGGTAATGTCTGTTCTCAAGATAAGTGAAGACAAAGTACATTATTGGAGCGATTCAAATATCGTGCTTCACTGGATCAAGAGTTCATCTAGTACTTGGAAGCCATTTGTAAGCAACCGAACATCAGAAATACAAAGTTTAACAGATCCAAAGAGCTGGCGACATTGTCCCGGTAGCTCAAATCCTGCTGATCGACTCACAAGAGGACTATCCCTTCTCGACCTCGAAAAAGATGACCTGTGGTGGTCAGGGCCTCCATGGTTAGTTAAAGATTCAAAATTATGGCCCAAAGAAGACAGAGAAATAGATGAAGATATGAAACAACTAGAAGCTAAAAGAAATGTCATTTTCCAAAATGTTTGTTCATCAGAACAACAGAAGCCACTTATAGAAATTGAGCGCTTCAGTTCCTTCTTGAAGGCAGTTAGAACATTGGCAAGAGTTAGAAGATTTATTTTCAATTTAAGAAATTCAGTCAAGCGTAAAGATACATTATCTACTGAAGAATTGAAAGAAGCTGAAGAATTATTAATCAAAGAAGTACAAATGAAGAATTATAAGGAAGAAATTGAGTCATTAGAAAAAGGAAACTCTATTAAGAAAACATCACGAATTTATTCCCTGTGTCCATATTTGGATGAAAATAAAATTTTACGAATAAAAACCAGACTTAATGAAGGCTCCTTTGATTCGAATGAGACCAACCCAATCATATTGCCGAAGAATGAAAAATTAACAGAATTGCTAATAATGCAAGAACACAGAAATTTGCTGCATAGTGGAGTTTCTTTAACGCTTGCACAAATCCGGAAGAAATTTTGGATTCCACAAGGAAGACAATCTATCAGAAAGAATCTAAGAAAATGTCTAATTTGTAGAAGATACAATGCAAGGGCAGCTGATCAGCTAACTGGGCAACTTCCGAAAGAAAGGATCTCACAATCCCCTGCGTTTACCGTTATAGGATTGGATTTTGCCGGCCCAATAATCATCAAAACAGATAGTAAAGAGACGTCAAAATCCTACATTGTACTG
This sequence comes from Maratus speculifer, assembly GCA_964019185.1. NCBI lineage: Eukaryota > Metazoa > Arthropoda > Arachnida > Araneae > Salticidae > Maratus > Maratus speculifer. The sequence continues at coordinate 82,647,973 of OZ025290.1, forward strand.
TTCACCTGTGCCGCAACAAGAGCAATACATTTGGAAGCAGTCAGGGATATGACTACAAAGTCCTTTATGTTGAGTTTTCGTAGATTTATTTCAAGACGCGGAAACTGTAAAATAATTTTTTCTGATAATGCATTAAGTTTTAAAGCTGCCGACAAAGAACTACAACAATTTGAAAAAATCATTAAAGATCAAGAACTTCAAGACTTCATATCAAACAAAGGCATTATATGGAAATTTATCATCGAGCGTGCCCCATGGTGGGGAGGATTCTACGAGAGACTCGTAAAAAGTGTAAAAGAACCCCTAAGAAAAATTTTGGGAAGAGCTCTCATCACATTTGAAGAATTGGCTACAATTTTGGCAGAAATAGAAGCCGTAATAAACATGAGACCTCTTACGTATACAACAAGTGATTTCGGCGAGCCAGAGCCACTTACACCAGCTCACTTTCTTCAACTCGGAAGAGAAAATATTAGTTTTCCACTACATTTTGCCGAAATAGAGAATAAAATCTCTACCCGAGAGACATTATTAAGGAGAAAAAGATACCAAACTACCTTATTGAAACAGCTGTGGACCAAATGGAAGGAACAATACTTACTGAACTTAAGATCGATCCATCAATTTAAAACTCCTGAGAGACACAAAAATCTAAAGATTGGAGATGTTGTCTTAGTGGACGGTAATGCTAAATCAAAACTGTTGTGGGACTTAGGAGTAATTCAAGAAGTGATTCTTGGCAGAGATCAGTTTATTCGAGCTTGCATGGTAAAGACTGCTCATGGACTGCTAAGAAAACCAGTTCAACTTTTGTATCCTTTAGAATTAGATTGTTGAATGTTAATTGATTTGAAATTTAAATTAATTACTTTTTTTCTACTATTGTTTGAATATATAAATGTGATTTATTTCTTATTATAAATTCATAGTTGAAATATGTTTTTTTATGTGTAATTTGCAATTGTTAATTTATCCATTTAGAAAAAAGTTTTCATTGTGTATAATTATGCTTTATTTCAAATTGAAAGGATTATTGAGATGTTAATAATAGTACTTAATTTGTTTATATTATGTACATATATTTAGTTTATTTTATTCAGATAAATGTCTGGCCAGACACGTTCATGTAGCTACATGTTATTAAAGTGTCATTTTTTATTTATATTATTCATATTATTTTATTGTTTAATACTTTATATGTCAGCACCTGAAGATTGAAATTTTTTTTTTCTCTTTTATTATTTGAATTATGATTTAAATTAATGTTTATTGTAAGAATTTAGTTTTATTGTGTTATCATTATGTACTCTCATGAGTCCAGGTGGGGAGTGTGTGGGGAATCATGTTTTAACGCCAAAAGGGCGATGAATCCTGATCTTAGGTACGCGTGGCAACCCTCCCCTGGGCTCAAGATATTTTTTGTTTGTTTATGTTTTTTCAGAGAGAGAAAAAGAATTAATATGCGATGGTGTTATGACAGTCTTGATAGAAGAATAATTCTAAAATATATCGAATTTCATGTAAATATTTGTAACATATGTGTAAATAAGAAGGTGTACAGTATGTATAATGTGTATAGAAGATGTAAAGTATTTTCTTCCAATTAAAAAGAAGTAACAAGATTCCCGTTTTGAAGTTATTGAATATGAATCGCCTAAATTAATTTAGTGTTTTAAATCCACTGAACCAGCCGACGCGACAGCAATCTTGTTACTTTTTTAGTTTCTAAGAATAATAAGAGTTATTGAATAATAATAAGAGTTATTGAATACGAATATTCAATTCGTATGATAACTTTACCAATCAGTTTGAATGTGTTAAAATAATAGTATTTGCTATCCATTTGCCTTACAGCAGTTTTTTTTAATTATTTTTTTTAATATAAAAAATAGATATTTATGTTAACTGTGCGCAGACGATAAACCTTTAAATGTTCATAACAATTTTCTTTAAATAAATAAGGATTAATTTCATAACCCCAAGACCATTTCTATTTAAACATCAAAGCGTATTAGTTTTGTTTTCGATATATGATATCTTATTTGCTTGATTTCCGTGCATTTAAATAAATCTACCTTGTATTATTAAAACGTGCTTGAAAATTTCCGTTACTTTTTCAATATGACATTATATTTATTTTATTTCATTCTTTTTTTTCCTTTCCCTTATTTATTTAAAAATTTTACTACTGAAAATTTATTATTTAGGAGCAATTATTATAAGTTCCACAATATTTATTTTTTAATGGTCTCAACGCAGCAAAACAATCATCTTAGCAACAAATTAAAGAACAATGGTTATAGAACTAAACAAATGCTGTAATTAAATTATCGATGAAAGTAGCTGAACGTGCTAGTTTGAATTTTTTTTTTAATGCAGCATGAAAAGATATAGTTTTTGTACTTTGTGATTTAAAAAAAAAAAAAAAAAAAAAAAAATGTAGCATATGAAAACGGAAAGTAAGAAGGTAAGCTATTTTCAGACGTTACCGGGAAAGTGAATGGAGTTTAGAAAATAATTCTGAGTTTTCTTTTTTTGGCGAATGTCAATATCAGCAATTTTGTAAAAGCTGTGTAGAAAAATATTTTTAAATATACCCTTGGAAGAGTTTTTTTCTCTCTCTTTTAAGAAATATCTTTCGGAACCAAGGTGATTCTTAAAAATTCTGCTTACTTTTATTATTACAGTATAGAAAACAGCTAATCCGCACAGCTTGCTTCCAAGCGTTTTGCAGATTAGAGATTTTTTGAAGATTTCAGGTCAGTAGGGGAAAAGTGCCGGTCCGACCCCAGGAGGAGGAGCGAGGAGCGTGGTGGTGGTGGTGGGCTCCTCCTCCTCAAGCCTCCTCCTCCACAGCCCTCCTCCTCCACAATCCTCCTCCTCAATCCTCCTCCACAGCCCTCCTCCTCCACAATCCTCCTCCTCATTCCTCAAGGTTGTCTTATAAGAGAAGGGGTTAAAAGGATTTTTTTTTAATTTTAAGCAGGAATTTCAGGGAGTTAGAATTTTTAAACCATACTATAGTATGGGGGTGTTTTTTAATGTGGGGACTTTAAAAATTTTCGGCGTGTTACAGTACGTGGGGTATGTTTTTCGATTGACTTATGCTGTTGTTCATTTAAAAAGGTAATTAAAAATTATGAGTGAAATTTTTTCAACATACTCCAGTATGAGGAATTATTTTTCGAGTGGTGATTTATTAAGAAATTTTAATAATTTAAACTTTAAAATTTTAAACAGTTTAAATTTATTTTGAGTCAAGTGTAAAAGTTAATTTAACAAATGAATCATTAAAATTAATTTCAAATAATAATTAAAAATAATGAAGACACTTTAATTATTCTAGCGTGCTGTAGTACGTGGAGTATGTTTTTCGACTGATGTTTGCTGTTGTTCATTTAAAAAGGTGATTAAAAAGTAATTAAAAATAAAGAATAAAGCGACTTTTTTTTTTCTTTCACTGTGCTTTTAGATGAGAAGTTAAGCGGGTATTTGGGGATATAGAATGTTTTTTTTTTTCAGTACTATTGTACGAGTGGTTTTCAATTTTAATGTGGCGACTTAAAAATTTTCAGTTTGGTGTAGTTTAAGAGTTTATTTTTTCGATTTTAAGTGGAAATTTGGGGAGATTGATTTTTTTTTTTTCCACTGTACTCTTACATGATGAGTTAAGCGGATATTTTGGAGGAAATTATTATTTTAGACTAATCATTCACGAAGGATATTTTGCGGATATAAGTGTTTAATAGGGGGACTTTAATTTTTTTGCAATGAGATTGACGCGCGCTCGTCGACCTAACCGTACGGAGTTTATAGTTTTCTTTAAATCATGTATGAATATTGGTTTAGAATTTCTTAGAATGACTTCCACCACTTTTATCCACCATTATCATAAATAACACATGCTGGTAATGGGAATAATAATTTTGAATATTTATTTAATGAAGGAACTTTAAAATTATTTCGAGTACTATTTTTAGTCAACTGTGTTATACACTTGATATTTTAGAATAGTTAAAAAATAACTTTAAAATTTGAATGAAAAAATATGTTTCAAAATGGGATTTTATGTGCTAGCATTGAATCGCACTCGTCGCCCTAACGGTTTGGAATATGTGGTTTCCTTCGAACCTTGGTGAAAATTTAATTGAAATGATTATTATTATTATTTTGTGTGTGTTGTATGTATGTGTATATATGTGTGTGTGTTGTATGCATGTATGTGTGTGAATGTATGTTTGTGTGTTGTATGCATGTATGTGTGTGTTGTATGCATGTGCGTGTGTTGTATGTATTGTATGTGTGTATGTGTGTGTCGTATGTTGTACGTATGTGCATGTGTTGTATATATGTATGAATGAAATAACACATGCTTGTAATGGGAATTTGGGAATAATAATTTTAAATATTAATTTAATGAAGGAACTTTAGAATTATTTCGAGTATTATTTTTAGTGAACTATGTTATACACTTGATATTTTAGAATAGTTAAAAAATAACTTTAAAATTTGAATGAAAAATATGTTTCAAAATGGGATTTTACGTACTAACATTTATTTACGCTCGTCGACCTAACTGTTCAAAGTCCTTGATTATCTTCAAGCAATGGAAAATTTAATTTTATTAATTTATTTATTTAGTTAGATTATTTTTTGATGATCCCGGTTTGAGGATGTTATTTTTGGATAATGAATAAATTTTAATGGTGGTACTTTATTTTTAAGGGGTGTCTTATGAAGCGACTTAAATTGTTTTCGAGTGGAAAATTTAGTCACATTTAATTTAAGAAATGATTAATTAAAGGAAAAAAGACAATTCAATTTAATTGGGTTCCTTTTTCGATAGATAAAAATAGGAATTAAAAATTTTATGAGAAATTTATTAATGAGGGCAATTGAAGCTTATTATGAGTGTGACTCTATTTTAAGTAAAGGTTAGAAGACAGTTTAAAAAATGGCACTAAAAAATAAATACATTCATAACACACATATATATATACATAGAATTAACTAGCAGTATTTTTAAACTAGAATAACAAACTGAACAATTTTCGTGAATATTATGAAAAAATAAATGCGCTTTAGAGAACGAAACTTTACTATTTGATTGTTATTTAATATTATAAAAATATTTAAATCTAAGCATTTTGTTTTAGGTAACAAACTTATTTTATTAGTTTAGTACATATTAATTTTCATCATATAGTATTCAAATCACCTGTGTTCATGCAATACGGATTTACCTACTTATCGCATGCGAATGAGTAAAAGCATGATTCATTCTTATCTTAGATAAGGTTTTACCCCAGAGTCTTCAATTCAATCGACGTTATATTTTAACTTTGATTAACTAATGAAGATGCCAATTGGGTCGCAATAATGATTTTATTAATTCAGATTTTAAATTAATATCAAATTGGAAGTTTTTTTTCTTTTCTCACAGATTAACTTTAAATAAAACTTAAATATTTATATATTCATTTACTTTATTAGTAAAATAATGAATGTGTCACATTCATTTAGGATTTAACTATTTGAAGATTTAAACTAACCTTTTATTTAAACGATCACATAACTAAAACTATTATAAAATTAAGTGTTTAAAAATATAAACGAAGGGTTCATTTTAAAATGTACTCATACTTGGGGATAATTTACTTGGGGAATATTTCTTAGATGACTTATCATGAATAACTAAGTGTACACTCAGAAACAAGAACCAGTAAACATTTTTAACGAAAGGTTTTCATAAATATATACTAAGGTATATATATATATATAGTAACATTTCATATAACATCAAATTTTAGCAAGTGCATGTATTGGAACACCCCCCTTTTTTTTCTATCATACTTTTTCTCTCTTTGTTGTACTACTTTGGTTGAGAAATGCGGTTCAAAAAACCCTATTTGACAAAACGGAGTATGATTAGGTAGTTTTTGAATACCTGCTTTACGAAAATAAATTTAAACTTTTGCCATAAAGCTGTTCTTTAATAATTTAAAACAGAAATTATTTTTTATAATTAATCCTTAACAACTTTAGACATGATTTGATGAGTCATAAGGTCATTAAAAAGGTTTTTAACGTATTAATTAATTTTCTTAATCAGTTCTTCTAAATATTAAAAACTTATTCATAAGAAAATCTTACCTGGCTAGGAAAATTCAACCTCCTTGTATGTTGGTCTCGCAAGGACTGACTGATAACATGCCTGCTTATCTACCGAACCATGTGATAAGTGACGTTAGAGATCACGTGACCCTCATTATCTGCTGATAAGATAAGCACTGACTTGGAATTATCTTAATTAATTATCAAACTTCTCATTTTTTAAAAACCACACTAAACATTGCTCCCATTAATTAATCATGTAAATATAATTTATATCGTTTATGATTATCAGTTTTATACTAACATTTAACACCTATACGTATGTGTTGTATTAATTCTGTTAGTTTAATTCATACAAATTTCAACTAAAGCATCCTATGCTAGTTTTCATATATTTATTATCACATCACGTGATACAATTTCTTGTGATGTTTTAGAAATAATAGATATTTAATTTTTTTAATTAGTTAAAAACATTAAAAAAATTTTATTGCTTTTTAGCATGAATATTTTAAGAAAAACATATTTTATTCTGAAATATCAAATTTAAAAACTAACTCTTAAGAATATGACTCGATGCAGTTTACTCATTTTAAACAAGTTAACTTTACTACTTGACAGAAATATATTCAAACGCAAAGCGATTTAACTTTCACATTTTTAAAGTTATTTATATAATATACTAACATTTAATTGTAATAGGTAAAATTTTATTAAAAATATTGAAGAAAATAAAATTTATACTATGTAAAAAATTAAAACACCATTTAAAAATATTAAACAACAACAACAAACTTGTAATTAAGAGATGAATAAATATAAAAATATATGAATCACACAATAATAAAAAGAAATACTTAATCATTCATAAAAATTCTTCCCTTGAACATTCCCATGTATGTTAGTAAAAATATTATACTAAAGTGTTCAAAAAGATTATAAGCGTTTGCAAATTAACAAAGAAAATTGAGTATTAAATATCAAATAATGGACATGCACTTTTTACACTCACATCTTACAATGTACTTAGTAACCAAATTTAATGATTTTTAAGCATGTCTTCTTAAATTTTTTTCAATGAAAGACTATCACAGTTGAATATTAAGCTTTCTCTTCATAACTTTATCGAGAAATATGTAATGCATACCACACGATTTCATTAAATGAATCACAATACAATTCAAACTTCTCATTTTCAATGTTTTATATATACTAGTGTTTATCAAATAGGTGTTTATTCTGAACAATCATTACTTAGTATATTGATGAAAAGTTTGTTTTAAACGGTTTTTAACTCAAATGGTGTGAGAGAAGGATATATTACGACAGAAGTTATTAAATATAGAGTCTTTAAAGTTTATACCCGTGCAACAATTGGCATTTCAAGAAACAAAGTTGTGTCATATTTGAAAGCATTCTTTATATTCGAAACGCACACATGATCACGATCACATCACTGAAGAGTATAGAGAAGCTGTTTATGATGTATATAATTTGAATTTTCATTAACACAATATTATAACCGAAGTTTTTCGACAGTTTGAAAAATTATGATGCACAATGTCTGCACACGTTAACACAGAATAAGATTAACTTATGCCCTTTCGATGATAAGCGTTATTTGCAGGTAAGATGCATTAACATAACAACATTTTCTTGATAATTTTTCTTGCAGGTTTCGAAACCACAAACATCGGGTCATACTTCTCATTTTTAACACGCGACACTAACCATTGGGCCATTAAAGCCCATAATTTAGTAACTAAAAAGTAAGAAAGATCATCGAAAGTGATTACTTCACACATGCAAAAATAATTTTTATTGTGACTTATCAGTTAAAAATCACGAAGAAAAGAAAAAAATCACATATGTTTTGGATTACTTTGAGATTTTATGAGTCACCTCATCAGTTAAATAGACATATTCACTTCTTATGAAATGTATTATATTTTAGTTTATCAGTCATAGTGTGATTACTTATTAATAATTTTAGTATCATTAAAAAAGTTTAAAAAAGTAAAATATATCAAAAATACAAGTTCGTGTTAAAGGTTTAAACAAATTGTTAAAATAATTTTACAAAACTTTATAAATTATTTAAAAATGATTCACTAATATTTAGTAATCGACAAATTTTAATAGCCATAATCATTTATATGTGATTAAAGTTTTCTGTTTTAACTGTTAAGTTATTAGATTCCCCCTTCAATTACATCTCATTGATAAGTTTTAATCAACCAACCAACCAACCATTCAACTGTTTCCGCAAATAACTAGTATGTCAGTTAGATTTTCAGTTTTAACTGTTAAATTATTACATCCCCTCCCCCTCAATTTCATCTCATTGATAAGTTTTCAACAACCAACCATCCAACTATTTATCAACCCTAACAACCAGGTATTTGTTTGCCCTAGTAACCAAAAAGCTTTTATTGGCACATGAACAAAATTTTTAAGATGCAAGACTTGTCATTTTTAATCGAAAAAACAATGACATATGTAATAATTTTTCCTTACTTAAATGAAACCTTTGCATGTGCATGGTAAAACTTGGAAAATTCATTTAACACACAAATTTAAAGTCAACAGACAAGGTCTTCATACTTCTTTTAGTATTTTACTAACATTTTACCAAATATCTTAAGAAATCAACAAATTATTTTAATAAAAATTCTCATTTGTAAGTGACGTTACTAACCTAACTTGAAAAAATTAACTTATCAAAGCAGGTTTTGATTATTCTAACTTAGTAATAATCATAAGTTTCATATGATAATCAACCTGTTTGGTTATTTCCCAGTATGGTTTTATAAAAAAAAGTCTCACATGCAAATAACATAACTTAACTAACTTGAAAAAATAACTTGTCAAAGCAGGTTTTCAATGTTTCAGCTTAGTAATATTCATAAGTTTTATATGATATTCAACCTATTTGGTTATGTCTCAACATATCTTTATAAAACTTATCTAAAAAACCTTTAATATCAATGTTTAAAAATATGTGAATAATTCAGTTAGTCTTTTAAAGATGATTATTTTCCCTTCTTTTATTTAAAAAACATTTTTAAATAAAATTATTACTGATGCCAGTTTATCCCAGTGTTATGAAATGTCTAAGCGAAACTTTTCATTCTGATTTTCATATTTTATTATTTCAAATTATTGTTTTCAAGTTGTACTAAAATTTGGAAAAAAATATTTAATTTTCATGCATAATTAAATTGAAATACTTTAATAATAAAGACACATTTAACATTGTATACTCACCTAATTCAACACTTTCACAAATACACGTCCTACTCACTCCAAGGTTTAGGAAGAAATGAGAGATTCAAAGTCCTTATCAGAAAATGTTATCAGATAATTTTATCTTAAGATAGGTGACGTCATAGAACATATGTCATCAACTGGTCACGTGATGTATATCATATGACCGGTGCTTTGTTAATTAATTAATCTTATTAATTAATTATTAAGTATTAAACTAATTATCAATTAATTCATTAATTAAATTAATTAATTTTATTAGAAATAATAATTAATTCTTTGTTATTAGAAATAATAATTATTTTAATAAGATTAATTAATAAGATTAATTATTGTTTTCAATAATCAACTTCCTAATTATTGAAAACAATCCTACTATCCTCCCGAATTAATTAATTTTATTAGAAATAATAATTAATTCTTTGTTATTAGAAATAATAATTATTTTAATAAGATTAATTAATAAGATTAATTAATTTAATTAATGAATTAATTGATAATTAGTTTAATACTTAATAATTAATTAATAAGATTAATTAATTAACAAAGCACCGGTCATATGATATACATCACGTGACCAGTTGATGACATATGTTCTATGACGTCACCTATCTTAAGATAAAATTATCTGATAACATTTTCTGATAAGGACTTTGAATCTCTCATTTCTTCCTAAACCTTGGAGTGAGTAGGACGTGTATTTGTGAAAGTGTTGAATTAGGTGAGTATACAATGTTAAATGTGTCTTTATTATTAAAGTATTTCAATTTAATTATGCATGAAAATTAAATATTTTTTTCCAAATTTTAGTACAACTTGAAAACAATAATTTGAAATAATAAAATATGAAAATCAGAATGAAAAGTTTCGCTTAGACATTTCATAACACTGGGATAAACTGGCATCAGTAATAATTTTATTTAAAAATGTTTTTTAAATAAAAGAAGGGAAAATAATCATCTTTAAAAGACTAACTGAATTATTCACATATTTTTAAACATTGATATTAAAGGTTTTTTAGATAAGTTTTATAAAGATATGTTGAGACATAACCAAATAGGTTGAATATCATATAAAACTTATGAATATTACTAAGCTGAAACATTGAAAACCTGCTTTGACAAGTTATTTTTTCAAGTTAGTTAAGTTATGTTATTTGCATGTGAGACTTTTTTTTATAAAACCATACTGGGAAATAACCAAACAGGTTGATTATCATATGAAACTTATGATTATTACTAAGTTAGAATAATCAAAACCTGCTTTGATAAGTTAATTTTTTCAAGTTAGGTTAGTAACGTCACTTACAAATGAGAATTTTTATTAAAATAATTTGTTGATTTCTTAAGATATTTGGTAAAATGTTAGTAAAATACTAAAAGAAGTATGAAGACCTTGTCTGTTGACTTTAAATTTGTGTGTTAAATGAATTTTCCAAGTTTTACCATGCACATGCAAAGGTTTCATTTAAGTAAGGAAAAATTATTACATATGTCATTGTTTTTTCGATTAAAAATGACAAGTCTTGCATCTTAAAAATTTTGTTCATGTGCCAATAAAAGCTTTTTGGTTACTAGGGCAAACAAATACCTGGTTGTTAGGGTTGATAAATAGTTGGATGGTTGGTTGTTGAAAACTTATCAATGAGATGAAATTGAGGGGGAGGGGATGTAATAATTTAACAGTTAAAACTGAAAATCTAACTGACATACTAGTTATTTGCGGAAACAGTTGAATGGTTGGTTGGTTGGTTGATTAAAACTTATCAATGAGATGTAATTGAAGGGGGAATCTAATAACTTAACAGTTAAAACAGAAAACTTTAATCACATATAAATGATTATGGCTATTAAAATTTGTCGATTACTAAATATTAGTGAATCATTTTTAAATAATTTATAAAGTTTTGTAAAATTATTTTAACAATTTGTTTAAACCTTTAACACGAACTTGTATTTTTGATATATTTTACTTTTTTAAACTTTTTTAATGATACTAAAATTATTAATAAGTAATCACACTATGACTGATAAACTAAAATATAATACATTTCATAAGAAGTGAATATGTCTATTTAACTGATGAGGTGACTCATAAAATCTCAAAGTAATCCAAAACATATGTGATTTTTTTCTTTTCTTCGTGATTTTTAACTGATAAGTCACAATAAAAATTATTTTTGCATGTGTGAAGTAATCACTTTCGATGATCTTTCTTACTTTTTAGTTACTAAATTATGGGCTTTAATGGCCCAATGGTTAGTGTCGCGTGTTAAAAATGAGAAGTATGACCCGATGTTTGTGGTTTCGAAACCTGCAAGAAAAATTATCAAGAAAATGTTGTTATGTTAATGCATCTTACCTGCAAATAACGCTTATCATCGAAAGGGCATAAGTTAATCTTATTCTGTGTTAACGTGTGCAGACATTGTGCATCATAATTTTTCAAACTGTCGAAAAACTTCGGTTATAATATTGTGTTAATGAAAATTCAAATTATATACATCATAAACAGCTTCTCTATACTCTTCAGTGATGTGATCGTGATCATGTGTGCGTTTCGAATATAAAGAATGCTTTCAAATATGACACAACTTTGTTTCTTGAAATGCCAATTGTTGCACGGGTATAAACTTTAAAGACTCTATATTTAATAACTTCTGTCGTAATATATCCTTCTCTCACACCATTTGAGTTAAAAACCGTTTAAAACAAACTTTTCATCAATATACTAAGTAATGATTGTTCAGAATAAACACCTATTTGATAAACACTAGTATATATAAAACATTGAAAATGAGAAGTTTGAATTGTATTGTGATTCATTTAATGAAATCGTGTGGTATGCATTACATATTTCTCGATAAAGTTATGAAGAGAAAGCTTAATATTCAACTGTGATAGTCTTTCATTGAAAAAAATTTAAGAAGACATGCTTAAAAATCATTAAATTTGGTTACTAAGTACATTGTAAGATGTGAGTGTAAAAAGTGCATGTCCATTATTTGATATTTAATACTCAATTTTCTTTGTTAATTTGCAAACGCTTATAATCTTTTTGAACACTTTAGTATAATATTTTTACTAACATACATGGGAATGTTCAAGGGAAGAATTTTTATGAATGATTAAGTATTTCTTTTTATTATTGTGTGATTCATATATTTTTATATTTATTCATCTCTTAATTACAAGTTTGTTGTTGTTGTTTAATATTTTTAAATGGTGTTTTAATTTTTTACATAGTATAAATTTTATTTTCTTCAATATTTTTAATAAAATTTTACCTATTACAATTAAATGTTAGTATATTATATAAATAACTTTAAAAATGTGAAAGTTAAATCGCTTTGCGTTTGAATATATTTCTGTCAAGTAGTAAAGTTAACTTGTTTAAAATGAGTAAACTGCATCGAGTCATATTCTTAAGAGTTAGTTTTTAAATTTGATATTTCAGAATAAAATATGTTTTTCTTAAAATATTCATGCTAAAAAGCAATAAAATTTTTTTAATGTTTTTAACTAATTAAAAAAATTAAATATCTATTATTTCTAAAACATCACAAGAAATTGTATCACGTGATGTGATAATAAATATATGAAAACTAGCATAGGATGCTTTAGTTGAAATTTGTATGAATTAAACTAACAGAATTAATACAACACATACGTATAGGTGTTAAATGTTAGTATAAAACTGATAATCATAAACGATATAAATTATATTTACATGATTAATTAATGGGAGCAATGTTTAGTGTGGTTTTTAAAAAATGAGAAGTTTGATAATTAATTAAGATAATTCCAAGTCAGTGCTTATCTTATCAGCAGATAATGAGGGTCACGTGATCTCTAACGTCACTTATCACATGGTTCGGTAGATAAGCAGGCATGTTATCAGTCAGTCCTTGCGAGACCAACATACAAGGAGGTTGAATTTTCCTAGCCAGGTAAGATTTTCTTATGAATAAGTTTTTAATATTTAGAAGAACTGATTAAGAAAATTAATTAATACGTTAAAAACCTTTTTAATGACCTTATGACTCATCAAATCATGTCTAAAGTTGTTAAGGATTAATTATAAAAAATAATTTCTGTTTTAAATTATTAAAGAACAGCTTTATGTCAAAAGTTTAAATTTATTTTCGTAAAGCAGGTATTCAAAAACTACCTAATCATACTCCGTTTTGTCAAATAGGGTTTTTTGAACCGCATTTCTCAACCAAAGTAGTACAACAAAGAGAGAAAAAGTATGATAGAAAAAAAAGGGGGGTGTTCCAATACATGCACTTGCTAAAATTTGATGTTATATGAAATGTTACTATATATATACCTTAGTATATATTTATGAAAACCTTTCGTTAAAAATGTTTACTGGTTCTTGTTTCTGAGTGTACACTTAGTTATTCATGATAAGTCATCTAAGAAATATTCCCCAAGTAAATTATCCCCAAGTATGAGTACATTTTAAAATGAACCCTTCGTTTATATTTTTAAACACTTAATTTTATAATAGTTTTAGTTATGTGATCGTTTAAATAAAAGGTTAGTTTAAATCTTCAAATAGTTAAATCCTAAATGAATGTGACACATTCATTATTTTACTAATAAAGTAAATGAATATATAAATATTTAAGTTTTATTTAAAGTTAATCTGTGAGAAAAGAAAAAAAACTTCCAATTTGATATTAATTTAAAATCTGAATTAATAAAATCATTATTGCGACCCAATTGGCATCTTCATTAGTTAATCAAAGTTAAAATATAACGTCGATTGAATTGAAGACTCTGGGGTAAAACCTTATCTAAGATAAGAATGAATCATGCTTTTACTCATTCGCATGCGATAAGTAGGTAAATCCGTATTGCATGAACACAGGTGATTTGAATACTATACGATGAAAATTAATATGTACTAAACTAATAAAATAAGTTTGTTACCTAAAACAAAATGCTTAGATTTAAATATTTTTATAATATTAAATAACAATCAAATAGTAAAGTTTCGTTCTCTAAAGCGCATTTATTTTTTCATAATATTCACGAAAATTGTTCAGTTTGTTATTCTAGTTTAAAAATACTGCTAGTTAATTCTATGTATATATATATGTGTGTTATGAATGTATTTATTTTTTAGTGCCATTTTTTAAACTGTCTTCTAACCTTTACTTAAAATAGAGTCACACTCATAATAAGCTTCAATTGCCCTCATTAATAAATTTCTCATAAAATTTTTAATTCCTATTTTTATCTATCGAAAAAGGAACCCAATTAAATTGAATTGTCTTTTTTCCTTTAATTAATCATTTCTTAAATTAAATGTGACTAAATTTTCCACTCGAAAACAATCTAAGTCGCTTCATAAGACACCCCTTAAAAATAAAGTACCACCATTAAAATTTATTCATTATCCAAAAATAACATCCTCAAACCGGGATCATCAAAAAATAATCTAACTAAATAAATAAATTAATAAAATTAAATTTTCCATTGCTTGAAGATAATCAAGGACTTTGAACAGTTAGGTCGACGAGCGTAAATAAATGTTAGTACGTAAAATCCCATTTTGAAACATATTTTTCATTCAAATTTTAAAGTTATTTTTTAACTATTCTAAAATATCAAGTGTATAACATAGTTCACTAAAAATAATACTCGAAATAATTCTAAAGTTCCTTCATTAAATTAATATTTAAAATTATTATTCCCAAATTCCCATTACAAGCATGTGTTATTTCATTCATACATATATACAACACATGCACATACGTACAACATACGACACACACATACACACATACAATACATACAACACACGCACATGCATACAACACACACATACATGCATACAACACACAAACATACATTCACACACATACATGCATACAACACACACACATATATACACATACATACAACACACACAAAATAATAATAATAATCATTTCAATTAAATTTTCACCAAGGTTCGAAGGAAACCACATATTCCAAACCGTTAGGGCGACGAGTGCGATTCAATGCTAGCACATAAAATCCCATTTTGAAACATATTTTTTCATTCAAATTTTAAAGTTATTTTTTAACTATTCTAAAATATCAAGTGTATAACACAGTTGACTAAAAATAGTACTCGAAATAATTTTAAAGTTCCTTCATTAAATAAATATTCAAAATTATTATTCCCATTACCAGCATGTGTTATTTATGATAATGGTGGATAAAAGTGGTGGAAGTCATTCTAAGAAATTCTAAACCAATATTCATACATGATTTAAAGAAAACTATAAACTCCGTACGGTTAGGTCGACGAGCGCGCGTCAATCTCATTGCAAAAAAATTAAAGTCCCCCTATTAAACACTTATATCCGCAAAATATCCTTCGTGAATGATTAGTCTAAAATAATAATTTCCTCCAAAATATCCGCTTAACTCATCATGTAAGAGTACAGTGGAAAAAAAAAAAATCAATCTCCCCAAATTTCCACTTAAAATCGAAAAAATAAACTCTTAAATTACACCAAACTGAAAATTTTTAAGTCGCCACATTAAAATTGAAAACCACTCGTACAATAGTACTGAAAAAAAAAACATTCTATATCCCCAAATACCCGCTTAACTTCTCATCTAAAAGCACAGTGAAAGAAAAAAAAAAAGTCGCTTTATTCTTTATTTTTAATTACTTTTTAATCACCTTTTTAAATGAACAACAGCAAACATCAGTCGAAAAACATACTCCACGTACTACAGCACGCTAGAATAATTAAAGTGTCTTCATTATTTTTAATTATTATTTGAAATTAATTTTAATGATTCATTTGTTAAATTAACTTTTACACTTGACTCAAAATAAATTTAAACTGTTTAAAATTTTAAAGTTTAAATTATTAAAATTTCTTAATAAATCACCACTCGAAAAATAATTCCTCATACTGGAGTATGTTGAAAAAATTTCACTCATAATTTTTAATTACCTTTTTAAATGAACAACAGCATAAGTCAATCGAAAAACATACCCCACGTACTGTAACACGCCGAAAATTTTTAAAGTCCCCACATTAAAAAACACCCCCATACTATAGTATGGTTTAAAAATTCTAACTCCCTGAAATTCCTGCTTAAAATTAAAAAAAAATCCTTTTAACCCCTTCTCTTATAAGACAACCTTGAGGAATGAGGAGGAGGATTGTGGAGGAGGATTGAGGAGGAGGAGGGCTGTGGAGGAGGATTGAGGAGGAGGATTGTGGAGGAGGAGGGCTGTGGAGGAGGAGGCTTGAGGAGGAGGAGCCCACCACCACCACCACGCTCCTCGCTCCTCCTCCTGGGGTCGGACCGGCACTTTTCCCCTACTGACCTGAAATCTTCAAAAAATCTCTAATCTGCAAAACGCTTGGAAGCAAGCTGTGCGGATTAGCTGTTTTCTATACTGTAATAATAAAAGTAAGCAGAATTTTTAAGAATCACCTTGGTTCCGAAAGATATTTCTTAAAAGAGAGAGAAAAAAACTCTTCCAAGGGTATATTTAAAAATATTTTTCTACACAGCTTTTACAAAATTGCTGATATTGACATTCGCCAAAAAAAGAAAACTCAGAATTATTTTCTAAACTCCATTCACTTTCCCGGTAACGTCTGAAAATAGCTTACCTTCTTACTTTCCGTTTTCATATGCTACATTTTTTTTTTTTTTTTTTTTTTTTTTTTAAATCACAAAGTACAAAAACTATATCTTTTCATGCTGCATTAAAAAAAAAATTCAAACTAGCACGTTCAGCTACTTTCATCGATAATTTAATTACAGCATTTGTTTAGTTCTATAACCATTGTTCTTTAATTTGTTGCTAAGATGATTGTTTTGCTGCGTTGAGACCATTAAAAAATAAATATTGTGGAACTTATAATAATTGCTCCTAAATAATAAATTTTCAGTAGTAAAATTTTTAAATAAATAAGGGAAAGGAAAAAAAAGAATGAAATAAAATAAATATAATGTCATATTGAAAAAGTAACGGAAATTTTCAAGCACGTTTTAATAATACAAGGTAGATTTATTTAAATGCACGGAAATCAAGCAAATAAGATATCATATATCGAAAACAAAACTAATACGCTTTGATGTTTAAATAGAAATGGTCTTGGGGTTATGAAATTAATCCTTATTTATTTAAAGAAAATTGTTATGAACATTTAAAGGTTTATCGTCTGCGCACAGTTAACATAAATATCTATTTTTTATATTAAAAAAAATAATTAAAAAAAACTGCTGTAAGGCAAATGGATAGCAAATACTATTATTTTAACACATTCAAACTGATTGGTAAAGTTATCATACGAATTGAATATTCGTATTCAATAATTCTTATTATTATTCAATAACTCTTATTATTCTTAGAAACTAAAAAAGTAACAAGATTGCCCCAATAATCATGTTCATAAGTCACGTTTGCTATTTAGTCAAATAACACTGGAACGATGATAAATGTTTACCCATTAAATTTATAAATCTCCAAACATGCTTTTTTTGAGTGATTTTAGTAAGGTAATGTTATCAGATAGATTAAAATTTATATTTAAATAAGATCTTAGATCTAAATATTATAGGCTGTAATAAAAAGCATTGTGGAGAAATAAAAATTGTAAAAACATTAGATTTCTAAATTAGATAATTCTTTTACATTTCTATTATTTATTTATACATCAAATACAGATGTTTGTAGATGATAGGTAAAAAGAAATAAAAAAAACCTGCTACTCTTAATATGTTTCCTGCTGTTTGAATATTAAAGTAACAAGGTAGAACCCGTCGAATTTCGACGAAAGAAAATGTTTAAGAAGGAACTGTTTCATTGACTTATAATAAACTTACAAAATTAGTTACAATAAAAAATGCACCTCATTCCTCATATTGGTAAGTGGTAAGTCGAACTCTTAAACAAATGATATTTAACCTAAAGTTAATAAATTACTATTTCCAGAAAACTCAGTTGTAGAAATTGTTACAATTAAACTTTAATCGTACATGTAAGTATTCAGAAATAATAAAGATCCGTTATTATGATAAAGTTTATCAATTAAGGATCTAATGCCAGTATTCCAAAAGGAAAAAAAAAAAAGAAAATTCTTTCCACTTTGACTCAATTATAGAATTTTTCCCCTGTGAAATCTAAACCCGACATCATTTTCACCAAATCCAAATTAACATATGCACCTTTCACATATTTATTGATTTTTTTTAATGGTATTTTAATTTGATCATTTTGATTCAAAACTTGAAGTGTCTAAGCTATTAATTGAAACAAATTCGATATTATTTATATTCTCTTAAGTGTAAATGAAATTTTCTAAATGAAATCAAAATCATCGGATTTTTTAACCGAACATAGACACAGCACGTATTTAAATTATAATTATTTTCACTTTTAATGAGAAAATGGCAACATAAAGATACAGTAAGCATTTTTTTTTCCTTTTTCTCTTTTCTTTTGATAGAAACGGAGTACTTCTGTTGCCACAATTAGAAAAAAGGTATTAAAAACTACAAAAAATTAATATTTCCAAATTAAATTAAGATACAGTTTTCAATCAAATGGCATTTAAAAGTACATTTTTCCCCCTATACGACTGTGTAAAAGTTGAAAGTATGCGATTTTTAGAAGTTTAACAATTTGCAATAGTAAAAATTTCAAACCTTAAATTTCATTTCAAATTTCAAAGTGTTGCCATTCGCAAAATGACGTATGCGTTACGCACAGATACGTTTGGACTTTATAATATAGATATAAAAGGCAATTCCAAACTGTTGCTTATTATTAAAAATCTTAGTGTAAAATAAAATATAAGAGGCAATCTAAACATTCACACAATCAATAGAAAATTATAGAATGGCAGAGTCCCCCTGAAAAAAATGTGCTTTCTTAGCTAAAATTTTACCATTTTATGCATTTCGTCAGAATTTTCGAATATCATTTGCATAGCAACGCGATCAATTTAACGCATCTAATTTGTGGAAACTTCTACGTATTTTTTATTTTTATAAATCTATTATTTGAAAACTTTTATTTGCTGACTCAAAATAAATTTAAACTGTTTAAAATTTTAAAGTTTAAATTATTAAAATTTCTTAATAAATCACCACTCGAAAAATAATTCCTCATACTGGAGTATGTTGAAAAAATTTCACTCATAATTTTTAATTACCTTTTTAAATGAACAACAGCATAAGTCAATCGAAAAACATACCCCACGTACTGTAACACGCCGAAAATTTTTAAAGTCCCCACATTAAAAAACACCCCCATACTATAGTATGGTTTAAAAATTCTAACTCCCTGAAATTCCTGCTTAAAATTAAAAAAAAATCCTTTTAACCCCTTCTCTTATAAGACAACCTTGAGGAATGAGGAGGAGGATTGTGGAGGAGGATTGAGGAGGAGGAGGGCTGTGGAGGAGGATTGTGGAGGAGGAGGGCTGTGGAGGAGGAGGCTTGAGGAGGAGGAGCCCACCACCACCACCACGCTCCTCGCTCCTCCTCCTGGGGTCGGACCGGCACTTTTCCCCTACTCAGGTCATGTGTAAAATACTTGCTTACGTTTATTTTGTTCATATTTTGGACAAATTTAGATTAATGTAGCAATTACAACAGAAAACGTTCTACGATCAATTTTAAAAACACACACTATAAATTTGCATATTGTGGGTTCTTCTACAGAAGTGCACCAATTCGTTAGCAGCCTTATAATTTCTTAAGGGTGTTCTTAGATAAAAAGAGCAACTTTGTGACATATGCTTTAATTTATTTTTGTTCGGAATTGCATGAAAATAGCAGGTGTTATTATTCAGAAACTGCCTAATTGCACTAATTTTTCTGTTTTTTTAATAACACAATGGATCTTTCATAACAAGCATTCAAAGTTGACGTTTCAGTCATTTGAAAGTCGAAAAGCAGGAGGAAAACGAGTGATCACGTGATCGAAATAGCTTAGAACTCGATAGGTAATTTAACTATCATAAAATGTAAAACTAAGTTCGATTCGAAATCGCTTCCACGGTCAGGCATTCCAATTTTATATCTTTCTGTTAAAAATGAATTTGTAAATGTGTCAAAACGTTTTGCGCTTGTTGAGCGGAGCAGTTGAGGACACCCTTAAGGCTACTGTCCTCTTTCGAGGAAACGCTCGCGAGTTAATGCTATTCCTATAAGGAAGCATTTTTCTAATAACTCTTTCGCATTTTGACATTTTTGAATAATTTTTTTTGCATTGGATAGCTGAGATGGGTGCCGTCAGCGCGCACCTTTTTTACTTTTTCGATTTTGGTTGCAGATATTTTTTTAAAAAGCACTTTCAGTTTCGAAACCGGTTTTGAAAGTGAAACTAACTTTGTGAAAAACATCTGCATTCAAAATTGAAAAAGTAAAAAAGATGCGCTGTCGGCATCCACCTCAACTATCCAATGCAAAAAAAAAAAAAAAAAAAAAAAAAAAAAAATATATATATATATATATATATATTTAAAAATGTCAAAATGCGAAAGAGTTATTAGAAAAATGCTTCTCCATAGGAATAGCATTAGCTCGCGAGCGTTTCCTCGGCCAGGGACAGGGGCCTTAATGCACTGTATAAGAAGAGCAGAAAGAAGTACGCTTTCCTCCGTCACTGTTTGGATTAAAACATAGTGTGATGTATTAGATTATTTATGGAACGAAAGGGTAAATCATATTTAATTTTGATCTTTTATTCTTGTCGGTTTGTATCTATGAATATGAGTGACATCGTTTTTTAAAGATTTTCATAAATCTCGTTTTTGTAATTGAATGCTAAGTTTTTGATTTCCCAAGCAGTCGTATGTTATAATCCTTATTCGTGTAATGGTATGGAATGTAAGTTCATTGGCAATTAAATAACAATGCTTCAATTTCATTCTTTTGGTCTTTCTGAATAAACAAATGAGAGATAAATAATTTATTTTCTTCTTTTCGGTACTGTAATGTGAAATATTTTAATTTGTCATTGCTCAAACTCTTATAAGTTTATGTTGGAAATTCTGATTGAGAAATACACTGATTTATGATTCCGTCTGTGGGAAATGTAAAAATTAAATTGAAGCTATTTAAATAGTGTCTATGCATGTTTTATTTCTTCTGTTTTTTTTTTCTTTGTTGTTTATATATACTGTTTACTAATTATAAATACTTAACATATATGACATCAGCATTCGTTTTATTTTTTTGTTATTATTATCATTTTGAAACTAAATATAATATTCACATACTTATGATGTTTAGAAAAAAAATTACCTTTTTGATTCATGGTTTATGTTTTTGTTTTATAATTCTAAAATGCTAATTATTGCTTTTTGTGTTTTTTAAACTGGATATTATTACTATTATTATTATTATTCATTTCTCTGTATGTATTTTCGGTGATATTTTGTATATGTTTTTAAATTTTCAAGATTGATTAACATCAAAACATTCATTTATAGGCATTCTATAGTAGTTCTGAAATTTTCTTCTATTGCAAACATATTTCCAACGTTTTTGAAACAACGTTTCTAAAAATTGGAACATGATAATTTAGGCATAAATAAAAAGATGCTTTTACCTGATATGAAGTTTGTGGCTAAAAATGCCTTAGTGCATATTTTTCAAAAATCATATTTACTTGTATAATACAAGATTGGATATATTTTTAATAGATTAATAACTAATCTTTATATTCTTTTTCTCTTTTTTTTTTTCTAATTGCTAGATTATTCTTTTCTTACCAAATATATAAAATTAATTTAGTCCATATTTAGAAGACTTTTTTTTAAGCAACAAAGTTTACAGGGATAATAATAATAATAGTAAAAATAATAGTAAACAATTTTAGTAGAGAATTTTATTTACAGCCAGAATTGGTAAAATATATATTTTACTATTTTATGCGCAAATATATATATATATATTACAAATTAAAAAAAAAAAAATCGCCAAAATTAACCTTTGTACTATATTAATTTCCTTATAACAATATCCCGTACTTAGATCAACTTATTAAATTAAAATCTTGTTTCTAGATCTAATCTATTAATCTTTATGGAAACGATATGAATTCTTAATTCGCCTTAAAAAACATTTATTCCAATATGCGTAAATTTAAAAAAATGGTTCTAAATTGAAAATATTTTTAATTAAACTTTATTTCTTAATATTCCAAATAAAACTCATTTTTTCCCTGTTTTTATCAACCCTTTTTAAGAAAGTCTCATTAAATTTATTCAAAAACCATACCTTTCAAAAAATATCATTATTTTTATTTATTTATTTATTTATTTTCCCACCTTCAACGTTTGTGCATATCAATTATTTGTGCATATCAATAAATTCATTTCTTTTCATTTTTCTCTTAAAATATCGTCTGCAGGATATTCGAAATTCTGAGTTGATTATAAATTAGTTAAATAATATATTTTTTTTAAATAAAAAATTATCGTCTGAATGAAATAAAAATCTCGACGCTGGACATGAATTATGTTTACATGGGAAAATGATGGTTAGAGAGTATAGAATTTTCTAGAAGTTTGTTTTTAGATTTAAGAAGGAAGCCGGGAGGTGATGATATATATTCTTTGCTTTTTCTTCGAAGACTCCGTTAGATGGCTTGCGGAAGTAATGATGGAATATTTTTTTCGATGATTCGGTTCAAGACGGCTTGCAAAGGGAGCATTTCCCTCTCTATATGACTACAGTTGCATAAACTAAGTTGCAGCAGCCAATGTGTAATTTAATGAATCTTCTACATTTATTTATTTATTTTGTTTTTTCCCTCGCTTGCCACGACTATCTGTTTAAAAAAAGGGGAACCAGTGAAGATATTTCGAGTTTCTCCTTAAAACGTCACATCCAATATTAAAGTTGCACAGGATATATTAAGTGACGGAAGATTTTCGCACTTTGAAAGGAATCTACTATGGAACGAAGTGATGATCAACCTGTGGATCGCCGAAAAATTTCCCGCCATGGTTGAAAGTGTTATTGAGCAAGAATTGCCATTATCTGTTGATTCCTCGAGTGACTATAACAGAGGAGATTTTAATGTTATATAGCTTTCTGTGCGTGTGGTTTGAAAGATCTCTTCGAAATTTCTTGTGAATTCCTGAGGCCTGATATTCCACCTTTTTTGCTGTTTATGTGTAATTGATGACTCCAGATAATCCTTGTCATGATGACAAATTTTTGAGACTTGGAGATTTCGAAGTGGTGAGTATGCGAAAGGTTTCGATGAGGAATTTAGTGAAGATTGGATATTAATGAAGAATTTTTCTTAAACTCCGATTGGTAACTAAACATTCCTCGTGATGATGAAAAAGAAGAAGAAGAAGAAAAAAACGAAATGATTGCTTGTAAATTGGTGATTACGCAGATTTTTTTCGAGATATTTTTGCCCACTAGGATTGCGGTGAGAATTCTTTCGTAGTGTTTTGGTTATTATTTTTTGTATACTTTTTTATGTATTTATTTAGATTAATTATTCTCTGTTTGTCAGGTTTATTTATTTGATTATTTGTCTGTGCGCCTTATTTACTCCCTATTTATGAGTATTATTATTATTATTATTATTATTATTATTATTATTATTATTATTATTATCATTACTTGTTGGAGAGGAAACATGTTATTTCTTAAGGATTTAATTGAGGAGTAAGGTGTTCTTAAGATATTTACTGTTGCTTATTAAAGACTATTATGATATTTTTATGCACGATTAAAGGTAAGTTTGTAATAATAATAAAATATAAAAGAACTTAGAAGCTCAAGTTTATTTTTAAAAAGTACATTTTCTAATTTATTGATATTTGTTAGTTATAAAGAATTATTCTCAGAATGCAGTATTTTCATGATAATGTTCCTACTACTAGAGATTTGAGCTAGAAAACTAAGTTAACATTTATATTTTTCCTTTTATTTGTTAGAATTTCTGGGGGCAGTAAGCTTTAGTTCCCGGATTCTTATAATTTATTTAAATTCAGTAAGAAAGATGGAACTGTACAAAGCTGCTGCTAGAGTTTTGATTGATAAATATAATTAATTTTTTTTCCAGTAAATTTTATGATTTTAAGTATGAAATTACCTATTATTAAAATTTTTGAATCTGTTTATGATTTATAAAATAATAGAATTAAAAAGTTGATCCCAATTTAAAGTATAACTATTATATTGACATTTTCTATTTTTATTAGATAAAATTTCTGGTTAAAGTTAACAACTAAATATAGTCACAATTTTCACGATAATTCTGATTCAGATTTTTAAAAGGGTGGATAATAATTTTGTGTGAGGCAACCAGAATGAAAACATTACCAGTAGACAAAGCCCTCAAAATTGCGAAAGCGCGAACTCGTGAATTTCACCTTAAAAGTAAAAGACTCTATGATCGAAACTTTGTTAAAACCCCATTAAATATACAAGACTCTGTAATTTATGAAGAACTTAAATACCCTAACACTCGAAAATTAGAACCTACTTTCTCTGGACCATACAAAATTATAAATAAATTTTCTGCTATGACTTATGAAATAGATAAATTTAATTATGAGACAAGACAGAATTAAGTTATTGTGCATGTTTCTAAATTAAGACCCTATTTTTCACCAGCAGATTTTAAATTGTTTCATGAGCAACCCAAAAAAAACAAACAAAATCTCAAATACAATCACAATCACTAGATCAAACTAAAGTCAAGACAGTAGATTAAATTTAAATTCTTATTTATTTTTTTATTTTATTTTTTTAATGTTTTACCATCATAATTTTCAACATTAGCAGGTATTTTCTTGGAGCGCTACAAGAACATTACTTGTTTTTGGGGTTAAATTGGGCTTCTTATGCAGGCATAAGGTGCACACTTTTATTGTAAAAGCTTTCAAATTGATGTTGATAAATTAATTTTAAGTGTATTTAATTCTAACTATATTTACTCATTTATTTTACATTAGTATTATGCTATTTGTTCAACAGATATTTATATGATAACAGTTATAAAATTTGATGATTTTACTCAAACCTATAACTTAATATGTGATTTTCAGTGATTGTGAAAACTACAGATATTAAAAGTTTTTCAAAAGAAAATTATCTTTATTTCCATTTCTCCATTAAGAATGACACCTTTTATTCCTATTTGTTTTATTATTAAAGTTTATAAACCATGTGTAGATAAAACATTACACTACATTTGGCATATGAAAACTTATAACCAAATTTGACAATTTTGTAAAAGAGTATCAGAGAGAAATTGTTGTAAGGAAATACTGGTTGAGAGTCC
This sequence comes from Maratus speculifer, assembly GCA_964019185.1. Lineage (NCBI taxonomy): Eukaryota > Metazoa > Arthropoda > Arachnida > Araneae > Salticidae > Maratus > Maratus speculifer. The sequence goes on from OZ025290.1 coordinate 82,673,656, forward strand.
ATTTTCTAAGTAGTTAGATTTAATTTTATTTGGATTTTGGATTTATTATTATTTTTTTACATATATATATATATATTCTTGGGGCTAGCAAAAATACTTTCTTATACTATTAGAAGATAAGAGAATTATTTAATTGCTATGTAATTATTTTTATCCTCAGCCAATGTTTTCCCTATCAATAATAAACAAACTGTGATATTTTCTTTTGATTAAACTCTTGTTTTATTATTATTATCATTATGATTTCTATAATGAAGTATAGTATTATTCACTATGCTCTTATTGAGAAATATTAGGATATGGAGAATTATTATTATTGTTGCTATAAATTTTGAGTCTTATTATACTACTTATTATTATTGTTGTTATTATTATTTAAATTTTTCTATATTATTTATTATTGATGTTGAGAGTGATATTATTTATTATTAAAAAAATTGATATATTATTAAAAGATGTTGGATCCAACATAAGATTAAAACCAAAGATTAAACCCGACACCAACTGAAAATAGAAAAATTATATAGTTCACTAGTAAACTACTAAAAATATTCAGTTAAGAAATAAAAAGACTGTATTCAATAAACTTTGGGAAAGACTTTTTTATAAACTATTGAAAGACTTTTTTCATTTGAAGGACTTTATTTATTAGAAGAACTGCACCTAAGAAATTTAATTTTTGAAAAAAAAAAAAATAAATAAAATAAACTATTCATTAAGTCATTGTAATTATTTAAACTTCCATGAGAAAGAGTTTTTATTGTTTTTATTATATTTTTTATCTCTTGCTTATTAATATTTATAACTTATTTACTGTTATTGTATGTATTATCTCCTATGGATTTACAAATGGTAAGTGGTATTGTAATATTATTGTATTTCTTTCAGGGAAATGCTCCTACCTAATTTTAATTCTATTTAATTTGCTCTTAACTATTTTTTTTAATCGCTATTATTTTTTATATTGCGTTAATTTTCTTTTTCTTCCATCTTTTAGCTTCCTGGGTTTGATAGTTTTTTCCAAAATTTAACTTTTCTAAGTTATTAGATTTCTGTTGTCTGAACTTGTAGTTTTATTTAACTATCAATTTCATACAAAGTTTTGAGGAGGGTTGATAATATTACAAATTTAAATTTTTTTTCGCCAAAATTAACCTTTATACAATATTAATTTCCTTATAACAATATCCCGTACTTAGTTCAACTTATTAAATTAAAATCTTGTTTCTAGATCTAATCTATTAATCTTTATGGAAACGATATAAATTCTTAATTCGCCTTTAAAAACATTTATTTCAATATGCGTAAATTTAAAAAGATGGCTCTAAATTAAAAATATTCTTAATTAAACTTTATTTCTTAATATTCCAAATAAAATTCATTTTTTCCCTGTTTTTATCAACTCTTTATAAGAAAGTCTTATTAAATTTATTCCAAAACCATACCTTTCAAAAAATATCATTATTTTTATTTATTTATTTATTTATTTTCCCTCCTTCAATATTTGATATTTGTGCATATCAATAAATTCGTTTCTTTTCATTTTTCTCTTAAAATATCGTCTGCAGGATATTCGAAATTCTGAGTCGATTATAAACTAGTTAAATAATATTTTTTTTAATAAAAAATTATCGTATGAATGAAATAAAAATCTCGACGCTGGACATGAATTATGTTTATATGGGAAAATGATAGTTAGAGCATATAGAATTTTCTAGACGTTTTTTTTTAGATTTAAGAAGGAGGCCGGTAGATGATGATAGATATTCTTTCTTTTTCTTCGAAGACTCCGTTAGACGGCTTGCGGAAGTAATGATGGAATATTCTTTTCGATGATTCGGTTCAAGACGGCTTGCAAAGGGAGCATTTCCCTCTCTATATGACTACAGTTGAATAAACTAAGTTGCAGCAGCCAATGTGTAATTTAATGAATATTCTACATTTATTTATTTATTTTGTTTTTTCCCTCGCTTGCCACGACTGTGTGTTTAAAAAAGGGGAACCAGTGAAGATATTTCGAGTTTCTCCATAAAACGTCATATATATATATATATATAGATAGATAGATAGATGATGTAGGGTTGCATTGTCAGCAACTTCTCTTGCCTCAGCATCTTCATTTAGAACATCTCTTATCGCCCTAAATGCTCCGAAGCACTCTCGGAAATATAAAATGCTGATTTAGAGAAACGTACTATTTCCCCCAAAATCCTTTGTTTATAGAAAGATAGTTCTTTATACTCTGCTACTGAATCGTTTGATTTTTTTTAGCAATACAAACAGCTCTTATTGCAGAAAACAAAGACATGCATATGATGAAAGCTCGTTTGCTCTTCTTTAAGGGGGGAGAGAGGGCGGATTAGATACATTTTCGCCTGCATACTATCTCTTTTAATGCGTGAAGAAAAACTCCACAATATGCAGTTCGTATACAGTTTCGAGAACAAATCTCTAATTGCGAAAATTATCAATTTCACTTAGCCTTAATAATACACTTATAAAGGCTGTTTCTTCATTAATATTATATTTTCTATTTTCTGAACTATAATCTCATTTCTTTACGAAAGCAATTTTCATGAATTATTTTATTAAACTAGCAAAAGCCATGCTTTGTTTGAATTCGCGAATCATTATTTCATAAGATAAATATTTAATACTGAAAAAAAAAAAAAAAATCTTATTTTGCATCATTATTAAGCAAAAACGTTATTTTATGTTTTGGCGCATTTCAAGTTTAGAAATGTAAATTAATTAAGTAAATAACTAAGAATTTCTTCAGAATTTTTTATTTATAAGACTGGTTAAATAAAAACATTTTCGAAGCAAAATTTAACAAAATATTAATTAATTTTATGTGCTTACAATTCTTTTGTTGCCATTTTACAAAACGAAAAATAATAATATAATTCTTTTAAAATGCGTAAATATAATAAGATATTTTAACGGAATAATAAAAATACACTTTATTTATTTATTTAACCATGATTCTATCTATGATCACTAACCCCATGATTTATTTTTTCCTCTGAAAATATACGTGTTTCATATTCTATTTGCAAAAATGCGTCCGTAATGGAAAAATATGCAAAATAAATAATTAAAATAATATTTTTAAAGATTATTATGTAATATATATATATATATATATATATATATATATATATATATATATATATATATAGTGCAAATCTACAAATCATAATTTATTTTTATGTTTAATTTCAAGTCAAGATACTGAATATCTTTTTTTGTAAAGTATACAACAAAATGCAATTTGTGTAGCCTAATAGAAGATTCGCTTCGCTCATCTTAATAAAACAAAATAAAATTTGTTTGTTTTACAAAAAGACAAAAAAAAAAAAATCTTTTTATATCTGAAATTCAAGGGGGAGGGGGGGGGGGGTTACGAATGTTAAAGAAACGAAGATTGGTAATTAAATATATCTGTGTGTAACCCCCCCCCCCAAAAAAAAAAAAAATAAATAAATAAATAAATAATAATAATAATAATTTTTTTTTTCCTATTTGTTAATTCTTATTTTATGTTTGTTAAATAATTTATATTTCTTGTTATTATTATTTTAAAAAAATTAAAAGTTTCATCATATTTTGATTTTTAGTACAGTCGTCCCCGCATAAACGAATATCGATGGTTCCAGAAAAAATATTCGATTAAGAGGGGTATTTGATTAAACGGGGAGGCATGTAAATGTAATATTTAAGGTGCAATAAAATGACATAATTATTAAATATAGTATATTTAGTTACCAGAGTAAGAAAATCGTTAAAAACTTTAATAGAGTAATACAAACTGAAATCAAAACAAAATGACATGTAAATACGCAATAGTTCAATGACAGTAAACACATGCATTTTGTTTACATTGCATTTAATGCAGATCATGCGAATTGGATCCAAATTTTGTTATTAAAATTTAATTTAAGTAATTTATACAGGTTTAAAAGAATAGATGAAAACGGTTTATGTGAAATTTTAGAGTAAAAAATGAACGAGATTTTTTTCGAATGGTATCATAATTACCATCTTGAATCTCTAAATGACAACACATTATTATTGAAGGGTTACTTCGAGGATTTGCTCGTTAATGCTAATGCTATAGAAAAATTTATAAAGATATCTCTTTTGCATTTCAATATTTTTAAATGAACTTTTTTGCAATGGATAGCTGAGATCGATCTGTACAAAAGGCGTCAGTAGTATACGTACCTCTTCAATGTACACAATAGAAGGGGGCGTGTCCACCTGTCAATCAAAAGGGGGCGTGTCCGAAGGCATACTCCGGGACGAGGGGTCAATGGAGTTTGAGGGGAAATCTACCTGTCAAATCATCAGGGGGCGTGTCCGGTTCAGTTACAAGAGGGGAGAACGAAGTATCATACTCTTGGACGGGGGGGGGATGAATCACGTGCTCTTTTGGGGGAGGCAGGGAAGCTTAGTTTCGTTTTTTCGAAGGTGCAGTTGATTCTTCTGCTATAAGAGGGATTAATAATGTTTTTTAATTAATTTTATGGATGACGTCATCCAAGATGGCGTCGTGGAGGAGCGGTGGGAAAATTGGGTCACGTGATTTTTCGTACAGGATAAAGAGTTTAAGTTGCTGGCCAATTAAAGTAATTAAGACTGCAAGTAATTAATTAAGCCGTGATTAATATACATCTTTCTTATATGTCGGACCACGTGCTCATGACGTCATACTTTCATGCCTGAACATGGTCATTCGTGTTTATTCTTGTTTGACCAGGATCGTTCCTGTCTGACGAGAATGCTAATCCACGTGGTGTTATGACGTCATGTGTTAGAACACATGAAATAGTTTTATCTGCAACCGATTGTAGAGTTGAGTTGTTTTTTCGGATCTAAATGGTGTTTAACTGTAACCAAGTGTGAAGTTGAGTCGTTTGGATTACGATTAACTGTAACCGGTAATGAAAAAAGTTTCTCATACAGCATCTGGCAACAGCTGTATGAATCAGTTGCTTGGATTTTCATGCTGTGTGTTGCATCGTGTTTCTGAATATCAGCTATTTATAGGCCATTTTTTTTTGGCGAAAATTATTTCGTTTGTAATTTAGTGTTTTCATACTTTTTTGAGTAGTTTAAAAATGAAACGCTCTTTAAAGGTTAGTTCTGATGAACAAATAAAGCGAAAGAGAGCTTCTAAAGACTTAACAATTAAAAAGAAAAATAATTGTGCTAGAAAGGTTTTAGCTAGGAATGTTCGTGTTATAGACTCTTTGCTTAAAGATATGATTCGTCTTTATTGTATAGATTGCAATGAAGTGTTTACAAGAAAGTGCGATTTAATGCAACATAAGAAGATTCATAAAATTCGAAAACAACACTCATATACAAAGTGTAGCGAAATGTTTGATCGTCAGTTGGATTTATTGCAACATTGTGATGCTTTCCACAAGGTTCTACCTAAAGCTGTGAAATCACCCTTTTCAAAAAAATCATTATTTGAAAAAGTAAAACATTTTAAAAGACAAAATACACAAAATATTTTTACTAAAACTATTATTGACTCGACTGGAGTGAATCACAAAGACTTTCGTTCATTCTTTAATAGTGTTCTGTCGGATACTATAAATGAATTGAACTATCAAATGCAAGTGAAAAAGTCAATAAAATGGTATGCAGCCGTTCAAGTGGATGTATGCCGTAAGATACAGGACAGTGACTTAGAGACTGCCACCCCTTTCTTCCGTTCAAAAACTGTACTGGAATTAACGAATCAAAACATACCTCTACATGTTCAGAAAGCTTTTATAAAAATTTTTAACTCGTTTGAAGATTTTACTGAACAAGCGTTTAGTTGGACATTACAAAACATTTTGAAATTAGAATTGTATACAATGCAATATAGCATGTTTATTTGATTTGTATATTTCATTATTTTGAATGATTAATAAATAGTTTCATTGTAAAAAAAGGTATAATCTCTAGCCTTCATCAAATATTTTTTAACAGTGCATGTAACATTTTTTCAACTGGATGTTTTCTTGCATGACGTCACCTTGAATTGAACCCACTCTCTTTTTTCACTAAACTGAAACTCTCTTTTACAAAACTCAAACATTTTTTTTTAACAGAACACATTTTTTTATAAAACACAAAACTTTTTTCTTTCCAATACATAACTTTTTTTCTCTTTTACTGAACGTATTTCTTAATGAAACATAATTTTTTTTTTTTTTCCTTAACATAACTTTTTTTACTGAATACAATTTTTTACTAAACATAAAACTTTTTTTCTCTCTTTTACTGAAGGTATTTTTTAATGAAACATAATTTTTTTCCTTAAAATAACTTTTTTTTTTTTTTTTACTCAATACATTTTTTGCTAAACATAAAACTTTTTTTTTCTAAACACAAAACTTTTTTTAAAACTAAACTTAAAACTTTTTTTAAAACTAAACTTAAAACTTTTCCCTAAACACAAAAATAATTTACTCAATATAAAACTTTTTTTTCCCCCTTAAAATAACTTTTTTTTTTTTTTTTTTTTACTCAATACATTTTTTTGCTAAATATAAAACTTCTTTCTAAACACAAAACTTTTTTTAAAAAACTAAACTTAAAACTTTTCCCTAAACACAAAAATAATTTACTCAATATAAAACTTTTTTTTTTTCCTTAACATAATTTTTTTTTACTGAATACATTTTTATACTAAACATAAAACTTTTTAAAAAACTAAACTAAAAACTTTTTCCTAAAAACAAAAATAATTTATTCAATATAAAACTTTTTTTCCCAATTCATATCTTTTTTACTGAACATATTTTTCCTAAACATAGAAAAACAATAAATTTACTAAACATTTTTTTTTCTAATACACAAAAAAATTATTTTACTCAAGATAATTTTTTATAAAACCATAACTTTTTCCTAAGCATAAAAATATTTTTTCCAGAGGACAAAACTTTTTTTTTTACATAATAAAAAAAACTTTTTCTTAAACATAAAAAAACATTTTTTTCCCCTAAACTTAAAAAATTTTATTTTCTTAAATAATTTTTTTTCGAAAACATACAAATATTTTTTCCGAAAACATTTTTCTTTTTCTAAAACACAAAAATATTTTTTCATAAAATATTTTTTTTCCAAAACATTATTTCTTTTTACAAAACGTAATAATTTCTAAGCATAAAAATTCTTATTATTTTTTTAACATAAATCGCTTTTTCCTAAACATAATTTTTTAATCTCCAAACATAATTTAATAATCTCCTGAACACATAAACTTTTTTTTTGTTGTTTTTATGGGCATTCTTTTCAAAAAATTTCTTTTCTCAAGAAAAATTTAGAAAAGTTATTCTAAAAGTTTTCAGACTTACAAAATAAAAAAAAAATACACAAATAGATGCACGCATAAATATTTTACAATATAAAAATTTTATTTGGTTCATAAAATACAGTGAAGTTTCAAACAGTTTTCTACATTTTTAACCAAGGTATTTGTGATATTGGTAAAGTGGCGTGCTGAGATGATTTTCGTTTTCTATGATGGGATTCAGGTCTTGCAAAAATAGTTTTCTGTTCAGGCTTCAAATACTTGTTTTTTATAAATTCTTCAGGAAAGCTAATTTGCTTTAAAAGTTCTTGAAATTGATCAAAAGCAATAGGTTTTTCTCTTCTATTTCTCAGTAAAAATCCGATTAGTTGAACAAAATCTGATCCGTTAATTACAATATCATCGATTTTCAACTCTTTGCTTTCTGAATAGGAAATTTTATTTTGTTTTAAAAATTCCATTATTTTAACAGCAGTTTTCTTTTGTTTAATAGGGACAGAACTTAGAATTTCGCTTTCTATATCAGGAGATTTTTCAAAGGATGTCTGAGGAAGTTGTTCTTCCGGGGGTTTGACTGCATTCATATCTGGGAATAATACAAACTTTTGCAAAACCTGTGTATAAAGCTTCGCTTTTTCATCATCCTCTATTTTTCTTTTCAAAATAGTCTGAATCTGTCTGTCCAAATCACTTAAATGCTCATCGGAAAACTCTTGATCTCTATCAGCTGGAACAAGTCTGAATTTACGAGCGAGCTCCATTGATCAACGTACTGAGCACTGATACTGCAGCGGGAATAAGTATAGACAAAAATCCTTCTCCTTTTTGAACGAGAAGTCGTCTTTTCTTAAACAAAGGTACTTTCTTATCTCCCAGACAACGCAATGCTCTTTTACGAGCGGATAATCTATTTTTTTGACGTTTAGATACAGGTATGTTACCCTTTAAAAGATTTAAAGCGCATTCACAGACCCCTTTTATAATACTATTGGGGCACTTTTTAAGAAAGGCTGCTTTTTGTTTTGTCTTGCTTAACAATTTCAGATGTTCCACGGTCGACATCCTGAGTACAAATGCTGATTGTTGAGCTTAATCTCTCTTTTATATGCATACCGTAAGAAAATGCTTTCGTTAAAGCGCAATTTTTAAAACAGGATTTGTGATTGGGACAGTTTACCACTGAAATTTTTAATAAAACAATCTTAGGACAGTTAAAATCATCCAGATTCAAAATCTTTCGTCCAGACATTCGTTCTAAAAACTTTGCTTTTACTAACCCTTTGGTATAGATATTTTTGTAAGAAATAAACAAGGATAAAAGTATAGGGTCTAGTGATGAAAAAGGTAAATTACCACTATTCCACTGCAAACCATGACAGTAATTTGTCAACCAGGTGAAAGTCTTTCTTTGTTTGAAGGATAGCTGCTTCCAGTGATGCGGGGGGAGAAAACTCCAACGACAGTGGTATCCAGAATCAACCGCATAAAAGGCGAGTTCTTTGATAATAAAATCGTTCAAATTTATTTGAAATCCCTCGAATTCAAGTACAATGGAAGACATGTTCACCGAATGACATTCAACGGATAAATGGCTTATCGAAATTCATAAACCTAATGTTTATCACCAGGAAAAATTTTTGTGCGCATGCGCAAGCTTTCAAAAGAATCGGGCCTTAAATCAATGAATAAGTAGCTAAAAGGTAATGCAGTAGCATCATTAAAAATTTCTTGAAAAGCCTTAGATTTACCAGGAAACATTTGTCTGGATAGATGCATTATTTGGCTTTTATCTCGAGGATTTTTGTATAGTACCATGTACTGAGAGTTTAAATTAATATTTCGCATTTCTTTACCGTGATGAAACAAGTTTTGAGTTATAAAGATAACGGAGAGATTTCGGTGATGACTGCCTTTCGTGAAAAGTTTGCCCAATCGTACATCAGAAGATAATTCTGACATCAAATCATCAATGATAATTAAAGCATCTTTCAGAGAGTTAAGATTCGACGGTAAACCTTCTTCAAATTGTACATGTTTCATTGAATTGAAAAGGGGTTGATAGCTTCCATAACAGTATATTATGCGTGCGGGCATGGGACGAAAATATTTAAAATCAATTAACTTTTTAACGAATACACTCTTACCCGAGCCTGTTGGCCCACTAATAAGGACAGTAGAAGGATGTACTAACTTAAGTAATTCCATGATTTAAATGACACGAATGAATTGAAACTTCAATTTTTATAGTTTCTTGATTATCTAGGCGAACTATTTTTGAGTAACTATAAACAACACAAAATTTTATGATCTTGCTAGGAAAATGAAATCTTAAGCATGCATATTTTTTCTAAAAAAAACAAATGAATATGATTTTGTTTATGTAATCCACTAACCTGGATGAGTTTTAAGAAACACTGAATACACTTAAAATAAGAGAAATAATTTTTATTTTTTAAAAATCATGTTTACACCATATCGTTTTTTGACAAATTGATACATTCGAAAATCATTCTTCTTCCTGGATAATACATTGGTAATCGATTTCATACAAAGTCCTTGACATCGTTTTACAAGAAAGTAAATACAATATTGTCCACAGACATTGGACGTTAAACTTTGATGCATTGCCTTGTTCCAACGAATTCGGTGATACTTCTTAGCAAATTTTGCTATGTCTTCTCCATAGGTTTCGGGAGAAAGTCCGTAAGAATCAAAAAAGTCCAAAGTTTTCTTATCTTGAACGTAAATTGCTAGCCAATGGGATCCTTTTTCGTCATGTTTATCGGTATTGATCACTAAAGCACAGGGAAAGTTTTGAATATCAGGTATTTTGTCAGAAGGAAAAACGCCTGCAAAATATCTCGCCGAAACAGGATCACGAGATAAAATTCTATGAATTTGTGTTGAATTCATTAGTTTCCAAAATCATACAGAATATTGCGAGATTTGTTGATTTCAATTAAATTTTCAAATTCAGCATACACTAGCAGAGACACTGTTTGTGCCAAAATCGTTCCGAACTTGATTTCTAATCTTAAATTACTATGACGGATAAGATTAAGATGAGATCCGTCACATAAATCAGGTGACAGATCAAAACAAAATAATGAATATCCCTGTGAAAATTCTGATCTCGAAAGGTACAAACCTTTGTTTTCTGCATTCGAAAATAAATTCTCATAAGCTCGAATAAATAAATTGTTTTCAAAGGCAGGTTGTAGTGGATTGTGAGGAACGGGCTGACCGTCCACATAGACGCCTATGAAATTAATATTGTAATGCTTGAACTCAAAGGGGGACTTTTTATAGTTGCCGTTGAATGCGTCATTATCCACACAGGCGATCACGATGCGATTGGGCATCTGACCTGTGAAAATATTATCTTGAACAAAACTCATATTGCCTGTAGGAATGGAATATGATTTGCAAAGCACTCTGTTAATAGGGTATTTGGCGGATGTTTTTTCTAAGCTTTTAGCATGTCCTAAAACAACGCCAGGACTTTCTCGTACTTTACGAACAAACAAGGAAGCGTATTCCAGGGAAACTTTAAACTCTCCTTCACCTGCTAACAAACAAAACTCTGGTTTACTACGAATCAGTTTAATTTTGACATCAACCATATTAAGGAGGAGTCTTTGCTGGTGAAACATATCCAGATGCAATCGACCAATCATATCAACCGAAGCACTGTGTTTAGTCATTTCGGCTCGTTTACTAAATCCTTCATTGGGATTTACATCTGCTGGATCCACAACATTCATACGACCAGGAGTATCTTTAAAAAATAATTCTGAGGAAAGTTGAGAAGTTTTTTCATCGTACCCGTGATTCAATAATTTCTCTATCATGGCTCTGTATGGGTAAGTATTATTGCTTGAAGAAACGAGTCTATCGTTCAGACTAATATCAACTTGGGAAAACATAGAATGCAAAAAAAGATTGACGGGTCCCACTTTACATTTATCCGGAATGGGTTTGCCATCCTTTTTTAAAATCTTTACTTTGACATATAACTGAGTTTGGGATAAATCAAGGTAGTCCTCTCCGCTTCCAGAAACATTAAATTCCACAGGCCCTCCATCAGAAACATTGGAAAGTGGGTGAAATTCAACCCATTGGCCTCTTTCAATAACTGTTTGAGTAGGAGGTAGATGAAATAATTCTAATTCCGATTTAGCACATTCGGGAGAGTCCTTTAATAGAAAAGCCATAGTATAATGTGTAGATTAACAGTCAAAAATATCACGTCCTTGCACCTTCCGTGCTTTCAATGAAATGATGCGTTTCGCAGGTTTTCGCTTTCTTTTAAGCTTTCCATGGCCAATCATTTGATCCGCTTTTTCAACTGCTTTTCTTGCTAATTTCTTTCCGACTTCTTTTGATCGTGTTTTGAGAGACGATTTAAAATTTTCACCTGATAACACGTCATTCGCAACCATAGTGCCTGTTCGTAATGCTTCTTTTCCAATAGTTTTGGCACCACTTATCAAAAACGGCATCGCACTGCGAAACAATTTAGCAAAAAATCCGCCTATACCGTATCCTCTCTGCAAAACTGTTCCTCTATAGTAAGGCAACCCATTTCCCGTTTGCCCTGCATAATAATCTTCGAACTTTTGTGTACAACATGTATAAGGCACCAACATTTTGTTGATCTGTCTTTATCGCAATCAAGAAGGAAAATGAGACTAATTTAAACGTAAGGCTCTTTTATATGATTTGTCGTAAACGAAAATGCAACGTTACAAAAACTTTACCTCTTTCAAAAGGCACTAAATCTCCAGAATGAAGTCTAATATCTATTTGTATCGTTTGGAAATGTTGACGGATAACTGGTACGTACAATGGTCTCGAATAATGAGAATTAATAATTTCGCCATCGCTTCCTTCGACAGACACAATTTTTAAAAGAGGAGCTTGAACATCTCCTACTATTTGAGGCTCCACGAGATCACAATATACATACATCACGGGAAACGATGACTTTGGGTCAGCCACAAAAGGACTTTGTTGCAATCCTGTAAATTCCCCGGGTTCAAACCCTAAAAGTTCTGCTAGACCTTCATGAAAAACTACTTTCGATTTTTTATCTGTCTTGATTGTAACTCTTTTCGTAACAGGGTGAAAATGAAATTCAATTTTATTTTTATGTGATGGTATCGTCATACTTTTAATGAGATCAGGTATGGTTTCATAACATCCAGGAGGAACTCTCCTACCTTCCAATTTTCCATCCCCTAAATCAAAACCAAACAAATTATTATCCTTTCTAACATTATACCATGTATGCGGATATATGAAATCGACCAAAGCCATTTCCCATTCACCCTTTAAATTCATAGGAGTGGGCAGTTGAGTTGTAAATTGTGATGTTTTGTTATTAGGGAAAAAGCTCACTGAGCTATCGCTGATGAGTGTGATGTAGAATGACATCTTTTGGTGAAATGAACGGTAAGTATGATGAGTACTCTATTTATATCATTCGGACATCTTCAACCCATGCATTAAATTTTTCGGGATATCCCAGAAATTTCACAAAATATTTTATTTTCCCCCCTTGTTTTCTTTTTTTCAACACTTTTTCCACGGGGTAAAAACCTGAATCCGAAACTTTTTGTAGTTCTTGCTTGTAAAAAGTTCCTTTAATGATTTCTCCTGCTAGATCTTTTAATTTATAGACAACAGGTACTCGATTTATGATTTTATAAATCGTAAAAATTTCCCTTGTCCAATTTTGTTCATATCCTTTCTCAAAACGTAGTTTCTCCTTACTTATACGAACGGTATCGTTTAATTTCAGGTCAGATTTCATTGGAGATATTTTGTTGTTTGCATACAATGTTTTCCAAACCTGACTTTGGTTATCGAAGTTTACTGATGCTGGCTCCATTTTAATACTACGATGCCATGTGTGGTTATAACTGTGTACTAATTTATCGATTACATCAATATATCTCTTTGTATTCTTTTCAGTAAAATATTTCCACATTTTCGTTTTAAGTGTACGATTAAAGCGTTCTACTACAGAAGCTTTTGTGGAGTTATTGGTTGTGAAAAAGTGAACCTTCTGTTTTTTAAAGAAATCTTGTACAAGCTTATTTGTGAACTCCTTCCCATCGTCGCACTGCAGACTTTGCGGTTTACGTTCCGAAAATATTTTTTCGAAAGCTCGTTTAACGCCTGGAGCTTTTTTATTTTTTAATGGAATGACCCATGCATATTTCGACAAAATATCAATACATGTCAGTAAATACTTATAGTTATCATTAAAAGAAGACAGAGACTGCATGTCTACTAAATCAGATTGAAACTGCTCGTTTAAGCCACCTACTATGACACGATTTCTCGGGAATTTGTGTCTCAAAGGCTTGTGCAAAGTATAAGATTCTTTCGTTTGAAGCCATTTTTTTATTTGTTGTGTTTTGACGCGACCTTTTAAAGCACGTCGTAAAGCACTGATACCACCGAAACTCGCCGGTACCTCCGGATCCCGATACATCTGAGTCAAAACTTCCATTGCAACAATGATTATGATCTACACGAAAGTTAACATTCATTTATATTTTCAGCTAAAAATTTTTCACGATGTTTACATCACCAAAGTTTTACTTAAAATGGAAGCATTATAAGAAATCTTTTAAATATATACAATTATATTTTGGAAGAATTTATAAAAATTTAAGTTTTAACCTAAAAAATTGACAAAAAAAAAAAAAAAAGAAAAAAAAAAAAAAAAGAAAAAAAAAAGGAGAGAGAGAGAGAGAGAGAAAGAGTATATAATATATGAACGTGTATACTCTTTCTCTATCTCTCTCATAAAGAAAAATTACAAACAAAACACAATATAAAACACACGAAGCAAAATAAACTATGCAAATATACATTTATTCAGATCTAAAAATTTACAAATATAATTACAATGAAATCATTAATTGCTCAAACTCATTTTGTTCTTCTGAAACATACATTTTTTCAACACTTTTAAACAATCCTTTTACATCAACAGCATCGAAAAATTCTTGTTGACCAATTACAAAATTAAAATCAACATTTAAGTTTTTCAGCACAATATCTTTAGCTACATCACTCAAGTTTATTTGAAATAATGCTAGATCAAAGTATTCAGCAAATTTGTCGGTTCTACTTTTAGACATGCAATCGTGCATGAACTCTACTTGATAATTGTATCTACATCCACAACAGTTTATAAGTTCGGTAATTTTAAGGGTAACAGAATCACACAAGCACTTACCCAAAGATTCAATCAGTTGAAGAAATCCGTCACAAGATGAATCAGGTTTAAAATCCAGATTTGGGTTATTTATTTCTTTAGTGATGTTATGAAACAAAGTGTACGTAATTAGATCACTTTTCACACATTCAGTTATAATCTCCTTGTTAAAAGCGAGTTTACCGAACTCGCATTTTCTCAGCACAACATGTTCCGGCACAAACTGCATACTCAGGTTTTTCCTCTGAAACATTCTTTGTAAAACAAACAGTTGAAAGCCGTCTTCCATTTGTTTGGACACAGATAAGTCTCTCTCAATCACATAAACTTTATCAGATGATCTGTGGTTTAACATACTGTTTACTTCACCACAGAATGAAAGCCACACTTTAGGAGAAAGGGAAATTCCATCTTTCGTAGGGTGATAAAAACCATCTTCATCACAAACATATCTTCTCACATGAACTCGTGTTTGTCCAAGAAAATTAGACACTTTTACGAAAATTTCACCTCCTAGATGGATCATATCTTTAGGCAAAGAGTCCAGAGCGTAGGCACCATCCTCGGACGGAATTACACGAACATTCTCGATTAAAGTCTTTCTAGCACCATTCTTTTCATTTTTAATTGCTAAGTCCTTAGCAGCTTTCTTTCGCATTCTAGATTCTAAATTACAGATATCAGTACTAAACCTTTTCATTTTAAAACTTTTGTTAAAGATCTGCACAAATACTTTTAAAAAATCCGCAATTCACCAAACGATGCTACACTCACAAGAAAAATCCAAGCAACTGACGAATGCAACTGTTGCCATTGGCTGCATAACAAACTTTTTCATTACCGGTTACAGTTAATGGTCATTAAACAACTCAACCTTACATTTAGTTACAGTTAAAACGAGTTTTTGATAAAAGAAAACAACTCAACTTTACAAAACAAAGGTATTTCCAGAGTTCTGACATGCGTGCATGATGTCATTGTCACGTGGTTCAGCGTTCGAGTTCTAACATGAACGAGACTGCTCAGATATGAATGAGTGACTCAAAGGCAACGTTATCATTATTGTTACAAAAGAAATCTCTTAAAAGTAATATTAATTAAAAAAAACTTTTAATTTTTAATTACACACGAATAAAAAACATATGATATTAAAAATGAACTATTAAAAAATCCATGTATATTCTAGCATAAAAACATATTTAATCTCGTTATGATAAAGTCACATGACCCCCTCATTAGTGTTACAAAAGAAATCGTTAAAAAGCAATATTAATTAAAAAACTTTTACAAAAGAAATCTCTTAAAAGTAATATTATTTTAAAAACTTTTAATTTTTAACTACACACGATTAAAAATATATATATAAATCATATTAAAAATAAACTATTAAAAATCCATGTATGTTCTAGCATAAAACATATTTCATCTCTTTATGATAAAGTCACGTGACCCCCTTCCCCCCCTCCCCCTCCTGAAAAAAATGACTGCGTTCAACCGTCGAAAAAAATTGACCCCTCATCTTATAGCTCAGACACGCCCCTGATGATTTGACAGGTAGATTTCCCCTCAAACTCCATTGACCCCTCGTCCCGGAGTATGCCTTCGGACACGCCCCCTTTTGATTGACAGGTGGACACGCCCCCTTCTATTGTGTACACTGAAGAGGTACGTATACTACTGGCGTCGTCGTTTTTAACTTTTTCCATTTTTATCGCGGATATTTTTAATGAGGATGATTTCTGTTTCGGGACCGGTTTTGAAAATGAAAGTATCTCCATTAAAAATAATTGTAAAAAAAATCGAAAAAGTGAAAAAGAAGTCTTTTGACAAACGAAAGTAAACAAAATACAAAATTGATCGAAACTCCTGTCCAATTTATGTCACCATTCTTCAAATTAAATCGAAAAAATGGACAAGGAAGGGAACTCCCTTGACCAGTACTTATACACCTGCCAGGCGAAATCCATGCTGGGAGTTCTGGAAATTTGTTTTCTGCGTAACAACCGAAAATGACAAAAAGTATGGAGGAAATTCCAATTGAAACATGTTTTCACGCCCATTTTTCAAATTGTCTCACTCATTTGTTATTCGATTAAGCTGGGACATTTCGTGAAAAGTATTCGGGGAAAAATAACATTAGCCCAATGGGATTAAATCCGGTTCCGGAGGATTTTATTCGAATAAGCGGGGTATTCGATTATCCGTTACCCGATTAAGTGGGGAGGACTGTACTTAAAAGATTATTTTAAATAGATATTATGCACTCAAAATATGAATTTTCTCATTTGAAAACTGTATAAACTATTTTTTACATAAAATAAGTATTTTCTACCTGTATAATATTCTTAGGATGTTTTGAAGTAAATAACTATGAAAATTTTCGGAATAGAAAAAAGACTTCTTTTAAAGAAAACAATGCATAAGAAGCTCATTCAAAAGTACACTGCACGATTTCTTGAACGATTCTAACAAGTGATTGCTTTAATATAAGTTAGTTCCTCAATGTATGCTTTATGTATTACTTTTAAATCATTTCTTCCTAATCACAGGGCTCCCAAATGGTCCGCGAACTGAACACCAATATTTTTTAAAAGAAAATTTCATAGTAGGTTTCTACAACATTTCTGCTAAAACTAACCTCCGAAGGCACTTTCTGCGCAATTTGCAAGAAAAATATAAAATGAAAATCTTTCTAAGAAAATATTGATGTTCAGTAAGCGGACCATTGGGAGCCCTGTAATCATATATTAGCCCCTTGGGGACCAGCGACACGTATACGTGCCGCAAAAAGGCTTAAGAGTACTAGTTTATTCCCACCGCTAAAATTATACTGTAAAATTTGCCTTATTCAACCGGAGCTTTTCCTCGATTTAAGAAGAAACAAATTTCTGTTTTTTAAAACCGGTGACAAGACACTAAAAATTTCGTAAAAGGCTCCCGTAGCGAAGGGGTTAATCCAAAATTATGGAAACGTTTATCACAAATTGTTTAAGCTTTCTCGATTTATGTTCTCTTAATAATGTATTTGTTCATTACAAATTTGGTGAGAATTATTTTTCTTTCATACGGATTATATTTATTTAAGAAAAGTAAACCATTGTTTATAACAATTTCGGTACTACTAGGTTATCCCCTCGACCAAAAAATTATAGCCAGACAATAAGATTAAATGCCAATAATGGATGATCGTGAATGCCACATTCAATGCCATAAAAAACGATTCACGTGTTTAAAATATCATTAAGTGATTTTTATTTCGACTTTCTATTTGTATTTTTATTATATTCTACTCATTATTTTTTTCCTTTATTTAAAATAAAAATTATGTCAATATGTATAATCTAGCTATTAGTTTGGCGATTTGTATAATTTGGCGAAATTGGTCGACGGGATAACAGAGTAGTACCACAATTTCAAAGGGAGGCTGGAGGAGAAATAATTCACTCGTAATACTTTAATGTTTAACCACTGGATACAGTCGCGATTTTAAAACTGCCTAAAATTAATTAATACTTTTTTAAATTAAATTTACACTTGGATTAAATATAAAGCTTAAATCTAAATAATTTAGCGAAGAATAAATAAATAAAACCACTAATTGATTTTTTTCTTTTGGCTTTTTTAAATTTGTTTTTCTTTTATTCATAGTACACCGTAACTATAATCAATCAGTTGCCATAATATTGCATAATTATGCACTTAACATACTTAAGAACCTCCAACAAAAAAATAATGTTTTTTTTTTTTTTTTTTTTTTTTTTTTTTTTTTTTTTAAAGTACATATTATATATATTTAATATTAATCAATTTCTCAATTAATTTTCAGCAGTGAAATTACGCTTGAAAATCTAGAATATTTAAAAAGTGAATTTTCACATTGCTAACTAGCGTAGAACCAACTCAGTGAAAAATGTCCAAACCGGGGATCGAACCCGGAACCCTTGGAATAGCGCTCAAGTGCTATACCATTTAAGTTACGAGGACGGTGCCCAGCTTAGCATTTCTCACTTCATATGTTGGTTAGGCTGAGATTTGCAGCACGAGATGGAACTGTCTTCATGAGCACACAATCTTGTGGCGTACATGAGACACCAAGAAAATCCAGCATCGGTAAATCACATATATATTTAATGTTAATAAATTTCTCAATTAATTTTCAGCAGTGAAATTACGCTTGAAAATCTAGAATATTTAATAGGTGAATTTTCACATTTCTAACTAAGCGTAGAACCAATTTAGTGAAAAATGTCCAAACCGGGGATCGAACCCGGAACCCTTGGAATAGCGCTCAAGTGCTCTACCACTTAAGCTGCGAGGACGATGTTTTCACTAACTTGGTTCTACGTTTAGTTATCAATGTGAAAATTCACTTATTAAATATTCTAGGTATATAGTATTCTGCAAATTATCACCATATTTTTATTTTATAGGTGCAACACTATTTTTTTATTATGATTTTTATTAATTCAAATAAAAGGAAGGAATTCTTGCGAAATGCCAGCTTGCACAACCTAACAAAATGTAACCAGTTTGTAACTAGTATTCATAAACGAAACATTCTTCTTTGAATAAGATAAGCAATGTATTTCCCACAATTCACCTGTTGAAGTTTTTATGTTTAACCTTCACCTTGTTTTCTAACGTTTTAAGTTCGCCACTCTCTATCGATTTTTCTTATTTATTTACTTATTTTATTCTTCCTCCATTTGAAACTCGCCAGCGAAGGGAACACAATCAGCTCAATAATCTCATTATATTTTTTTGAAGTGCGTTTTGGCAACCATGCGGAAAGAATTCTTTTTGACTTTTTCTGTCTAGCTGCTTGCTAGTTATATGAAGGGCATAGAGGGATATAAAAGATATTTCGTTTCAAAATATTTTTTTCTCAAAAGTAGTATATGAAAACTTTGTATAGAGTGCATTTGAATAGAAGTTTCTTTTACATTATTATTCTATGGAGGTGTTATTTTATATTTATCCTTCCACTCACTTTAAATTAGAATACTATTTGTGTTTTCTTTCTTAATATGCTGCTAATTGCTTTATCACAATTAGTTTCATTGTTAAATGTCTTGTATATTTGTTTCATGTCAAAATATATTTTCTGAAAAATAGTACTCCCTCTATCCCAAATTAGTTGCTACATTTAAGTTGAAAATTTTGTCCTAAATTAGTTGCTATATTTTAAGTAGGTGGAGTCATAAATAACTTTTGATGCAGTTTAATAGATCGACACCAGTAAAATTATACCAGAATGAATATAATGGTGTATACTCTATGCCAGAAGCAATGTTAACTCAAATGTGAAGTAATAGAAATAAGAAATAATAATTTAGAAAATATCCTGAAGAAGAAAATGTATAATATAGAGTGCAATGCTGTACTGGAATGTTTGCAGCGGTGTTTCAAAAATCGTAAATTTAACCATAATGTCATAAATGCTGTAGCTATTACATGTAATATTCTTCGTCATATCCCGTCTGCAGAAGCAGGCAAAGACACCAAAAATAAAATATGAAGAAATTTACAATGCAAGTTTACAAAAAGAAAAAAAAAGTAAATGCCAACGGAAAAAAAAAAAATAATAAATAAATAAATAAAATTCTCAGTTATTGAGCAAAATTATAGATACCCCAATAAAATGAAGACAATCACTGCGAAGATTATCATATGCTGTTATAATTCGTAAATCAATATTACACAAGATTCTCAAGTCTGTTAAAGTGTTGGAGCGTATTTCATCCACCATTAAACCAAGTCTAATAGAAAAAAATAAACTCGACAGAATTCGACTTTGTTTGCAGTATGTTCAAGCTAAAAGATACTTTTCAGATATACTGGAATGAAATGCTCGGAAATGAATTCACGATTAATTAGCTTCAAGGTAGTTTTATGTGATTACAGCTAAAAAAAGCTTTACAAAATGGGGCGTGGCTTAAAAATGTGTGAACCGGGATTTTTAAAACTAATTTAATACTAATTTATTGAATGACGAAGGGAATGTTAGGTAAGTAAATGTTATTGATTGATAGTATACCTCTCTGGAAAAATATTCAAACAAAATCATAAAGCCATAAATATCAATAATCAGTACAAAAGTATTCAAATGTCGCAACTAATTTGGGGCAGAGGGAGTATATGAAAACTTTGGATTGATTGAAACTCAATAAAAGTTTTCTTTCTCCCCCCTCCCCTTTTCTATGAAGATGTATAATAGGAATAAATAAAAGATATTTCGTTTCAAAATACTTTTTCTCAAAAATAGTATATGAAAACTTTGTATAGATTGCATTTGAATAGAAGTTTGTTTTATATTATTCTATTGAGGTGCTGTCTTAACTTTATCATTCTACTCGCTTTAAATTAGAATACTTTTTTTTTGTTTTCTTTCTTAATAGGCTGCTAAATGTTTTATCACAATTAGTTTTATTGCTAAATGTCTTGTATATTTGTTTCATTTCAAAATATATTTTCGCAAAAATAGCATATGAAAAGTTGAAAACTTTGGATAGATTGAATTTAAAAATACGTTTTTCTTCTTCTTCTTTTTTTTTTTTTTTTTTTTTTTTTTTTCTTATTGCGGTGTTATTTTTAATTTATCGTTTCACTCGCGTCAAGTAAGAATACCAATAGTATTTTCTTTCTTAATAAGCTACTAAATGTTTTAGCACAATTAGTTTAATTTTTTAATATTGTATGAAATTTACTCATTAAAGCACACTAAAACACAATTCAAAATAATCTTTAAGGATTGTATCTTTCTATTGAATCTCATCTCGATAAGCAGAGAACTCTCTGGTCGCCATCCTTATTCACACACAAAACAATCCTTTTTAGCTCACAGGCTATCATAGCCTGAGAGCTTATGTGCCCGTCCGTTCTGTATGTATGTGCGTATGTGCGTAACGCGATAACTCATGATAAAAATATCGGATCCACTTGAAATTTTGTATGTAGGTATATCCTGACAAGGCGCTTCCCTGATTAGTTTTTGGAGTTCATTCGATATGTATAAGAGGGGGAACGGGGGGCTCATGCTCCCCGTTAGTTGATATAAATGGGATTTTCATGCAGAATTAAGTTTTCGTTCAAAATTTAGATTAGGATCATTCTGATGAGGCGATTCCGTGACTGTTATTAGGTGTTCATTGAATAAGTATAAATAGGGGGACAGGGGTTCTAATGCCCCCCCCCCCTTAATTTATAGAAATGGGATTTCCATGCAGAATTAAGTTTTCGTTCAAAATTTAAATTAGGATCATTCTGATGAGGCGATTCCGTGACCGTTATTAGGTGTTCATTGAATAAGTATAAATAGGGGGAACAGGGGTTCTAATGCCCCCCCCCCGTTAGTTGATATAAATGGGATTTTCATGCAGAATTAAGTTTTCGTTTAAAATTTAGATTAGGATAATTCTGATAAGGCGATTCCGTGACTGTTATTAGGTGTTCATTGAATAAGTATAAATAGGGGGAACAGGGGCTCTAATGCCCCCCCCCCGTTAGTTGATATAAATGGGATTTTCATGCAGAATTAAGTTTTCGTTCAAAATTTAGATTAGGATCATTCTGATGAGACGATTCCGTGACTGTTATTAGGTGTTCATTGAATAAGTATAAATAGGGGGAACAGGGGTTCTAATCCCCCCCCCCCGTTAGTTGATATAAATGGGATTTTCATGCAGAATTAAGTTTTCGTTCAAAATTTAGATTAGGATCATTCTGATGAGACGATTCCGTGACTGTTATAAGGTGTTCATTGAATAAGTATAAATAGGGGGAACAGGGGTTCTAATCCCCCCCCCCCCGTTAGTTGATATAAATGGGATTTTCATGCAGAATTAAGTTTTCGTTCAAAATTTAGATTAGGATCATTCTGATAAGGCGATTCCGTGACTGTTATTAGGTGTTTATTGAATAAGTATAAATAGGGGGAACAGGGGCTCTAATCCCCCCCCCCCGGTTAGTTGATATAAATGGGATTTTCATGTAGAATTAAGTTTTCGTTCAAAATTTAGATTAGGATCATTCTGATGAGACGATTCCGTGACTGTTATTAGGTGTTCATTGAATAAGTATAAATAGGGGGAACAGGGGTTCTAATCCCCCCCCCCCCCCGTTAGTTGATATAAATGGGATTTTCATGCAGAATTAAGTTTTCGTTCAAAATTTAGATTAGGATCATTCAGATGAAGCGATTCAGTGACTGTTATTAGGTGTTCATTGTATAAGTATAAATAGGGGGAACAGGGGTTCTAATGCCCCCCCCCTTAATTTATATAAATGGGTTTTTCAAGCAGAATTTTCAGATTTCGTTCAAATCTCTGAATAGTTTTGGAAGTTTAATGGTTAAGTATAAAAGAGGGGGATAACTCCTTTTAAATTATATAAATGCTAAATGGGTTTTTATTAAGAATTATCTAATTTGCTCTGAATTTTGGATATAGATTTTTTATATGATAAAGCATGTCTTTGATAGTATAGGAGGTTCAATGATTAAGTATAAAAAAAGAGGAAAGAAGAGAGCTGTTTCCCTTTCTTAATTTTTTAACGGAATTAACCCTTAAAAATATAAGGCTTTCATGTACAATTAGTATTTGTAGCCTGTGAGCTCAATGCCATCAGTTTAACTGGGCAGTATTCTTTATTAGCTCACAGGCTATCATAGCCTGAGAGCTTATGTGCCCGTCCGTTCTGTTTGTACGTTCGTGCGTAACGCGATAATTCATGATAAAAATATCCGATCCACTTGAAATTTTGTGTGTAGGTATATCCTGACAAGGCGCTTCCCTGATTAGTTTTTGGAGCTCATTCAATATGTATAAGAGGGGGAACAAAGGGGCTGATGCCCCTCCCCTTAGTTGATGTAAATGGGATTTTCGTTCAAAGTTAAGTTTTCGTTCAAAATTTAGATTAGGATCATTCTGATGAGGCGATTCCGTGACTGTTATTAGGCGTTCATTGAATAAGTATAAATAGGGGGAACAGGGGTTCTAATGCCCCCCCCCTTCTTAATTTATATAAATGGGTTTTTCAAACAGAATTTTCAGATTTCGTTCAAATCTCTGAATAATTTTGGAAGTTTAATGGTTAATTATAAAGGAGGGGGATAGCTCCTTTTAAATTATATAAATGCTAAATGGGTTTTTATTAAGAATTATCTCATTTGCTCTGAATTTTGGATATAGATTTTTTATGTGATAAAGCATGTCTTTGATAGTATAGGAGGTTCAATGATTAAGTATAAAAAAAGAGGAAAGGGGAGAGCTGTTTCCCCTTCTTAATTTTTTTTCGAACGGAATTAACCCTTGAAAATATAGGGCTTTAATGTACAATTAGTATTTGTAGACTGTGAGCTCAATGCCATCAGTTTAACTGGGCAGTATTCTTTATTTCTTTTCTGTACTCAGTTCACTTCACACTTCAACTAAAGGGAGTTCACGTCGCCCTCTTACGGGACTTATAAATTCACAATTTTCAACAATAAACATTCTCCCCCTTGATATGCGCAAATTTCAATGTCTCAGAAGTTTTTACAATCAAATAAATTTACATACAGTCGTCCCCGCATAAACGAATATCGATGGTTCCAGAAAAAATATTCGATTAAGCGGGGTATTTGATTAAACGGGGAGGCATGTAAATGTAATATTTAAGGTGCAATAAAATGACATAATTATTAAATATAGTATATTTAGTTACCAGAGTAAGAAAATCGTTAAAAACTTTAATAGAATAATACAAACTGAAATCAAAACAAAATGACATGTAAATACGCAATAGTTCAATGACAGTAAACACATGCATTTTGTTTACATTGCATTTAATGCAGATCATGCGAATTGGATCCATGAAAGATCGATCTCAGCTATCCATTGGATTAACAACATTCTCTGACATTATTATCATTATGCATGCACAATCCTGAAATAGTCTGTTCGAAATACGAAATGAATTAATTATCTTTCATTTCTTAGTAATGAAAATGCAGCTTTTTCTGCCTTCGTGAACAATTTCCCATGACCTTAAAATATTTAACAATTGCTTTGACAAAATATTCTTAATACCAAAATATTTTATGTAAAGTTCTCTCTTGAAATAAAGATATAGATAAAATAAAAGCTGTAATTTAATGAGAAGACTTATTTACCAAAACGTGAGTATGTTTATTTGATATTTTCTGCTCTTTTCAATTTATACATTTTATTTAGTATGCTCCTTTTTACTCAGCATACTTTTTTTGCACGCATAAATGCAATATGTTTCCATCATTGCATACAATGGCACAACCGGAATGACTTTATTTAACTCCTTTCCACGTTAAAGAAAGCATGCGGAAAAGGCAGTAAATGATGCTATTTCTTCTGAAATGCTTGCTTTCATTTCTTACATTCTTGTTCTAAAAGTCATAAAAATTGTAACCTTTAATCTTTTTGTTACTTTCAACTTTACAAAACGTGGAGAGAATTTGCCTCGCATTAACATTCTCCAGCCATTGTAATGTGGTATACACTATATACTAAATGAATAAAGAACTTTAACTTGAAAAAAAAATATATATATATATATATATGGAGAATTTTATTCATCATTTTCCGCGAAGTATGATCCGTCCGCTTCTATGTATTTAGCTTCTATCTTTTTGTTGACTGGTTATTTTAGTGGCGAAATTACATTAGCTTTATAATTAAATGCAAAGTTATACAGGATTCCCTTTGAAATAAATCGCAGATTACAATCATAATAGTATTGCTAGAAAAAATATTGTAATTGCCTGCATTTATTTTGTGGCATGCATTAAGATTTACTGCAAGATACTCCACTTTCCGTGTACTTCTTGCATAGTTCTTTATTGATTTGTCGCTTTGCCTGATAATGCATAATCTGTGATGTGTATCTCAGACAGTTTAATGGCATTTTCCCAGACATCTATAAATCTAAGTTGGAAAGATTTTTTTAATGCATTCAACATTGTTATATAGTTTTGTTTGCCTAGATATGTGGTCAAATACCTGAACAAATACTTCGGTTTCATGTGCATTCTAAAAGGAAAAGAACAGGATGTGAATTTTGATAGGTAATCTAAGAGTTTGCCAGACAGAATATTTCTTGTTTATCTCGAATACAAGAATTAAAATATGTATATAATTTACACATAGCAGGAGAGAAATGAGGACCCCAGAAGCCAAGGGGTATTAAGGAAAGAATTAAAAAAATCGAACTAACAAGGAAGGTATCCATACTGGGCATACTCAGAATTTTTTGAAAAATAATATGAATTAAACTACTCATGTATGTAATAAAGGATCAATCAAAATTAGCGGCGGAATTGCAGTAGAAAACCTGCAAAAAATAAAATACCTTCAAATATTTGACAATACTGAAATATATTACTGAAATATATACTGGAATATTGAAAAGACAAAAATGTCACGCGATTTGGCGAGCAGCACAATTCCCCGCCAACAGCAAGCAATTTTAATGCAATTGAAAACTTTTGGATTTTTAGAATGTGTGTAAATAGCATTTAATGAATTTAAACATATATATATATATATATATATATATATATATATAAGACCATTAATAGTATACAATATTAACCATTTGAAATTAACCATTGAATTTAATAACTTATATCACACTGAATATGAAAGGAAAAAAGAATAAAATGAATACAAATGGAATTTGTAGAACCAAAGCAGAATCATCAGGTCCCAAATACTTTGGAACTACAAATGGAGTGTGTGGTTTCATCTTCGTATTTGCCATGAGAAAGCAAAACAATACGAATTTGGGACTACTAACACACATAAAACCAAAATTAATTAAAGAAATACCAAGTAATCTATAGTGGATATGGAGAAAGTAAAACAGTGATGAGTTATAAAGTAGAATGAATCCCAAATGCACGACCATAATCCTGATACGCCACGTGGTATATTAAATCTTGAAGTATTCATATATCATATGACAGAAAAATGGAGATAATATAATAATAAAAACAAAAAATGATTTATCGTACACAACATAATAATAAATGAGTAATTAATTAAAAGCAGAATAATGTAATAAAAAAAATTAAACCATACACCATAGTATACCCTATTATTATTTAAATCGATAACATTTATTTTGACTATGCTATGCTGAACTCAATATCTTAATTAATGAAGATTAAAGATTAAAAAATAGCTTATTAAGAAATATACCCTATACATTTAGTAGTGATGTAGTACATTCATTTATTAAAAGTGAAGTGCAATTTAATAATGTAAATGATTAACATTATTAATATAATAGATATAACTAAACAATAATCCATACATTGGTGTTATTTAAACTCCATAGAAATTTTGCACCACATTTACAAAAAAATTTCCCACTCTCAATTTTTTTTTTATTTATTAAATTAATCTTTGCGTATTATCCAGACAACATTGCTCTCCTCCGTATTCTAACATCTACCCACCCAACCAACCTATTATATACATTTTTTTTATATATTTTTTACATTTTTTATTTTTTATTCTTATTTTTTATGTTTTAACAATTTTTTTTGTACTTTTTTTACGTAAAGTGTTTATTAGTTATTAGATCATGTACTTACTAATTGCATATTAAAGAATATGTGAATTTTTTAGGAAAACCATTAATTATAGCATTATAAACAAGCTTTTTAATATTTGTATTAATTAAATAAGAAGAACATAAACATTTTATTCTATATAAATGATTAAGGATTATATTACGATATACAGAATTATGAAGACAGGATTTAAAATTAGTAAATGCATTAACTTTAGAATTAAATTCTTTCCGTTTGTCATATATATCAGTTATTAATTTGTTTTCTTTTAGTATAATTTTAAGATCTAAAAAGTGAATGGTATTATTAAAAAGCAGGTTTTTTGTAATTTCTAGATTGGATGGATAATCAACGGGTAATTGAGATGTACTGGTATTATCAGTATCAATAACAATTATATCGTCTATATATCGATATAAATGTATTTTATTATTAAAATAGTTACGTTCATAATGATATACAAGTGTAGGTCTGATAATGTACTAGATGTACTACCACTTTGTGGTATACCAACTTATTGAATATATATAATGTTCACTGTAAAAAAATTTCCGTTAAAAAACGGAAATAATACTGGTAATCTAGACGCCAGTACTACTTCCGTTTTTTAACGGAAAAAAATTTCCGTAAATTCCAGAAATAGTTCCGTTTTTTCACAAAATATTTCCGTTTTTTTTTTTTTTTTTTTTTTTTTTTTTTTTTTTTTTCCTTATGTAAAAATTTTTGTTTGAAAAGTTAAAAGAATTTTTCAAGGACTAACTAACATCTTTGTGATTTTTATTCTTTACTTTTCAAAGACACGTTAATATCAGGGACACATTATATACAATTAATTTAAACAACAGTGAAGAAATGTTACATACCTTCCATGGGGTTCGAACCCGGGGCCTCTTGTGTCGTAGCTTGCAGTGTAATACCATTACACCAGAATTATTCAAACGGCCCTTTCAAATATCTTTAGTTATTTCGGATACATTTCGTAAAGTAAAGATAAGATTTTGAACGCAGGGTTTTTTTTTTTTTCGTAGAGATAATATTTTTTTATTGAATGGATAATTCTAAATGTTTTACAGATTTTATTTGCATAATTTCGAATATTTAGCTTATTAATTTTGGTTTTATATATATATAAATTAGTTTTTAAAATATTACATGCATGAAAGAATTTATTAAGAGTTTTGTTTCCTAAGTTTTAAAATTCTATTGTAATATTTTTGATATTTATTTATTTATTAAAAAAAAAAATACTAACATGCTAAGAGAAAGAAAAAAAACGTGCATTTTAACAAATTATTTTATGACGATCGAAGGTAAACTCAATAAAGATAATTACAATGGGTTATAGAAAAAAAAATCAGTTATTGATTTTTTATAACATATGTAATCCCCAAAATTACCTTTCTTAATTTCCATAATTTCTTTCCATAGTTTCGATTTTCTTTCCATAATTTCGAATATTTAGCTTATATGTATAAAAATTAGTCTTTAAAATATTACATGCATGAAAGAATTTATTAAGAGTTTTGTTTCCTTCTTTTTTTGGAAAAGTTTTAAAATTCTTTTGTAATATTATTGATATTTATTTATTTATTTTTAAAAATACTAACATACTAAAAGAAAAAAAAAAACGTGCATTTTAACAAATTATTTTATGACGATCAAAGGTAAACTCAATAAAGATTACAATGGGTTATAAAATAAATTTCAGTTATTGATTTTTTATAACTTACGTGATCGCCAAAATTATAAGAATTTCGGTAATATATTTCGATATATTTTTAATTTTATGTACGAACTTCTTAATTTGAATAAATTAAAAAATATATATATTAAAATTAAAAGAAGAATTTTTTTCCCACTTTTTTCAAAATATCCAACGCACTTAATATATATATATATGTGTGTGTGATAAAAATACATTAAAAATTATTTTAAAATCACAATCAACTTTCCCTTTCAGCTATTTCAAACTTAAAAAGAATTAATAACTTTTTTTTATTTTTTTATTATTATTTTCTTAATATTTAAAAAATACTTTAGCTTTTTATTATTAAAACAGAATGAAATTGAGAAATAGTCTAGCAAATTGTTTAAAAAACATCAACTCAGTATAAGGTTTTTAATTTTGCTGGTAGATGGCACCACTAAACTCTACTGTTTTCGGAAAATTGACAAAAATAAGAGAACACTTCCGTTATTTAACGGGATTAGTGACTCCAAAATGTCAAATACGGAAATTCTTCTGTTTTTTTTTTTTTTTTTTTTTTTTTTTTTTTTTTTTTTTTTTGGAAAAAGGAAATTATTCCGTAATTTTGAGGGAAAAGTTTGTGTATATTAACGGATATTTTTTACAGTGTTATCTTGCATGATAAAATTATTATATATAATGAAATTAGTTAAAGTATGAAAATAATCAGTACCAATGTTCGTTGGTAGATCCAAATCATGTTGATATTTTTAAAAAAGATCATTTATGATATTATGTAAATCTAATAAATCGATATTATTAGAAAGATCTTTGAAGTCATAAGTAGTTATATTTTTTATACATTTAAGATTTTTCATAACATTGACCAGTTCATAACTATTCCTTATACAATGTGTATTATCACTGGTTTTAGTAATTTTATATATTTGATTAAGAATTGTTAATAGAAGCTTGCTAGCAGCATTATTATAAGTATTGCAACCAATTGTAACTGTTCTAAATTTAACAGGATTCTTATGAAATTTGGGAATAAGTACTAGATAAGGATATTTAAAGTTAGTAGAGTTAATGTCTAATAACTTATAAAAGCCTTTAATTTTATGATTGTTATTTATAATTATGTTATCATTAATTTTTTGGAATGTATTATTAGTAGATATACTAGATTTAAGCAGTTGATGATAACAAGATTTACATATAATTGCATAATTATTTGGAGATTTATCAACCATAAGTTATGACAAAGTTTTGTTGCAATTTAGTGATTTGGTTGAAAAGATGCTTTGTATTTACATAATCTAGATGTGAAATATAATATTTTAAAGACTTAGTTAATTTATTATATATATATATATATATATATATATATATATATATATATATATATATAAACACGCAAAGGTTAATTAAAAAAAAAAAATGAGAGTGGGTTATTTATTTTTACATTATTTTAACATAATTTTTAAATAGTTTAATTGACACCAATATATGGATATTTGTCTATTTATATCTATAGTTAAATAGCTATATTTTAATTATCAAATTAATTTTAATGTTATTGATATAATTTTTGGTATTATTATTATTAATATTATTACTATTATTTATTTATTTATTTATTTATTTTTTAAATAATTATTTATTTTTTTATATTTTATTTTTTTATATATATTTTTTTAATTTTTATTAATTAATTAATTAATTAATTAATTTATTTATTTTTATTTTTTTTATTATTTTTTTAATTTTTATTATCCTATATTAAGATAATGAGTTTATACTATGTAAAGTCGCAATAAATGTTACTGATTAAAGTAACAAAATGGTATTTTAAGTTATAAGTTAATATGAATGTTATAACCTAATTCTAATTTTAATTATTTTATTAATTTAATTTTATGTAAATATCGATCATTAATTATTTTCTCCGGTTTAATTATATTTCCATTCAGCTTTATCTTTTTTGTTCGTTATGGATAAATCATAGCAAGTTTTTTCTTCTTCTTCAAATCATTTATCTCGCCATTTGGCGCGCATGGCATTCTTAATTTAAAAAGAGCAACCCTGCTGATCTTGCTAAGATCCGTTGCTTGCATTACTAACAAACTGGTTTTTCTACGTGTTACTGTTTTAGCTTGTATAGTAAACTATTGCTTCCTGCTTTTATAATTTATTAACATTTTATAGCGCTGTCCTCTACATTAATCGTGATAACCAGATAAGTTTTTTTTTTTTTTTTTTTTTTTTTCTCAATATTTTGTTTTCTTACTTTTTATCCAAATTATATATGAATGTAATGTTTATCATTTCCACGAGCATAAATAGGGTTAGTTTGTACTCTTGTTACTGACACTATTTGCTGCACGCTATTGTTTTAATATATATATATTTTCATTTTTTCAATTATTTATTTCTATGTTTTTTGTTTAATAATTTGGTTTTTGTGTGCTGGTAGCCCCAATTACGTATTATTTTGCTATTTCATGGCTAATACGTGAATGAAACCGCACACTTCATTTGTAGTTCCAGAGCATTTGGGGCCTGATGATTCTGCTCTGTGGACTACAAATTTCCTTTGCATTCATTTTATTTTATTTATTTATTTATTCAGATATACTCGTTTCACTATTTTTTTTTTTTTTTTTTTTTTTTTTTTTTTTTATAATTCAATTCTATTCAAATTCTTCGTTTTGGTTTATTGTTTTATTGATAAAATCTATTGGTGAATCTTGTCTACTTTTAATGGAATTATATATATATATATATATAAAACTAATATATATATATATATATATAGTAATATATATATATTACTAAAAAATATATGGATAAATGGACATTATATAACCATAGTAATTCATATACAGTAAAACCTCCATAACGGACACTCCCGAATAGCGGACACCTCTATTTAACGGACAGTTCTCCAATCCCCACTCCCAAAACCTAAATTTTTCTATGTTTAACCTCCGAATAACGGACATTCTAAATAGCGGACACTATTTTCGACGATAAAGGATGAAAAAGTATTTTTTAACAAGAAAAAAAAAATTTAAAAAAAGTAAAAAAGTCTCTAAATTTATCAGGGCAATGTGTCACAAATTTTGTGATCACAGATAAATGTAGATGGTGGGCTGAGGAAATTTCTCCTTCACGTCCATAGTTGAATTCTGGGAGTTGCGTGGGAGGGATATCTCCCAGAAGATTAAAATATCAAAGTCCCCCCCGGAAGATTTTATGTTTTTAATCATCAAAATGTGTAATCCCTATCCCCGCTCGGAATTCTATAATGATCAATAACTTCACTTTGAAAAACAAATTACACGTAATCGCAAGCAAAAGTAGATTTTTGTAACAGATTTATTTATTTATTTTTAATAAGAATGTAATAAATAGCAGTTAACCCCTTGGGGACGAGCGACACGTATACGTGTCGCAAATAGGCTTAAGAAACCATGTTTATCGCCACCAGTAAAATTATACCGTTAATTTTGTCTTATTTAATCGGAGAATTTTCTCAATTTAATTAGTAACAATTTTCTGTATTTTAGAACTGGTGACAAAACATTAAACATTTC
The DNA here is from genome assembly GCA_964019185.1 of Maratus speculifer. NCBI lineage: Eukaryota > Metazoa > Arthropoda > Arachnida > Araneae > Salticidae > Maratus > Maratus speculifer. The sequence goes on from OZ025290.1 coordinate 82,706,083, forward strand.
GTTAAATGCTCCCGTCGTGAAGGGGTTAAAGGTGTGCACACTTTTATTTAAGTTTTATTGCTTAAAAAATAATTTTAATTTCTCATTAATCATATAATAGAGGTTTTAGAACATATAAATGTCAATTAATGAGATATTAAGCATTTCTTAGCAATTTTTGTATCTCTGAGGTTTTTCCCAATAGCGGACACCTCCGAATAGCGGACAATTACTGCGTTCCCGAGGTGTCCGTTATTTAGAGGTTTTACTGTATTACCATACAATAAACCAATGAAACCAGTATTTTTACAGTCATCTTATTGAAAACAGTTGAAGTTTGAAGTGAAATAGAAGGCAGATTACCAAAATAATGAAAGGTAAATGGATAAAAGGACAGTAGAAGGCTTTTTTATTAAACTACTCATCAGGGGGTGCATAGTTTAACAAAAAGCAAAAACATCCAACCAGTTTCGGTTATGAGTCTTGCTAAAAGCTAAGAATTCGACTTATATATATATAAATATATATTGTATTGCATATATTATTTGTTGCAGTAGTTACTTAATTCTTACCTCTGGAAAAAAAAAAATATTCAGATGTAAAAAATTCTTATTCAGAAAAATTATTTTCATACATTTAAGCGTATTCAAAAATAAAAGCGAGATGCTTCCATAGCAACAAAATCAAATTAACAATGCTCAACTGGACTTTGAACTTGAAACAATTTTAATTAGTTTAAATTTGAACTTCGTTTTAAATCTCAAATTTTGATTGTTAAATTTGAATATAAATACATATAAATATCGTAATAACGGAATTATACTTAAAACCAACTAAAACTAACAAAACCAAAGATATTTAATTTATCTAAACAAGTTGAACATGAAACTTTTTTCCTTTAAAATGTAATTGACATAAAAAGCATCTTTTGAAATTGCATTTCATCGCCAACCGATGATAAATCGCCTAATAAAGAAATTTTCATTATTTTTTTACGGACAGGGTACGGAGATTCCGCCGAAAATTTTTATAGAAACATATATATCCTCATGAGAAGACCATACTGTAATTTTTTCAGATTTTTCGGAGTATGCCCGTTGGAGACCTTCCTTGTAAGTGCACAGACCGCCTGGAAATATGCTTCTTTCTTTTCAAGTAATGAAATATAAGTATTTTTCTAATTATGCGTTCTATCAAACACTTTTGCCGAATAACTATCAATGTCGATTAATTATAAATTTAAAGAAAATTGTACTCTAATTTTTTTCCCCAGTTATTGAAATAAGAGTACAGAAACCACAATAAAACAAGCGGCAGTTTCCTATTTCAATTCAGTCAATTATTATTGTCAATTTACTCCAATTCTAATTTTTGTCACTTCCTCAAATACTTTTAGAATTCCTGTACCATGATTTATGGAAAAAACGTGGCGGCGTACACAAGTACAAAAGTTTTTTTTTTTTTTTTTTTTTTTTTTTTTTTTTTTTTGTTTAAGCCACTAATGCTATTTCTTTCAGACAAGCTAAAAAGTGTCGTGTCAAAAAATGTGGCCCACTTTTTCATAATCTGGCCGTTAAAACGAGACATTCATACAATCAATATGTTCAAAATACATGGCTATTTTTTAAGTCATCAGTCCTAAATTTTCTACTCAACCGATTTTGATAATTTTTTTTTTTTTTTTTTTTTTTAACGAAAGCTATTTATTCGTAGTTGTGCCCATTTTAGCTATTTTTTAATTTATTTCCATTTTTATAATTTATTTTTAATTTTAAATGCTTTTTACGATATTTCTTCAAAATGGTGGCAACTCAGTTTAGCTTTTCTCTCGATAATAAAAATTTACTTTCCATTATCACTTTCCACTAGTCAGAAGCTTTATTTCATCAGTAAACACGTCCTCGCATTTAAAAGAAAAAAGTTAATTGTTTTCGTAAAATTTAACCACAGTAAAATGATTGCGTATAATTATGCACTAATTGAGGCAAAAAAAAAGATATATTTACTGAGAAATAATATTAATAATGTAAATAAAATAACAGAAAATAATTTATGATAAAAATTAATGTCTAAAGTAGAGGTCTGCACGGGCCCGGGCTTGGCCCGTGGCCCGTACCCGGGCCGGCGGAATCGTTTTGAATTTGCTAACGGGCCGGGCCGGGCCGGCAGAATTAGAATGTTTTTTTCAACGGACCGGGCCGGCAAAAAAATTGAACGGGCCGTACGGGCCGGGCCGGGCCGATATAAAAATTTTCGGGGCTGCCGGCCCGTTTTGAAGATTTAATCATAAACGATAAAATATAAACCTATTTTCAACGAAAATGGTTTTAACGAGAATAAATATAAATGTGCGTCACGAGCCATACTAGTTTGACAGCATCAATATAAAAATGCATCTTGTGCAGTGTAGAGATCGGCATCGGACAGTTACCTTGTGTGTAACCCGTTTTAATATTTTTTAAACTGACTCGTGCAGGGCCAAGATCAAAATTGAAGATCAAGTCATTATTTTTTTACATATGGACTTGCCGGACCGAAAGAAGACTTAATTGTTCTCAAGATCTGTAGAGCAGACAACATAATTTGTAAAATTATGAACAGCGATAAAGAACTTATGTTAGCTTAATCTTTGGATATATACTTCTTGATGGTTTTTAAATTAATTTTTCAATATCGCGAAAGTTTTTTTCGAAACTCGAAAACACATTTTTACATTGATTTTTAATTGTAAAAATATAAAAGTGATAAGCCTGACTATTGAAAGGATTTAGAATCGAATAGCGTTTTTCATTTTTGGTAAATAAAATACTTATATAACCTTGTTGAGGTACAATAGTTTCTCAAATGGTTGCAGGTTTTTCTCCCTTCCCATGCTATCGCTTCCGGAAATTCTATTCAAAACGCTAACTATGACAATATTTTATTTGCTTGCAGTGTTCTTAAATTGCTTGTATCAAAAAATGGATAACGCCATTCGATTATATAGTTTCTGAATAAAGACACCTGCTAATCTTATGCATTTCTGAGAAAAAAATTAATTTAGAAATGTATCAGAAAGGAGCTTCTTTGAATTAACGTATGAATTTGATTTAAAATCTTTAATAAAATGATATAGAAATATTTTTATTAATCTTCCTTTATTAAACAGCTTCAAAAGTTACGATGTTTTTAAATTTCTTTCTTTTTCTTTTATTCTAAGCCATATTAATTTTTTAATGAATCTTTATTTGAATGTTGAAAGCCTAAGAATCTTAGTAATCATTAATGTTACTAATGTGTATTTCCTGTAAAATATATTGTAAAATCATTCCATAGATATGTATGCAGTACTCTTTAAAAAAATCTTAATTATATGAGAAAAATCTGAATTTTTTAGAAATCGTAGAAATTGTAACGGGCCAAAACGGGCCGGGCGGGCCGGGCCTGTTTTCCCTGATTTTTCTACGGGCCGGGCCGGGCCTAAAATATAAAAATTTGAACGGGCCGGGCCGGGCTCGGGCCGAACTTTTGAGTTTTACAACGGGCCGGGCCGGGCCAAAAAAATTTTCCTACGGGCCGGGCCGGGCCTGGAAATTCCGGCCCGTGCAGACCTCTAGTCTAAAGTAAAATAAGAAAAATTTCAAATGAGGAAAATGATGTCATTCAGCAACCAGATAAATGGGAATTACAATATTATTACGGATGCCTTTTTCATATTACTAACAACAGTAACTTTCAAAAAAACATTTGAAGAGAAAATGACGTTACTATTTAAAACATCGCATTTTTACTCATAACGATATTACATTTCAATATTTCTTTTCATTATGGATACCGAGATTGAGATTTTACTTTCAGATGATTTCAGTTAGTGAAAATAATGTCATAGTAAAAATGTATTAGTTTTTTGTTGTTGTTGTTGTTGTTGTTTTTAATAAAATTATTTTTCTGTGAGTGCATATAAAATAAAATTTCTGGATTTCGCCGGCACTCAGATTACAATTTTAACTGAAGATGTGCGAATATATTTGCACGCAAAATTGCAACTTTCAAACTTGACATTAAGTTTGGAAATATATTTATTATATATTGATTCAATAATGTAATAATTTTTTTTTTGTTTTTTTTTTAACCAAATCGATCGGGTCTTTTAAACATTTCATTCGTCGAATTCGACTGGATTCCACTCGTTTTATTGTTAAAATGCATTTCCTTTTTCTCAGAGTCTATAAAAAAGCGTTTAAACTAAAGAAAAAATCCGTTTTTGATGTTCTAGTCAATGAAGAAGTAGCACATCAAATTGTATATCTTTATTAATCCGCAATTCCAATGTCTCAGAGAGAAATTGCTAATCAATTGGGTATTTCACGCCGTTCTGTTTGCTATTATATTGATAAACACAAGAAAAATGAAGTTAGTTCATTGCACTCTAAACGGGGTCGCCCTTCTAAAAGACCTCTATCTATTTCTTTTTTTCTAATCGGAGGCGAAATTGAATTCTGCAATGACAGAATCTACATTCAACTTTTTTTTTTTTTTTTTTTTTTTTTTTTTTTTTTTAAATTAAATGCAGCATTCACGCCATGCGCTTCCCTTACGATTTTTTTTTCTCGTGAAAAATTGGGATAAAATAAAAAAGCCTTAAGATTGTTTTCAAGTTTCCTGCACAACAACTTTATGATCTATCCGGTATTGAAAACTGTGACATTTCCGATGATGGTACAGAACCAAATTGTGTGTATGAAGGTAATTTAAAACTCTTCTATTCTGATATTGAAGATTCAGTATAGTTGCCGATTCCCAAAATGTTGAAGGAGCTACTGGATCCTAATCCCGAATAATCCAGTCGCCACATTATAAAGGGAATACATAAACGCAATTCTATTTGAATGGAGTGAGGGTGGGGGATTCGGGGTTTAAAGTAAAAAAAAAAAAAAAATCTAAACTTGTTTATGTATATAAAAAAAGACATTTGCATCCAAAAGTTCGAAATTTCGTCAAAAAATCGCGAAAGAATGCAAATTTTGTGAAGAGATCGCCAAAAAACGCTGATATTATTAAGGGATCGCAGAAAAATGCTAATTTTGTTAAAGAAACACAGAAAAAAAATGCGAATTTTGTCTAAAGATTTAAGAAAAGGCACAAATTCTGTCTTCAAAAATATTTCAGAAAAAACGTGAATTTTGTCAACAGATTACAGAAAGAACGCAAATCAAAAAATCATTAAAAAAAAAAAAAAAAAAAAAAAAAAAAAAAAAAAAAAAAAAAAACTGCAAGTTTTGTTAAAGCAGCGTGAAAAAACTGCTATTTCTGTAAAAAGATCAAGGATAAAACGTGATTTTCGCCAGGAGATCGCGAAGAAGAAAAAAAAAACCCAGCAGTTTTCATGAAATTAAAACGGAAAAACTATTTTTGTCAAAAATGGGGGGGGGGGGACGCGAAATTAGCCAAAACTTTTAGTGGCCGCATTGCGACTGGAGACCGTTAATTTGCATCTATGCAACTCAGATTTTGAGGATTTAAAAAAGAAACTAAAGAAGGCCTAAAATAGATTCAAACTGACCACTTAACAACAACAAAAAAAGACGAACACCTAAGAGAAAGATCCGTTTCTCGCGCTCTGCATTATTTTTTAATGCTAATTAATGTATCCTTAATTTGAAAAATGTATAAAAATATTTAAAACTTGATTTAAAAATTTAGAATAAAATTTTAGACATATAAACATATTCAAAATGAGGTACGCTATACACTATAAAAAAATTTTACGTTAAATAACGGATTTAGTACTGGTAATCTAGACGCCAGTACTATTTCCGTTTTTTAACGGAAAAAAATTCCGTTTTTCCCAGAAAATTTTCCGTTTTTTTTACAAAATATTTCCGTTTTTTTTAATATTTTTTTATATAAAAATTTTCGCTTGAAAACCAAAAAAGAATTTTCAAGGGCAAACTTGCAGGTTTATGATTTTTATTCTTTAGACAAAGACACATCAGGTTACATACATTTAATATAAACAACAGTGGAGAAATGTTACTTACCCTCGACGGGGATCGAACCAAGCACCTGTCCTATTGCAGCTTGCAGTAATGGCAATACCATTACGCCACAGTTATTCACACAGAACTTGCAAATATCTTTACTTATTTCGAATGATTTTATAAAGCAAAGGCTTTATGTTGAACTCGGCATTAATTTTTGTAGAGAATTATTTATTACTTACTTATTAATTATTGTTACTTACTTATTAATTATTATTACTTACTTATTAATTTATTAATTATTTACTTATATGTTATTGAATGTACAGTTCTAAATGTTTAACAGATTTTATTTCCATAATTTCGAATATTTAGTTTTTAATTTCAGTTCTATAAAAAATAAATTTTAGACTTTAAAATATTACATGTATTAAGAATTGAATGCATTAAAAAGTTTTGTTTTCTTCATTTTTAAGGAGATTTTTAAAAGTTTATTGTAATATTATTCATATTGATTTACTTTTTTGTTTTTGAAAGGCCACTAACATACTTAAAAAAAAAACATCTATTTTAACAAAGTATTTGTATGACGATCGATTTTAATCTCAATAAAGATAGTTATTACGGATTAGTAAAATAATTTTTTTTAATTTTTTTTTATAAATTAGGTAATCGTCTACATTATAATAATTTCTTTAATATAATTCAGATGTCTTAAATTTTATGTGCAAATTTCTTAAAGTGGATAGATTAAAAAAATATATTAAAATTAAAAGTAGAAATTTTTTCCATTTAAAAATCCTAATGGAAATAAACTAACTAATCCCAAACTTAAAAAGGATTAATAGAATTTTATAATTTTTATTATTTTTTTAATATTGTAAAAATATGTTAACTTTATAGTATTAAAACAGAAAGAAATAAAGAAAATTATTATAGAAAGTTGATCTTAAAACAACTCTATAATATTTTTCTATCCGAGATATAGATGGCGACACTAGAGTTATTTACGGAATTTATTCTGTTTTAATACGGAACTTCTCTGTTTCCAGATAATTTACGGAAATCTTACTGTAATAATAATTTTAGAATGTCAATAACGGAAATTCTTCTGTTTTTTTTCGGAAAAATGAAACTATTCCGTAAAATTTTACGGAAACAATTGTGTATATTAACGGATATTTTTTACAGTGACTGCTCAGAAAACTTTAATTAAAGTTAAATCGATCTTACACTGTCGACAGATATAAGGTTCCAACGGGTAGAGCGTTTATAACGGTGTATCCGTGTATAAAGTATGTACTGCGTGTATTGACGTGGATTATCAAAAGGCACTAATATTTTTACACTGCAAAATTTTTTTAAATAGGGTTATTTTCCTATTTGAAACTGTAATATAGTTACTATAGTACCAGACCTTTACCCTAGTAAAAGCAATATTGAATAACTCTAAAAAACAACTGCATAGTATGTGGTTTTAATTTTGATTTTATTATCTTATGATAGATGAAAACCAGCCTGCAATTATTTTTATTAATTTTTATTCTCCCGAATTTGTCGTAAAACTGGAATTATCAAAGGATTTCTGGTACTCCAAATTTATTCTAAAAAGTTTTCTCCCCCTTCCCCCTAAAAAATTCATGGAAGCCCACTTCTCACCAGCAAAAAAAGGCAAGCAGGTATATTTAATCCATTGGTTTGGAAAAGTTTTATTTTCTTATTAATCACTCATATTTATGAAATAATATTATTAAAAACTTGAAATTTAATAGTGAAATTTTGCCTTCTTTTCTTGCCTACGTCAAAAACGCTAAATCGACGCCTATAAAAGCGTCGTTTGTTATTAGTTAGTTAAGGTATGTGTACCCTCAAATCGCTGTTTTTGCAAAGAAAAAAAAATCGATTATTTTCCTCGTTGTTAGGTAGCTTTCATTACAAAAAGTAAAAAGCTACCTATTGCAGCCGTCCGGAGGAAAGCACTTCCAGAAAATTTTGGTATATTTTCACCGATCATGACCTCCAGACCCCAAAACCACCCTTCGTTCAAATATTGACATATATATATAGACCGAGTTCGTTGGCCAGCATCATTTGCCCTCTTGTTTCAAAATAGCGGCCATTTAAGTTTTTTTTTTAATTTAAAATTTAAAATTAATTGCGAAAAAATTAAAAGTTGAAAAATATTTTTATTTTATGTGTTAGATCTTAAAACACCAATTCCAGAACACTTTTTATTTTGTCTAAATCTTAAAATATGATTGAGTTATAGCACTTTGAATGTTTCTTATGGCTGACATTTTGAAACGATCTGATTTTTGTCATGCTATAACTAATGTATTTATGAACCGATTTGAATGAAACATGATATATACATAGTAGATACAAATATCTCGACCGAGTTCGTTGGTCAGCATCATCCGTCATCTTGTTTTAAAATGGCGGCCATTTAAAATTTAAAAAAAAATTTAAGATTAAAAATTAATGCGAAAAAATAGTTGAAAAATATTTTTATTTTATGTGTTAGATCCTAAAACACCGATTCTAGAACACTTTTTACTTTGTCTATATCTTAAAAAATGATTGAGTTATAGCACTTTGAGTTTTTCTTATGGCTGACATTTTGAAACGATCTGATTTTTGTCACGTCATAACACCCGTATTTATAAATCGATTTGGATGTAATTTGGTGTGTACATAGTACTTAATAAGACCTGGACCGAGTTCGTTAACCAGTTTCATCCGCTATCTTGTTTAAAAATTGCGGCCATTTAATTTTAAAAAATATTAAAATTTGAAATTAGGTACAAAAAAGTGAGAAATTGAAAAAGATTTTTCTTTTATGCATTTGACCTTGATACAAAGATTCCAAAGCACTTTTTGTTTCGTCTGTATCTTAAAAAATGTCTGATTTATAGTACTTTTAATTTCTAGTGTTGCTCACATTTTGAAATGATCTGGTTTTCGTCACGTGATAACACGCGTATTTATACACCGATTTGGATGAAACTTGGTGCGTAGATAGGACATACTGATGCCTGGACCGAGTTCATTGGCCAGTTCCAACCGCCGCCTCGTTTCAAAATGGCGGAACGTTATTTTTTTTTATTTAAATTTTAAAATTAGGTGCAAAAAAGTAAGAAATTGAAAAAGATTTTTCTTTCGTGTTTTGATTTTGATACAAAGATTCCAGAGCATTTTTTGTTTCATCTATATCTTGAAAAATGGCTGAGTTTTAGCACTTTCAATTTCCAGTGAGTTTGAAATATTGAAACGGTCTGAAATCTGCCACGCGTTATTACGTATATTTATAAACTGATTTCGATATAACTCCGTGTGTTCATGGTACATACCAATGTCTTGACCGAGTTCACGAGCCAACTTTAACCGCCATCTTGTTTCAAAATGGCGGCCATTTAAATTTGTCAAAAATCTTTTAAATGTATAATGATGTATAAACAAAAAATTGGAAATTGAAAAAAAGGTTCTTTCTAAACTATTTATCTTAATAATGAATTCCGGAGTATTTTTTGCTTTGTCTTTACCTTGAAAAACGCCTGGGATATAGCAGTTTGAATTTCTAATGTGGGTGACATTTTTTTTAAAAAGTCAATTTGCCAGCGACAGCACCTGCATATATTAATCGATTTCGATGTGAATGTGCATGTTCACATGAATTAAAATTTCGATCAAGCTCGTTGGTTTTTTTTTTATCCATCATGCTGCTTTAAAATGGATATCGTGGAATTTGGCGACCCTATAAATCGCTTAAAATAAAACCAGGTTGAATAAAAGATGACTAATTTCTAAAAATTCCTATTATTATTCAGTATTGACAAAAACTAGTATTCAGTCTTGCATAATCGTGTTCCACTATTTTGAGCTTCGTATATTTGATTTATGTAACTGAATATAAAATAAATAAATAAGTATATGAAAGCTACCTCTTCATCCCGGCATTGCCCGAAGGACTTTTATTTTAAATTAAAGTTAAAACATTCAGATTCAAAAATGTCTTCTTTTGGTTTAGTGATCAGATCACTGTAAGAAAAGTTACAGCCCAAAATATAAATCGGAAATGAACTTTCTGAAAATGGAAATGACCGTTTAAGAAGCTAAACAGTATATTTTAATACACAAATACATAATATATACACAAATATACAAACATCTATAAATACACTGTAAAAAAAAAAAAAAAAAAAATCAAGAGGTTACTAAAAATTTCTTAGTAAATTTGTATTCCACAGAATTTTTTACTAACCATTACAAACTTTTTTTTGCAAGTGAAACAAACATTTCTTTTTGTAAACTGAACAAAAGAATTTTTTGTATAACTAACTTAAAACTTTTTAATATGAGCCACCAATCAAATTTCAGTAATAGCTCGAAAATTATTTTTAGTAACCATTACGTGTGCCCGAAGGGCAGGAGCTTCATCCGAGCTGCGTCCAGTGGGTAAAAAGAGAGACTTCTGAAACGGAAAATTTTCGGTAAAGCCGTAATAGATAGCAGCACCAAACATTGCTACCTATTCTATTTTGACATGCTCCTAAAGGGGAGGGAAAGTTCAGAGATCATTAACCATAGTAACTGCTACGACAGGATTTTCATAATCCCTTTATTTACATTCGGTGCATATTTGGCGGCGGCCAGCATCGAACCCAGGTACTTTCAGCCTGGAGTTCGGTGCTATGACCACTAGGCTATCAGGGCCACGCCAAGTGAGTTTTAGTAATAGCTATTAAAAATGCAAAACTATTAACTATATTCGTTGCTAGCTTTTTTCTAATAATTCTTACAGATTCCTTGTAACCGAGTAAGATTACTAAAAAATTTTTAGTAATTACAAGGATTACTAAATTTTTTTAGTAGATCGACCCTTTTTTTTTTTTTTTACAGTGTAGGGTGAACGTTTACGAGAAATATCATTTCTTAAAAAGTTTTTAAGATATTGAAATAAAATTCTGTCACAAGGTTCTGTTCATCTATTGGTATATTATGAAGCAAAATATAGTTTGTGAGTTTGTATATATTAATTTAAGAGCTATTATTATTGAAAAATACACATTTTTTAAAAATCATGTTTTATTTACAAAATTTAGTGCATGTAAATTTAAGAGATATTGCAAATACTTTTGTTTCATAACTCAGTATGTGGATTGCTAATATATTGTTGGAAATATATTGAATAAATTTCGTAACACATAGTTTGGCATAACCGCAATTCTTTACCAAGATTTGACTAAATATTGTCTAAATTTGAAAAAAAAAATAAAATTTCATTAAAAATTAAAATGAATTTATTGCTTTATTCCCTGTTTTAATTAAAAACATATATAATATTTGATAAAAATTTTATTTTTTCTTTTCAAAAAAAAAAAAAAAAAAAAAAAAAAGTCCCTCGAAAATAGGTATATACTTTGAAAACAGAAAACTTCTTAATAACTGTGAAAATATGCAAAAAACGAACTTTTGCTGAGTCACAGCACGGAAGCTGTTTAGCCCCGCAAAAAACTTTAATTGTGCATTTTCTCCTGTGAAAATTCGTAATGTAACAATAGTCTTGGCCATTTAGTCAGCTAAAAGCATAAACCTATAACTTTAAAAAACAGCTGCTGTGGCCACTCAGTTTAGCTTTGAAGAAGAGGCCAAGAAGAGGCTTTACCCATTACTATACAGCATTTCCTCTCACGGTTTTACCGAAAAACAGGAATTATCAAAACAGAAATCTTAACCGTACATATTTCCCACGAGTACATTTTTTTTTTCTTCCTTTGTTCAAGTAACCAGCCCACTTCCTATATAACCTCTTCCAGTTTCTATTTATCCCTGTTTAACAATGGAACACCCACGCGTCCGTACTTACCTAATCGAATAACAGAATGAATGGGATAATCTCTGGACAAAGACGTTGATCGCGTGCGCGCACTTTAAACGTGAAGTGCCGACTGCCGGCGGTTTCCGTTAAATAATAGAACTTCGGTTGCCACCATTATGTGTAATAAAACTTAAGTAAACGTAGATACTTCAGGACTTTACCTGCATCAAGAGATGTCGGTTATTGGGGGGGGGGGGGGGGTAAGGGAAGCTGTTGTACTCAGGGTCTATTCTCTTTAAAGGGACCCGGTGCGAGAACACTTTACGGTCATCAGTTAATCAAAACCGCCTGTGGTGTGTGGCAAGCGGCGCACAGTGGGCCAAAATCCGGAAAAGCTGGCCAAAATATGAAAATGTTATTCGAATTGCACGAAAATTCGTATACAGGTGTTTTTGAGGATGCTAAGTAAGAATACAAAATTAAAATTAAACAAGTTGAAAATTGCACGAGTAGTAGGAAAATAACAGTTTAAGGACAGCCGGCGGCGGCACTGCGGCACCGTGCCGCCGCCGCACCACGCAACAACCGTCCCTCCGCATCCCTCCGCGCCCCGCCGCCACCACCGTGTCACCGCCGCCCTCCTGGTCCCTCCTGGTCCCCCACCATACCCCCCCCCCTCCACGATCGCCCCCTAGTGGAAAAAAGGAACATTCTATTCTAACAGGAGAGGTCATCGACCTTCCCTATTCAAAAATATTATCAATCACATCACAACTCGGACAATACCTCTCTTTAACTGACATTTCCTCTCCTAAACGACCATTCCCTCCCTGAAACGGTCATTACCTTGTAAACAATCATTTCTAAAGCTATATAAATCTATGTTTTTCGATATTATTTTTAAAAGGATGTTAAACATCGAAGTGATTAGTGCTTTATGTGTTTACATATTGATGTGTGCCGTTTTTTCACTTGTTTATATTTTTACTAAAGTTGATAGACTAGCAGTAGATTTTATATTAAATTTTAACGATACAGAGAATTTTTCCCATTAATATCATATTATGGAGAAAAGTTATCAGGATCCAAGTCAAATTGCTAGTTTTGGAGGAGTGGACGCTCTTCATCGAGCAGTTCACGGTAAGGTATCCAAGAAAAAAATTAAATCTTGGTTAGAAGGGGTTGATGCTTACACTCTTCATAAACCTGTACGCAGAAAATTTCAAACAAATCGAGTGATTGTGTATTCTATAGATCAGCAGTGGCAAGCGGATTTGGTAGATTTAACTTCTTTACAGAAATTTAATGACGGATTTCGTTACATTTTAACATGCATTGATATTTTATCTAAGTATGCATGGGCCTACCCTTTGAAATCGAAACGTGCTGAAGATATAGTAGCGGTGTTTGAATCCATTTTTCGAACAAGGAAACCAAAGTACTTGAATACTGACGCCGGTAAAGAATTTTTAAATTCTCGTTTACAGAAGTTTCTGAAGCAACAAGGTGTTCGATTTTTTAGGACTTTTAACAATACGAAAGCTTGTGTAGTGGAAAGATTTAACCGCACTCTGAAAACTAAAATGTGGAAATATTTTACAACGCATCACACTTATCGATATATTGATGTATTGGATCAATTTTTAGATAGTTATAATCACACCTACCATACCACCATTAAGAGACCCCCAAGTGAAGTGAATAAGGATAATGAAAGTGAAGTGTGGTTTTCTATTTACGGTAATATGTCAAAACTGAAAAGGAAACCTTGTGTTTTTAATTCAGGGGACTTAGTACGTGTTTCTAAACATAAAATGACTTTCGAAAAAGGATATGAAACAAATTGGACAGAAGAACTATTTTTAGTAACAGAATGTGTCACGAGAATTCCTCCAGTTTACAAAATCAAAGATTTATTAGACGAACCTATTGAAGGAACTTTTTATGCAGAAGAATTACAAAAAGTACAACCAAAAAACCACTTTGACGTTGAAAAGATTCTGAAAAAACGTAAAAGAAAAGGGCAACTTGAGTATCAAGTTAAGTTTAAAGGTTACCCTTCTAAATTTAATCAGTGGATACCTTCTTCAGATTTATTTTCTCTATAAAACACCCATTTTTTACAACGAATGATCATTCACAATCATGTCATTCTACGTGACGCTACCTTCTGACAGTTCAATGAACTATTTTCCAGAAAACAAAATTTCACATTATTTTACAAGATTACCTATGCCTTTAGATTTAAAAGGTGAATGGGAAGTCGGTTTAACTGAATTGATTTATCCTCATACATGGCGTAATATTACTGAATATGGTAACGAGTATGAATATGTGTTAGGTAACAGTTTAGAATTACCAGATGGAAGACCTAGAAACGGTAATGAATATGAACAAGATGACAGTGACACGAAAAAAATTCGAATCCCATCAGGATATTATGAATCTCCTAACGACATCATTAAAGTGATAAATTATCAAAAATTTGGTGATAGAATTTCAGTTAGCTACAATAAACACACTAAAAAAGTGAAAGTTTCTTTGAAGAAATATGCACAATTGAAATTTTTATCCGGTTTAGCCGAATGTTTAGGATTCTTACCAGGTGAAGTAATCTCAAATGTTTCGACTCCCTCATTATCTTTTGAAAGTCCCTTTATAGCTGACCCACACGCAGATTTTAAATTGCTCTACTTGTATAGTGATATTGTAGAACCTCAGATTGTTGGAGATACAGTGGCACCCTTATTGCGAGTGATTCCTGTTAAAGGTGAAGACGGAGATATGATTCATGAAGTGTTTGACAGACCTCATTACATACCAGTGACTCGAAAAAATTTTCAAACGATTGAAACTGTTATAAGAACACACACAGGACGTTTAGTGTCATTTGATCGCGGGAAGTTGATTGTGAAACTACATTTCCGTCAGAAATATCTTTCATAATGCTTGTTCCTTACCAATGCTGTAATCAATCTTTTGAAGATTATTATACACATCAAACAGGTAGCGGATTGAACTATTATCAAGGAAATTCTTTCCAGAAAGGTTATGGTTTCGGAGGACTTTTCCGTTCACTTTTCCGTGCAGCTGTACCTTTATTTAAATCGGGTGCAAAAGCAGTTGGAAAGCAGTTATTTCATACCGGTGTAGATGTGCTAAATGATATTTCTCAAGGTGATAATATTAAAACAGCGGCTAAACGGCGATTTAAGGAAGCCGGGAAAAATCTGACAGACAAAGCAGCAGTTAAAGTGAAATCTATGATTGGATCAGGTCAAAGGAATAAAAAACGAAAGAGACCTCAAAGTTCTCTCAGTCGCCCTAAAGCCAAGAAAGTGAAAGCACGCGATATTTTTGCTTAAAGATGTCTGGTCTTATTCATAAAGATTCTCCCGTTTGCGTCAAATCTGAACTAGACTTGTTTATGATTCCACCTACGCAAACAGCTATAGAAAAAGGTCACTTTGTAGAATATCATCCACTGGCTACTATATCTGAGAGTGGACCAGTTGAGTTTAACATTACAGGCAATAGTGAAGATTATATTGATTTATCAGCATCTTACCTTTACGTGAAAGTAAAACTAACTAACGCTGATGGAACCCCCTTACCTGACAAGACACCTGTAGCACCTGTTAATTTATTTTTACAAGCATTGTTTTCTCAAGTAGATGTGAGTTTGAACGAAAGAGTGATTTCCTCTTCTAGTAATACTTATCCGTATCGTGCTTACATCGAGACTTTACTGAATTATGGAGAAGATGCTAAGAAAAGTTTACTTTCTTGTGAATGTTTTTTCAAAGATGAATGTTTGGATACAGTCAATCCTACACTTACCGATAACCCAGGACTTCATAAAAGATATGAATTAACTTCAAAAAGTAAAGTTTTGGATATGATAGGTCCACTACATTGTGATATTTTTCAACAAAATAGACTTTTATTGAATATGGTAGATTTGAAAATTAAAATGACACGTAGCAAACCCAGTTTTTGTTTGATGGCTGATAAAGTCGGAGATAAAACACCTGATTATAAAGTGGTGTTACAACACGCCTCTTTGTTTATTCGAAAGGTGAAAGTTAGTCCAGGTGTTTCTATCGGACACGCTAAAGCGTTAGAGAAAAGTAATGCTAAATATCCTATCGATAGAGTTTTGTGTAAAACATACTCAATATCGAGTGGAAGCTGGTCTTTTATGCAAGATAACGTATTCTTAGGATCTATGCCTAAACGTGTAATTATAGGATTATTAGAAAATTCAGCTATTAACGGACAGTATGACCTTAACCCGTTTTTCTTTAACCACTACAACGTCAACTTTTTAAGTATTTACATTGACGGACAACCAATACCATCTAAACCATTAGAATTAAATTTTAACGAAGGAAATTATATTGCAGCCTACCATCGATTGTTTCCCGGCTTTAACCGAGATAATGGAAATTATCTATCTCGAGAAGATTATGCTAAAGGACACACTCTATATGCATTCGATTTAAGTCCGGATTTATGTGATGGTCCACACTTGAATTTACAACATCAAGGAAATTTAAGAGTTGAAATTAAGTTTTCTTCAGCACTTTCATCAACTATTTCCGTTCTGATCTATGCAGAATTTGAAAACATTATCGAAATTTCTAAATCAAGGCATGTGTTGTGTGACTTTCCAAACTAGACAAAGATGAACTCTCAACAGATTAAAGACATTTTATCTCATAACAAATACACTAAGAAATATTTTTTAGATGTGTTTCCCAGCGATATGCTCCCTAACACAATTAAGCAATACCCCTGCTGTTTCGTATGCAACGTCGATTCTTCTGATCAACCCGGTAGCCATTGGCTTGCTTTCTACATAACTTCACCTAGAAGAGTAGAATTCTTTGATTCTTACGGAAATACTCCAGACTTTTATCAAGGACCTATTTTAGACTTTACTTTAAAATTCTCTCAAGTGATTTTTAACCCTTTAACATTACAAACAAATGTTACAGCTGTTTGTGGTCAATATACAATTTTTTTCCTCCTCTGTAGATGTAGAGGTGAATCTCTGAAAAAGTTTTTGTCACAGTTTGTATCTGAAAACTTATGTAACGACCAAAGAGTGTATAATTTTGTTGCCAAACGATTTCATGTGTATGTGAATTTTTATCAATAAAAAGTCTTATAAAATGCCATATCTTTTGTGCCTGTGTTTATTTGTTATGGATTTCCCAAGCCTTCAACACCCCTTCACGGCTGTTTTAGCAGGACCTTCGAAAAGTGGGAAATCTTTTTTTATAAAAGATTTCATCTACTTTAAAACATATATGATAAAACCTACACCCGATAAAATTGTTTGGTTTTACGGCATCTACCAAAATTTATATGATGAAATATCTGACGTTACGTTCATTGAAGGTTTCCCAACTAATTATGAAGAATATTTAGGAACCAATACACTGTTCATTATAGATGATCTTATGTGTGAAGTTGGCGGTGATCGTCGACTTACAAATTTATTTACCAAGGGGAGTCATCACCACAATTTAAGTATTTTTTTTATCACACAAAATTTTTTTCATAAAGGAACGAAAGATCTTCGATTGAATGCTGACTATCTTTTCCTATTTAAAAACAGACGTGATTTAAATCAAATCACATGTTTAGGAAGACAATTATACCCACGAAATCATAAATTTTTCCAAGAAGTTTACGCAGATGCTACCCGAAAACCTTTTACCTACTTATTAATTGATTTGAAAAATGAAACAGATGAAGAACATCGGTTAAGAACACAAATCTTACCGAATCAAAATCAGTATTATTACACTCTGAAATATAAATAATTGCGAAAAACGACAGACTCATCATTCCATAAAATGTCACCGACCCGTAAACAGGTCAAGGATTTACAGCTAATTCACTCATGTCCAAAAGCATTGCGCAAGCAGTTACTGAAAAAGCTACCTTCAAAAGTGGTTAAAACCATCTGTGAATGTTCTTTAAACGTGTTAAAAGGAAATATACCAATTTCACATTATCAGAAGAAGCAGCTTGGAAAACACAAATATCTTTTAAGAAAATTAGCCTCTAAAAAAGGTAGTCTTTACCAGAAAAAACGTTTAATTATTCAAAAAGGAGGTTTTTTAAATATTTTGATACCAGCTGCTGTTACAGCTTTGTCAGCGCTTATAAATGGAGTTTAGCAAAAAGTTTGTTTTAGTCCCTGAGAGTGATTTTTCTAAACATACACCTTCTCAAAAGCAACTAAATGAGTTTGATAAAGAAATGCAGAAAATTTTGAATAGTAAATTACAAGATTTTGAAAAACTGCAATTATACTACGACTTGTTAAAAAGAAAAATGAATTTAGAAGATTTTAACCCACCATTCAAAATGGATGTTACAGAAAAGGATGAACCTCCAAAACCGGCTGAAGATGAAACTATGCAAAATCCTGCAAATTCCGAAGACAACATTTTAAAAATGATTCCAACAGGTGTTCAAAAACAAGGTGAACAACTCTTGCAATATTTGAAAACGTATCCAAATATTTTACGTTGGAATGAACGAGGAGAGATTATTTATAAAAACCAATTAATCCCTAAGTCAAATCTAACTGATTTGATTGGTTTAATACTCACTCAGAGAAAATCTTATAAACATTTATCTGGGAGAGAAGAATTTTTAAAAGCGTTGAGTTCTATGAATACTCCCAAGCTTTTCTTCAAGAACAAATATTTAACTATAGATGATAATGTGTATTCACCTATAAAAAATGTTAAATCGATTGTTAAAGCTAAAAAGACTCTTAAGTCCCCTGTAATACGTTGGCAGAAATTATATAAATAAATATATTTTTTCACTAAATTTATCATGTGTCATCTTTCTTTCTTTCTTAAACACCCACTTTCTTATACGTAAACAAACATTTTTTCCTCATCTAATATTTTTAAACAAAACTTTTTTTTTTTTTTTTTTTCATTTGAAATATTTTTTTTTTCACTTTGAAAGTTTTTTTTTTTTTTTTCCATTTCGAATTTTTTTTTTTTTTTACTTTGAAATTTTTTTTCTCACTTTGAAATTTTTTTCACTTTGAAATTTATTTTTTTTTTTCATTTGAAAATTTTTTTTTTCACTTTACAATTTTTCTTCGGAAAGTGAAAGTTAATCTTTGAAAAAAATTTTTATTCAAAATCTGTTCAAAGATTTTAATGTAGAGTTGATTTTTCTGAAAAAGAAACTTCTTTTTTTCTGAAAGAAAAAGTATGAATTATTTTAACACATTAATTACACCATTTTGAGACACACCAGTTTATTTTTTCCAAAATTTACAAATCATCAAGTGTTTTAAACAGAACACCAGCTAACACTTTGTAATTTACATTTTGAAGGAAATAATGTGAAACAATCTGTGTTTCCTTGACAAAAAGTTCTGATAATGCTTTAAAGTCGATTGTACAGAGAGATAATTCACCTAAGCTTAAAAATTTTTCTAAGTCACTGGAAGTCATACAAGCATGGCGAAGTTGTGCGGGTGAATTGTAGACACATCCAAGACATTCATACTCTGATTTAAAAACTTTTTGCAGTTCTACTTCTATCAATGCTACTAAGCGTAGTTCTAATGTTGTAAATTCTACAGCGCATGTTTCCGAAGGTAAGAGTTTATGAGCAATTAGAGTTGGTAAGTAATTTTCATATAGATATGTGAGCACTGTTTCATTGAAGGAGTTTAGATGGTGTTTTAAGTTCTCAAGTTGGTATTCATCTAACCTGATGCAACAACCTTTCTGAATGTTGCTGATTTCAGCGATACCATCGTTAGATAATATGAGGATGGAGTTGTTTGCAATGAAAGATGATGTTGTATAAATTAAATTAAAGTCAAATATTTTCTGAACGAAACGATACCATGATTTTAAATTCATGGAAACACCAATTTTGGTAGGATTTAGTGGTTGAGTTTCAGAAGATCGAAGAAATTTTCGAATATGGATAATGACAGAACCTTTGAACAGTTCACAGGTTAAATAGATACTATTTCCAAGTTCTTTTAAACAGATCCGCTGATTGGAATAGCCATCGTTCATATCCATAGATTGAGAGCTTTTCTCATTTCCGCTAGATAATGTAGGAATTGCATCGGCGATTGGCGCAGATGAAGTCTGGAATGCAGTTGAAGAAGTGGGTTTATCAGATAAAGACTCAGCTACAGCTGGAGAGGAGGGTTCATCAGATAAATTCATAATTAGTTTATTAAAATCGATGCTTTGAAACACATCATCCAAATTATCAAAAACATCTTCTAATTCACATTCATTTTTCGATTTTTTCTCGCAACCATTCTGAGAAGAATTATTAGATCGTTTCATTTTTTCCAAGAGAAAAATTGATGCGACTTTCCACAACAAAATATAACAGAGTTATGTTGCCAAGCACAAATTCGAACTCACGCATAACTTCTGTGACGTCATATTGAAACCAATATTTTAGTTCACATTTTATGCACCTGGTGTTGACACAAACCGAAAAATTCTTTCTCACGGTTTTTGAAAACACCTGCTTCTTGTGACGTCATATTCGAACTAATTTTTTTTTTTTTTTTACTTTAAGTTTCTACACCTGGTGTTGACATGAATCGTAAAATACTTTCTATTTAAAAACAACATCTGCTTCTTGCAGTTTTATGAGCCAACCTTGAAAACATGTTCTGTAACCGAAATTTTAATCTTTAAAACTGTAAACAAACTAGAAAATTTCATGACAGAAAAATTAATTTTCTGAATGCGAATACAAAAACTCTTAATTAAATTAATAAAACTAGATTTTTATATAGAAATAGTCTTCTTTTCAACCCTGAATTTAAAAATGAAATGTATGTTTAAAAAGAAAATATTTTTTTATGGGGTCCCTCCGCCTCCCGCCACATCTCCTTATGTGGCGCCCCACTTTTTTTTATCCAGATCTTCATTTTCTTTTCTTCATTTTTTTTTCTTTTTCTATTTTTTAATTTAATTTTCCTGTTTTAAATTTGATGATGACCATAAGCGAGACTTGTTATACCATCATCTAGAATAAATCGTTTGTCGTCAAACGGGCTGAGTGCTAGCTTCTGTTGCTGTATAGTGTACAATTGATGGTGATCTTGCTGGATTCTTTTGTTTATTGTACAGAGTGTTTTCAGGTGATGTATGCAATCGGAATATTGTGAGTGTTTTATTTTCTTTCGAACGATAGATGTAGGTACTCCTTTGGCTCTTTTTTTCTCTCCCTCTTCTGATAGGATGCTGTACATTTTCGCTTTAAGGCCTACAAATTCAAAAATAGTTTTTCCATTCATCTCATCCTTAAATTTACCTATTGTTTTCTTATTTTTTACAGAGTAGAGGGGGTGGTTCTTAGGATAATCGGAGAAGTCGAATTCGTCTTGATGTTCTTGCATATCTTGTAGTATATTATCTGTTTGGATGTGGTAGGTGAGTGAGTCAGTGTCAGTGAAAACCAGTTGAGCACGATCTTGATAGTGTTTCTTAATTATGTTGTAATGGAATTTGTACATATGTAATTTTGCGAGATCTAGAATAGCGAACCCTACATAGATTGGACGATTCATAGTCAGAGTGGTTTTGACTCGTTCCACGGCTACCAGTCCCTCATTGAAAATCTTGAAGTTGTTAAATGCTGGAGATGCGACAAGTTTTTTTGACCTCTTCTCGTTGTTACACAACTCAATATTCCGTCTCAAGCGGAGATTCTCCATTGTTTTACCGAAAACTGAATTGTTCAACAATTTGAAGAAGTCTTTCTCGAAAGAACTGGTAGCTTGTTTCCTCTTATCAGTGTTGAATTCTATGTAGGGCTTTAGCCAAGGTGCTTGCCTAAATTTAATTATTCTGTGAATGTTAATGAGTTCGAGACCAAGTTGGAGATAGAGTTTCAAGTTTCTGTAGTGGACGATGTAGTGTTCTTTGTCTTTTAAATTCGGTGAGAGCTTCGAACTTCCTTTGTAGGGTTTGTTGTTTAATAAAGATTTTGTGTAAGGAGATAACATGTCTTCGGTGATGTGAATGTTTTCCGGAGCAAGTGGGTATTCGTTATGGAGTAGATGAAGTTCAGGAGGATAACGCAAGTCCACCTCCAGGACATAGCCGTAATCTGCATTATCTGGATGGGAAAGGATGCTGTTTATATCTGTTTCAGATGGTTGAATCCATTGAAACTCACCAACAGGTAAGTATTCGGACATAGCCCAGCCATATAAGTTGTTAGCGTCCCAGTACATGATATGGCTTGTTTTATTATTTTTGTCGTAATTAGGGACGTTGGGGTTGTTCGCTTTTGCATATCGTTTGGTGATAGCACTCACCCCACCTCTTACACCCTTCTCAAAAAACAATAGCATGTCAATGTCTGTGGGAAGTTCCAATTGTATCTGAGTCATTCTAAGACAAGCTTGCCATGCGAGTCCTGGAGATGTGAACATGTGTGTAGGATCAATTTTGTAATATTGTAGGCAAAGTTTTCTGAAGTTTTGGAAGATGTCAGCTAGAAGTAGGACGTCACATTTAACATATAAATCGTGATATTCACCGAGATTTTGAATGTTAAAAGTTTCCCAAACATTTTGAGCATGCTCATAATCTTCTATGGAAATGGGTTCATCTGTTAAATCGTTATGGAATGATGAAGGTGGAGGGAGTTGTGTTTCATCAAATTTTTGGAAGTCTGTAAAATAGGTGTATGGGTATATCCCTTTTCGAGTGAGGAGTGAGAGGTCTGTATCTTTAGGGAAATTAGCTTTAAGGAGGTGAAAGTCTGTTGGTTGCAGATTAGCTGTTAATTTTTCAAGAGATGTAGGTAAAAATTGGAATGAGTCGAGAAATCTAAGTTTTATGGGACAGTCTTGTTTTTTGATAGTAAATGATATGTATTTTTCCATTGTATTTGCGATGACATCTATATTATAACTTTTAAATTTTCCTAATTCCGTCATCAGATGGTGACCGTCGTAATGTTTTAGGTTGTGAAAAATAACTGGGATAACTTTAGGTTGTTTATATTGTAAATTACAGTTCATGTGAGCAGCACCACGGTATGCACCTGTTATATGATCATGTTCTCGGCATCGCTTGTTGCCTAAGGGCTGATCGCAGATGCAACACACAGTAGCTTCTCTAAAGGCTTTTTCTTGTTCTTTGGATGGTTTCAGAGGTTTGATGGTGTTTAATGTTTCGGCTAACTCATCTCTTTCTTGAAAAATATTCTTCAAAAAATCTGATACGGCATCTTCTCCGCGATACGTTTTCATCTTCTTATGTGTTTTTCCATCTTGATCAATTATTATGTAGGCATAGCCGCAAGGGATATGTTTTTGTGTGGGGATAGTATAGGAAGTGCTAGGATTAGGTTCTGTAGTGTGAATTGGGACGACAAGACTTTCAAAATCGGCTATGATGATGTAAGGTGTTAAGTGTTGGAAATGATATCCGTTAAATTTTAAAATATTTTTCTCTGGATCCGGCATCTTGATGTGTTGAGGAGCGTGTTCTGAGCAATATGGAAGGTGATTGTCTAGAAGTGTCTGGGTCTTAAAGCGATGGAGACATCGATAACAAAAGTAGACTTGGCCATCATATTTAGTGAGATGTGAAAAGAGTCTTGACATATTTTTTATGTATATATAGTGGGTGTTCTTATCTTCATCCCCAATTAATAATAAATTAATCGCTTCTTGATGGGTTCGATTTGAGATGTGAAGCATTCCGAATTCATCTTCTTCCTCGTCATATGAATATACATTAATTCTTAAATTGTTTTTTTCTTCAATATCTTTAATTTTATGGTAGGGGACAGGGCAAGGAATATCATCAATGATTATTTCATGTTCGAAAGGTGTGTAGTTGGAAACACGTTCAGGGTGAATTTCTATTTTCTGTTTATGAGCTAGTAGGCACCAAATAAGACATTTATTATCAGTAAAGTTTTGAATATTAATAACAGCGTGTTTTGGAACAAGTTTTTTAGGAGTTTCAATATAACTGCTTCCAGTTAGTGGATTGTAATGAGCTATGTATAGGTCTGTGTGTAATAATTTCTCTAGCACCCAGCCCGACCCGAGTTGAACAAATTCTTCAAAATGAGTTTTAATTTTTTGTAAATTTTCGATGATGTGGTTTCTGACTGTTTCTTCAATATGTTCAGGACAGGGATCAGACCTAAAATACCCTAACATTGATTCAACTTCATCTTCTTCATTAAATCGAGTAAACTTGATGGTGTGAATAAGATGCCATTTAAGGGATTTCAATGTAATGAGAGAATTCAATATATGATTTTGGATTTCATCTATAATCTGGTTATTAAAAATGTCAATGTCATAAGCGTTTTCTTCTGTAGCTGGAATCGTAATTTTCTCAAACGTATTTAACGCTTTTTCACTGGATCTTTTTTTTGTGTTAACAGGTTTTGCTTTCTGTGGGGGGGCTGTTTTTTTCGTTGTGTGGTGTGTACGTTTATGTTGAAGGAGATTACTTTTCCGCCAAAATGATTTATCGCATACTTCACAACGATGAGAAGCGGGTGAATTTGTATGATGTTGTTGATGTCTTCTAAGATCGGCTTTACGAGTAAAAGATATTTGGCACTCTTCACAAGAAAATGATTTTTCATTTCTATGAATCTTCATGTGGCGGTTTAGGCTATCTTTTCTTGTAAATAAAACTTGACATTCTTGACATTGAAAATTCATATTATTGTGTTTCTTCATGTGTCGATTCAAATCATCTTTTCTTGTAAACGATTTGTTACATTGTTCACAGTGAAATAATTTTTCACGATTGTGGGTCTTCATGTGACGGTTTAAAACACCTCGATGGTTAAAGGTTTTGTTGCAGATGGAACATTCCTGGAAGGAATAAAAGTGTTTTTGAGTATTGAGTATTTTTAACATGATTATTTTTTAAATTAATTGCATATGGAACATTCCTGGAAGGAATAAAAGTGTTTTTGAATATTTAAATAGTTAATATATTTTTAAATTGATTTTTTTTTCTTTAATTTAGAAATAAAAGTGTTTTTGGTATTTAATGTGATTATTTTTAAATTCATTTGTAGTGTACTTTTTAACTAACAATTTAGAATTTTTGTACTTGTTTTTAATACTTAAAATCTAATTTGAGTGTTCCTAAAAATTTCCTACTTAACAGAGAGATAGGTTTTGAAAAAAAAAAAAACTTACATGAGATGAAGCTTGCACCACTTCACTACGACTCTCGATGGTTCCATCTTCTTTACTAACTTCAGGGTATTGAGGCATATCCTCATCAGATGCCTCGTTGTCGTGCCACCTGATGTGTCTTAAAAGATGACGCTTCTGTACAAAACGACATACACAAAGTGGGCAACTCTAAAAATAGATAAAAGAAAAAAACACATAAAAAACACTATTTTTACAAATTAAAAGGAGTTTTTTCAAACTACTTTTTCTATTTAAAAAAACTTACTAAATATTTATTATCATTTTTGATAGTAGCTAATCCGCTGGGTCCTGCAGCATCTTCTGAATCTCCTAATTTCCTCTTCTTACAAGGTGAGGTAGTAGAATCCTGAAAAGAGATAAAAAAAGAACAAAAAACATTATTTCAACGAAACGTAACTAAAATACACTTTTTTTCTATTTAAAAACCATAGTTAAATTTCAAAAATTGATTTAAAAATATTTTTTAAATTATAAAATTGATTTATCAACAAAGTGTTTTAAAACTATTGAATTTCCATTCAAAAACTGTATAAACTTCCTTCATAAAAAAGAAGGAAATATATATGCTTGTTGTATGGGAAAAGTTTTATATTTTATTGTAAAGAGAGAAATGTATAAATTTTTATGGAAAGAAATTTTCTCTAAAGATAATTATTAAATTTTCCTATCAAATTGTGTAACTTAGATTTATTTGACCTGTAAAAAACACAAAGAAAAAATATATGCTTACAGATTTAATATCCATTTTATGTTTCTTTGCGGATGAATCATTTTTCTCGACCTCTTCACAAATTCTGTGTAGTTCGGCAGATGAAATTCCGAAGTCAACATAGATGTTTTCCTGTAAAAAAGAATAAAGATATATATAGTTATTTTCATTTCTTTATAAATAAAAAATATAGCAATCTATTCAAAAATCTTTTCCGTGAATTTTATTTTTAAGTTTATAAATAAAGCTCACATTTTTAAATTTTGATAAGCTAATTTAAAAAAACATTTAAGGTGAGATATATTGATAATTTAGTTAAAAAACAGATAATGAAAAATATTTTATTTTAAGCTATTTAATATATTTAATTTTATTTTAAGCTATTTAACTATACAAACAAATTATTAAATTGTAAAATTATTTCACGAATATAATATTCTCTTTTATAGATTATATTTATATTAATACAAAAACAATAAGAAAAAATATTAACGATGCGATAAGAAATATAGTTCAAATTCGTTTACATAAGAAAAAGAGGAATTAAAAAAATACAAAATAACACTCACTTCATTTTGAGAAAATAACTGACTCGACATTATGCCTAATATAAGCGTAGAACTCTTCACTCAACAGAAGAAGCAGGTCTTTATGCTACCGAGACGAAGACAGAATAACTTTCTTCCTTTCCAATTTTTATAAACCAAAACTCACCACATACCCGGATATATGAACTGCAGTGACGTAATAAGTGAATGACCTCACGGATATGGGGGGGGGGGAGAGGACAGGTGATTTCAGAACATATGGTGCTGGGGGAAAGAACATCCCTCGCCTCTTGGCAGTGGGGAGATATTTTTTTTCTTTTTGTGAAGGTGTGGCATTCGTGAATTGAAAGTTCTTTAAACACATTTTTTATAAGAATTTTTTTTTTATATAGCAGATTATATTTATCTTAATTTTTTTTTAAATAGAGGTTGATATTTAACTTTTGATTGATAATTATTATTAATTAAAATATTATTTTTACGAGGTTAAAAGTTGATTTGATAAGAATTTTTCAGTAGAGCAGATTATCACATATATAATATAATAATTAAATTTATATGTTGGTTTTTCGACTAATCTTTGATGAGCATAATTAATTAAGAAAAAGAACAATTCTAGATTCAATATAAAAAAATAATTAAATACTTTAATAATGAAATAAATATAAAATTTTAAAAATTGACTGTATTGTTTTTATTCAGTACAGAGAGGGTCGCTCACCTCTCCTGTTATATACTTAATTAAGAAAAAGAGGAATTCTAGATTCAACATAAAAAGATTAATTAATTAAAAAATACTTTAATAATGAAATAAATATAAAAATTTAAAAATTCTATTGAATGTATTGTTTTAATTCAGTATAGAGTGGGTCGATCACCTCTCCTGTTAGAATAGAATGTTCCTTTTTTCCACTAGGAGGCGTTTGTGGTGGGGGATGCACGGTGGGCGCAGGGGTACCGCAGGAGGGACCAGGAGGGCGGCGGTGGCACGGTGGTGGCGGCGGGGCGCGGAGGGATGCGGAGGGACGGTTGCTGCGTGGTGCGGCGGCGGCACGGTGCCGCAGTGCCGCCGCCGGCTGTCCTTAAACTGTTATTTTCCTACTACTTGCACGTAAAGCGTAGCAAATGAGGTGCGTTCGTTAATAACGAGGTTTTAAAATATTCAGATCTTGTTGATATAGTAGAGCGTACTTTGGATACAGTATAGTGGTCGAAATCTTTGTGTTCCTGTAAATATGCAGGGAGTAATTCTTATTATACTTCATTAACGTATATCTTATTCATAAAATGTGAAGTAGTTTAATATAATTAAAACACCCCCCAAACAATGTTTCCCCGTATAACATTATTTAGTGGAATACATTTGTGTGGCCCTGTAATTTAATAATAAATATTCTTTGCATCACAGATTATACAAAATGTATTTTTAGTACATATTTCATAGATTCATGTTGATTCTATTATATTCAAATGAGTGTAACACCATTAAAATGCATTTGAAACTTTTTTCCCCATTGACCGTAATGTAACGGAATACTTTTGATTGCCCCTGTAATTGATCAATGCATCCGATTTTCATAAAATTTGAAATAACTCGACAAAATTATGTAATAAATATACATTTTAAATTTCAAACGATTAAAATGCATTTGAAACTTTTTTCCCCATTGACCGTAATGTAACGGAATCCTTTTGATTGTCCTTGTAATTGATCTATCCATACGATTTTCATAAAATTTGAAATGACTCGACAAAATTATGCAATAAATACACGTTTTAAATTTCAAACGATTAAAATGCATTTGAAACTTTTTTCCCCATTGACCGTAATGTAACGGAATCCTTTTGATTATCCCTGTAATTGATCTATCCATCCGATTTTCATAAAATTTGAAATGACTCGACAAAATTATGTAATAATTATGTATTTTAAATTTCAAACGATTCGGTTGGGTAGTTTTTGCGTTGTTATATGCGGACGGACAGACAGACAGAAAGACAGACGGACAGACAGACGGACGGACTGAGCGACAACAATAGGTGCTACGTATTTACATAATTACGAACGCAACTAAAAATGGCGGATAAAATATGGTGGAACAAAAACTACAATGTCTCGAAAGTTATTCCATTTGTATGAAATTTCGTAAACTTTTCAGGATGCTAATTAGGATTCAAAAGTTAAACTTTAAAAAAAAATTAAATAAAATGACAGATTAAAAGTAAAAACAATTTGATTTAAATAAAATTAAAAATTTCGAGGCTAAACTTAAAAAGGAATTTTCAAGGACCCAAGAGACATTTAATCGAAATTTAAGTACATTAAAGGAAAGTAAAATACTAGACTATTTATTTTTTATATTATTAAAATAAAAAGAAAATATATTCCAGAAATTCACCTTTAAAATCAATTGTAGTATAATAAAAAGATTCTTCAGACGTCAAGGTGTTGAAATAGTTAGCAGAGCTTGTTCGCAGTATTAGAAGATCCTGTGACTCTTAGGATCAATTATTTTTAATTTCTTCTACAATAATTTACCTAAACTTGAAATGAAATAATCTGATGACATTAAAAGACATAAAAATACCTTTCATTTTCTTGCGCTACTGCACGATAAATCTTCTCGATGCCTTTTGATCAGTTTGTTGCATGAATCTTGAGTATCTTATGGCATTTGGGAAATTGGCAGTAATGAAGATAATGTTATTTCTTTGTCATTAATAAATAGTTTGTGCACTGAAGTAGGCATATAGAACCAGGGATGTAGTTTAAATCTACGAGCTGTTTGTTAGGAAAAATCTTCGAAATTGATCAAATAAATGACATGGATACAAGAAATTATTTATGACATAGAATCGTTTTATCAAATCTTCGTATACGCTCGTTATAGAAGCACAAATAGTTGTGTTTTCAAAGAATCGTTGAATTGTATTGCCATCATTTGAGCTTCCAAATCTGAGATTTGGTTTCTTGACAAGAAGTCTTTATTGTAAACGAAATATTTTTTGCATATTTTATTTTGTAATTTCAGTGTTCTTCTTTTCATGCAGAGTACGAGCTTTCCATTTTTTTTCTATCCAGTTTGTCTGCGAGTTGTAAGCCCTCTCTAAGCATCTTAGCATGTAACGTAGATATTCTGAATTCTAAATTATCTCTATCCTTTTCTAATTAAAATGTCATATCGGTATGAAGCTGTTTTGATGTTGTCTGACATAGGTAGCAACGTCGAGTATTACACTAATTCGTTATTAACGACTATTTCTTCTGTATCAATGATTGTATTAAAAGAAATAAGTTAATTCTCCTGTGTTTAATACAATACCATTCATTGACAGTTAGCTCCCGTATTTCTTGAAAAAAAAATGGATCTTGATTGGCCCGATAGTGAAATGAAGATCTCGGAATTTTCAAATTAACGATTCATGAATTATTCGCAACATTTATGTATTCTAGTAGCACGGGAGAAGTGAAAAATATATTAGAACCTTCTACCATCTTCATAGCTAAATATTTGTTTAAATGTAGATGCGTCATCACATCCTCACTTGTAAACCAAATCCAAATTGCTAATGTAGGCGAAAGTCATATTCATAAAGATTTTCACTCGCATTAATGAAATATGCTCAGTAGTTTTTATCAGCAAATATAGCCATTGACAAAGTAATTCTTCTAATTATAATAGAACAAACAAAATTACTACCTATAAAGATAAGAAAATGTTATTCTACCGGATCAGTAATAGAGAATTATTTTCATTTTTTCACTACTAAGCTTACTTATCAAATTAATGTAATCTTATGATTATAGTATTTATTTACAATATAATAGGAAATAAACTATTATAAAATTGAATAATTCAAAAAATTGAAAAATATGTATCAGCTAAATTATGTGAAAAGTAGTCAATTTCAAAAATTTTGAGGCGGCCGAAAAAGTGGCATTTTTACTTGCGGTTACTAAAATATGCATGAAATGTAGAAAGGCAGTTTTAGGCAGCTGGTTTTTTATGAATCACTAGAAAATAGCCCAAGTTATTATTTCCATTAAATTTCTTTGTGGAACACTGTGGAACATTTAAACTTTTTGATGTTTAAAAGCAAAAAAAATTCTAAAATTTTTTATCAAAAATGACAATGAATTTATTAATTTTTACGTGCTTAATATAAATTTTGTAATACATGCAAATAAAGTACATACTATCATAGTGTGAATCCATTTCAAATCATTAAAATCGGATAATATTATAAAATATAGCACGCGTTTAGAGGAACTGTCGTTTTGCTGTTTTTGTTCGCTCTAAATGATACTCCTTCAAGCATCATTTTTGAAATGATGCTGCTTGTAAGGGCAAAGCAAAAATCTTTTTTTAAATACAGATTCTAACTCCCCAAACATTATTCTAGCCAACTGTACAATCGAAATTCCCTAAATCGTAACTTCATTTTTCGACTTTTGGCCAGCTTTTTGGGTTTTTGCCCCACTGTGCGGCGGTCCGCCCCGGGTGTCACCCTCTAACGGGTGACACCCAATCTTTATTTACAAATAAAAAATATAGTCTTATAAGATTTTGGAAAAGAATTCTGAAATAAAATGAAAATTGTATCACACGACGCAACAGAGTTAATTTTCTTATATTTGAGAATGTGAAATTTTTATAAATAAGGTATGCACCAGAGAACAAAAACCATCCTATCCAACGAATGAATGGATAGTGAAAGCAAACTTCAAAAGAAAGACTTATCTTCTACTTATAGACACCGCGTTGACTTACGCAGATTATGGGTTAAGTGATGAGTCGCTCCTGTGTTTTTTTTTTCTTTTTTTTATGCAAGGAGACAAAAGGTAAATAAGGAATGGTACGGTCATTTGTTGTATTAACATAGAATTGTGATTGAAAAAATCAGACGGATTTGGGGGGGAGGGGAAGGAGGGGTAACATCCTGGTAAATGGGGATGACACCATGTACATCCGCCCGGGTGTCACCTATTCTAGCTTCGCCACTAAAAACCGCGCATGCAAAAAGAAAATACAGTCGATAAATACGCACATACACACGAAAACAGAAAAAAAATCCCACATACAATTTCACCATTAAATTCTGGATTTATTGAAATTTCGTCAGTTGTGATGAAGCACGATTTTTTGTATGAAACGTTTGCATAGGACTTCGGTGTTTCCGTTTTCGTTAAATCGAAGAAATATTCATTGCAAGCAAAATGATATCAAAACATTAAGAGTTCTTGATTAAATGAGATTTCACAATGTTTTTGAGTTCTGAACAGCTTATAAAAATTACCAATTAAAATAAAGAATCCAGAAATTACGTCAGTGAATTTATGACACATCAAAGTCAGTAACAGTTTCTTAGTCAAAGTTTTTAGCATAAGAAAAGAATAGCTTCTCTTCTATTCACTTTAGTAGTAGGATCTTTTTCTCTGTTCGAATTGAAATCTCTATTGTGTTCTACGCAAAGTCGCTTCTTTTTACACTCTACTGATCTGAACTAGACAACATTCGTTTTCCCCTCCTTATCTGGAAGTACAGCGTGATTATATATTAATATCATAACTTTACAGTTCTGTTAAAAGAAAACAAAAAAGTAAAAGCATGTTCTTAATTGGAAATGAAAAAAGAAAAAAAAAAGTTGAAAGCTTAGACTTAACACAATTATAAGTGTTCATGTGAGACCTCCAGAAACACAAACGATATCGAGATGGTACGATAACCCATCCCACACTTTTTTTAGAATGTTCGGTTTTGATTCTTTGGGCCCATTCAAGTATTACATTAACCTCTTTTTTTCATCATTTTGTAATCCTCCCTCCCCCTTGTATTGAAAAATAAGCAAATGCTGGACCCCCCCCCCCGCCCTTTTTGCTTGCGCAAGATTTTATGACAATGTAACATTAACCCTTTGGGGACGAGCGAAACGTATACGATTCAAAAATAGGCTTAAGGATCGTTATTTATCCCCACCAGTAAAATTTTATTGTAAAATTTGTGATATTTAATCGGAGCATTTTCTCGATTCGATAAGACACAATTTTCTGCTTTTAAAAACCATTGACAAAGCATTAAAAATTTTGTAAAAGACTCCCGCCGTGAAAGGGTTAACACTGTCTTCAATAGAAAATTAGTTGGCAATAAATTATATTATTAATTTATCAAATTTATATAAATAGACATGTAGGGGTTGTGATATTGAACTAAAGCAAAATCAATATATTGTTACAATTGTTATTGCATTAAACTATTAATAGAATACAAAATAGTTTTTATTACAATATTATTCATATTACTGAACAACAACAACGGCAACAGGATCTTTAAGAAATACAACAGGCCCTAACTGCATACGAAAAACCGGGTGATCCAAATGTCAGGGCGAACTTTAAAAATGAATAATTCGAAAACGAATCAAGATAAAAAGATACGGTTTGCACCAAACAGATGTAAAAGGAACCGGGTTTTGTGTGGCAACAAAAAAAAAAAAATAGTTCCGTTGGCGACCAACAGATGGCTCTATAGTGTTTATTGCATCAAAAGATGATTTACAAATGAAAAAATGTTGACGACATACAAGTCAGTTTAGTTACAGTTAATTAGTACTGCAGTAAATGTTCAATGTGGTCCATCAATCAGAAGTATAGCTGTGAAGCGAGGCACCACACCGTTTACAGCATTTAGTAGCATTTCTTGCATTATGGCAGACACATTTTGGCGGATGGCATCTTTCAGTGCTGGTGGGGATGACGGTTGTTCACGGTACATTTTTGACTTCAAGAATCTCCACAACCAAAAGTCACAGAGTGTGAAACCCGTCTGTGCTGCTTCCTCGAAAAAAATGGACCTATTATGAAATCAGCAGCGAAGCCTCATTAGATTGTCACTTTTGTCTTTTGCAAGGGTACCTCAACAAATTCCAACATAACTATTTTTCTTCGTTACCACACAAAACCAGGTTTATTTTCCATCCGTTTGGTGCAAATCGTATCTTTGTATCTTGATTCGTTTTCGAATTATTCATTTTTAAAGTTTGCTTGACTTTTGGATCACTCGACATTTGAACGACCCCGTTACGACATGTGTATCCAAAATTACGTACATTTCGCAGGCCCCTCCCCATAATGTTTTTCAAAATTCAACTGCAGTATTCATTTGCGCTACGTTTGTGCTGGTTTGTGCCACAAAAAGTTTCGTTTGGACGAACACAATCGGACGGGCCCAATTAAACGACACCCTGCCCCATCAACGAAATCAAAATTTTATAATGGATATTCTTTACGTAACCTTAAACTAAAATTATTCGTTATAACGAGAGCACGGAAGTGGCACAAACGAATGCAGTAATAAAATTTTGATTTCGTTGATGGGGAGGGTCTGCCGTTTTACTGACCCCGCCCCATTGTATTCTTTATAGCGAGAGAACGGAAATGGCACAAACGAAACTTTTTGCATCACAAACAAATTGTGCAGTCGAATTTTGAAAATCATTATGGAGCGGGGCCAGTGAAATGTACGTTTCAAAATTCATCAACGACAGTTGGTAGCGGTCAAATAAATACATAATCTTTAAAAATGCTTCAAAAAAAAAAAAAAAAAAAAAAAAAAAAAATCATACTGCGAAAGAAGCAGGAATGAGTTATTGTACCGCCTCAAATATCGTTCCTGTTTCTGAAGGAGCTCACATCAAACACTTATGTTATACTTGTGTTGAATTTAAACTTACTTTTGTTCCTCAGTATCTTTTCTTATTACTCTCAAATACAGTCGAGTCTCTATATAACGAAATCCATCGTTCAGACAAAAAATTCGTTATATAGAAAAATTCGTTGGATAGAGAACGGCAAAAGAAAAAAAAGATTCAATTAATATTTAAATTTTGAAACAGAATTGTTTTTGAGCTGTTTAATTAAGTTTTTGAAATATTTAATGGAATTTTGCCTGAATCTCAAACATTTTCGCCACTTCCTTTTTTTTCCCAATGTCTTATTGATTACTTTCAAAATTATTACTCTATCAGAGAGAGTTATGCTTATCCTAGAAGCAATTTTATAAAGCTGCAATAGAAGATCACACCAGCATAGATGATATTTAGTCACAATTCTTCATTCAAACTATCTCTTCAACAAAATTGCGACGAGTAGTCACAAACAACAAACATTCACTCTAAACTCTAAAAGTAAAAAGTGTAGTTTAGGTAGATGAAAACCTGCTGAAAAAGACGACCTTTTCTAGAACTGACCCCTTATCCATGCCTTACTATCCAAACCAAGAAACAAAGAATATTATTAAGACGACAATAGAATAGTTATCTTTTACATTGTAAAAAAAATCCGTTAAATTTACGACAAAAACTACAGACAGTAATGTTTCTAGCAGTTTTTGCAGTAAAAATTGTAATAAAATTAGATATAAATTTTTTAATTACATCTAATTTTACTGCAATTTTTTCGGCAAAAGCTTTTGGCAACATTGCTGCCAGCATTTTTTGCCGTAAATTTAACTTTTTTTTTTTTTTTTTTTACAGTGTAGGATGCTTTGTGATAATTGCAAATCGTTCCAATAGCAAGCAAATATTTCAATCTTTTCCAAGAACGCATGCTCATCTTGATTAAAACCAAGTCAAAAGTAATCATGCAAAAAGGATGTTTTTTCTTGGGGGAAAAAGGTAAATGCCCCCCCCCCCTTATTTTGACATAAAGAATAAGCTAGACGAATGCAACTATAAAATATAAATCAGAAATCAACGGAAAAAAATTATTCCACAAATAAATTGAAGCGTTTTTCTGAACATATGAAAGACCATTTTTGAAAAAATTCGTTAAATGGAGATATACATTTCGCTATATGGAGATTATTTTTAATGTAATCATGAAAAAATTGACCGTTCCTACAAAAAAATTCGTTAAATAGAGAAATTCTCTGGATGAAGTTTCGTTATAGAGAGACTCGACTGTAGTACGTTTTCTGATATCGTAATAAATTTAAGGTGATACAGTTAACTGTTTTTAGAAAAGTATAACGAACAAACATATTATTCAAACAAGTAAGAAAAATCATGCGTTAAGCATAGATTATGAAACAGTTTCATAATTTTTAACAAAACTTTGTTTATAGAAAATTGTCATCTATGGGTGACCATGTAACTAATTCTTTGCGTGGCTCTGTATATCATTTTATCTATATTCTACAAACATTTCTTAGTAAACTGAAAGCAGTTCAACTTAAAAATGCATAACTTACTTAAATACCACCTTTAAGTTAATTACCCTCATATTCAGTAACCTTTATGAGCTCTTTTGTGTAACTCTGTGTACGAATTATAACATTTATATACACCATATAATTTGCAGAACATTTAGTGAAACTTAAAAGCGCATATTATAATTGAAAATGCATTTCAACCATCCATCAGCTGTCATCAATAATATACAGTACTTCGGATAAGAATGTAAGATTTGAAATATATTGCGTGTCCCTGTAAATGCTATACACTTCATATTATGCGTTAAATATTAAGTGTCAGCGGCGTATATCAATTTTTTGATACTTAAAATTACATTAATATACATTTACTTTAATAATTACATTATTAAAATATGTCGCAAACAATTCCCCCATTTATTATTGTGTTATTGAATTCTTTTGAGTGGCCCTGTAAATGAATAATAACGATTATTTTGACTGCATATTTTTCAGAATGCGTATTTTAGTGCAGTTTGAAAATCCATGTAAATTTGAATAAGTTTGACAGGGTGTAACACCTTTAAAAATCGATTTTTTCCCATTGGCCGTAATGTATCCGAAATCTTTTGACTATCCCTGTAAATAAACTAATGATAGTAGAAACTTTATTTTCAATAGGGTTCGTGCTAGGGTAAACATCAATAACATATAAAAATTTCATAGCGATCCGAGAATACTTACGGGAGTCAGAGAGCGGACAGACGGCCAGACAGCCATCCGGCCATCCGGACAGACGGACAGAAGGTCAGACAAACCGAATGCATAAACACTTTTCAACTTTGTTGGAAAGTGTTAATAATAAAAATACGTAAAATGTTAATTTGTTCTTGAAAACTGATTTATGCATGAAATTAATTTCTTTTGACTTATATAAAGGCTATGATATGTATATTTACTGTTAAAAAAATCATTTCTATCTCTATTTTACAGTAAAATACACGATGTTAAATATTTAGCAAAATATACTTCATTTTATATGTCGATATGTTCAAAGTGTCTTTAATTTTTTTACGCAATGTTTAATTTTTTATGGGGAAAACATTGTTATTCATATTTTTAAAAATATACAACTGAATTAATAACTTTTTCAGCAATATGATTGTTTCAACTGCAATTATACCTGCAATGATATCTATTAAAGACAAGTAAGAAAAATTATGCTTTAAGCATAGATTATGAAGCACTAATGAAATCTTTGACAAAACTTTGTTATTTAGGGAAATAATAGTGTAGAGTTAAATATACCCAAATATGTATTCCAGTACTTTTGAACAGCCCTGTATTTCATATGTCAATTGATATAATGGGAAAATTTAGTTTAGCAAGAAAATACCCAGTAGCTTGAAATTTCTTTTTCAGCATTTCATACTATTAGATGGAAACATACTTGAATACTTTTGTTCAGCCCTGTAGTTTACATTGTACCTTTATTACACGTCAGCATTAGGCTAAAATTTATTGTAAACTAAAACACTTTTAAAACAACTGAAATCACATTCCCATAAATTATCATTCATAGGCGTCCATGTACCGAATTCCTTGCGTGGCCCTGTATATCCTTTTATCTATATTCTGCAAACATTTCTCAGTAAATTGAATGAAGCTCAGCGTAAAAATGCATAGCTTATTTAAGAACCACGTTTAAATAATTTATGCTCATATTCAGTAACGTTGGTGAGCTCTTTTGGGTAGCCTTGTATATCAACTATAACATTTATACACACCATATAATGTGATAAACGCGCATATCATAATTAAAATGCATTTCATCCCTCCATCAGCTTTCATCGGACACATATACGGTACTTCGGAAAGAATATACTAATTGAAATCTTTTGTATGGCCCTGTAAATGCTATGTACTTCATATTATGCAAGACAGCAGCGTATAATTTATATTAAGCTTCAGTGACATATGTAAATTTTATTGTACATGAAACAGCTTAATATATTTAAAACTAGCTGACCCGCCCGGCGTTGCCCGGGACCGTAATAACAATATTTAAAAAACTTTAAATTTGTATGGTTTTATCAATAACTCGAAGCATGCAGAAATGCCTTGTCGTCGCATCTGACTGTGTGAAAAATCGGTTTAAAAAACAGCAACTAATATTAAGCTCTAAAAATACTTAAATTTAGCAATGAGAAACGCGGAAGGGAACATGTATCCAACGATTGCGTTATTTTCGTGTTAAAGTGTTGATATTTACCCGTAAAAATCGTTAAGTCACGTAACTAATAATTTTTTTCGTATAGAAATTCCAAGTGAAATATTTTGAATTTCAAACTAATTATATCACTCTTAAATCCGACTATACCGTGAATGCAATCGATACTCGATGATAAAAGGTTGGTACATAGTATTATAATTTCAGAGCCATTTAACAAAAGTGTATATTTTAAATCAAAGCATGCGTAATGTTCACTCTGTGGACAAATTCCTAACTGTAAACTTTTGCACCGTAACCATAACCTGTCTGTAACCTAACTGCGACTTAACAGTACCCTACCGTAACTTAAATATAACATAAATGTAACTTAGCCGTCACTTTATTGTAACTTATCCGTATTCTAACCATAACAAAAATACAACCTAACCATATATTGGGTTCATGTCCACGGAAATCATTTGTCTTGTTCGGATCTTGGTTATGATTCATTAGAATATTTTCGTCGGGTTCACATTTGGTTCGATTCAGATTTCAGGTATTTTTTGAAATTCGATTTTAATGTTCGGGTCGGATTTATGTCTATGGAAATTATTTTGCCTTGCTCGGATCTGGTTATGGTTCTGTGAAATATTTTTGTCGGGAACAGATTTGGTTCAATTCAAATTTCGGCGTTTTCTACAAATGGAATTTTTGGGTTCAGGTCTTTCTGCGTGTTCATGGACATTATTATGTCTTGTTCGAAAAAGAACATGCTTCATTGGAATATTTTTGTCAAGTTCAGATTTGGTTCATTTCAGATTTCGAGATTTTTTCAAAGAAATTTTTTAGGTTCAGATTCGGTTCATGTGCATAGAAATTTTGTCTTATTCGGATCCGGATATGGTTCTTTGGAATATTTTTTTTCAGGTTCAGATTTGGTTCGATTTTGGTTTTCAGGTATTTTTTTTCAAATAGAATTTTTAGGTTCGAATCCCGTTCATGTTCACGGAAATTATTTTATCATACTCGAGTCCGGTTATGATTCTTTCTAATATTTTGATCGGATTCAGGTGTGGTTTGGGTCAAATTTCAGGTTTTTTCAAATCGGATTTTTTAGGTTCGAATCAGGTTTATGTCTATGGAAATTATCTCGTCTTGCGTGGATCCAATTATAGTTCTTTGGAATACTTTTATCGGGTTCAGATTTGATTCAATTCAGATTTCGGGTTTTTCTTCAAATGGAACTTTTGGGTTCGGGTCTTCTTGCTTGTTCACGAAAATTATTCTGTCTTGTTCGAATAAGGACATGCTTCACTGGGATATTTTTGCCAAGTACAGATTTCGCAATTTTTAAAAAAAAAAATTTTTGGTTTCAGATTGGGTTCATGTCCATGGAAATATTTTATCTTGTTCGGATCCGGTTGCGGATCTTTGAAATAGTTTTGTCAGATTCAGGTTTGGTTCGATTCAAACGTCAGGTATTTTTTCGAATGGAAGTTTTATGTTCGTATCGGGTTCATGTCCACGGAAATTATTTTGTCTTACTCTAATCCGATTATGGTTCTTTCGAATATTTTGGTCGGATTTAGATGTGGTTTGGGTCAAATTTCAGGATATTTCAAATGGAATTTTTTAGGTTTGAGTCGGGTTTATGACCACGAAAAGTATTTTGTCTTGCTGGGATCGGGATATAGTTCTCTAGAATATTTTTATCGGTTTCAGATTTTGTTCGGGTCATATTTCGAGTTTTTTTAAAAGAAAATATTTAGGCTAGGATCAGGTTTCATGCCTACTAAAATTATTTTTCCTTGTTTGGATCGGGTTACGCTTCATTTGAACATTTTTACGGGATTGAGATTTGGTTCGGGCCAGTTATCAAATCCATAGTTTTTTTTTTTTTTTTTTTTTTTTTTTTTTTAACAGAATTTTTAGTTTTGGGTCGGGTTTATACTCACAGAAATTTTGCCTATCACGGCTCGGAGTGTGGTCTGTTTTTTTTCTGGTTGGGATCGGGTTATGTGTTAATTAGTCTAAACATTAAGTTATAATCAGTTTTGCTACTATTCTTTTTATGGCTATTGCTGATAATTAATTTACTTTGCTATTTGATAATTTATTATGGTGTATGAATCGTTTGCGGATTCGAACAATTGTACGCCAAACAGCTATATTCTATTTTTGTTTTAAAAACAAATTAAAGACATAATACAATTTTAAATTGAATAGAATGCATTTAAATTTTATCAATGATAAAAAAAATAAACTCCTAGAAAAGTGTTGTGTAATTTTTTTTTATTGCAACACAACTAATGACTCATACATTCTAATGTTCTAAATGCAAAAAATCTGCGTACAACCATACAGTAAAAAGAAATTGAGTGGAAGTATGCATGGAGGAACAAGATAGGTGGAGGTGAACTAAGCCTTAAAAAAGGTTTGCAATGTGAATCCATTTATCGCTCAAATTTTAGTGTACCAAACAAAAGCACGTGGAAAATTGGAAAGCTTCCAAAAAAGGAAAGGATTTTGTATTAATAAGACGGATTGAAAGAAATTAATTACAGCTAAAGCATTTTTAAGAAGAAATAGGAAATTTTTAAAATGGTCTTTGTTCTATTATTATATATTAAAAGAAATGTTTACTTTTAAAATAATTGAAATTGGGAAATTATTATTATTATTATTATTATTAAATGTCATTATTATTATTAAATTTCAAATTAAAATTAAATAAGAAATTGAAAACGTTTGATACGAACTAAAAATTGTATTATTAAAAGTTTTCTTTTTACAGTAATTTTTATTAACACTTTTCAACAAAATTGAAAAATGTTTATGCATTCGTTTTGTCTGTCCGTCTGTCCGCGCTCTAACTCTCGTAAATATACTCGGAATGCAAAGAAATTTTACCATGTTATTGAAGTTTACACAAGCACAAACCCTATTAAAAATGAAGTTTCTACCACGATTAGTTCATTTACAGGGACAGTCAAAAGTTTTCGATTATATTAGGGCCAAAGGGGAAAAATCGTTTAAAATTAATTTTAAAGATGTTGCGGTCGGACAAACGTATTCACATTTATTTGCATCTACGAAAAGCACACTAAAATATGCAGCTAAAAGAATAGTTATTCATTTACAGGGCCACACAAAATAATTCTAATACATGATAATAAAGGAGGAAATTGTTTGCGACATATTTTAACGATGGTAAACGGTATCATGCGTAATCAAATTGATATACGTCGCTGAGACTTAATATGAGTTATTTCACGCATAATACGAAGTGCATAGCATTTACAGGGACACACAAAAGACTTCAAAAAGCATATTCTATTCGAAGTACTGTATATTACGCATGGTAACTGTTCATGGATAAAAGGCATTTTTAATTATGATATGCGCTTTTAAGTGTCACTAAATGTATTCACATTATATGGTGTGCATAAATGCTATAATAGTTACACAATTCAGATATACAGGGTTACTCAAAAGAACTCGGAAAAGTTACTGAATGTGAGTGTAATTTACTTAAAGGTTTGTTTTTAAAAAAGTTTTGCATTTTTATGTCGATTCGCATTTAGTTTATCGTGAAATGTTTGTAGAATATAGATTAAATGATATACAGGGTCACGCAAAGAACTGGATACAGGTTTGTTTAAGGATGATAAT
Source organism: Maratus speculifer (assembly GCA_964019185.1). Classification (NCBI taxonomy): domain Eukaryota; kingdom Metazoa; phylum Arthropoda; class Arachnida; order Araneae; family Salticidae; genus Maratus; species Maratus speculifer. The sequence goes on from OZ025290.1 coordinate 82,747,418, forward strand.
TTCTGGAAATATGATTTAAATAGTTTAAAGAGTGTTGTTGTTTGATTAACATTTTTTATTTATTTTTTTATATAATTAATTTTAGCAAAATACTTTCGTGTAATAAAGGCAGGGGTGCCCAGAAGAGGGGTTTGATGACGCAAAATGCATCATACAATTTTTTTTTTTTTTTTTTTTTTTTTTTGGGGGGGGGGGGGGAGAGATTTTGAGAAAAAATAATTTTCTTTTTTTTTGGGGGGGGGATTTTTAAATTCTTAATATTTCCTTCTTTTACTGTTATTATTATTATTATTAGCCTCCAATGCTCTTTCTTTCAGACAAGCTAAAAAATGTCATGCCATCAGCCCTGAATTTTCTACTGAACTGATTTTGATAATTATTTTTTTAAATGAAAGCTATTTATTTGTAGTTGTGCCCATTTTAGTTATTTTTTAAGTTATTTCCATTTTTATATTTTATTTTTAATTTTAAATGCTTTTTACGATATTTCTTCAAAATGGTGGCAATTCAGTTTAGCTTTTCTCTCGATAATAAAAATTTCACGCAAAGGAAAGTAAGAGTGTTTAAAATGATATAATGTTGCTTAAACTGTAATGTTGAAAAATTATAATATTGCAACATTATAAAAAAAGTGATACTATAATTTTGCTTATTTGCTCAACGCTTAAAGCTGCACAAATAAAAATGTATGTTAAATTTGCAGCGAGACTAGATCCTTGAATGGGTCGGGTTGTGTATTTTACCTGAACACGAAAATTCTATTCAAATCGGAATCCAACATAAATGTTTTTTTATCGATCTGAACCGCTAATATTTGAATTCGAATCCGACACATAAACAGTATTCCGCCTGAAACAGAGCTAATTTTAATACTTACAACGCTATTAAAAAATTCCAAAACATGTTTTAAAACAAATATTGTTAGCATATAATCATGCTTTACATTAATAAGAACAATTTTTGACAAATATAAAAATTTTACTTCTTCAAAATAACAGCATTATCAATAGTTTTGAGAAACAATTAATAAACAAGTTGGAAATTACACGTAAAGCGTAACAAATGAGGTGCATTCGTACGATAACGAAGTTTTTAATATATTCAGATCTTGCTGATATAGTAGACAGTATTTCGGTTACATTATAGCAGTAGAAATTTTTGTGTTCCTGTAAATATACAGGAAGTAATTTTTATTACACCTCAGCAACGTATATCATATTCATAAAATGCTAAATAGTTTAATATAATTAAAACACGCCCCACAAACAATGTTTCTCCGAATAGCTTTATGTAATGGAATACTTTTGTGTGCTCCTGTAATTTAAAAACAAATATTCTTTGCATCACAGATTGTACAGAATGTATATTTTAGTATATATATACTTCATAGGTTCATGTCAGTTTATTATGTTTGAATTAGTTTAACACTATTAAAATGCATTTGAAACTTTTTTTTCCCATTGACCGTAATGTCATGGAATATTTTTTATTGTTCCTGTAATTGATTTATGTATCCAATTTCTATAAAATTTAAAATGACACGACAAAATTATGTAATAATTATTTGTTTTAAATTTCAAATGATTAAAATGCCTTTGAAACCCCCTTGACCGTAATGTAACGGGATACTTTTGATTGTCCCTGTAATTCCTCTATGCATAATTGATCTATCTTAAATTTGAAATAACTTGACAAAATTATGTATTAATTATGTATTTTAAACTTCAAATTATTCGGTTGGGTAGTTTTTGCGTTGTTATATGCGAATGGACAGACAGACGGATGTACTGAACGACAACTATAGGTGCTACGTATTTACATAATTACGAAAGCACCTAAAAACAACAGATATAAAGCATAATAAAATTTGAGAGCTGTAAAATAAATGAGCTGATTTTCACGCAGTAAAAATTTCGATTCTTATGTTTTTAAAATTATTAGAAAATAAATTACACATATTTTAAGATTAATCGCATTTAAATACGAAAAATGAAGCATAAATACAGGGTTTCGATATTACCCGGATAATAGAGATACTAGAGATACTAGAGATACTAGAGATACTAGATAAATAATTCAGGGATAAAAAAAAAAAAAAAAAAATCAAGATGAATATATAAAAAGAAATTTGTTTTGTTACATATTAATAATTGCATTTAAATAATATTTAAAATATAATAATGAAAACATTCTTTTAAAATCATGTATGAAAACATAGTAAGTAATAAATATTAATCTGAAATACAGATTTCTGATTGCAAACGATTTTCAGATATTAGAAAAATAATGTTATCTTTTCAAGAAAAATGTTAAAAGATTTTCTATTTTGATATTTAAAACACATATAATTAAATAATCAACAAAATTTTTACCTGTGAATCGCTGTCTAATAAAAAATTCGACGATAAAAAACAAGAGCAATCAAATACGGGTTTTAACCGATTTGAATTCATAGGCAAATCAAAGCACGTGGTTTTGTTTGGACTTAATGTGACTTAATGTAGGGTTACATTTTTGGCATCACCCAAATCATTATAGTTCACCTCCAGTATATTCTTCCTCCATGGGAAGTATGTCTTGGGGTGACGCCAAAAATGTAACCTTAAAATCCGCTAAATTAAGTCCAAATAAGCACGAAAAAAGCATGTGCTTTGACACGCCGATCAATTCAAGCTGGTTTAAACCCGTATTTCTTTGTTTTTTTACCTTTTAAACTGTTATTGAATAGATGACTAAAATTTCGTTTAAAAAATAACGTTTTGTGCCATTATTGGCTGTAATACACGATCGGAATGCATAAAAGTTACAAATATATCAATCATAGGCAAGAATTATTTGATTATTTTTATCATATGACTTTGAAATATCAATATAGAAGCATCATTTAAGATTTTGCTTGAAAAGTTAACATTCTTTCGTTAATGTCTTAAAATCGTCTGCACTCTGGAATCTAGATTTTAGATTAATATTTGTTATTTAAATTTTCACGCATGATTTCAAACGAATGTTTTCATAAATATATTTTATATATTGACATAGAATTACTAAAATGTTGTTAAATCATAAATATCTTTCACCTACGTTATAAAGTATTAAAAAGTTCTGAAAAAAAAAGATTACTTTTAATAATAAATTTTTTAGTTCAAATCAAATGTTTTCAATATTTTATTTAATTTTATTTTGACATTAAATGATTTCGAATTTACCAATTTCAATTATTTTAAAAGCAAACAATTTTAAAAATAAATAATATAATAGGAAAAAAAAAAGACCATTTTAAAAAATTACCATTTCTTCGTAAAATATGCTTCAGCTGTAATTCATTTCTTTCAATTCGTCTTATTAATACAAAATCCATTCCACATGCTTTTGTTTGGGACATTAAAATTTGAGCGATAAATGGTTTCATATTGCAAACCTTTTTTGTTTAATTTAACCTTTACCTATCTTTTTCCTCCATGGCATAGAACAGCTGTGGTAAAAAATTATCATTTAAATTGACAGTTTGCCAGTCTATGAATTTTAAAGATCTGTCCCAGCTTTTTTAATTATTTCTGCGAAAATTTTATGCAACCAACCAACCATAAGCAAATGAAAGGAAAAAAATAAGAAAAAAGGCGATTTTTTATGAGAGTGAGCTTTGCAATTTAATTAATTACTCAATTAATAAATATAATTTCGAAATTCTGAAGCTCAGGTGCATCAGGAGAGATTTGGGGCTACTCTCAAAAAAATTTTGAGCTTCGTACATGCTGTAGATTTTGCTAGCCATCGCAGACACACACACACACATACACACACAGACAGAGCGTTTTGTTCTTTTATTAATATAGATATGTCACACACAATTCCCCCTTTTACCATTATCTAATGAAATTCTTTTGTGTGGCCCTGTAAATGAATAATAGCTACATTTTCACCTTATATTTTATAGAATGCATATTTTAATATGTTTGACAGGGTATAACATCTTTAAAATTCCTTTGAAACGATTTTCCCCATAGGCCGTAATGTAATGGGAAACTTTTGATTCGCCCTGTAGATAAACTAATCATGGTAGAAGCTTCATTTTCGATAGGACTTGTGCTAGGGTAAACGTCAATAACGTCCTGAAATTTCATGGCAATCCGAGTATATTAACGATTTTTCCCCATGGGCCGTAATGTAATGGAAAATTTTTGATTCGCCCTGAAGATAATCTAATCATGGTAGAAACTTCATTTTCAATAGGGTTCGTGCTAGTGTAAACGTCAATAACGTCCTAAAATTTCATGGCAATCCGAGTATATTAACGATTTTTCCCCATAGACCGTAATGTAATGGGAAACTTTTGATTCTCTCTGTAAATAAACTAATCATGGTAGAAACTTCATTTTCAATAGGGTTCGTGCTAGGGTAAATGTCAATAACGTCCTAAAATTTCATGGCAATCCGAGTATATTAACGATTTTCCCCCATAGGCCGTAATGTAATGGGAAACTTTTGATTCGCCCTGTAGATAAACTAATCATGGTAGAAACTTCATTTTCAATAGGGTTCGTGCTAGGGTAAACGTCAATAACGTCTTAAAATTTCATGGCAATCCGAATATATTAACGATTTTCCCCCATAGGCTGTAATGTAATGGGAAACTTTTGATTCTCTCTGTAGATAAACTAATCATGGTAGATACTTCATTTTCAATAGGGTTCGTGCTAGGGTAAACCTCAATAACGTATAAAAATTTCATAGCAATCCGAGTATATTTACGGGAGATAGAGCGCGGACAGACGGATATCCGGCCAGGCGGACAGACGGCCAGACAAACCGAATGCATAAGCACTTTTCAACTTTGTTGGAAAGTGCTAAAAAAACAGAAAAAAAAATGTATTCATATACAGTAGAACCCCGATAATCCGGATCGGTTTTTTCATTTTTTTTTCCAACTTTAAGAAGCGATTGGCGAAATTTTTTTGTTTTATTATACAGAATACGACGATGCAACAAATTAATGTTATGGAAATTAGCCAATCGCTTCTCAAACTTGAAAAAAAAAGTGAAAAACCCAATCCGGATTATCGGGGTTCTACTGTAATAAGAAAGCTGTAATAGGCATTGAATGAAATGATGAAACTGGAGCGTTAATTAATTGTTGTAGATACGGATTTTAATGATTTTTAGCACTTTCCAACAAAGTTGAAAAGTGCTTATGCATTCGGTTTGTCTGGCCGTCTGTCCGTCTGGCCGGATGGCCGTCTGTCCGTCTGTCCGCGCTCTAACTCCCGTAAATATACTCGGATTGCTATGAAATTTTTATACATTATTGAGGTTTACCCTAGCACGAACCCTATTGAAAATGAAGTATCTACCATGATTAGTTTATCTACAGAGAGAATCAAAAGTTTCCCATTACATTACGGCCTATGGGGAAAAATTGTTAATATACTCGAATCGCAATGAAATTTTAGGACGTTATTGACGTTTATCCTAGCACAAGTCCTATTGAAAATGAAGTTTCAACCATGATTAGTTTATCTACAGGGCGAATCAAAAGTTTTCCATTACATTACGGCCTATGGGGAAAAATCGTTTCAAAGGAATTTTAAAGATGCTATACACTGTCAAACATATTAAAATATGCATTCTATAAAATATAAGGTGAAAATGTAGCTATTATTCATTTACAGGGCCACACAAAAGAATTTCATTAGATAATGGTAAAAGAGGGAATTGTGTGTGACATATTTTAAATATATTAAGCTTTTTCGTGTATAATAAAATTGATATATGTCACTGAAGCTTAATATAAATTATACGCTACTGTTTTGCATAATATGAAGTACATAGCATTTACAGGGTCATACAAAAGATTTCAAATAGTATATTCTTCCCGAAGTACCGTATATGTATCCGATGATGAAATGCATTTTAATTATGATATTCGCGTTTATATTTCGCTAAATATATGCACATTATATGGTGTGTATAAATGTTATAGTTGATATACAAAGCTACCCAAAAGAGCTCACCAACGTTACTGAATATGAGCGTAAATTATTTAAACGTGGTTCTTAAATAAGCTATGCATTTTTACGCTGAGATGCATTCAATTTACTGAGAAATGTTTGCAGAATATAGATAAAGGGATATACAGGGCCACGCAAAGAATTCGGTAGATTGACGCCTATGAATGATGATTTATGACAATGTGATTTCAGTTGTTTTAAAAGTGTTTTAGTTTACAATAAATTTTAGCCAAATGCTGACGTGTAATAAAGGTACAATGTAAACTACAGAGCTGAACAAAAGTCTTCAAGTATATTTCCATCTAATAGTATGAATTGCTGAAAAAGAAATTACAAGCTACTGGGTATTTTCTTGCTAAGCTAAATTTTCCCATTATATGAAGTGACATATGAAATACAGGGCTGTTCTAATGTACTGGAATACATATTTGGGTATATTTGGCTATACACTATTATTTCCCTAAATAACAAAGTTTTGTTAAAGATTTCGTTAAGTGTTGGAAAGTGCTTCATAATCTATGCTTAACGCTTGATTTTTCTTATTTGTTTTTTTTTCTTTTTAGAATGAAAAATTTCAATTTTAGGATTACTTTGGTTATGAAATGCCAGAAGTTTATGAAAGAACTGAGTCGGGTCGAGTCACTGAAATACACGGCTTGGGCTATGAACTGCGACAAGAAAAATGGGTCTGGCTTGAAGTTTTATGCGCGCGCAAATCGCTATTACTGCTTTTTGCAGGATTGTTTTCAATAAAACAGTGTTTCCGACGTGAAAAGGTTGTAACGGGATGCGTGACGAGTCTAACATGTTCTATGTTCGATTACTTTTTCAAGCTCAGTCAAATCCCGTATATTGCATACTTTTACGTGCAAAATCCATTTATCAATGGATAAATATCATTTTTTATAATTTTGTTTTTTATAAGCCTGGAATCGTTGTTGCAATAAAATTACTGCAGCAATTTTTTGCAAAGTAGTAAAAAATATTTCTAATCACTTTCAAAAATAAAAGATAGTAAATTCAAGATAAGAGTACTCTTTTCCGGTATGTTATATTTACTGGAGTCAACATTAAGAATCTTCGAGACAATTTTATTGTTAGTGTACTTCTTAACTTGTTTTTTGGGATGTTGAAGATGATTTGCAGAACTAACTAAAAAATACCAAATACTTAATGTATATGTAAACATGCACACCTGTAATACTTAAAAAAATTCTTACCTATGCTGCCTATAAAGATGACATAAAATACAAAATAAAAATTATGTTTATTTCTATACATATAGATGTTTCGCCGTTGTTGTTATTGTTTGCTTATGCTAATTGTCGTTTTTCTATTCAAATTTCTTGCATATATATATATATATATATATATATATATATATATATATATATATATATATATATATATATATATATATATATACATATATATATAACGAAGGGAAGATGGATACGCCAAGCATAACGCACACACTTCTTCAAAGGCAGCAATGCAAGTTTAAGAATTACAGGGTGTTCAATTTTTTTTTTTTTTTTTTTTTTTTTTTTTTTTTTTTTTTTTTTTTTTTAATTATTGATACTTAACGTATACAATATAGGGTTATGTATGGAATAGCATATCAGATAAATGGCCTTCACGACTTTGCTGGCACATACGCACTGTTTTTTCTTGAAATTTTTCATGCCCGTTTTGCATAAATGAGGCTGAATTTAAGGCTGAAGTTGACACAGCCGGCGGCGTAGAGTTTCCTCCTTCAAGACATGGCTTGTTGACATAAGAATATAGAGTCAAGTATCGCAAGGGCAAAATTCCACCGGTATATTTTCCAATTAATCTTCGTCTTTTTTTAACTAAAAAATTCTGCCATAAAAAAGGAAATTTTTCAAAAAAAAAAATATATTGTTGGTGGAAGTATAATTTTACGATGATCAGACCCTGAAAATAAGAACTTCTGACAAAAAACTTTTTACGGAATGGAATCCTTGCTTTCCGGACTGGAAATCCCGAAAATCTTACACAACTACCTTGCTCAGGCCTCATGAATTGAACCTGTAAACTTTGGCACCGAGCCAGTCATATTTCAATATATATAATTTTCGCGTAAACCATATATAAGGTTCTAAGCAAAGGAATAAAAAAAATAATTTAAATAAAAATCATAAAATAAATAAAAACAAACAAACAAAAAATAATTTCACACAATTTGATTTTAAATAAACATATAGGGTGGATCTAAACTCTTGGGCAAAATTTTAAGGGGCGATAGAACACATCAAGACAAATAATATTAAATAGGAAACTAAGGGTCTCAAACGTTTTCCGAAGGAGATAGGCGCCATTAAAGTTTAGGGCCCAAAATTTCAAATAAAGATAAAAAACGTAAAAATTGGTCGATTGATTTGCGGTTTTCACTAAAACTATTCTTTATGTCATTATTTTCTTAAAAATAAATTATGAAGATAAATTTTAACTTTAGACTTTGAAGTAACGAGCATCTATTTTTTGCCGTTATTTTTTTGCATCTCATTAAATATTTTCGGAAGCTTAAACTTAAATTTTAAGCTCAAAATCTGAATAGCTGGGAGGGGTTCAGTAGCCCAAACTGAACTGTGTTTAGAGGTTCAAATTTCAAATAATTATAAAAAACGGAAAAATTGGTCGATTCGTTTGCGGTTTTCGTCAAGACAAATAATATTAAATGGGAAACTAAGGGTCCCAAACGTCTTCCGAAGGAGATAGGCGCCATCAAAGTTTAGGGTCCAAAATTTGAAATGATTATAAAAAATGGAAAAATTGGTCGATTCGTTTGCGGTTTTCACTAAAACTATTCTTTAAATCAATATTTTCTTGAAAATAAATTTTAAAGATAAATTCCAAAAAATGCCGATAGAGGGCGCATTAAACTTTGAAGTAACGAATAACTATTTTTCACGGTTATTTTTTGCATCTCATTAAATTTTTTAGAAGCTTAGACATAAACTTAAATTTGAGCTCAAAATCTGAATCGTTAGGAGTGGTTAAGTAGCGCAAACTGAACTGTGTTCAATGGGGAGGGGGGGGGGGAGATGCTCAAATTTCAAATTAATATAAAAAACGGAAAAATTGTTAAAGCTATTCTTTATGTCGGTATTTTCTTAAAAATAAATTTTAAAAATAAATTTCAAAACATTTCATAAGAGGGCGCTTTAAATTTAAGAGTAACCAACAATTATTTTTAACCGTTATTTTTTGTATCTAATTAAATGCTTGCAAAAGCTTAGTCTTAAATTTTGAGCTCAAATTTTGAATCGTTGGGAGGGATTAAGAAGCGCAAATTGAACTGTATTCAGGAATTGAAATCCCCCCCCCCCCCTGAACACAGTTCAATTTTCAGCTACTAACGATTCAGATTTTGAGATCAAAGTTTAAGTCTAAGCTTTTGAAAGCATTTAATTAGATTAAAAATTAACAGTTAAAAATAGTTGTACGTTACTCCAAAGTGTAAGGTGCCCTCTATCAGCATTTTTTGAAAGTTATCTTTAAAATTTATTTTCAAGAAAATACTGATTTAAAGAGTAGTTTTAGCGAAAACCGCTAGCGAATCGACCATTTCCCCCCCCCCCTTTTTTTTTTATAATAATTTGAAATTTGAACCTCTGAACACAGTTTAGTTTGGGCTACTTAACCACTCCTAACTATTCAGATTTTGAGCTTAAAATTTAAGTCTAAGCTTCCGAAAACATTTAATGAGATGCAAAAAATAACGGCAGAAAATAGTTGTACGTTACTCCTAAGTCTAAACCGCCCTCTATGGGCATTTTTTGAGACTTAACTTTAAAATTTATTTTCAAGAAAATATTGATTTAAAGAGTAGTTTTAGAGAAAACCGCAAACTAATCGACAAATTTTTCCGTTTTTTTACAATCATTTGAAATCTGAACCTCTGAACACTGTTCATTTTGAGCTACTTAACCACTCCTAACTATTCACATTTTGAGATAAAAATTTAAGTTTAAATCTACAATGGATATTAATGGACATTCCGAAAACATTTAATGAGATGCAAAAAGTAATGGCAAAAAATAGTTATTTGTCAATCCTAAGTCTAAAGCTACCTCTATCGGCTTTTTTTTTTTAATAACCTTTATAATTTATTTTCAAGAAAATAATAACATAAAGAATAATTTTGGGGAAAACCACAAATCAATCGTCCAATTTTTCCGCTTTTTATATTTATTTGAAATTTTGGATCCTAAACTTCAAAAGCGCCTATCTCCTTCGGGAAAACGTTTGGGACCTTCCTATTTAATATTGTTTGTCTTGATGTATACGATCACCCCTTAAAGTTTTGTCCAAGAGTTTAGATACACCCTGTATAAGTCTATTTAAACAGTTGAAACATAAAAATGCTTATTAACTATCATCATGAATATTTTCAACAAACATGCATTCATTTGGTGATATTTACTGTAAGAACACCCGAAACGCAGGATTCTGTTGACACAGCACCATATGTAAACAGAATTTTTTTCGCACAACCCCCCCCCCCCCCGCCCCCGTCTTTCTTACTGTATATACAAGGGTGAGTTTGTTTTAGTCTAAGAGCACTACTTATTTACTGAGGGTATAAAAACAGTAAGTTAAAAATTTGTTGATGCTGCAATACTATATTGTTTTTTATAGTTGCATTGCTTTTACTACAGTTTTAAATTTTCTGTGCTCATATTCTTCTCTGAATTTTTGCCAGAACTAATGCTTAAAAAGCTACCCACGATAAAAAATAAAAAAAGAAGTTGTATGGGGGAGGAATTACAAGCCAAACATCAATTTTTATTGGGGGGGGGGGGGGAATCTAAACAAAAATCTTCAACATACAACATGAAATAAGAAAGTGAGTTGGTGAAATAATAATAATAATAAATGAACGATTTTCTATGTATTTATTCCGTGAGCCTTTTTTTTTTTTTTTTTTTTAATTATTGCTTTGAAAACTATTTCAGGAAAAATTTTGAGTAATAATAATAATAATAATAATAATAATAATAATAATAATAATAATAATAATAATAATAGGGAATGTACATTACACAATTTAGCACATAAGCTGGCTCGCCAGCAAAAGTATGATGACACACAACCAGATAGTCCGATTGTTTTAAGATAAGCTATGATGTAATAGCCAGCTATATAAAGTAACAATTTACAAAAGGTCACAAACATACATTTCATCATGGACTTCTTTGAAATTTAAATTTATTATGAAGATTCTACCTCTTATAATCCAGGCCATGCGATTCTTTTTCAACCGACTTGAAAAGAGGAGGTTATGAATTCGACCTCTACCTCTATGTAATTCTTGTTCACGCATAACTTTCGTAAATATAAACCGATATATATATATATATATATATATATATATATATATATATATATATTTTTTTTTCTTTTTTTTTCTTTTAACTGCCGATTTGCCAATTACCAGGCTTTTTGCACGCCACTATTATCAGTAAGAAAATCTGGTCTTTTTAATTCGCCCAAATGTTTCAATTAAATAAACGAACATTTTATGCATTAAAATATTAATATCCAAAAAAGCCGAAGACTTGGCAGTTCTGAATTTATGATATTTTCATGCAGAAAAGTACATTTCATTGCATTTATTTCTATCATTTTATTAAATTTATTCTTTGTTTTATTTTATTTTATCTGGAAGAAAAAGATGCAAAATATTTGTCGAGTTTAAATACATAAAATTTATATATTTATAGAAATAAATATTTTTAAAATGCAAATATACATTAAGCCGTTTTATATGAGAGGATAATTTTTCATTTATACTTAATAAATAATAAATAGAATACAGCAATCGTGATAAAATATTTCATTACTGTATAAAAAAGAAAAAAAAAAAACAGTAATAATATTGTGTGTGTAGGGGGAGGGGTACAGAACAAACTTAAGTTATTTTATTATTGTATATGAACAAAAGAAATGCAAAAGAAGTAAAAATGATAAATAAATTAATAAACAGGGAAAATAAAAAATACAAAATACATCACTTTATCCTCAAATATAAAATAAAACAGTATTCTGATTTAATTTTATTATTATTATTAATTTATTTTAAGACATTTATTATTATGTAAAATGTATTTTATTAATAAGTATAAAGTAAATGAAATATAGTGAAGCGAAATTTAAAATGATAATGCTAGAAAATAGAAAAATCCAAGCTACATTATATATGGTATATATAACTATTAATCGTATTACAATATATGAACCATTGAATTTAATAACTTATACCATATTGAACAAGAAGTGAAAAAATAAATAATTAAGATGAAAACAAATGGAATTTGTAGAACCAAAGCAGAATCTTCAGGTCCTAAATACTTTGGAACTACAAATGAAGTGTGTGGCTTCATCATCGTATTTGCCACGAAAAAGCAAAACAATACGAATTTGGGACTACTAACACACACAAAACCAAAACCAAATGAAGAAAAAACATTATAAACAAGGCACATAAAAACTACCAGTTGGATAGCAAAATGAAAAGGGAAAAATAAAATTAACTATCGTCAACATAATAATAGTAAATAAATAAATTAATTAAAAACGGAGTAATGTGATAACAGAAAAAATAAACCATAGATCATAGTTTACCCTATTAAGACTTAAAACAAAATCTGTTAATTTGACTATTCTAAGCTAAACTCAATATCTTAATATAAGATTATTTAAGATTAAAAAAAAAGATAATTAATATATTTACCCTATACACTTAGAAATTGTATGATATGTCTCCAAATTTTTAAAAGATACGTACAATTTAATCCTGTAAATTAATTGAATTATATTAATAGAATTAATTGATGTAACTATACAATTATCCATTCATTAGTGTCAATTAAACATCTATAATAATATGTTTTTCAATGTAACATATGCATTTCCCACTCTCATTTTTTAAATATTAATTAACCATTGAGTATTATCCAGACAACACCGCCCTCATCCGTACTCTAACATCTACCCACCCAGCCATCCTATTATAGATATTTTTTATATTTTTTACACTTTTAATTTATTATTATTATTATTATTATTATTATTTAATAATTTTTTGTACTTTTTTAACGCAATGTGTTAATATTTTTTTGAGATAATGTAATAACTAATAGTATATTAAAGAATATATGAATTTTTTAGAAAAACCATTATTTAGTGCATTATATACTAGCTTTTTAATATTTACATTAATTAGATGAGAAGAACATGAACATTTTATTCTATATAAATGATTAAGGATTATATTTCGATATACAGAATTATGAAGACAGGATTTAAAATTAGCAAATGTACTAATTTTAAAATTAAATTCAGTTCGTTTGTCATATCAGTTATTAATTTGTTTTTTTTTAATATATTTTTAAGATCTTAAAAGTTAATGGTATTATTAGAAAGCAGGTTTTTTGTAATTTCTAAATTAGCTGGATAATCTACAGAGAATTGAGATATACTGTTATTATAAGTATCAATTAAAATTATATCATCAATATATCGATATAAATGTATTTTATTATTAATATTTACGTTCATAATGTTATAAGTATAAGTCTGATAACATACTAGATGTACACCCACCTTGTGTTATACCGATATTTTGTGTATATACAGGGTGTCCATTCTCAACGGTGGCCAATGGCTAATTTCTAAACCGTTAGTCATAGACATATAGTTCCAATTGCAAAAATGCTTTAAAAAAGGTAAAGAATTGTTTTTCAAGCGATTTAGGTCAAAATAAAATTGTATTAAAAAATTACGAAAATTAACTTTTTATACGGTCCCCCGGTCCTATAAGTGATATTTAGTAAATTTTTCCCACTACTCTAACAAGTAAGAGAATAAAGGTCCCATTCATCTAACATTAAAATTGACCGAGTTATGAAACTTTAAATTTCATGACTTAAAACACTTTTCTGAAGCTGAATACGGATGAATTGGACTGAGCTTTAGTGGAACGTACATTAAGTGCTTAAAGTATTATAAAGGGTGTCTATTTCCAACACTGTCCTAATAGCTAATTCCTAATCCATCTGCCACAGACATATAGTTCTAATTACAAAAAGGTTTTAAATGAGATAAAGAAATATTTTTAAAACAATTTAACTGAAGGTGCTACCATCGTATAAATTTTACGGGAGTGTTAATTTTTACTAACTAACTTCTAGATTGGTTAAAATAGTTGAAGACGTGAGTTTTATAATTCTCTTTATCGAGAAAATCAAATTTTGTGAAATCGCGATTTTATTTTAAAAGGTGTGTTATTTTGATAAGCATTTTGTTTTTGCTTAAAACGTTCGTACGTATGTTTCCCAAGATCAAAATTTCTATTCAAATTTTAACTGATTTCCAAATATCCGATCGAGGTTCAATTGACACACTTATTTATATCCAATGACAATGTAATATTAATACAATTTTAGGTGCGTACCATTTATTTATTTTACAGGACTACACCAAATTCTGTTAGGTTAAGTAATTTAATAGAATTTTAAATATAGGTCATTTTGTAACGATTTGTGACTGTTGTTTTTCACAATTTAAATTAACAAACTTTCCGTTATTTTTTTAGTACAAATTTTGCTTTAATACGTAATCATCAACAAAAATTTAAAATAATATTGTAAAAATTATTTTACTCTCAAAGTTTAATGTTAAATTTTATATCTTGCGTTTATTTTAATTTTCAGTAAATTTGTGACTGGCCCCTAATTTGCAGCAAAAAAAAAAAAAAAAAAAAAAAAAAGATGCTTAAACTTTGAACAGCTATTACTCGGTCAGTTTTAATCGCAGAGGAATGGGACTTTTTTTGTATTACTTGTTAGAGTAGTGTTAAAAATTTACTAAATATCACTTATAGGACCCAGGGACCGTATAAAAATTTAATTTTCGGTTTTTTTTTACCTAAATCTCTTAAAAAACAATTCTTTACCTTTTTTAAAGCATTTTTGCAATTGGAACTATATGTGTATGACTAATGGTTTAGAAATTAGCCATTGGCCACCTTTGAGAATGGACACCCTGTATTATGCTATCTTGCTTTATGAAATTATAATAGATAATGAAATTTGTTAAATTAAGGAAATAGTCAGTATCAATGTCCGTTGATATTTCATATTGATATTTTTTAAGTAGTGCATTTATTATATTATGTAGATCTAATAAATCTGTATTATTAAAAAGATTTTTGAAGTCATATGTAGTTATATTTTTTTATACATTTAAGATTTTTTATAATATTGACCAGTTCATAGCTATTCTTTATACGATGTGTACTATCACTGATTTTTGTTATTGAATATATTTGATTAAGAATTTTTAATAGAAGTTTATTAGCAGTATTATTATAAGTATTGCAACCAATTGTAACTTTTCTAAATTTAATTGGATTTTTATGAAATTTGGGTATAAGAACTAGATATGGATATTTAAAGTTAGTAGGATTAATGTCTAATAATTTGCAAAACCCTCTAATTTTCTATTGTTTACAATTTTGTCATCATTAGTTTTTTTTTTTTTTTAATGAGTTATTACAAGATAAACTGGATTTAAGAACCATAATATAATACTAGAACTAAACATAAATATATATATGTTACAGGACAAACCCGATTTTAGGCCAAACTAGATTGGCCTAGGCCATACTAGTCTATCCTAACGCCCATCGGATAAACTAGTTTTTCCTAGGCCAAACTAGTCTATCCTAACGCCCACCAGATAAACTAGTTTTTCCTAGGCCAAACTAGTCTATCCTAACGCCCATCGGATCAACTATTTTTTCCTAGGCCAAACTAGTCTATCCGAACGCCCATCGGATAGACTAGATTTTCCTAGGCCAAGCTAGTTTGGCCGAACGGTCATTAGGATAAACTAGTTTAGCCTGATATTCATTGGTTTAAACTAGTGTATCCTAGGCCGATCTAGATTGTCCTAGGCCAGTTGAATTTGGCGGGGTTTTATTGATCCCAAAGACCGCTTCGGTGCCAATATTCTGCTTTAGCCTAGTCCAATCTAGTTTATCCTAGGACAATTCAATTTGACGTGCTGTAATTAATGCCAACCATTGTTTGGCACGCTCACAAAGAAAAGAATTATTTTAAACTCAAATTAAATTTCTCAAAAGTTAATCAAGTTTAAGCTCAAATTCAAAATATTTCAAACGAATCTGCTCAGCTCAAACACATGTATTGAAATAAGCAAAGTTCATTTAAAATTCATTCTTTTACTTATTTTACTTTCTTCTATCTTTACAATAAGTGTTTGATTCGTGAAAATTTTTTAATTCCAATTTTTGACGCATTTACACGTTTTAGGAGCCATAGATTCCAAAAAACATGTTCTTCAAATTATGAGTTTATGACTCTGTCTGACTGTCTGTGCCTTAAATCTTGTAGGAGCTGTAACTGAAGAACTAATGCACGAAATTTGATGCGGAATCCTTTTTCTTAAATATTTAACATAATGTTTTATTATGTTTCTAAAAGTTTCAAATAAGGGTAATATTTAATTAGCAGATAAAACGTTAAAAAAAGCTGAGCTTTTAAAAAAAAATTCAAGCGTCCCCTTATTCTACCCCCCCCCCCCAATACTACATTTTAGGTGTCATGCTTTATTTAAGCTTTTTCTTATTTTTAGAAGGGGTCGGATATTTAGTTTTTTAATATGAACAATTTCGTGTGAAGTGATGTGTGAAAAAACCAATGTCTGTTACGAATTAAAAATCTTTCCATAAAACCAAAAGTTTTTATCCAATTGAAAAAGTAATCCGTACTTCTTTGATATTTAACCTCTGAACCTCCCCCCCCTCTTCCCCCAAATGAATCAGGTAAACGCCTTATCAGAAGGAACCTACGTAAAAAATTTGAAACGAATCGGTAAATTTTCCGTGAAAAACCTATTAACATAAATTAAGGGGGTTATCCCCATTCCTCCTTTCTTTATACGTAAACACACACCACCCACAACTAATCATTGAGGTGCCTAATCAAAATGATCTTATACCTAAAATTTTAATAAAATCTGATACTTTTGCGTGAAAAACTGATTTATCTAAATTGAGGAGGAGAGGGGGTGCGGATTAGCCTTTTGTTGCCCTCCTTTTATTCTTATCCAATGAACTCCTGAAACTAATCAGGGAAGTTCGTTATCAGGATAAATCTATGTCCAAAATTTGAAGCAAATCGGATATTTCTATCAGGAATTATTGCACTACGTACATACGTACGTGCATACGTACGTACATACGTACATACATATGTACAGGGTTACATACACACTAACAGAGTCTGCAAGCACATTAGCTCTCAGGCTTTGATAGTCTGTAAGATAAAATTGCATCAAATTGCATCGTCCTAGAATAAATTAGATCAAAACTAGAAAGTTGGCGCCGTGGCGTTCTTTAGATAAAAAAAAATCACGCCAAATTGAATTGGTCTAGGACAATCTAGATCGGCCTAGGATAAACTAGTTCAAACTAATGAATAGCAGGCTAAAGTAGTTTTTCCTAATGACCGTTAGGCCAAACTAGTTTGGCCTAGGAAAATCTAGTCTATCCGATGGGCGTTCGGACAGCTAGTTTGGCCTAGGAAAAACTAGTCTATCCGACGAGCGTTAGGATAGACTAGTTTGGCCTAGGAAAAACTAGTTTATCTGACGGGCGTTAGGATAGACTAGTCTGGCCTAGGCCAATCTAGTTTGGCCTAAAATCGGGTTTGGCCTGTAACATATATATATATATAATACCATTAAAAGTAGACAAGATTCACCAATGGATTTTATCAATAAAACAATAAACCAAAAACTAAGAATTTAAATTGAATTGAATTATAAAAAAATAGAAAAAAAAATAGTGAAACGAGTACCATATATCAAGACAATGAATTAAACATAATAGCAAAATTAACAGTTAAAATATTATAAATATAACATATAATACATGATGAAACGATTTGCAACTCTTAATGGAAATCCTATTAGGTGGTAACTGAAAACTACATTGTAGAAATCTCACAGACAATACACATAGTTTATGCGGATAGCAGCAATTACCTATGCGCACCATATTTATAAAATTGCTGATTAGCAACGGATGTTATATATAAATTATATATAAGATACCACAATAGGAAAAAATTCATTATGACTATTCAAAATGAAAAGATATCAATTAAATATCAAATTGTATACATTCATAATTACACGCGCAGAGCAGCATAATAATTTGAATGCTAATATAATACCATTAAAAGTAGACAAGATTCACCAATGGATTTTATCAATAAAACAATAAACCAAAAACTAAGAATTTGAATTGAATTGAATTATAAAAAAATAGAAAAAAAAAATAGTGAAACGAGTACCATATATCAAGACAATGAATTAAACATAATAGCAAAATTAACAGTTAAAATATTATAAATATAACATATAATACACGATGAAACAATTTGCAACTCTTAATGGAAATCCTATTAAGTGGTATCTGAAAACTACATTGTAGAAATCTCACAGACAATACACATAGGCTATGCGGATAGCAGCAATTACCTATGCGCACCATATTTATAAAATTGCTGATTAGCAACGGATGTTATATATAAATTATACAGGGTGATTCATAAAAGATGGGCAGAACTTTAAGGGGTTATAGTACACTTAAAGACAAATAATATTAAATAGGAGACTAAGGGTCCCAGACGTATTCCCAAGGAGATAGGGGGCATTAAAGTTTAGGGTCCGAAATTTCAAATGATTATAAAAAATGGAAAAATTGGTCGATTCGTTTGCGGTTTTTGCAAAAAATTTTCCTTATGCCAGTATTTTCTTGAAATAAAATTTTAAAGTTCAATTTCAAAAAATGCCGATAGGGGGCGCTTTAGACTTTGGAGTAACAAACAGCTATTTTTTAACGTTATTTTTTGTATTTCTTTAAATGATTTCGAAAGCTTAGACTTAAACTTAAATTTTGATCTAAAAATCTGAGTCCTAACGAGTAGTTAAGTAGCGTAAACTGAAATTTGAAATTTGAAACCCTTCTCCCCCCAGAACAAAAATCAGTTATTCCCGATCTTTGTGTCGTAGATTAGGCTCTAACTACTGCCGCGTTTTGCTAAAATTATTCTTTATGTCAGTATTTTCTTGAAAATAAATTTTAAAGAAAATTTTCAAAAAATTCCGATAGAGGGCGCTTTAGACTTTGGAGTAACGAACAACTATTTTATACCGTTATTTTTTGTGTCACATTAAATGCTTTCTAAAGCTTAGACTTAAATTTTCAGCCCAAAATCTGAATCGTTAGACGTGGTTAAGTTTCTGGGGAGAGGGGTTTGAAATTTTTACTCCTGAGCACAGTTCAGTTTACCATGTCCACACATTGTGTGCTGTGATACGAGGTAAAAAGACACAAATTAGGATTATGTTACCAAAGCATATTTATTAACATGTAATTACAATAAATGTTCAAAATTGTGACCACCAGAGGTTATGCACGCAGAACAACGGCGAAGAATGCAACGGCGAACATTCGCGAAAACATCAGGCTTTTCGAGCACTTCCCCTACAGCGGCGGAAAGTCTGGCGACCAGTTCCTCGGGGGATTCAATGGGTGTCTCATACATAAGAGCCTTCAATTGTCCCCAAAAAAAGAAATCGAGGAGTGAAAGATCTGGCGAGCGAGCAGGCCAAGCAACAGGACCACCTCGACCAATCCATCTGTTCGAAAATGTGATGTCCAGATAGTTGCGGACGTCTCGTACGTAATAGATGCTTTCAGTGTGACGTCAGTCATGCCATTTTCCTTGGATACTGACTCCAAACAAACGGTTGCTATGCTTCATTTCTTATTAAATATAAATCGTAGAAAATGGTATCATTGCATATAAAGCATTAAACATGTCTCTGTTATATATAGCTGAAAAATGTTGCTGTAATATGCAAATAAAATAGAAAATACAGCATAGCAACCGTTTGTTTGGAGTCAGTATCCAAGCAAAACGTCATAACTGACGTCACGACTGAAAGCGTCTATGGGCTGGCGCTCCATCGTGCTGGAACCACATGACCCGCCGGATGCGTGGAGGAACAACGTTTAACAGGTCTGGCAGCACATGTTGCAGAAATGTGAGGTATCTTTTACCGTTGAGGCGTTCAGGAAGAAGGTACGGTCCGATTAGGTGGTCTCCGAGGATTCCTGCCCAAACATTGATGGAAAAGCGTCTCTGATGAGCATGCGGATACGTAGCATGTGGATTGACATCCGCCCATACATGTGCATTGTGTGTGTTAAATGTACCTTCACGTGTGAAGGTACATTCATCGGTGAAAAGCACAGTTCGTCCAAAATGTGGATTTAGCACGTTCTGCTGCAGAAACCAGCGGGCGAATTCAATACGATTTGGATAATCCCCTGGAGACAGTTTCTGGACTCGTTGCACATGAAACGGGAGCAAATGTTCATCCTTCAGTACCCTCCAAGTCATGGACTGTGAGGTATCCACCTGCCTAGCCACTGTTCGTGTACTTGTACTTGGCTGCGCCGCTACTACATCCAGAATGGCTTCTGCAACAACTACTGATTCGTCCTTTTTTGCACGACCTGCATTCGATCGGGAAACGAGAAATGATCCCGTCTCACACAACTGTCTGTGCAAGCGCTCGAAAGTTTTGCGGTTAGGCAACCGCCTGTTGGGAAATCGCTCTCCGTACATTCGTTGTGCCTCTGCACCATTTCCATCTGCCGCTCCGTAAATTAAATGAATCTCAGCCTTTTCCTTATTC
This sequence comes from Maratus speculifer, assembly GCA_964019185.1. NCBI lineage: Eukaryota > Metazoa > Arthropoda > Arachnida > Araneae > Salticidae > Maratus > Maratus speculifer. The sequence goes on from OZ025290.1 coordinate 82,768,249, forward strand.
GTGAAGGGCACCATCTTCCGATTCATTACTACAGCGACTTACACTTGACTCACCGTTCAGTGGTTTTTATGCCTGAATCGTGTCGAAATTTTGCATACGTGTTCTTCTTCTTCCCCATTTGACATTTGGATACTTTCTGTCTCCTTCTTCACCCGGTGACTAGCGTCAGGAATGGAGCTTTAACGTTTGCATGAGCGACGTTTCCAACTGTGCCAGTGCCTTTATGAGTGAATTCCGACTATGCAGTCCTTGACGAAAGTTGTATTTTTGCCTCGTATCACAGCACAGAATCGTTGGACATGGTTAAGTAGTGCAAACTGAACTATGTTCAGAAGTTGAAATTTGAACCCCCTCCCCTCGCTACTGAACCACGCTCAGCGATTCAGATTTTGAGCTGAAAATTTAAGTTTAAGTCTAAGCTTTAGAAAGCATTTAATGAGACACAAAAAATAACGGTATAAAATAGTTGTTCGTTACTCCAAAGTCTAAAGCGCCCTCTATCGGAATTTTTTGAAACTTTTCTTTAAAATTTATTTTCAAGAAAATACTGACATAAAGAATAATTTTAGCAAAACGCGGCAGTAGTTAGAGCCTAATCTACGACACAAAGATCGGGAATAACTGATTTTTGTTCTGGGGGGAGAAGGGTTTCAAATTTCAAATTTCAGTTTACGCTACTTAACTACTCGTTAGGACTCAGATTTTTAGATCAAAATTTAAGTTTTAGTCTAAGCTTTCGAAATCATTTAAAGAAATACAAAAAAAAAAAAAAAAAAAAAAAAAACGTTAAAAAATAGTTGTTTGTTACTCCAAAGTCTAAAGCGCCCCCTATCGGCATTCAAATTTCAGTTTACGCTACTTAACTACTCGTTAGGACTCAGATTTTTAGATCAAAATTTAAGTTTAAGTCTAAGCTTTCGAAATCATTTAAAGAAATACAAAAAAAAAACGTTAAAAAATAGTTGTTTGTTACTCCAAAGTCTAAAGCGCCCCCTATCGGCATTTTTTGAAATTGAACTTTAAAATTTTATTTCAAGAAAATACTGGCATAAAGAAAATTTTTTGCAAAAACCGCAAACGAATCGACCAATTTTTCCATTTTTTATAATCATTTGAAATTTCGGACCCTAAACTTTAATGCCCCCTATCTCCTTGGGAATACGTCTGGGACCCTTAATCTCCTATTTAATATTATTTGTCTTTAAGTGTACTATAACCCCTTAAAGTTTTGCCCATCTTTTATGAATCACCCTGTATATAAGATACCACAATAGGAAAAAATTCATTATGACTATTCAAAATGAAAAGATATCAATTAAATATCAAATTGTATACATTCATAATTATACGCGCAGAGCAGCAATATATATATATAACCATTAATTGTATTACAATATATGAATCATTGAATTTAATAACTTATACCATACTGAACATGGAGAAAAAAAAAATAATTAAAATGAATACAAATGGGATTTGCAGAACCAAAGTAGAATCTTCAGGCCCCAAATTCTTTGGAACTACAAATGAAGTGTGTGGTTTCATCTTTATATTAGCCATGAAAAAGCAAAATAATACGAATTTGGGACTACCAACACACATAAAATCAAAACTAAATGAAGAAAAAACATCAAAAACAAGGCACATCAAAATTACTAAATTGGATAGCAAAATGAAAAGGTAAAAAATAAAAATAATTATCGTCAACATGATAATAATAAATAAATAAATTAACAAGTTGGAAATTGCACGTGAATCGTAGCAAATGAGGTGCGTTCGTACGATAACGAAGTTTTAAAATATTTAGATCTTGCTGATATAGTAGAGCGTACTTTGGACAGAGTATAGCGGTCGAAATCTTTGAGTTCCTGTAAATATGCAAGGAGTAATTTTTATTATACTTCATTAATGTATATCTTATTCATAAAATATGAAGTAGTTTAATATAATTAAAGCACGCCCCAAACAATGTTTCCACGTATAACATTATTTAGTGGAATACATTTGTGTGGCCCTAAAATTTAATAATAAATATTCTTTGCGTCACAGATTGTACAAAATGTATATTTTAGTACATACTTCATAGAGTCATGTCAATTCTATTATGTTCAAATGAGTGTAATACCATTAAAATGCATTTGAAACTTTTTTTTCCCATTGATCGTAATGTAACGGAATATTTTTGATTGTCCCTGTAATTGATCTATGCATCCTATTTTCATAACATTTGAAATGACTCCACAAAATTATGTAATAATTATATGTTTTAAATTCCAAACGATTAAAATGCATTTGAAACTTTTTTTCCCCATTGACCGTAATGTAACGGAATCCTTTTGATTGTCCCTGTAACTGATCTATGCGTCCGATTTTCAGAACATTTGAATTGACTCGAGAAAATTATGAAATAAATATACGTTTTAAATTTCAAATGATTAAAATGCATTTGAAACTTTTTCCCCATTGACCATAATGTATCGGAATGCTTTTGATTGTCCCTGTAATTGATCTATTCATCCGATTTTCAAAAAATTTGAAATGACTCGACAAAATTATGTAGTAATTATGTATTTTCAATTTCAAACGATTCGGTTCGATAGTTTTTGCGTTGTTATATGCGGACAGTCAGACGGACAGACGGACGAACAGACAGACGGACAGACGGACGGACGGACAGACAGACAGACGGACAGACGGACGGACGGACAGACAGACAGACGGACTGAGCAACAACAATAGGTGCTACGTATTTACATAATTACGAACACACCTAAAAACGGAGTAATGTGGTAACAGGAAAAATAACTGTACACCATAGTTTACCCTGTTAAGATTTAAAACAAAAGCATTTAATTTGAATATGCTAAGCTAAACTCAATATCGTAATATAACATGATTTAAGATTTTAAAGAGGATTATTATTATATTTACGCTACACACTTAGTATAGTATTATAGGTCTTCAATTTATTAAAAGTTAGGGACAGTTTAATCATGTAAATTAATTAAATTATATCAATGGAATTAATTGATGTAACTATACAATTATCCATACATCAGGTCAATAAATATCCAATATAATACATTTTTCAATTTAACAAATGCAATTCCCCCACTCTCATTTTTTTTTTTTTTTATAATTAACCATTGCGTATTTTCCAGACAACACCGCCCTCATCTGTACTCTAATATCTACCCACCGAGCCATCCATTTATGTACAATTTCTTATATTTTTTACATTTTTTATTTATTATTATTATTTTTATGATTTAATATATACATATATATTACTCAATGTGTTAATTATTTTTGAGATCATGTAAAAACTAATTGTACATTAAAGAATATATGAATTTTTTAGGAAAATCATTATTTAGAGCATCATAAACTAGCTTTTTGATATTTGCATAATTAGATGAGAAGAAAATAAACATTTTATTCAATATAAATGATATATATATGCTATTTATTTATTTATTTATTTTTATCACATCAACGATGTAGTATCAGGCTCGTATCAAACATTAAGCGAGGTGATGATTTTACCAAGATGTTCGGAAATGCTAAGCTTTTACTAAACGGGAAAATCTTTTTACATCTTTTAATTGGAAAGTTAAGTGTTGTTTAAAATTATTTAGTCAGATAATTAAGGAATGCAGTCGTCTATCAATTTTCAGTATTTTCAAAATCAGGGATTTACATATTTTTGAAATTCCATTTAAGATGCAGACAACTATATAAAACGGAATCTGTCTATGACGAATCCTGACTGAATCGAAAATATTAAATTTGAATGGTCACGTATCATGTATTTATAACATACAGTTAAAACCAGCAAAGAGGAAACTAGTATATAACAAACTCTTGTCATAAATAGAAAAATACCGACATTTATGAAAATAATACCATATAATCATACAAATTATACATGTTAAGTCGGGAAAATATCGAAAACGAATTTTTTTCTATTCTCTAGAAATTCCGTTTTCACAGATTTTATTGTATTTTGTTTCTGTAGAGACAAATATCTGTAAACGACATACTTTTTTTCTTCTATTTCTTGGCGATATACAAAGGAACTTTTTATTGTATTACATTTTCACTCAAAAACGCATTTTTTAAATTATATTTTTTCCTATTCGTTTTATTAAATTTATTCTTTGTTTTATTTTGTTCTATTTGGATAAAAAAGAAAATTAATCGAATTTGGCAGCCCCAAATTCGTATTGTTTTGCTTTTTATGACTAATACGAAGATGAAACCACACACTTCATTCGTAGTTCCAAAGTAGTTAGTGCTTGAGGATTCCGCTTTGGTTCTACAACATATATATGTATATATATATACATATATATATAAAGTAAATAAAGTATATATATATATATATATATATATATATATATATATATATATATATATATATATATATATATATATATACTTTTATAAATATAACCAAAGTAATTCAGATATTTACCATACAATAAACCAATGAAACCAGTACTTTTACATTCATCCTTATTAAAATCATTATATATATGTTGTTTTATGCGCGAAAACAATTAAAGTGCACTTTTTTTTTTATTCACTAAAATTTTTCAACTTATTTAATAATTAATAAACGATATTGAATAATCGAGATAAAATATTTCATTACTACACATAAAATGAATAATATTGGTGGGGAGGTAAAAAATAAATCTATGTTTTTATTATTATTATTATTGTGCATGAACAAATAAAAAATAAACAAATAAACAAATTCAATCAATCAAAAGGGAAATAAAAAGCCAAGCTTCATCATTTTATTCTTATTTTTAAAATAAATAATATTAATATTCATTTTTGTTCATTCTAAGACACTTATTAATATGTAAAATCTATTTTATTCTTATGTATAAAATAAATGAAATGTAATAAAACAACAACAATGATAATGATATAAAATAAAATGCAATCAAAGATACATTAAAAAACTTAAAAATTATGAAAAAAAAAAAAAAAAAGCATTGTTGTTTAAGGAAGCATCAATCCAGGGAACAACAGCTTTCAAAGCAGCGACTCTACCGCGATACCACAAATAGGAACAACACGGGCGAAAAAAGGCAAAGCTTTCATCGAAGGCGAAAATGTTTTCACTTTTAAGAAAATTAAATGTTGGTTAAAGTTATTTTGTTAGATAATTCAAGAATTCGACCGTGCATTATTTTTCCTTATTTTCAAAATAAGTGACTTACATATTTTTCACATCTCTTTAAAGATACAAAGAACCGCAAAACTTGAACCTGTTTATGACGGCATCTTGGCTGATAGAGCTGATCACTTGGTAAAATATTCAAAACGAAATTTTCTGTGTTTCTCTAGAGATTCCGATTTTGCTAGTTTTATAATATTTTATTTCTGCTAAGAAAAATTTTACTATATTTTCACTTAAAACGCATTTTTTTATCATCTTTATTTCTATTCGTTTTATTTAAATTTATTCTATGTTTTATTTTAATCTATTTGGATAAAAAAAAAGATACAAAATATTAGTCGGATTAAGTGCCCAAAATTTACATACATTTATCAAAATAAATATTTTATAATTGCGAATGTGGCTCAAGTACGTTGTTTTACGGAGGAGACAAAGCGCATGTTTATTTTTTATTCACTAAATTTTTTCATGCATATTTAATAAATAATAAAAGAAATTTAATAATCGAGATAAAATATTTCATTGCTGCATATAAAATGAGTATTATTAAAGGGGGATAAAAAATAAATTTATGTTATTATTATTATTATTATTATTATTATTATTATTATTATTATTATTATTATTATTATTATTATTGTGTATAAATAAATATAAAATAAAAATAAAGAACAAATTTAATCAATGAAAAAAAGAAATAAAAAGCCAAGTTACAATATTTTATTTTTATTTTTAAAATAAATAATATTAAGATTTATTTTTGTTCATTCTAAATGTATAAAATAAATGAAACGTAATAAAACTGAATTATAATGCTATAAAATAACAAACAATATGCAAGCAAGAGTAATGCTATAGAAAAAATGCAATCAAAGCTACATCAAAAAAGGAAAATAAAAAGCCAAGTTACAGTATTTTATTTTTATTTTTAAAATAAATAATATTAAGATTTATTTTTGTTCATTCTAAATGTATAAAATAAATGAAATGTAATAAAACTGAATTATAATGCTATAAAATAACAAACAATATGCAAACAAGAGTAATGCTATAAAAAAAATGCAATCAAAGCTACATCAAAAAAGGGAAATAAAAAGCCAAGTTACAGTATTTTATTTTTATTTTTAAAATAAATAATATTAAGATTTATTTTTGTTCATTCTAAATGTATAAAATAAATGAAATGTAATAAAACTGAATTATAAGGCTATAAAATAACAAACAATATGCAAACAAGAGTAATGCTATAAAAAAAATGCAATCAAAGCTACATCAAAAAAGGAAAATAAAAAGCCAAGTTACAGTATTTTATTTTTATTTTTAAAATAAATAATATTAAGATTTTTTTTTGTTCATTCTAAATGTATAAAATAAATGTAATGTAATAAAACAGAATTATAATGCTATAAAATAACAAACAATATGCAAACAACAGTAATTGCATTTTTTTTAAATGCAATTACTCTTGTATTAAAAATAGCATTATAGCATTAAATAAAAATTGCATTTTTTTAATGCTATATAAAAAAAATGCAATCAAAGCTACATAGAATATATAAATAATAGCTATAAAAAATAGAAAAATTATGAATTAAAATATATATATATATATATATATATATATATATAGTATATATATACATACCTTTTTTAGCGTATTAAGGAAGTATCAAACTCGGGCACAACAGCTTACAAAGCAGTGACTTTACTGCGATGCCACAAATATGAACAACAAGGATGAAAAATACAAAGATTTTATCGAAGACGAAAATGTTTCGACTTTTTAGAAAATTAAGTGTTGGTTAAAGTTATTTTGTCACATAATCCAAAAATGCAGTTGTACATTATTTTTCAGTATTTTCAAAATAGATGATTTACACACCTCTCAAATCACTTTTGAGATACAAAGAACTGCAAAAACTGAAACATATCTATGATGACATCTTGCGTGATATACCTGCTCATTTCGAAAAATATTCAAAACGAAATTTTCTGTGTTCTCTAGAGATGCCGATTTTACTAGTTATATAATATTTTATTTCTCCTAAGAAAAATTGTATTATATTTTCACTCAAAAACTTTTTTTTTTTTTTTTTTTTTTTTTTTGTATTTATCGCTATTTGTTTTATTAAATTTATTCTTTGTTTTATTTTATATTATTTGTATAAAAATAATACAAAATATTAGTCAAATTAAGTTTCCAAAATTATATATATTAAAAAAAATAATAAATATTTTATAATTGCGAAGATTAAGTACGCTGTTTTACGCGAGGAAACAAATAAAGTGCCTGTTTATTTTTTTTATCCACAATTTTTTTAAATGCTTATTTAATAATTAATAAATAAAATTGAATAATCGAGCTAAAATGTTTCACTATTGCATATAAAATAGGTAGTATATGGATAAAAAAAGGAAATCTATGTATTTATTATAAATTGTATTATTGTGTATGAGCAAATCAAAAAAAAAAAAAAAAAAAAAAAAAAAAAAAATAGTAAACAAATTTAATCAACGAATTTGGTAATAAAAAGCTAAGCTACAACATTGTATTCTTATTTACAAAATAAATAATATTAAGATTTATTTTTGTTAATTCTAAAACTTTTATTATTATATATAATCTATTTTATTATTATGTATAATATAAATGAAATATAAAAACAATAACAACAATAATAATAATAACAAACAATACAATAAAATAAAATACTACATTAAAAAACTGATAATTCCTGAATAATAAAAAAAAAACCCTTTGCCATCGGATTAAGCAAGCATCGAACCTAGGTACAACAGCTTTCAAATCAGTTACTCTACCGCTACGCCACAAATATGTACAAGGAGTACGTAAAATGAAAAGCTTTTATCATAGGCAAAGTTGTTTTTACTTTTCAGAAAATTAAGCCGCTGGTTTAAATTATTTTGTCAGATGATTGAAAACCCCAGTCTCCCCCCCCCCCCCCACACACACACACACCCGGTATTTTCAAAATAGGTGACATATATTTATGAAGTTTTCAGTTAGTCTCAATCATTTTTAAGATACAAAGAAATACAAACACTGAATTTGTCTATCACATCAGCCCCACCAGTGGCCGAAAGGTTCTGACCTCTCAACTGGTAGACGGCAGGTGCAGGGTTCGAATCCAATCGCGGCCGTCGGCCTAACCGTTCGGAGTTTTTGTGGTTTTCTTCGAATCTTGCATAAATACGGGTTAGGTTCCCTTAGAAAGACCCCCACGAAGGGCACTCCCCCTAGGCCCTATATCCCTAGAGTAGATAATCGGACGACAAAAAACAAACCAAACCAAGTCTATGACATCATTTTGACTGATATATCTGCTTATTTGGGAAAATATTCAAAATAAAATTTTCTTATTTCGTTTTGTGTTACCCAGAGATTCCGATTTTATTAATTTTATAGTATTTTATTTCTGCTAAGAAAAATATCTGTTTATTAGAAATTTTTGTTCCTTCTGGTTCCTTGCATTTTTTGGAACCACATCTTGAAATTTTTGTTGTACTATATTTTCATTTAAAAGCAAATATTTTTATTACATTTATTATTACTTTTTCATTGAATTTAAGTATGTTTTTATTTTTGTTCGCTTTATTAAATTTACTGTTCGTTTTATTTTATTGTAATTTGATATATATATATATATATATATATATATATATATAAACATAATATTAGTCAAATTGAGTGTACAATATATATATATGAAAAAAAAAATATTGATTAAGCATATTGTTTTACACGAGAAAACAATTGAAGTATTCATTTATTTTTTATTAGCTCAAATTTTTGTGTTTAATTAATAATTAATAAATGTAATTCAGTCAAAGAAATAAAATATTATTGAACATAAAAAGATGCTAAAGGCTAAACTAATGCTAAACCAACTAATAAAAAAAAAATGGTGTAAGTTATTTTATTATTTTGTATAAATAAAATGTTAAAAAAAAATAATAATAAATAAATTTAATTAATGAAAAAGTGAAGTTATAACATTTATTCCTATGCATTAAGCCTATAACATTCATATTATATACATTATTTCTGAGCCCTTTACTATTGTGTAAAATCTCATTCATCATTATGTCTAAAATAAATCAAATTAAAAAAAAAAAAGCAATCATAATTATCATGACGGCGAAAATTAAAATAAAAATCCCAATTGTATTAAAGTAAATGAAAAAATACGAACTAAAAAAGGAAAGAAAACTTTCGTTCATGGGTTCAGTGTAGTATCGAACCCGAAATCGAACGCTTACGAGGAAATGTCTTTACCGCGGCGCCACAATCATAATCGATAGAGAAGGTAAACGTAAAGCTTTTAGCATAGAAAGACATTTTTAAAAATAGCTTTTAAGGGTGTATTTCGATTCAAACTGCTTATTTTCCGATTTATTTTTAAATTCATTTTTGCTCTCATATGCATCAAATTGGCAAATTGTCTTATTTAGAAAGTAAACAAGTAGCCGTGATTGTCGATTCTTTGAAAAATGCAGAAAATATTGCAAAAAAAAAAGCAATCAAAAACGGCATTTTGAACAGATTTTTCCCAAGCGGGAGATTTGGTGAAAAAAAGTGTCATACTGAGAAGATAATTGTTCATAAATCAAATTCTAATGAATTGAGAGTAAAATGACATCACACGGCACCTTGAACGTCTCTTCAAAAATCCCCTCAGCAAGTTTCATGTTTCTACTTTTAAAAATATGTCTGAAATTGTATCGGAAAATTTCGAGCTGTTGAAGATGGAAAAGCGTTTTTTCGAATACACCCTTAAGTGGAAAAATAAGTGTTAGTTAAAATTATTTCTTCAGATAATTGACGAAACCAATCTTGCATAATATTCAAGTATTATCGAAATCGGATATTTACATGTTTTTAAAACCCTTTTTAAATACTGTAAAACGAAACCTGTCTATAACAGAATCTTACATTACCATAAGCAAAAAGCTTTCATGGTCTTATTCGTGCCGTATGAAGTTAATGGGCGGCAATGCATTTATAATAATATATTTTAAGGTTTTCAAAACAAAAATGACCGTTTTATTCCTTTTTATTTTTCTCCAGTTCATTTTTATTTATTTTACTTAGAATATTTTCATATTTATAAATATAAAAGCCAGATAAAATTTTCAGAAATAAATAAATAAATAAATAAAACCCAGATATGTTTTTATTTGATACATATCAATTTCATCGCTGTTTCATATTTAAAAAAATATATATATGCAATAAATAAAAATACAAATTAGCCTGTTGTTTGTTACGAGAAATAAAGTATACATTTATTTTTTTTATTCATTATATTTATGTTTCATTAAATATGAACAGATGTAATTCAGCTTTATTAAATATTTGTTATTGCAGATCTGTAGAACTGAAACTGATTTAATTTATTTCGTCTGCTCAATCAAATTGAGCTCAGAAAGATGCCAGGCAGCTAGACGAAAACCGCGACATTCTTCCAGGGAGGAAAACAAGACTGAATCGAAAGCTATATCGATTCATAAGAAACCGACAAAAAGTTACTGAATCGTACCTTCATCGATTACTAGAATGGTGTTTTGGTAGAGATGTCTGCTGCTCGTGATTTAAAGATACTTTTTACGATTGTTTTTAATTGAAATTTTGCTGTAATTAGTTATTATATACGATCATCTTTGATAGGTGGACTCATAAGGTAAATTTCTCCCTTTTTTCCGCTTTTTAAAACCAAATTTTAAGTTACATTTGATGATTTATATCTTACACGTGCTTGACATGTTGCGATGAACTTTCATTTTAAAAAATTGTTTCAGATTAATTAATTGTGATTTATTATAGTCAATTTCTGTTTAACGAACGATTTAAAATAATTTATTTGTTTGTTTTAAGAACTTTTTACAGAATTTCTGTGGATATTTTTAACAATAATTATTTTATGCAACATGTGACACAGTACGACACACTTTTTTTTTTTTTTTTTTTTTTTTGGACTGGTTTTAAAATTTTTATTTATTTTATTTACGGTTTTTTATATTATAAAATTTTTTAAAAATTAATTAAAGTTTCCAATTTTTCATACATTTATGTATTTATTTTACTTTTTTTTTTCGCTGGAAAAAGAAAAAGAAGTAAATTTAAAGTTCAGTCAAAAATTTATTGCTATGTTTAAATTACATTTTATTGTGAATTTTGCACTTTAGTAGTAGCCTGTTATAAATATATCACTTACTAAATTTGATTTAAGCACTTTTTTCGAGTTTTCTGTGGATATTTTTCATAAATTTTTTATGCAACGTGTGACACAATCTCAAAGCACATTTTTTTTTTTTTTTCGGGCATGTTTTTAAAATTTTATTTTAGTTATAGTTTTTGCCCTGTATATTATTGGATTAAAAATTTATTTAATTGAAAAATCCAATTTTCCCTAAAATTATTTTTCTTGCACAAAAAATAAATAAATAAATAAAATAGAGTAAATTAAAAATTTAATCAGAAATTTATTGCTGTTTTTAAATATTATTATATTGTGAGTATTGCAATTTAATAGTACCCTATTATAAATATAAATAAAGCTGACAAATTTTTTTTGAATTATTATTATTTTTCATTTAAGTTATTATCACATGGATTTCTAATTGGAACATAACATAACGTGTATAGCACGCGATAAACATGTTTAAGGCTTAAAATTTATTCTCAATTAGAATTTAAAGCAATCGTCTGCCTTTTATTATTATTTTTTATATATTCGTAACTTAAATAATTTATTTATCTTTCAATAATTTTTTATGTAGGGAATCTAGTTGAGCTGTCCCAAAATTAAGTTTTTGCATTTAAAAACGGCATGGACAGTTATTTTTATTATTATTGTTGCAAAAAATGTAGTGCTGTATGTATTTGTTATAAGTAATTTTATATATTTTGAATAAATTCATACATTTTTGGTAGATTTAAAAATATTTGTATTTTGTTTTATTTAAAGTTAAAATAATTATTTGAAAAGATTAATTTTTTTACTATAAATTATTTTTAAAACGAATAAATATAATGCATTTTAATAAAAATTTAAAAATAAAAATTTAAATTTTTATATTGCTCTATGTATGCTAATGCTATTTTTTTTTATCCTGCACACTTATCTTGCTTTTTCTTAATTACCCCCCCCCCTCCCATGATACATTTGTTTTTTTTATATATTTATACCTGAAATATATATAGATAAATGTAAAATTTATGTATGATTTTTTGTAAATTCCCCCTTTAAAAATGATGAAACTTTAGAGACATTGCATCAGCTATTCTACTTTTTACCGTATTTTTCGTTTATTTCTAACTGCTTGTGTATAGCTTTATGTATATATATATATATATTTTTTTTTCTTTTTTTTTTTTTTTCTTTTAGTCTATTTTCGGCCTACCTAAATACTTTAGACTTTTTTTTTATTTTTTTATCCCACTGTCATTCCTCCTATTTTTTTTTTTTTTTTTTATTAATTTTTAATGAAGAATTCTATGTTTTTAATTATGAAAAATGAAATTGATCTAATAGATTACACATAAATCAAAATATTTATTAAAATTAAAATATTCCTAACATGATATATATCTTTTGTAATACATATATGACACATTTAATTTGTTCAAGTCCGAACATTGTCATTATAAGATTCCATGGGAAAAAGGGCTCTCTTTGGGATTCCTTTACAAAATTTCGTTTAATAAATAGGCTCTTTTACAAAATTTCTCTTAAAGGTGGTTTTCAAATCCCTAACAATACTCAAAAAACATGAAATTTTCTAACTCATTTTTAAGCATAAAATTGGCAAAGCTGACTGTTGAAGTTATTTGTAATTAAAAAAAATCTGCCTTTTTTTGATGAAATAGTTATTGAATTATAAGCGACAGTTGTCACCGGACGATAGTTTTTTTTACTTTTCTGCAATGTTGCGTCCGGAAATTCGAGTGAAAACTCCAACTTTGATAGTATTTTATAAAAATTCTTTTGCCTTTACTGAAAAAAGCAAAACGCTATTCAGTTACATTATATTGATTATCATTATGATTAAGAATAACTGCTGACTTAATGGTTTCCCGAATAAAAATAAAAAATAAATAAATAAAAGTGTGTCAGAAAATAACTCTAGATTTGAGATTTTGCATATTTTTTATTCTGCTAAAATTTTAAACCATGAAATTTTAAATGTATGTGTACATTTACAAAATTATGTTAATTAATGTTATGTACTGTATTATTAGTTGTTGGATTAGTCCAGCCAACAGTTAGAATTTGTTTTGGGTGCCTTCACTCCTCTCTTTTTTCAAAATTTGATTCCATAAAAAACGATTTTTCATACATATTTTTTAGGTGCGTTCGTAATTATGTAAATACGTAGCACCTATTGTTGTCGCTCAGTCCGTCCGTCCGTCCGTCTGTCCGTCTGTCTGTCTGTCCGTCCGCATATAACAACGCAAAAACTACCCAACCGAATCGTTTGAAATTTAAAATACATAATTATAACATAATTTTGTCGAGTCATTTCAAATTTTATGAAAATTGGATGGATAGATCAATTACAGGGACAATCAAAAGTATTCCGTTACATTACGGTCAATGGGGAAAAAAGTTTCAAATGCATTTTAATCGTTTGAAATTTAAAACATATAATTATTGCGTAATTTTGTCGAGTCATTTCAAATGTTATGAAAATCGGATGCATAGATCAATTACAGGGACATTCAAAAGGATTCCGTTACATTACGGTCAATGGGGAAAAAATTTCAAATGCATTTTAATCGTTTGAAAGTTAAAACATATAATTATTATATAATTTTATCGAGTCATTTCAAATGTTATGAAAGTCGGATGCATAGATCATTTACAGGGACAATCAAAGGTATTCCATTACATTACGGTCAATGGGGGAAAAAATTCAAATGCATTTTAATGATGTTACACTCATTCGAAAATAATAGAATTGGCATGAATCTATGAAATATATACTAAAATATGCATTCTGTACAATCTGGGATGCAAAGAATATTTATTAAATTACAGGGCCACACAAAAGTATTCCACTACATAATGCTATACGGGGAAACATTATTTGGGGCGTGTTTTAATTATATTCAACTATTTCACATTTTATGAATAAGATATACGTTGCTGAGGTGTAATAAAATTTACTTCCTGCATATTTACAGAAACACAAGGATTTCGATTACTATACTGTACCCGAAGTACGCTCTTCTATATCAGCAAGATTTGAATATTTTTTAAACTTCGTTATCGGACGAACGCACCTCATTTGCTACGTTCACGTGCAATTTCCAACTTGTTATTTTGTGTGATTGCAAACGAAACAAGATTATCAAATAGGAATCTTTAACAAAATGACATTAAAAAGTTAATAAATGATCTATTTTCTTTTGTTACAAATTATTTCTCATAAAAATATATAATTAAATTTCTCCTCTCCCCACAAAATGATAATTTGACAGTCCCCCAATAGTAATAGTATCAGAGAACATTCTAGACTCTTTCTTTTCTGCATTAAAATAGTCATATATCCATTTTTATAATCGTTGAATCGGATGTCTGAGAAAACTGGACATGGTGTAAGTTTGTAAAAAAAAATAAAAAAAAAATAAATAAATAAAATAAAAATTTACTTTTAAAATTATATTTACGTGGCTATTATTAATTTTACCGTATGCTTTTCTGCCATCGGACATTTGAGCCTATTTCTTCATTCCTTTAATTTTAATTATAATGTTTTTATTGGTAGAAAAATTAAAGTTTCAGAATTATTTTATCTTTGAGAAAATTAAGTCTGATAATTCGCGTTCTATTTTTGGAGAAAAGTCCAAGAAGAATTTAACCTTGGAGAAAATCAGTTCCTTTACATTTATTTCCAAAGTAATTTATTAAATTTCAAACCCATGTTAAAATATTATCAATTTAGCAGGACAATTTATTTACGGGACGTCCTACCTCGCATTTTTTTCTTATATCTGCCAAATTCGGAGTTGTGCGCATAAAGTCTGAAGCCAAGCACTGTGATTGGCTGTTACTCATTAGAAATTTTGAGCAGCAAGTATTCGATGTGTGAATGGCAACACTCTAAGAAATGACTTGCGTTTTTGGTACAAGGAAATTTGCAGAAGCCCAAACTCCACTTGTTATGTTTTCCATACCGGGCTTTTAATTTTTTCTTTTTTAAGAAGATTTTGTTTTAAAAAAATTTTATATGTAATTTATTTTTTATAATATTTTTTTTTTCTCATAATAGTATTTATTTGTTTAAATTCAAGTCTGTAAAATAAATTTGCTCATGGAAGTTTAATTCATCTAAAGTTGGTATTTTCCATTATAGAACACCCTTTTTTTATGCTGAGTGGGGGTGGTAGAGGTGAGAAGGGATAAAATAACCAAAATATACTTATATTTTATCCTGTTTGTTGTTTTCCCCCCATAATATTTTTTTTTACCACGATCTATTAAAGTAAATCAAACTTATAGTATCCTTTATCCTTTTTTTTTAATGTAATAGTTATTTAACTTATGTAGTTTGATTATATTTCTTCCTTTTTTTTTTTAATTATTAAACAAGGAAATATAAGTAGATTTCAAAGCATAGCGGAGGACCGGGTTTAAAATAATTAAAACTTATTTTACTTCACTTAATTTTTAAAATCATTTTTAGCATGTCTTGAAATAAGTAAAGTTTTTGTTGTAATATTTAATTATTTTAAGGTACTCGGATAAATGTAATTTTATCTTTTCCTTTGTCCTCCCTTAATAGAATCTTATAAAATTAAGAAAACTTAGATAAAATTAAAAAGATGTAAAGGTGGGAAGGAAGACTTTGCCATGCACATGGCTTTTTTTTATGAATATTTTCCAGCCGAGTTTTATTTTAATTTTAGGGATGTTTGTATGTTGGGAAAGGGATTTAGATAAAATTTTGAAATTTAAGTGTAAAACTGAGAGACTTGGCAGTGACCATGACACTGCCCCTTTTTTTATGTATAGTTTCCAACCGAGTTTTATTCAAATTTTAAAGGTGTTTGTATGTAGGGATTTATATTTACAGTCGACTCTCGTTAATTCGAATCTTCGCTTAATTCGAACTAAACATGATGTCCCGAAATTTTCAATGGCAGAATAACGTTGAAAATTTTCATTAATTCGAACTTATTTTTTCTTGACTTCGCTTAATTCGAACTAACGAGAATTCCGATTTTTCATTTTTCTTTCCTTTTTCACGGATTTCAGATTATTTGAATAACTTTCTTTCTTTGAATTTTGTGAAAATTGTTCCGAACGAGTACACAGATAATACAATGCATTTGATATCCACTTAGAGCCACATCTGTCGATCAGTGACGCTTTAAATTTTTCTTCCATCGTGCTTGTTTCTAATATTTTAATTAGTTTATGTATTTGTACATTCTAATTTAATAAGTCATATTCTAATGGTAACAGACGAAATAAGTTTAAAAAATACTATAGCATTAATTCCTTTATAACAGTATCATACAAAGCATGTTTTCTATAATTCAGAGTTGCCTATATTGTGGGCTTTACAAGACTATTTTATTTATTGCTACTATCTCCTAACTCAACAGTTGGTATAAATTGTTCCTAGGATTCTCAATAGACGGCGATATTGACATAATTTTTCACACTAAAGTTTTATTTATCTATTTCACATCGTTATTTCTAAAATGAACTTTGATAAAAAAAAAAAAAAAAAAAAAAAAAAAAAAAAAAAAAAAATTGGAGATGTTTAAAAATAGATTTTTTACAAAGTAAGTTCACGTACTTTACAATTTTATATTTAAAAATTTGACAATATTTTGGAGAAGTATGCGATTGTCTGTCTATTGCAGATGTGAAAAAATACATTTTAGTCAATTTGAACGTTTTTAGGTGCGTTCGTAATTATGTAAATATGTAGCACCTATAGCTGTCGTTCAGTCTGTTCGTCCGTCCGCATATAACAACGCATAAACTACCCTACCGAATCGTTTGAAATTTAAAATATATAATTATTACATAATTTTGTCGAACCATTTCAAATTTTATGAAAATCAGATGCATCGATCAATTACAGGGACAATCAAAAGTATTCCGTTAGATTACGGCCAATGGGGAAAAATGTTTCAAATGCATTTTAATGGTGTTACACTCATTCGAACATAATAAAATTGATATGCATCCATAAATCACATATTATAATATACCTTTTGCATAATCTGTGGGGCAAAGAACGTTTGTTAATAATTTGCAAGGCCACACAAAAGTATTCCATTACATAATGGTATAGGGAAAACATTGTTTAGTGCGCATTTTAATTCTAATTAACTATTTACAATTTTATGAGAGTGATATTTTTAAAACTTCATTATCATACGAACGCACCTCATTTGCTACGCTTTACGTGCAAACGACTTGTTTATTGCTATTCTTACATGCTTAAAAGGTTTTCTAACATTTAAATATTTAAAAAATTAGTTTTTTTTTAAGTTACAAAACTTTAAAGTATGCGAGTACCTTCGGGGCTATTTTTTATTATTACGAGTGGAATCCCATCGAATTCGACGAAGAAATGTTTTAAGACCTGATCGATTTGGTTTTTAAAAAAGCAAAAGTAATTACATTATTGAATCAATATATAATAAATATATTTCCGAACTTAATGTCAAGTATGCCAGTTACAATTTTGCATGCAAATATTCGCACATCTTCAGTTAAAATTGTAATCCGAGTGCCGGCGAAATACAGAAATTTTATTTTATATGCACTCACAGAAAAATAGTTTTATTTAAAAGAAAAAAAAAACTAATTTCATTTCTACTATGACATTATTTTCCCTAACTGAAGTCATCTGAAAGTAAAATCTCAATCTCAGTGTCCATAATGAAAAGAAATATTGAAATGTAATATCGTTATGAGTAAAAATGCGATGTTTTAAATAGTGACGTCATTTTCTCTTCAACTGTTTTTTAAAAGTTACTTTTATTAGTAATATGAAAAAGGCATCCGTAATAATATTGTAATTCGCATTTATTTGGTTGCTGAATGACATCACTTTCCTCATTTGAAATTTTTCTTATTGTGCTTTAGACATTAATTTTTATTGTAAATTATTTTCTGTTATTTTATTTACATTATTAATATTATTTCTTAGTAAATATATTTTATTTTTACCTCAATTAGTGCATAATTATACTTTTTTCTTTTAAATGCGAAGACATGTTCACTGATTTAATAAAGCTTCTGACTGGTGGGAAGTGATAATGGAAAATAAATTTTTATTATCGAGAGAAAAGCTAAACTGAGTTGTCACCATTTTGAAGAAATATCGTAAAAAGCATTTAAAATAAAATATAAAAATGGAAATAAATTAAACTAGTTGGATGTGTCAATCCCAAAACTTTCTTCTATCTCATAAGTACATTTTAATATTTAAAAAAAAAAAAAAAAAAAAAAAAAAAAAACGTGGTGACCCCAAAGTTACCCACTATCGAATTTCCTCGAACATTTGACCTAGCCTAATGAGATTCTGGTATCCGAAAAGCCTAAAACGCAAAATTTAATTAATATTCTGAGAAAATGAGCTTAGTAGTGCCTCATGTTGGATAATTTATACTAAAACCTAATAAGCATCTATTTATGTCAAGACATAACAGAATCTGAAATTTAATGGAATTTCGTCCATTAGTTCTTGAGATATAGTTATAACAAAAAAATTTGCAAAACGTAGCACAGCAACACTATATCTAGGACAATTTATGTTAAAACGTAAAAAAGCGTCTAATTATGTTATGGTGTAAAATAATCTGAAGTTTGATGAAATTCTGTGCATTAGTTCTTGAGATATAGCTAGTTTTAAAAAAAAACGTGTAAAATATAGCACAGCAGCACCATCAGTTGAAGGATTTATAAGAAAACGTAATCATCGTGTAATTATGTTATGTCATTTTGTAACAAAATCTGAAGTTTGATGAAATTCTGTGCGTTGGTTGTTGAGATATAGCTATCGGAAAAATCGTGCAAAATGCAGCATAGCTGCACCACCTGTTGCAAGGTTAATACCAAAATGTAATCAGCGTCTAATTATGTTATATAATATAGTGTAACAGAATCTAAAATTTGATTAAGTTCTCTGCATTAGTTCTTGAGATATAACTATCGCAAAAATCGTGCAAAATGTAGCATAGCAGCGCCACCTATAGGGCAGTTCACACCAAAACCTTATCAGCGGCTATGTATCGCAAGATATCGCGGAATCTGAAGTTTGGTGAAATTCTGTGCATTAGTTCTTGAGATATAGCTATCATGAAAATCATGAAAAACGTGGCATAACAGCGCCACCTGCTGGTCAATTTACACCAAAACTTAATCAGCATTTATGTATATCAAGGGGTCACAGAATCTGAAGTTTGGTGAAATTCTGTGCATTAGTTCTTGAGATATAGCAATCTGGAAAATCATGAAAAACGTAGTATAGCAGCGCCACCTGCAGGCCAATTTTCACCAAAAATCAATAGGCACTAATTCATATCAAGGTCTAACTGAATATAAAATTTTATTAAATTTCGAGCATTAGTTCTTGAGATAGAGCGCCCACAAATTTCTTGTCACATACAGACAGACAGACAGACGGACAGACTCACAGACAGACATTTTCTAAAAATAGTCAAAACGTGTTCAGGACCTTCTAAAACGTATAAATCCGTCGAAAACCGGAAGTCGAAAATTTTCATGAATCCAATACTTTTTTCTTGTAAAGATAGAAGAAAGTAAAAATAGCTAAAATGGGCACAACTACAAATAAATAGCTTTCATTTAAAAAATAATTATCAAAATCGGTTGAGTAGAAAATTCAGGGCTGATGACTAAATAAAACAGCCTGGTCTTTTAAATGTATAGATTATATATATACATTAATGAAATTTTTATTAAACACACACGTTTTTAGTTGAAATAGGGAATAAAATTATGAATTCAGATAAATTTTTATTGGAACTTTAATTACCTTTTTTTAATTTAAACAGTATTTCATCGAATTTTAGTAAAGAATTGCGTTTATGCCAAATATGCTACATCGAAATCTATATTGCATATTTCACTTTCTTTTTTCAACAACACATTAACAAATAACTTCCTGTATTATTCAATAAAAGATATATGTTTATTATCAAACCTGCAACATCGAAATCTATTATATATATTTCTTTTTTTTTTTTTTTTTCAACAATATATTAGCAAAGCACTTACCTGTGCCATCAAGCAAATTATTTACAACAAGTCTTAAATTTACTAATATACCACATTTTGTATTAAAAAAATCTGATTTTTTTTTTTTAAATTATGTATTTTTCAATAATAGTAAAAAAAAAAAAAAAAAAAAAAAAAAAAAAAAAAATTAGGTACTACTATGTTATCCTGTCGACCGAAATACTATCGCCAAATAATAAGATTAAATGCCAATAATGGATGATCGTGAATGTCAATTCAATGACATTAAATACGATACACGTGTTTAAAACGTCATTAAGTGATTTTTATTTGTATTTTTATTAATATTCTACTAATTATTATTATTTTTTTTTATTATTTAAAATAAAAATTACATCGATATATATATAAAATGGTGAAATCGGTCGACGGGATAACAGAGTAGTACCCAAACTTATAGACGACATTTTCCTTCATAACATACCAATAAATGAGCAAAACCTTGTTACAGAATTTTATTTCAACATCTTATGTATTTAAGATATGGGGTTTCTCGTAAACGTACACAATGAATAACGCAAATTAAGGTCACATATCTTGTGAGAAGGAAAGAGGTGGAATCCCATATTATCCTTTTGGAGATATGTGTATCCTTATTGTTCATTCAAATTTGAATATTGTTGAATATAGGGATTTTGCCTCTTTTCTTTATATATATATATATACAAAATTTACAACTTTAAAACAAGGCTGGGTTTTTGACATGGCAGTGGTAAAAACCGTCATTTTACCGGCTTATTCCATTCCATCTAAAACGTACTGTTTTCAATTTTCCCCCGATTTAAAATATGAATGCAGTATGCATTTCTAGAATGATTTTTCTTGTTAGGGGCTGTGAAAATATAACATTATCAATTTTTTCATAATTTTGGACTCCACCCCCTTTTCTATATCGCGTGTTATCATCGCTCGACCCCCCTCCCCCCCCCGGTAATAATATCGTTATCAGAGTGTAATTTTGTTATTAGAATTTTGTTCTTTTGTTTGGAGTAATATACACAACTGATTAACTTTTTTTTTCTTTTTTTTAAGTATATTTTATTGATTTAAATAAAGTCAATAATATATTGCTTTATTCAAATAACGCTTATAACAAAATAATTACTACTTAAAAGTTTTTATAATGACTTTTTGTTACAGAATGCATTCAACAGTAACAAAGTATTGTTGTACTTGTCCCGAATGATGGTGGGGTGGAAGGGGCATATATAAACCCTTATCAATAAAACAAATCGACAACCTTTTTTCACTTTTTATTAGTAAATACAAACTTCATTTCAAATATACTTCACATGGTTTCTCGAACTATGATTATGTATGCGTACACTTACGAAGATGAAAAGAAATGTCAAATGTTGGTGTATGCCATATTTTAGAATTATATAATTTTATAGTGATTTCAATAATTTTGTATTTTCATAAAAATAGATAGGACTAAAAAAAAAAGTACTATTTTGAACCAATGTCCATGCTATAAATAATAAAGACTATTTTGATTGGATCATAAATGATATCGGTAACAAAAAGCAACCCCACCTTCCCCTAGAGATATCTACGATATCATATGCCAGACCCCCGCCCCTTCATCTAACGTGATACGTTATATATGCACAGTCCCTAATTGTTATTCACAATTAGATTTGTTGAATTTATTTAAAAGAAGAGCATTTCTTAAATAGGAAAAAATTAAAAATAAAACAGTGAAGGGAAAGAACAATATTTGTAAAATTCTCCTTTACTATAGATTGACTAACTGCAATGAACATTAATATTAAATGATAATAAAAGATTATTATTATTAAATATCATTCAATGTACATTTTTAACAAGATTACATTAAAATAATTTTATAGATGCAACAATGCTATTATATGGTTTGACAATAGATATCAAGATGAACTAACTGGTTATTGAATAAATTTGACTAGCAGGGTTGGCAAGTTTCTTCCGCAGTGGAAAAAACCCTGGAAAAAGCCGGCCGGAAGAAATAGGTTTCTTCCAAGTGGAAGAAATGCAAGAAACTGTTTTTCTTCTAGAATTTACCATATGTTTTCAATTTTGTAAGATATAATAAATATCTTCTTCCTATAATCTTATACAAATTAGTTCCATTGGACCAAAACAAATTTAATTAAATATATATGCTAAATTAAAAATTATATCAGTTTTTTAGCCAAGATCACACACAAAGCCTGTCTAAAGATCTTCAACCATTCGCTAAATGAAAAGAAATTTTATCCAAAATTAAAATGCACAAAATTAATTAAATGTTATTCATTTTAATGTAACCAACATATTTTTTTAATTATTTAAATTTCTAAAACTAGTAGTAAATAGTAGGGATTCTTTGCCAATGGCAGAATGAAACCCATTAAAAAAAAACTTTTAATTTACATCAATTTTATTAATGTAAGTAATATACAATAATTACTGTAATATTAAAAGCTTAATATTAAATTTTTAATATTACTATATTAAACAGAGATTGATCAAAAATATGGTTTTATTTACGACCTAAAATCAAAGTTTTGCCAAAAACGTGGCTGAAAATTCAGCTTGACTGAAACTCTGTTATTCCAAAATTCTTGTTTCTTCCTTTGGGAATTTTCAACATTAGTCATTGATTTGAACTGTACCAGCTCTAATGAGTGTATTGCAATGAACTTCGTTGTTTATAATTATCAGTCATGAATTAGCAATCATCTTATAGAAAATTTTTTTTGTTTAAACTGCATTAGTGTGTCAAATATTCTTTGAGAAAGTTCTAGAATAATTAATGATCATTGTAGAAGAAAAATCAAGATGTGTATACTTAAAACTAAAATATTTTTTAATTAAATGAAATTCGTATAATTAGAAAATTTAATTATGTTTTATTGTATATAAAAATAAAGTTTTTGGATAATTAACAATTGTGCATAATTAATAAATACTATACATATAATTAATTTACATTTATGTATGTATTAATTACTTTAAAACATACAATTATTAGTATGAGCGAAGCGAATCCTCTACTAGGCCACTCAAATTACATTTTGTCGTACACTTTACAAAAAAACTATTCAATATTTTAACTTCAAATTAAACACAAAAATAAATTATGATCTGTAGATTTGCAGAATATAATTTTTTTTACAGTAAAACGTTAAAAAATTTATTATTTTAATTAATTTATTTTGCATGCATTTCCAATACGGACGCATTTTAGCAAATAAATAAAAAATGAAACGCGTATATTTTCAGAAAAAAATATAAATCATGGAGTAAATAATTATAGATAGAATCAAGATTAATTTAATAAATAAAATATGTTTTCATTATTCAGCAAAATCGTTTGCACTTAAACATTAAAAAAAAAAAAAAAAAAAAAATGTATTGTGGAATTTTTTTTTTTTTTTTTTTTGTAAAGTGGCAACAAAAGAATTGTAAACAAATAAAATTAATTGTTAAATTTGTTATATAAATGAAAAATTAAAAGAATTGAAGTGTGAAGTTGTTGCCTCGATTCAAGCTCTTTATAAATGTACTAAAGCAAAGTTGGCCGATTCAGGAACGACAAATTGACTTTAACCATTTCTTACTTTATCATTTGGATCTAAAGTAAAGTTACGTTCTTATTTGTGGACCGAAAAAGGTTTAGTGAACGGGACTTTAGACTCTGTTGCACGTAATAAAGAAAATCACAAGCCACCAGACCAGATATCGCGAATAATCATGGATAAATTTGAATACTACAATAATTTAACTTATAAGAATTGGTGCATACTAATTCCCCCAATAATTAAATTCTGGAAAAATGGAAGCATAAATTGCTCAAGGAAAGAATTTCTTCTGCAGTTAGCTTTTGCTGTTACAATTCATATATCCCAAGGTTTAACATTAGATGAAGTAGTTGTAGATATTGAGGATATATAGACACCGGTTAGCTTAAAAACGTACGTAACGTTGTCGAGAGTGAAAATCCTTCAAAATTAAGCATTCAATAGAAATTTTCCTTATGAAAAATTCTACAATATCAAAAATTCTGATACGCTAACATGTATAAAAACGAAGAAATTAGAAAAAAAAGTTTTACAGTTAAAAATTCATAGTATCAACGAGAGCAGATTTCAAATGTTTTTCCAGAAAATAAGATTTTGACGAAGTAACTTTCTTCAAGCTCTCTTCAAATATATTATTCTAAAATAGCTATCAAAGATTATTTGATGTTAATTACAAAGATTGGAAACATGCATATTTCAAGCAACTTTAAAAAACACCAGTGGTTACTGGAAATTGTAAAAACATCTTTAAAAGAACTTTTAGTTGAAAATTGAAAAATATTTTGTAAACGTTTGCTTCGAAAATATTTTATTATGCCAGTCTTACATCATAAACAAAAAATTAAAATGCGCCAAAGCATAAAATAACGTTTTTGTTTAATAAAAATGCAAAAAAAATATTAAAAAATATTTTTACTTTCAAATATCTGTTTTATAAAATAATGCTTCGCGAATCCAAACAAAGCATGGCTTTTGCTATTTATTATTATTATATTAATGTTTTCATTTTTGGCTGAAACTTTGAATTTTCTAAAAATTAGTTTTGGCCTTAGAAACCTGTATCGGTCGATCCTAGTATTAAAAGAAATCATTAAAATTCTAATTTTTCTTAGTGCAATGCAGCATAGTATAGCAAAAAAGTTTTTAGCAGTAGGATGCAGCAATCACTTTCTCAACTTAAATTTGATGAATGCAAAAAATGAAGATATATTTTTTTTTCAAGTCCTACACTTCAAGATAGTTTGAAAGCATTTTGACATACCCATAGATATTTTTAGAACACTACAGCATTGAGATATTCATTCTAGATGTTAGTATAAATAATTCCAAATTTATTTATTTACTGTGTTGCACAGTTTAAAATATAACATTTTTATATAAAAATAATACTTTTATATGAAAATTAAACAATTTGTAGGTGGGTTTTATTTTCTCTCTTTTTTACATAAAAAACATAATTAATAAAAAAAAAAAAAACCATCTCTATCTCTAGTGTACTAAAAATCCATAATCTGAAAATGTCTGCTGAATCTGAAGTTTATTAAAAAAAATAACTTATCTTTGCAAAATAATAATAATAATTAAATTTTCCAATTTAGATTTCATGTAATTTTACTTTAATTCTTTTATATAGTTAATATACTTTGAACATTTGTTTTGGTTTCTTGTAGTTTCTTCCAGTTTCTTCCGGTTTTTACCAGTTTCTTAATCTGTCCTGGAAGAAATAGGTTTCTTCCGGAAGAAACCCATCCCTGGTTTTTAGATATAATATTTTAAAATGCATATCTTATTTATTTCACAAATGCGCTTAAATGATTTTCACTTCAATTAGCAGAATCTTAATTTTTTTTTTTAAATTACATAAAATTTTAATCTGTAAGACCTGATTTCAAGTGAAAGTCAGGGATGAGATTCTTCAGACTTCAGTCTGAATTTCAGACTTTTTTTCAATATTTAAAGAAATGTCACCAATTAAATTTTGGGGAAAATTTTATATTTTTTCCTTAGTATTTTACTTTTGTTTTTGTACTTTGATATAATAGTCCATTTTATGATAAAAAGTTAATTAAATCCAATTGATTTTTTAAATCCTCAGATTTTAAAATATTCACCTTTTATATAAACATTTTAATAACAATTTTAATTTTTCTTAAGAAAGGTGTTATAGTAAAAATAAAAATAAAATACATTGACATGTTTCGGAACCGTCAAATAAGTTCCATAGTCATAATATAAATAAAACAAAATATTTCTCTGACAATACAAAAGACACGCGACAATGAGATTTAAATAACAAAAAACATTTTTTATTTTTTTCACATTTTTTACAATTATTTTTTGCAGTAGAGCGCGTGTTTTTTGTTATTTAAATCTCATTGTCGCGTGTCTTTTGTATTGTCACAGAAATATTTTGAATTTTTGTTTTATTTATATTACGACTATGGAACTTATTTGACGGTTCCGAAACATGTCAGTGTATTTTATTTTTACTATAACACCTTTCTTAAGAAAAATTAAAATTGTTATTAAAATAGTCCATTTTTTCATGTAATATATAAATTTTAATAGTAGTTATAATATTTATTCTGCTTGAAATTCATAAGTAGTATTGTTCAAATGTCGCTCGCGCAGTTTTCAGATTTTTTACTTTTTTTCAATCTCATCCCTGGTGAAAGTTCCTAGGCTTAACATGTGACATATTTAACATATAACATTTGATAACTTAGATTTAACATATGGCAAAACAATATTTAAGAAAAATCAATAATAATAATTTATATAAATACTTTTACAAAGGAAACTTATTTATGTTGTACAATTTTTATTTGTTAATTTTATAGACAATTCCAGCACCTATATTTATAGATATAAATTTTTACCTGAATAGTGAAAGATTTTTTTAATCCAGGGTTGTTAAATACCCGGGTTTTTTCAGAAAAAATCCAACCGACTGTGTTTTTTTAGGGTTTTTCCAGGGTTTTGGGGTTTTATCAGGGTTTTTCGGGTTTTTTCAGGGTTTTGGGGGTTTTTTTCAGGTTTTTGGGGGTCATTGGAGGTGGTTCAGAATACTTGAAAAAAAAAAATGTACTTATTGCTAAATTTAAAGTAGATAATTGATTATTACAATTATATATAAATTAATGACAGTAATCAAAATTGTAATAGATAAATTGATTATCGAGTAATAATTTATAAAGTGTCTTTTACTATTACTAAATAATAGAATTAGCCAAGTAAGTCTACATAATTAAATTAGGATTCTAAGCATATATGGTATAGTTTCTATTATATAACATAGAACGTATTACACATCAAAGTATTTTTTTAATGGGAAAAAATTTGTTTGTTACTTACACATGCTACAGAGATTAACAATTATTTCTTTTAAAAATTGTGATGGTATAATTAGGACATTTCTTTTCTTTGGGGTGGGGGGTGATGGTTATAAACTTTATGAGTGGTGAACTGATATTAAGAAATATATTACAATGTATTATATATGTAATATAAATACATTATATATGTAATTTAAAGTTGAAATTTAGAAAAAGCCCAGTTGGGTTTTTTCCTGGGTTTTTTCAAGTGGGTTTTTTGGGCTGGGCAAAATCATAACAACCCTGTTTTAATCAAAATTTATTAAAGCTACTATAAAGTAAAACTATCTATATCCTGTATACATTTTGTTTAAAAATATTTAGGTATTATTTAAAATGAATTAAAAGAAATAACACATTGCTTATTTTTATTACAAACACATTTACATACTTAAATTTAAATAAAGATGTATGTAATTATGTACGAGTAAAAATTTACCTTTAAGTGTATTCTTAAATTCTTTATTTTTTAATGGAGTTAACATTTTAATTACTGGTTCTTTGAGGGGTGTACATTTCAGCATAAAAAATAATTATTTTTATGCTGAATGATTGATTATTTATTTATTTACTTACTTACTTATTTTAAGAAAATGATACCAAGACTATGAAATAATTACACCAATATCCAATTATTACACCAATATCTCAATTTTTTTAAAACTTTGTTATTGTACGAACGTATCTCATTAAATACGTTTGATTTGCAATTTCCTATTTGTTTAAGTAATGTGATTCAGAAAATGTATATAAGAAATCTATTATAACTAGGAGTGTATTTTACTACAAAATGGGCAAAATACAAATGGTATTCAAAATGGGCAAAATACATTTTGAAACGTTTAAAAGAGACACAACGCTGTGCTCCAAAGGCCTAGGGAAAACACTAGCATTTAATAAATTAAAAAAAAAAAAAACTTTACTACACTTACAGTATGATTTATTTATTTATTGCAAGCCTTGCATTTTCTGTAGGCCTATTCTATTCAAGAATTACTATAGCAGCACACGATGAAATTCCCAGTACGTCATGTACATTGTCATGGTAATTGAATCATTTGAATATTTCAAAGATTAATAAATGACTACATATTAACCAAAAAAAGATAAAAATAATTGAAAAGAACCTAAAAGTAAAAAAAAAATGAGGAATCAAATTCCTTCATGAGCATTTTTCTCTGCTACATTGACCTCATCGTCATCCGCCAAACCTGTTTCAAGAAAATTGTAGCTGCGTTTTTCTCTTTTGAAAAGCAATGCATTTTCATCAA
The DNA here is from genome assembly GCA_964019185.1 of Maratus speculifer. Classification (NCBI taxonomy): domain Eukaryota; kingdom Metazoa; phylum Arthropoda; class Arachnida; order Araneae; family Salticidae; genus Maratus; species Maratus speculifer. The sequence goes on from OZ025290.1 coordinate 82,796,950, forward strand.
AGCATTTTCGGAGGTATATTTAATGATTGAATATAATTTTATTTTAATAAAGACTCAGAAGATTAAAACGGGTTTCCCGGCTACAAAACATGGGTGAAAACCATTTATTTTGTTGAAAACTTAAATAGATTTTGTATGTTGAATACCTTTTTTGATTTTTTTTTTCTCACCAAAAAGCATTCTTATATGGAAAATATCAATTATGCATTCAAATAAAATTTTGAAATTTATTCAAAGTTATCTTTTATATTATCTTCATGCAGGTAGTTAATAACCGAAGAAATCGACAGCTATTTGATTGTTATTTCAATATACTATTTTAAGACAATCAAATAGATTGGTAAAGTTATCATCCGAAATAAATATTTCCAACTGAGTTAAAAAATGCCCAGGCTCGGGCAGGGCCGAAATTAGGGGTGTGCTGAGGAGGCATGCATGCGCCCTATGCGCGAACACGGATGGTAAAGGGGAGCGCCAAATGGTTTTTTTTTTTTTTTTTTTTTTTTTTTTTTTTTTTTTTTTTTTTTTGTAGTTTCACACAAAAATGTATATAACTCGCGAGCTAATAATGTTAAACTTATGGGAGCGTGCTTTTCAAATTTGTGAAAATAAAGGTAGCTTACAAAAAACTGAAATTAAAATTGATAAAGTAAACACTAACCTGGTTAAAATTCAATCTCAGCTATTCTAAGCAAGAAAAAAATAGTTTAAAACTATTAATATGCAAATTAGGGGAAAAAAAAAAAAGCTTGCTACCATAGGTTTAGCTATCCAGTTTCTTCCGGTGACTAGTATAGGCTCTTTATGCTCAAGCTTAAGTTAATCCTATGGGAGTGTTATTTACACATTTCTCACTAGCATTTTAATTATTATTGCCCAGGCCGGGATGAGCATTTTTTCGTTCAGTTGGAAATATTCAATTTGTATATTTTTTACCAATCAGTTTGAATGTGTTAAAAATAAGTTTATATCAACATATCCATCGTTTATATGGAGCACCTTTACCTGCGGTTTATTCTGTTGAGCTGTGTAAATCACAAACCAAATGTTATTACAAATAAGGTTATCTAGGGGAAATATGCTCGTCGGTTGTCGGTCCAATTAGATTAAACGGTAAAGCTCTGTAAGCCAGCGATTTGGGTTCGATACCCGGCCTGGGCAATTTTTTGCTCATTTCGAAATAGTCATTTTGTTATTTCAATGTTTAAGCGTCTAATTCGATTGCATATCTGTTAAATTTGTGTTTTATTTATTTTATTTATTGATAGCGTTTTAATTTTGCCTGTTACGGAATATTCACTGGGAAAAAAATGCAGTAGTATTTACAGTGTTTTAAGCTCAAACGGGTTAATTTTCCTTAACCAAGCTGCATGGGATAGCTATAGATAAAAAAAGACAAAAAAATAACTGTGCTTGAAAATTATTTTAAAAACCATAAAAAATCAATAATTTAAGATGCAATTTTCAAACAAACTCTAGTCTAATTTTCCTCCTTTTTTCGGTGGTGTAAAAATTAAAGTTAAGGGATATTTTTAAGTTAAGAAAATTGCCCCTCTCCTCCCCCCAAAAAGGGGGCTGTGGCAGACTGTTTTCGCACTACTCGTTTAAATTTGAACATTTTTTAAAACAATTTTGTTTGCATAGGATAGTTGAGGTCGATCTATAGTATGGCTATCTTACTTTTTCGATATCAATTGCTGATTTTTTAAAATAAAAGTATTTTCGCTTTCGGAACTGACTTCGAAAGTGAAAGTACGTACCTTTATTAAACAATCTGCAACAAAAATCGAAAAAGTACAAAATAGTCCTATAGAAATCTTGCTCAGCTATACTACGCTGAAATTAAAACAAATTTAAATAATACATTTGAAAACAACTTTCATAGGTTTAACATTTATAGGTTTTAACATTTATAGTTTTATAGGTTTAACATTAGCAAACGAGTGTTTCTGTATTCTTCTATGCGAAAACACACATTCGCTTATACTACTATGAGAGATATATATTTTTAATGTATCTTGTTTGTATTTCTACATATTTAAATAGTTTCTTTTTTTATTTTATTGGATAGCTGTGGTCTATCTTTACAAAAATCGTATTTTACTTTTATGATTTTTTTGATAATTTTTCTAAAAATGAGGATCCAATTTATTATCGAATAATTGAATTATTTTCGAAACCTGTTTCGAATATTCGCATAAAAAAAAGGCTTTTCTAAAGATTGAAAAAGTAAAAAAAAAAAAAAAAAAGGCTTTTGTAAAGATTGATCTTATCAGTCCAATGGAATAACTATGTCTATGTGTGAATACAAACGAAAAAATAAATATGTTCTTCCATAGGATTAGCATTAGCGAGCGGGTGTTTCTGTGGAAGTCAAATAGCCTTTTAATCGTTGCTGCCGTCCATATGACGTCAGCTTTACTCACTGCATCATAATATGGATATTACCTTTATCTTATGTTACTAATAAGAAATTTAAATGTCTTTTATTTTTTCTTTTCAGACTATATTGAAAGATGTACGTGTGGGCAGCAGATATTAGAAGTTGACTGGCAGTCCACCTGAATGAGCTGTCATTAAATTGTTTTTAGAAGACATGTGTTTTAAAAACTCAAATAAAGTTATGCCCTTCAGAACTGCTGTGGGATTTTTGATATGGAAAAGAAAAAAAAAAGGGATAAGGTTCAAATATTCGCCAACAAGTTCTATGAATTTTAAAATAAAGGATGGTAAATAACAGTAATAATTAAAGTGTGCTTAATACGAGATAAAGTGGAATGTTATCTCACAGTTAGCAGCTTTGCCGCATCAATGATGCTGATAAATACTGTGAATGCATAGTTATTAAATAAAGATATCGCCGACATTGGAATGCTATGAACAGGTCATTGCCGTTGTTTTCCTCTCCATCTTTTTGCCATCTTTGAAAGTTTGTGTTACTCGATTCTCTTATGCACGAAATGCAGATGAATCTTTAATTGTAGAAAAAATTTGCACTACTTTAATTTTTGAAGAAATTTGCATGAACTATCAACAGATAATTTTTTTATAATATCAGTCGAATGTTCATCAAAAAATAAATTTCATTAGTGTGAGAATTATCAGCACATATTTTTCTAGTTTTCAAAATCGCCCTTCTATGTTCTTTAAGTAAGAATACAAATAAATGAAATAAAATCAAGAAAGTGCTTGTTAAATCAATAATTTAAATTAAAGCATAAAAAGCTTTCTCCACTTGTATCTATTTTGAAATTAATTACAGATATTTTATGATATAATATTTTTTATAATTCTCTAAAACGCATATTTGAGAATGAGATTTATTTCTTTTGTTTAAGGAATTTGAAAAAAGCCTTAAAAAATTTCTTCATATTAATTCAAATTCATTAGTGTTTCGGTAACGTCAATGGAATTAAATGATAAAATTAATACAAAATATTGGAAATAAAAATGTTTGCCATCATTCGTATTTTTTAATTATTAGTTTTGCGATAAATGATTCTGAAGAGGAAAAGATCATTTGATTTCAAGCTGATTGCTTCAAAAGTTCCAGTGTAATGATAAAGCTTTATTATCTCACTCATCAAAAAAAAAAAAAAAAAAAAAAAAAGCATTTATTATTTTTTGCATGCGAGTTAACAAATATGCAAAATTTAGAAAATAGTTATATAGCCCGTTATCAATCACATTGCAATCATTTGTAATTTTCTGTTGAAAATGAAGAAACGGCTGTGAAGAAGAAAAAAGAAGTTGATTTTTGTTATTTGATCATTATTTCGATTAATGTAGTTTCAAGAAAACCGTTCATTTGAAAAATATGAAGCAAAATTCATAAAATAATTATATTTTCACTTTCATTTACATTTTAATTATGTTATTGTGTTGATGTTTTAAAATGAAATACTTCTATTGGCAAAATCGCTTCATGTGGTTTCAAGTTTATTATTTCGATATTATCAGTGGAAATAAGAAGCTTTTATCCGCCAATTTTTATACCTTTAAGAAAGTCATTATTATTTATATGAAATTAATTTTATGTGCGAAGAAAAAAAAGTTTCTAACTATACATAGAAAATAATCCTTCAGCCACTGTCATTCGCATTTCAGTTATTGCTAATTCCCTGTCGATGAGAAAAATGAAATTGCAGTTCTCAAGTTAAGTTTTTATCTTATGTGATAAATTTATCATTTTTTAACAAGAATGAATGAAGTTATGCCTTTTTGGTTTAAAAAAAATGTGTTGCTCCTTACAATCATATCCTCAATTTTTTTTTGCTGCAATCACCAGTGATGCATATATTATATTATCCTATCACCAAGTATTTATACGTGATTTTTCTGCCCATGGATATATGTGTTATTGTGTGTTTAGTGCCAATACTATTTGGATTACATTTTTGTGCCCCTTTTTGGATTACACTTTTAACCTTGGATTATTATTTTATGGATACCCTTTATACAGGTAAGTGCATTTATTTTGCTTTTTTGATGTTTGTGATAATATATGAGCTTAGAAAAATGTGAAATTACTTGCTTCCAAGGCCTGATTAATGCACGGGCCTCCGGGGCCATGGCCCTGGGCCCAACAATTTCAGGGGCCCACAAATTATGTGGTTGATTTTTTTCCCTTAATCAAATACTTTTCAAATAATATTGTTTTATAAAATATGAAACGTAAAATTTAAATATTCTGAATGATTCAATAAAATTTCTAGAAGCTTTTAACCTAGGCACTTTTCATCCAAACAACTTTGTCAACTCGTCAAATAAACCGTCTTTTTTTGTGAAAGTGTCGCTGAAAATAGGTAGGTAGGGGGGCCCAATTTTTTAACAGGCCCTGGGCCCAACTTCAGCTTGATCGGGCTCTGCTTGCTTCTGAATATTGGCAATAGTAATCAGAATGGTAAAACTTTTTTACAGGCACCGAAGAATTTTAGTTATATTCAAAACTTGCAAAGTTTTACACATTAGGTGTAAAATTTACACATTTGGGGTGTTTTTTACACTTTTACACTGAGGATACTTTTTTTTTCTTCACATTTTTGCAATTTTTCCCCCCACATTTTTGCAATTTTTTTTTCAAGCTCCATCTCCCCCCTTAAATTATGAAGTGTTTTCTAACTGCTTTTAATTATAAATACTTAAGGGGGTATACTTAAGTATCGTTAAAAAACGAGCTTGTTTCATTATTAAAAAATATAGAATTTTAAATTTGTATTGTATATAAAAGATAATTTCGTTTTAAGTAAATTTTGCGTGCATTTTCTATTAAAATTTGAGAATTGAAGATGTGTTAAAAATTAGTGATGCAATGGATAATGGTTTGACCAAATAACTGAAGAACTAAATATTCAGTATTCATTTCGGTATTATGATTGATAATGTTTAAGGGTGTATTCGAAAAAACGCTTTTCCACCTTCAACAGCTCGAAATTTTCCGATACAATTTCAGGCACATTTTTAAAAGTAGAAACACGAAACTTGGTGAGGGGATTCTTTAAGGGACGTATGAGGTGCCGTGTGATGTCTTTTTACTCTCAATTCATTAGAATTTGAGTTATAAACAATTATCTTATCAGTATGACCCTTTTTTTCGTTCCGAGATCTCCCGCTTGGAAAAAATCGGTTCGAAATGCCTTTTTTTTTATTGCTTTTTTTGCAATATTTTCTGCATTATCAAAAAATCGACAATCACGGCACCTGGTGTACTTTCCAAATAAGAGATTTTGAAAGTTTGGTGTATTTGAGAGCAAAAATGAATTCAAAAATAAATCGGAAAATAAGCAGTTTAAATCGAAATACGCCCTTAAACTAAAGCAAACAAAGTTACTATTGTCGTACTAAATGTCACTCATGTGCTATTTTATAAAAATTCATTAAAAATATCACTAACTTATTGTTTTACACGATTGAATTTTCAAGGTATGCAAAACTGAAAACAAGGTGTTATTTTTATTTAGTTTTCTTTAATCGTCGTTGCCTATTGAAAAAAAAAATTAAACGGTTGAAAATAATATTTTGTTTCATTGTTTAATTACTCGAATGAGTGATAAAATTAGAAGTAATGTCTTTCATTAACTTTCGAGTTACTTCATTCAATTGAAACTTTCAAACATTTTGATGCAGCAATCTATTTTTAAACTGAACTTAGAGAAGAGAAATGTGAATTGCTTTTCGTTTTTTCAAATGTGTTAAAAATGTACTAATTAAAATGATACTCAATTTGTGTTAAAATAAATTGAAGCATACGAATGTAATCAGCCATCAGGGGTGTATTAGTGAAAATGTTCCAGGTTTCAAAGGAGTAATAATTAAATATGTTTTCCATTTTGTTTCATATGCTAACAGATATTATCTTTAGAATAAAGATGGTTTAGAAATTTTCAGTGATTGAAACTAATTTTATATTCGAAAATTTGCATTTGTTCATCCTACGCTTGTATGGTGTTTGTATTAATTATCCATCACACTTAGTATCTTTAAATCTTGTAATTGTTTTAAAAATCGCACATTTTTTGATGGATTTACACGTTTTAGACACTGAAGATTCCAAATATTAAATACAATTCGGAATATAAAATAATATTCTGAATATAAAATACAATAAAAATACACAAATTTTGCATAAAGAAGGAAATCAATCGGATTATTAGTTGTCGAGATATTTCAATCCTATTTTCCATGCTCTTCAATTTTTCATGACCTTGTATTTCATTGAAATTTCAATTTAAATATAAATATATATTTTAATTGTAAATGAGACGCTTAATCCGACGTAGTAAAGTGTTAGTTACTGTATTTAATATCATTTTTGCAGTTATAGGAATTTTTCTTTTACGCAATTCGGTACCTCTTGGTTATCCCTTCGACTAAAAAAATATCGTGAAGTTTGTAGCCAACTTGACGATATATCATAAAATCGGACGACAAAAATTATAAGCCAAAAGTCAAAACCAAATTGGTGTTATTTGTGGTATTTCGCAATTTCCCACACAGACTCCCATTGCAATCCAATAGAATCTCGTTTTGTTAAAAATATTTAAATATACGTTTAAATTTTATTTTGTAATTGCGATGCATTTTATAAATAGTTTACACATATTTTATTTTCATATTTTAAAGTATTACGATGGCAATCTCAACGACTAGTTTTTTGCTATGTGAAATCAAACTTGGTTCAGTGAAATGAAAAATAGCTAACTTCTTAAATTTGAATTTTTAGCTCACAGGCTATCATAGCCTGAGAGCTTATGTGCCCGCCCGTTCTGTATGTACGCTCGTACGTGCGTAACGCGATAACTCATGATAAAACTATCCCATCCACTTGAAATTTTGTATATAGGTATATCGTGATAAGGCGCTTCCCTGATTAGTTTTTGGAGTTCATTCGATATGTATAAGAGGGGGAACGGGGGACTCGTGCCCCTCCCCTTAATTGATATGAATTTGTTTTTCATGGAGAAATATTAGGTTTTTTTTTTTTCTTCAAAATTTACACATAGCATTATTCTGATGAGAGGCTTTCATGATTGGCATTAGGTGTTCATTGGATAAATATAAACAGGTAAAATGGGGGTTCTAATGCCCCTCCCTTTAATTTATATAAATGGGTTTTTCATGCAGAATTGTCAGATTTCGTTAAAATCTCTGAATAGTTTTGGAAGTTTAATGGTTAAGTATATAAAAGAGAAGGATAACTCTTCTTAAATTATATAAATGGGTTTTTATTAAGAATTTTCCGATTTGCTCTAAATTTTGGATATGGATTTTTTTATGATAAAGCATGTCTCTGATCAGTTTAGAGGGTTCAATGATTAAGTATAAAAAGGGAAAAGGGGGGAGCTGATCCCCCTTCTTAATATTTTTTTTCGAACGGAACTAACCCTTGAAAATATAAGGCTGAAATATACAATTAGTATGCGCAGCCTGTGAGCTCAATGCCATCAGTTTAACTGGGCAATATTCTTTTTATTGTGTTTTATGCTTCGCAATCATCGAATTTTCTGTATATTTTTCCTACTTGTCTTTCTACTCATCTAACAATACATAAAATTGTGTTGCAATAAGTATGCAGCAAGTTTATTTTAATTATTGATACGAGCGATGATTAATACAAATTAATATGTAAATATAAGTATTCCCTGGATAAATTTTTCCGTTATACAATAAATATACACATATGTAAGGTAACAATATACAATAAATAATGTATTCGCATGCTACTACTATATTATAAAAACTGAGCCATAAATGAATAAAAATATTTTCGATTCTTTCAAAAGTACTTTAATAAATAAAGATAAAAGCTACAAAAAAATCTATTTGATCATGGAAGGGCCTTGCGAGTATGACATAATCCTACGTTAGAATTTAAATATTTGTTATCCACTTCTAATGTCACGTGATCTTGTTTGAATGGGTAGAAGTCTGGAAAATAATCTTATTGACATTGTTCGAAACGCAAGAAGTATTCGTAGAATCAATGAGCAAAGAATCTTGACAATTCGGTATATTATAATTTATAGCATTGTATACTGCACTAATTTTATTTTTATTATAAAACTCGTTAAAATTTTACATTCGTTTTATTAATTTAAAATTATAATTTTTTTTAAATATTAAGTTATTTTTAAAAAATGACGATTGAACTTTATAGGGGTTAGTTAATGTCCTTTCGCAAACATAACTAGCAGTGCAGGCTCCCCTAATAAAATTCTTGATAAAACAGACCCTTCATTAGATTTCTCTTAATAAAATAAAATTAACACCTTTACAAAAATTGTTTAAATAAAACAAACACTTTTTAAGGCAATTCTTAAATAAAAAAGGGCAACTTCATGATATAAGTTTTATTTTTGTTAGGAAATGCGTGAAGCAAACAGGTGTTGTTGTTTGGAAACTATTTGATCGCACTCATTTTCCCGTTTCTTTGCAAACTCAATAGATTTTTCAGAAAATACTTCCAAAGTTGGTGTTTTGAACCAAATTTTCCGACGAAATCGGAAATGTAAGTCAACGGAAGGGGCTTGATCAAAAAGTTTAAAAAACAGTTCGATCGCAAATTGCTTCCAGCTTCCATAGTCATGTCTTCCAATTATATATCATTCCGTTATAAAATGAATTTGTAAATATGTCAAAACGTTTTTCGCTTGTTATGCGAAGCAGTTTAAAATAGTCTTAACTTTTTTATAAATAAAATAGGCCCTTTCACAGAATTTTATTCTGTAAGAACATGCTTTCATTATTTATTTTTATTTTGCATGGATTTTTTTTAACTTAAAATAAATAAAACAAGTTCATCAGAAAGAAACAGTTTTTAGTAGGAAGACTTCGTTCCAAAATGTGATTTTTCGAGAAAGGCATCCCTAGGGTGAAAAATAAGTGCTAAGTCGAATAAGTCGTGCTGAGTCATTTTTTTAAAAATGAATGCATTAATCTCTATTTAACTTTACACAAAAATTTTATGCGTAATTACTATTGCAAACCAAATATTTTTTCCCCCTCTTTACCTCAGCAAATGCTCTTTGTAAAGCATTCAGGGAGTGATAAGTTATTTTACAACAAAGAGTCTGTAAAGTAATACTCTTCGCAAATAGCCGACATATAAACAAAATAAATACAAATAACCAATGTGAATAACCCAATTAAGATGCACTAGATCTGCATCAGCAGTGTAAAGGATTTTTTGAAGAGATGCCCAAAAGAATCCAAGAATTAGGACATCTGAAAGACTGCCACGTAAACAAGCGAAATTGTTATTGTTTGGAACTAATGAACAATAAAATCACATTAACTTACTCTTCATACACAAATCCTTTAGAAATCCACCGTAACAATAATGATAAAAAGAAAATTTAAAACTTAAATTCTCAATCAAATGCATTAAAAGCTGGGAGAAAAAATTATATATATATAAAAAAAAAAAAAAAAAAAAAAAATCCCCCCCCCCTTTAAAAAAAGGCTCAAAATATACATGCATTTTCCGACTTACGTTAGTAATATGCGTTTCGAAAATTTTAATTTGATTTTTATGCAAGTCAAATTTGTAAATTGCTTAGAAAAAATTTCGTAAAAAACAGCAATATTTATTGTATACATATAGTATACACTTTTTTCTTAATACAGTGTGATGATGATGCTATAAATAAAGCAGAATGCAGCAGTATTTACTTGGATATACATTATTAAAATATGAAAAAATATAAAATCAAACTAAAAGAACACTTCTTAAAATAAAAAAATATCTTGTGGAATACGGAATTTATAAATTTGAATTAGTTTACATCAAACTGCTAAGTAAAGAATCTATATATGTAAAACAGTTGAAGCTAGTAATATATGTATGTATATGTGTGTGTGTGTGTATATAATAAAATAAATAAATAATAATCATGTTCGAAACTCTAAGATTAAGTTTCAGGTAGCACAATTTAAGCCTTTTTTTTTTTTCTTTTAATCAGGTTTGTTTTGTTAAAGATTTTATTATATATCTCAATAAAAATGTAACTATACATAAAATTATTCTATGTTTATGGTTTATATTTACTTATTTTATGTATAAACATTAAACAATTATCAGAAGTATGCATTACGATAAGCAAAAAATAACTGTAACAGAAAAAAAAAAAAAAAAAAAAAAAAAAAAAAAACTTGAATAAACGTAAAACGATAACATTTATTTTCATTAGTATGTTTATATAATTTTTTCATGCCACAATTTCCATTATCGTTTGCCACAAACACCCAGTCTATCGCTCGAGGTATAATTTATCTCTTTCATTCATAACACTGCGCGAGTAACAGATTATTTAGACGTTTCGTTCACGTAAGGTTGAAACAACTTTTATGAATGAACAGTAAATTTCTACCCTCCTCTGTCTCGCACAGTGTCTAATGCACTCGAAAGAATATTCAAATGATGTAATAAAAGGATTGTAACACAGTTGTTGTGGCTGTATTTTTTTTTTTTTTTTTTTTTTTTTTTTTTAAGTAGAAATAATATGCTGGATAAAGCTCATTGCACCATTAATTTGGCTAAGTTTTTATTAGTTTTAAATTTATTGTTTTAGTATTTACAATCAACACTATACAAAACAATGACTAATATTTAGAACTGCCCCTCATTTGACTGAGTATTTATTTTATCGTATTTTACTTTTAAAATGTTAAGAAGGGAAATGTATATAAAGATTATTATCTGCATGAAAATAATTATGAATGTGTAAAACAACAAAATATTTCTTAATTTAATTATTTTTAAACTATCTTTTTTTATAAATTAAAAAATAAATGAAAAATGCGTTATGATGAGTTATTGAAGTTAAAAAAAAAAAAAAAAAAAAACTGAGTAAAAAAATTTCGGCGGAACCCCGTTACCTTGTACGTAAAAAAAATAATGGAAATTTCGTTATTTGGTGATCTATCATCGATTGGCGACGAAAAGCAATTTCTTAAAATGATTTTTTTGTCAAATGCATTTTAAAGAAAAAAAGTTTCATGTTCAACGTGTTTAGATAATTTAAATATCTTTGGTTTTGTCAGTTTTAGTTTGTTTTAAGTATAATTTTGTTATATTAATATTTTTAAGTATTTATATTCACATTTAACCATCAAAATTTGAGATTTAAAACGATGGTTGGTTGGTTGGTTGATTTTTGTCGTCCGATTATCTACGCTAATGGGATATAGGACCAGGGGGAGTGCCCTCCGTGGGGGTCTTTCTAAGGGAACCTAACCCGTATTTACGCAAGGCTCGAAGAAAACCACGGAAAACTCCGAACGGTTAGACCGACAGCCTCGATTGGGTTCGAACCCAGCACCTGCCGTCTACCAGTTGAGAGGTCCGAACCTCTAGGCCACTGGTGGGGCGATTTAAAACGAAATTCAAATTTAAATTAATTAAAACTGTTTCAAGCTCAAAGTCAGTTGAGCATTCTCAATTCCATTTTGTTGCTATGGAAACGTCCGGCTTTTACTTTTGAATACGCTTAAATGTATAAAAATAATTTTACTGAATAAGAGTTTTTTATCTATGAAAATATTTTTTCCAGAGGTAAATTAAATAACTATACAGCAACAAATAATATATATCTATGCAATTTAATATATATGTATATAATATATTGAACTCTCACATTTTTTATTTTAATTTCATTAAATACCATTTACACGCATTCTAAATATCCAAAAGGTTTCAGATGCATTAAAATCGTTTGCTTTTGGCGAGGAAAAGCACTGCTCGCCAAATTGTGTGACATTTTCGTTTTTTCACGCCAAATATTCGAAAGTATTTTATTTTTTTAAATAATTTCTTCTGCAATTCCGATGCTAATTTTACTGATCCTTTATTACATACATGAGTAGTTTAATTAGTAATTTTTTCAAAAAAATCTGAGTATGCCCAGTATGGAGACCTTCCTTGTTAGTTGATTTTTACCAAAAGCAGTTACTTAAATCTGCCTGTTACATTTTTGTTAAAATTCAGGTTTTAATTCCTTTCTTTTTAATATTTTTCGATATTTCTTTGTAAAAATACGTGCTAAAACCGATGCGAAGTTGTAACCTTTTTGTGTTTTAAAATAACAAAATTTTATCGCACTAATACACTTGAAGTTGTTCCTTTTAAAAAATTACTTCTGTTAGCTTTTATTATTATTATTATTTACTAAAGGTTAAAATTCAATATTTGTATTAGTAGCCAGTGGCCAATAGAGGCTAAATGTTTAGTAGCCACTATTGTCAAGTTAGTGGCCACAAATTACTATCAGCAATTCTTTAACGAAATTGCCGCCATGGCTACAGCGATTTGTTCGGTTCCCGACTGGGAACCTGAATGAAAAAAAAAAGTATGTTCCCAGAAAGGATTTTTGGGTTCCTCGGGATCGCTATTTTTCAAACCCTGTATTTTGAGATATTGTAAATTATGTTAATAAATCCAGCACAATGATCCATATAAATAAAAACTTTGAACTGTTTTTTTGCCTATTTATGTTTTTAGAATTTACTTGTTTCAAAAAATACTAAGGCTTTCTATCTAATTGAGGTAGAGGTTTGATTTAATTATTCTCCATGGTGTATTTAATATTTTTGTATATGGATTTGGCATTCAAGTTTATAGTTACTTTAAAAAAAAAAAAAAAAAAAAAAATATATATATACAGTAAAGCATCGTTTCAGGGGTGATTCTCGTCCGAAAATTCCGAAATTTCCGAAAATTTAAGGCATCCTCTTCCGAAAATTTGAAATTGGGTTATCAGTTCCGCATAGTTGCCAACTTGACGGTTTTGCGCGCGGAAAAAACAATTGCTTAGAAATGCAAGTTTCGTGATACGATCGCCGAAATAGCATACATTTCGTCAATATTTCGTGGAAAAACGACGATTTCGCCAATGTTTTTTAAACGAACTTTGTCAAAAGATCGATGAAAAACGCGAATTTCATCAAAAGATCACGGGGAAAACGCCGATTTCGTCAAAAGATCGCGGGAATAAAACGCCGTTTTCGAGAAAAAATCGAGTAAAAAAGCACATTTGGTCTAAAGATCGTCGAAAAAACGCCGATTTCACTTAAAAAAAACATGGGAAAACGCAGATTTCGTCAAAAGATCGCAGAAAAACCGCCGATTTTGCTAAAATATTGCTCATTTCGTCCGAAGATAGCGGGAAAACGCCGATGTTGTCCGAAGATCTCTGGAATTGGGGGGGACTCACCCCCCCCCCCGCCAATTTCCGAAAATGCGATGCGAATTTCCGAAAAAAAAATTTCATCCAGAATCACCCCTGCATCGTTTATACGACGATCACTTATACGACGTTTACATTTATACGACGTTTTACTGTGGTCCCGATTCATTCCTATTTATTTTAATGTAAAAATATATCTTTTATACGACGCCCAAAATCGTTTATACGTCGATTTTTCGATTTTGTATAGGTTTATGTTTGTTTATTTTTCTTGTGTATTTTACGAATGAGCGGAAGTTGGCAGCTATGAATGACACCAAAGAGCTCTCCACATTATAAAAATGTGGGCTGGTGTTCGATTAGTCTGAAAAATCAGCTTACGTGTAACTGATTACATTGGGAGGGGCCATTCTATTTTCGAGGATGGTCAGCTTTCCCGACCTGTTTTAAGTTGCAAATAGACTATCCTTCTAACTGTCATCAGTATTGGCGACTTTTAGTTGGCCACGCGGGATTTTTGATCTTTAACTTTAAATGGAAAAGAAATAATGTTCTGCAAATGAGGAACCTTTGGGTGAAACATAAAAGTACGCATATTTAAATTGCTTACTAATCCCCCCCCCCCTCCCGTTTTTAAGATTATTTGTTCATTTTGGTTTGTTTAATTTAAAAAATCCTGCAAATCATCACGTTAAACATTAAAATTTAGTGAAAACAAAATTATTTCTAGATTTGGAAGTGAAAATCGATTATACGTCGTTATCGTTTATACGACGTTTTTCGGTAGTCCCTTCAGCGTCGTATAAACGATGCTCCACTGTATATATATATATATATTTAAATTGAGAGTTTGCTGAATTTCTTTCTTTTTTTCATATACACAAGAAAAAAAAAATTATACAGTACATTACATATACGCATATATGACAGTATTATTCAAAATTGAAAAGGTGGTTTCAAATGGTACTGATGTCCCCTTAAAATGTTTTATAGCATTTTCTGTAATAAAAAAACTGCATTTTCATAGTTGGATTGGTGTAAACAAAAGCTACCTCGCAACTTGTCAATATGTACAATTTCATACTACACTAACATTTTGCCCAAATATAGAATTTGGTTTCATGGAATTCTAATCAGAATATTAAATAGTTAACAATTATTTTATATGTATAGAAAAACATTCCTTTGTTCAAACTTGTGATTTTTTTTTCCCCATTACATATTACGAAAATGGATTTTTTTTTTTACCACTCGGTGAATTTAGTAATATTTTCCGCTATTGGTCAATGGATTTCGCGATCTTTTGAAGAAATTTGCTGTTTTTTGCGATTTTTTGCCGAAATTTGCCATTTTTTCGCGTTTTTTTTTTTTTTTAAGGAATATGCAGTTTTTCGCGATCTTTTTGAAGAGATCTGCCTTTTTTTCGCGATCTTTTGACGAAATCTGCCGTTTTTTCGTGATCTTTTGACCAAAATCTGCCTTTTTTTCGCGATCTTTTGACGAAATTTGCTGTTTATCGCAATTATTGATAAAGATTATCGGTTATCGGGATTTTTTGACGAAATCTGATTTTTTTCGCGATCATTTGGAGAAGTTTGCCGTTTTTTCGCGATCTTTTGGAGAAGTTTGCCGTTTTTTCGCGATCTTTTGGAGAAGTTTGCCGTTTTTTCGCGATCACTTGGAGAAGTTTGCCGTTCTTTCGCGATCACTTGGAGAACTTTGCTGTTTTTTTACGATCTTTTGGAGAACTTAGCCGTTTTTTCGCGATCTTTTGGAGAAGTTTGCCGTTTTTTCGCGATCACTTGAAGAACTTTGCCGTTTTTTTAAGATCTTTTAGCGAAGTTTGTTGTTTTTTCGCGATCTTTTGGAGAAGTTTGCTGTTTTTTTGCGATCTTTTGGAGAAGTTTGCTGTTTTTTTGCGATCTTTTGGAGAAGTTTGCCGTTTTTTCGCGATCACTTGAAGAACTTTGCCGTTTTTTAAGATCTTTTAGCAAAGTTTGTTGTTTTTTCGCGATCTTTTGGAGAAGTTTGCTGTTTTTTCGCGATCTTTTGGAGAAGTTTGCTTTTTTTGCGATCTTTTGGAGAAGTTTGCTGTTTTTTTGCGATCTTTTGGAGAAGTTTGCTGTTTTTTGCGATCTTTTGGAGAAGTTTGCTGTTTTTTTGCGATCTTTTGGAGAAGTTTGACGTTTTTTCGCGATCTTTTGGAGAACTTTGACGTTTTTTCGCGATCTTTTGGAGAACTTTGCGTTATCCGCGGTCTTTTGGAAAAGTTTGCCGTTTTTTCATAATCTACTGAAGAAATTTGTCATGTTTTTGCTATATTTTAATGAAATTTGCCATATTTTCATCATTTCTTGACGAAATTTACTTTTCCCGGGATTTTTTATCGAAATTTGTCGAATTCCTTCGATTAAATTCACGTTTTCCCGCGATCCTTTCACGAATTTAGCGATTGTTCTTAGAACAATTGGCTAAATTTGTTATTTTCGGCGACCATTTGTCGAAATTCGCAAGTTTTTTTTGTCCAATTTTCGGATTTATGACAGTTTTTTAAAACTTTCGGAAACGATTGATCGCCACTTTGGCGATCAGATGCATAACATAAAGTCACCAATTTTTTACATTTAGTCGCCCTGTGGCCGGTGGCGACCGTGAATTTTAACCTTTATTATTTATATATAAAAAATGAAATATATAAATAAATAACTTACACTTGTAAGGTACTGTAGGACATGATGATACTGAACTGTAAGAGAACAGACAAAAAGCTTCTGATAAATCTCGAAATTATTTAATGCATTTTTGATAACTCTTTATTATTATTATTATCTGCGTTAACACGTTTTGTCTTAATTTTAACGGTAAAGGTGTATAATTAAAAACTTTGTCGTATTTTAAGTAAAATGAGTAAAGTCTGTGAATATGTTAATCTCGTTTTTTATTTTACTCTCTAAAACCTGAAATACTAGTGATTGATTTTGATATTTTAATTATTTTGAATTATTTGCTTTGAACATTTATTCGCCAGTATAATAACACTAGCTATCTAATCCTTTCGGGTTAGATAGCTAGTGTTCTAACCCGAACTATCTAACCCTTTCTATCATTTAACCCTTTCGGGGTCTGATGTACTATTTTAATAGTACCTACATGTCTTTTAATGAAGTATTATTTTGTTTTAAGAAATACTTTTGCTACTATTTATATGTAGTAATATTCATATATGTCTATGTACATATTTAGTATATGACTTCATTTATATTTAGGCATTTAGTAATAATAATATTTATAATTATTTGCTTCATTCACTTGCCGCTGTTTGCTATTCTTTTTTTTTTTTAAACATCATTTCACTCTTTAAATTAAATGTTACTTTTTCAAAAGAATATGGGTAACAAAGAGCAAAAAGTATTAGAAAGTTGTAATATAGTTTAAATCTTACTGTAATACAATATTTTTTAAACATTTTCAAAAATTCTTCCATAGCCTATTGCCATATGAATGATAATTAAATAGTACACAAAACAACAACATTCGTTATCTTTCAAACAATGAAACATCCAGTAAGCACTAATTAATTTATTTAGATAGCTAGTGTTGATGTTATTTACGTAAAAGTATTTTTTCTTTCTAAAAACTGAAAAAAAAAACTGACCCAAAATGATTAAAGTTTTAATATTTTTTAAATTTAATTTTAATTTTATATTTAAAAAAACGAACATCTTTCCACTGGGGGTCTCTCTGTTTAATTCATGCTCTATACAGGGATGGGAATTTTCCGCTTTTTGGCGGATTTCCGCTTTTTTGTTATTTTGATAAGTTTAAGATTTTTCACCCCAAAAATTCTGCTTTTTCCGCGGATTTCAGAAATATGTAACAGGGATACCGCGGACGCGGTATAGCGCGTAAAATACACAAAAAATCGGCGACGGGACGCTAGAAAATGGGGCTTACGCGTCCCGCGGGACGCGTAATTTTCGTCAAAGAATCGCAAAAAGGCAAATTTCGTTAAAAAATCGCGAAAGAACGAATAATTTCCGGCAAATTTCATAAAAAAATTTGGGGAAAAATAGCTAATTTTGTAACAAAATCCCGAAAAAAAGTCGGTTTTCCTACAAAAAATGACAAGTTTTGTCCAAAAATCGTGATAAAACGGAAAATTTTGTCGAAACATTCGCGAAAAACGGTATATTTTATCAAAAAAGGTAATTTTCTTTAAAAGATTGCAAAAAAACAGAACATTTCGTCAAAAGATCGCAAAAAAACGGTGCATTTCGTCAACGAATCGCCAAAAAGGAAATTTCACTAAAAAATAGTGAAATAACGAATAATTTTCCGCAAATTTCGCCAAAAGATTCGCGAAAAAATGGTTAATTTTGTAACAAAATCCCGAAAAAAAAAAGTCGGTTTTCCTAGAAAAAATGACAAGTTTTGTCCAAAAATCGTGATAAAACAGAAAATTTTGTCGAAACATTCGCGAAAAACGGTATATTATATCAAAAAAAGGTAATTTTCTTTAAAAGATTGCAAAAAAACAGAACATTTCGTCAAAAGATCGAAAAAAAAAAAAAAAAAAAAAAAAAGGTGCACTTCGTCAACGAATCGCAAAAAAGGAAATTTCACTAAAAAATAGTGAAATAACGAATAATTTTCCGCAAATTTCGCGAAAAAATGGCTAATTTTGTTACAAAATCCCGAAAAAAAGGCAGATTTCCTCAAAAAATCGCGAAAAAACGACGAATTTCGTCCAAAAATCGCGATAAAACGGCAAATTTTGTCAAACAATTCGCGAAAAACTAAAATTTTCATCAAAAAATCGTGATAAAACGGTAACTTTCGTCAAAATATCCGGCACATTTCGTCAAAAGATCGCGAAAAAACGGCAAATTTCGCCAAAAGATCGCGAAAAAACGGCAAATTTTGTCGAAAATCGCTTAAAAACGCAATTTTTGTCAAAGGGGCAAGAAAAAAAAGTTAATGCCTGGTGGATTGAATTTTTCTATTCCAAAAATTAACTTTCCTGCTTCCAAATTATTCTTTTTGCTGCTCCAAAAACAGATTTTCCTGCTTCACAATCTTTTTTTGATTGTTTCAAATCTTTCAAAGTGAATGTAACTTCTGATAACACCTATTCATTAAACAAAAAGTACCCCTTACTTGTGGTGCAATTTTTCATTTGCGCGTGTGATCAAAATGAGGTGCAATTTTCTCATTCGCGCATGTGAATACAATATGGTGCAATTTTTCGTTCACGTGTATTTTCAGTCTTTTTGCTTTTTTGCAGTTCCCATCCCTGATATAAATGGTTAAATCAAAAACTTTTTCTAAATGTATTTTTTTATGAGCATATTTAAGAAAATAATTTAATTTCAAAAGAATTAACTGAAATATATTGTTCGGTTTTGACTTTCGATAATTTAAGTAACGTTTATCTATAGTCGGCGGTGCGCGGAATAAAGGTCAACGGAAAAAACGTCAACGGAAAAAAGGGCAACGGAAAAAAGGGCAACGGAAAAAACGTCAACGGAAAAAAAGGCAACGGAAAAAAAAGGCAACGAAAAAAGGGCAACAAGTAAAAGCTTATGTATAAAGACAGCAACTTTCATATCTTTATGTAAACTTTGAGCAAAAATATTCTTTAAGTGACGAAAAAGGGGCAAACGTGAAAAAAAAATACAGGTATATATATTTTAATAGGGTGGAAAAAGACACAAAAAAATTGTTGTCTTGATATTTAGAATGTTCCCACGAATAACAGAAAAAGAGTCGAAATTTTAAAATTTGGTACACGAAAACTCAATTTGGCAACATGCAGCATAAACCATTTAAAATAAAATTAAAAATATAACGAAATTTGTTATGGTGGTTCTATTAATAAAAATAATTACAAGGCAAGAAAGAGACAAGGTTGGAAGAAAATCATGGAAAACTCCGAACTATCTGGCCGACGGATGTGATTGGGTTCGAACCCATCACCTCCCGTCTACCAGCTTTGAGAGCACAACCTCTTATCCACTGGTGGGGCGGATTTGACAAGGGGGGTCTTATTTAGAAACCATAAAGTCGAATAACGTTTTCATTTTTCGATAATACTTTTAGAAGAATAAGAAATGAATAAAAATGTATAATATTTAATAATTAATAATATTTAAATAATAATTAATTATTCATTAATAATTTTATATTTAATTTATATTTATATATTATTATATATTTTTATTATGTTGTTATATTAATTATTATGTGTTATACTGTATATTATATATAATATATAAATATGAAAAATTAAATATAAAA
This sequence comes from Maratus speculifer, assembly GCA_964019185.1. Classification (NCBI taxonomy): domain Eukaryota; kingdom Metazoa; phylum Arthropoda; class Arachnida; order Araneae; family Salticidae; genus Maratus; species Maratus speculifer. The sequence goes on from OZ025290.1 coordinate 82,816,929, forward strand.
TAGAATAAAAATTAATAATAATAATGTAGTAATAATAATATAGTATATAAATATTAAATATAATAATTATTTTAAATAATATTAAAAAATATAAAATATATAATTACAAGTAAATTTATAAAATTATATAAATATAATAAAATATTAATCTATGATTCAATTATTATTATTAATATTATTACATTATATTTATATATGCTAATGTTTTCACCGGTCTTTTATTTCGAGACACTTTTTTTCGTTTACCGATTTGGAAATAGCAAGGATTGTTATTGTTGTTACTTCCGATTACCTGCCCGGGGTATATAGGCCCTTGTAGGAGAGCCCTCCGTGGAGGTCTTTCTAACTGTATTTACGCAAGGTCACCCAAGGTTAGAAGAAAATCATGGAAAACTCCGAACGATTTGGCCGACGGATGCGATTGGATTCGAACCCAGCACCTCCCGTCTACCAGCTTCGAGAGCACAACCTCTTAGCCACTGGTGGGGCGGATTTGACAAGGGGGGACTTATTTAGAAACCATAAAGTCGAATAATGCATTCATTTTTCGATAAATGCAGGTAGCCTTCCAGAAAATGCGGTCCAAAATGTTGTTTTCGACAGAATTTTCGCACGCGAAAGCCTGATAAAGGTCATCGTGAGAAAACACAACCTTATAACAAAATGCAATTCACTTGTCAAAAAATGAAATAATATGTTTATACATACAATTTTTTATTCAATTATTATTATTTTTATTATTATTATTACTATAATCAGTAGAATCACCATAACAAATTTCCTTATTTTTTAAATTTTAATTTAAATGGTTTATGCTGCTGTATCCAAAATTGAGTTTTCTTGTGCCGAATCTCCACATTTCGACTTATTTTCTGTTATCCCCCTTAACATTCTAGTAACATAATTAAATATGAAGCGAACAACAAAAAAAAATTTCTTTTGCCATTTTCCCATCCCATTTAAAATGTATTTGTACTATTTTTTTTTCATTGCCTGTTTTAAACTTTTTTCTCACTCCAAAGAATGTCCTTGGTCAAAGTTTGCATAAAGATATGAAAGTCGCTGTTTTTATACGTAAGCTATTCAACAATCGAGTTGAAATAACCGATACACTTGTATGCTTACTTGAAACATAGAATCGATATTCTATAACTTAAGATACCTCCCTTAATAACTAATGTATTTCAACTTTCGATTTATTGAAGAACTGACATTTATTACTATTATTTATTGTTGCCGTTTTTATCTGTTGACCTTTTTTCCGTTGCCCTTTTTTCCGTTGCCTTTTTTACCGTTGACGTTTTTTCCGTTGCCTTTTTTTCCGTTGACCTTTTTTCCTAAATTCCTAAATAGACGTGATTGACGGTGTTCGAGTTCATTATCCCTTTAAGCACAAGTGTAATCTCCTTTGCAGACTGATTATGCATTGCATGATTACCATAAATAATAGTTCAATGGCATGGCATCTGCTTTTGAAAAAGGGAATGGAGAAGATTTTGAAACAGAATTATCGTAGCCGACTATGAATTTAGGATGCAAAGGAGATTACACTTGTGCTTAAAGGGATAATGAACTCGAACACCGTCAATCACGTCTATTTAGAGTTTCGCTTTCAGAATCGAAACCGAAAGTAACACGCTTGACGCTACGCTCAAATAAAGTGATGTTGCGTATTCGGTATCAAATTTCACATATTTACTCATGGAGTTTTGGAATTGTAATTAAAAAATAACTTCATTTTGAATTTAAATAAACTGGTTGCTGTCTTTTGTTTATAAAATATTTTCTTTTTAAAAATTGTTTTTTAGTGTTTATAATTTTATATTATCTAGATGTCTTACTGCGGATTTTTCCCCTTTTCTTTCTTTCTTCAAAATAATTTCAGAAAATGTTATTTAATCGTCACGATTTTAATTCTGTTTATCATAGGTAATTAAATATTTTTAATTTTGTATAAACTAGTTGTGATAATTTGTAATGCATAAAACGCAATTTTATTTATTAATATTTTTTATTATTATATTTTATGCTGGTTGTCATCTGTCTTTAAATTTTATGCTAAATAGTATAAAGTTGGATCAACCAATTTTTTTATGCTCTCTAGACTTTTTTATTCCCAACCAACTGAAAATTTTCATACATGGAATTCATGTTGAGCAATTATTTGATTTAATATTTAACATTTTTTTTTCTCTACTTGAAAAAGAATACCGGTCTGATATAGGTGAAAACTGGGAAATTCGATTAGTAGCCAGTGGCCGGTAGACCCAGTTTCATTAGTGGCCACTTTTTAAAAGTTAATAGCCACTTTTTAAAAATAGGTCAAAATGGCCTTTTTTTTATATTTATTTAACGGCTAGTGAGTTACAAAGTTACACATATTTGGTTAAAAATAAAACTGTCATTCCACTGAATGGAAAAGTATGAATTGGTGATTAACACTGCAGATAAAATTATAAGTGATAAACTATATTTAAATATATATTAAAGCATTGTATGAAACAAACAAGGAAATTGTATTTTTAAATTTTAAATTCAAAAATAATTTCACATCTTTCTTGGATATTTTATTCTTACTTAAAATTGGAATTATTAAGTTTGGCGATTGTACAGATAAATATAAATATTCTTTACTTTGGCTGAGATTTCAACACTAAAGATGTCTTATTAAGGCAAAATCAGAGAATGCCAATGTGTTGGTAAGGTGGAGGAAGTCTACTTGGTAGTAGTAAAGTCAGATGCTAAATTTGCAGTATTACTCGCCAAAGTGGCGAGTGCTAATTTTGTCCTATATTTTTAAAGTAATTGGCTATAATGTTTCAATCTTTCTTGGCACCTACATAAACTTTAATCAAAAATTTAAAAAAAAAATGTACCAGCCAACTATTACTGGTACAATTAGTGAGCATATGGCAAAAGTGAAAGATTTAAGATACAGCAATGTCCTTAAAATCTCCTTGCATTCAGAGGTAAAATTGGTAAAATTTATTTGAAATGCATGTGGAATTAAAATTAATGACTATATTTTATAGGGAAAAAAACCTATTTCTTGAAAACATAATCCAAATAAAGAATTCATGGTAAAAAGCCAAAATATAGAAAATACAACAAAGTTGCTAAATATGCTTGCATCAGACAGAAAGAAGGAATTAACCAATTCACTAATTAGATGCAAACAAAGTAGAGATGCCATTTTTCATGAAAAAAAGCTGCATTTCACAAAGCAAATTAATAATATTTTTTAATCGCCAAGTGGCGACTAGGGTGGCGATCGATGGCCGATTTTGAATTTAAAGAATTAACCAATTCACTAATTAGATGCAAACAAAGTAGACATACATATATCCATGAAAAAATCTGTATTTCTCAAAGCAAATTAAAAAAATTTTTCAATCGCCGAGTGGCGACTAGGGTGGCGATCGATGGCCGATTTTGAATTTAAAGAATTAACCAATTCACTAATTAGATGCAAACAAAGTAGACATACATATATCCATGAAAAAATCTGTATTTCTCAAAGCAAATTAATAAAATTTTTCAATCGCCGAGTGGCGACTAGGGTGGCGATCGAAGGCCAATTTTGAATTTAAAGAATTAGCCAATTCACTAATTAGATGCAAACAAAGTAGAGATGAATATATCCATGAACAAATTTGTATTTCACAAAGCAAATTAATAAGATTTTTCAATCGCCGAGTGGCGACTAGGGTGGCGATCGATGGCCGATTTTTAATCGCCACTTTTACAACTTTAATCGCCACGTGGCGAGTGGCGACTGTTAATTTACACCTATACGGTCTGATACAAAAATACCTACAAAATACTTATAGATAAGTAGTGTAACTTTGAAAATGATTTAAATTAAGGTCAATTTATGTCAAAAATTGAAAAAAAAAAATCATTTTTATTTCAACAGTTTTAGTAGCAATATTAAAAGAATCAACTACTCTACACAGTGAATCATAGATACCCTGAAAATCTTTATAAACAATCTTTTGATTAACAGTAATAATCATTTGATGTAGTTTGATGAATACAATATTCTTTTCTACAATTATTCAAAAAATAAATCCCAAATACCTCCTGGGATTTTCTTTTTTGTGTGACAATTCAAAGTCAACATTTTTAGTTTAGCAGATAACAGGGGAAAGAGAGAAAAAAAAAAATATTAAGATGCTATAACTGCCCTAAAAAGGTCAATTTTTAAACATTTTCGTATTTGATTTCATATTTTGATTTTAATTCTTACTCTTTAATTCTAATTATTTCCCCAATCAAGAAAATTTTCTGTTACAGTTTGATGTGTTAGTTTGAAAATCTTAATGATTGTCCTGTATTATTTGTTTTAAAAATCTGCATTTTTAAAAAATGAAAATATTTTATACTAAACATTGAATATTTCATCTTTGATAAATCCAAGCATTTTAAACTTTTACTTTAAAGCAACACATACTATTTTCATCCTATACATATAAACATGACCTAGACCCGCTATATCTAAAATGATTATTGCTGAATAAAGTGTTAAAAGTAGAAATTATGTATATCGAATAATTTAAAACATTTAAATAATAAAGAAAAATAGATTTATTAATTTCTCCTTAAAGATTTTTTTTTTTTAGAGAAACCAGTTGGTTTAAAATTATGGTTAAAACCAAATGGTTTAAACCATTCCAACCCTGTTTCTGAATAAAGTGTTAAAAGTAGAAATTATGTACAGTCGAACCTCGATTTAACGAATTGATTGGGACTTACAAATCCGTTCGTTAAATCGAAGCAATTCGTTAAATCGAATATCATTTTTTGTAAAGAGTATGGTATTAAAATATCAATATAAAATACCCTTACATATACAGATTTAAAAAAAAAAAAAAAAAAAAAAGAATGATTATTGTTTACAATGAACTTAAAAATTATAAGTTAGGCGATCAACTTTTAAATTATCTAAATTCTTTATTGTTATTTGCTTTTGAAATTTAATCTATACTAATATTATAAAGAGGAAAGATTTGATTGTTTGTTTGTTTGAATTGAATAGGCTCCGAAACTACTTGAAGGATTTGAAAAATACTTTCACCGATGGAAAGCTACGCTATTTCCGGTGAACATAGGCTAATTTTTAATTGATTTATTCAAATATTTTTCTTAATAATTCAAAATTTCATTATTTTTTATACAGAATCAATTAAAATTTTTCCAAGAAAAAATAACCATTTTTCTTTCCCGTTGCCAAGAAAATGTAATCTGGAATAATAAAAATAAATATATTAAGCCTTAGTAATTATGGAACAAAACAATTTGTATAATTTAAAATAGAAAAGAAAAATAATGAAATAGTTTACTGATAAATAAACGACTATTACTGGATTACCACGTGAGGCATAAAATCGCAATTTTGTTGTAATCGTGCCAACGTGATCCGTAGATGACATCTGCACCTAAATATTATTGGCAATATTATTGTTTATATAATTTGTTTACATTATTTGGCAATATTGATCTCTCATCGACCAAAAAACTGTCGCCAAACTATAAGTTTAAATGTCAATAATGGATGATCGTAAATATCACATTCTTTTGACATTAAATAGTTTTGCATAATTGTTAAGTCGTCAACGAATTTTAATCCGATGTTTTATCTCTATTTCTATTAATATTTTAGTAATTTATTAATTCTTTGGTTATTTAAAATAAAAATTATATCCATTTGTATAATTTGACGAAATTGATCGACGGAATAATCAAATGGTACCAATTGTCTGTTTGCACTCTATCTGGATATTTAGGTTGATAGAATTAGCGTACTTATCGAGCCTCCGCCAAGTCATATGCCAAGCAGTCATTAAATCTGAGTTTTAGCCTTACTATTATATCTTTTTCATCTGCCGTTATTTGACCGTCACTAAAAAAGAAATATTTTGAATGTGAAGGAAAAATCATTGTCATGAAAAAATAATTGCAATTAATTTATCATTCATTCTAATAAAAAAACGGTACTACTAGGTTATCCCGTCGACCAAAAAATTATCGCCAAACTATCAGATTAAATGCTAATAATGGATGGTCGTGAATGTCGCATTCAATGACATTAAATACGATTCACGTGTTTAAAATGTCATTAAATGGTTTTTATTTCGACTTTTTATTAATATTTTTCTTAATATTCTACTAATTATTTATTTATTTATTTATTTTTTTTTACGTTATTTAAAATAAAAATTACGTCGATATGTATAATTGGGCTATTAGTTTGGCGATTTGTATAATTTGGCGAAATTGGTTGACGGGATAGCAAAGTAGTATTAAAAAAAAAAAAAAAAAAAAAAAAAAAAAGTGGCTAAGTGTGATTGGCAATCGCACACAGGTATTCGTTCAATATCTTTTTCAAAACACTTTTTTTCATTAAATTAACAAATGAAAAATGATTTTTCGGCGCTATTTTGGGATTTCTTCGCTAATCGCGCCAATCGGAACAAAATATTAACAGAATCTTCCCCTAAATGTTGCCTTGATTGCATAGATTTATTCATTTCTCTATCAGAATCTGCAGATTTAGTAAAGCTACACAAGTAAATAAAATTATGAATAAAAGTAAAATATTTCAAAGCTTAGCATAAATTTAAGGGAGACCAAATTGGTCACCAGAGGCGAATCTTAATTTAAATAAATTATATATATAAAAGAAAGTTTGGATTTCGTATTAATCACAGCACAAAAAAATCTACCGAACCAAAAATCTTGAAAATTGGGGTAAAAATACTTCTTATAACATCGAGTGCCGCTAAGAAGGGATTTTCGAAAATTCCACCCCTAAGGGGGGGTAAAAAAAAAAGAACGAACTTTTAAAAAATTCCTTAAAAATCGGCTTTTGAAGTTATTTTTCATCTGATAACATATTTTAGTGTATTTTCTCATGCTGAATCGAATGTTACTAAGTAAATTCTTTTAAATCCAGTAGTTCGTGAGCTACTTCACATTTTCCTAATTTGGCGATGAGTTTGGCGCAAAAACCTGAAATTTTCAATCCTTATGTATATAGATCAGATTTTGTAGTTATTTTTCAACTGATACCATATTTTAGTGTATTTTTTCATGCTGCATTGAATGATATTAAGCAAATTCTTTTAAGTTCAGTAGTTCGTGAGATACCTTATGTATATTTTTTTTTTGATTTGGCGATGTCTTCGGCGCAAAAAAGATGTAATTTTCAACCTATAAATATAAAAGAAAGTCTGGATTTCGTATTAATTATCGTACAAAAATATCTATTGAATCTAAAATTTTGAAAGTGAGTTCTATAATCAGGTTAACGTGATTATGTAAGCTACATTTAATTATCTCAATATATATAAAACGCAAAGTGAAATTTCACTCCGGCCGCTTATAACTTAAGTTCTACTTGATAGATTTTAATGGAACTTACATTGTTAGTTGGATAATTTTTCAGAAATTTTGTAACAAGTGAAATATAGCATTCTATGTTGTTTAATTGAATACTTACGGAGATGTTTTAAATCAGATGAACACAATTACAAAAGGTTGACTTTAATTTAAAGGTTCCGCTGAATGAATTTTTATGTGATTAAAATTAACATGTTGAGCGCTACGTCATTCATTGGTGACTAACACTGAACTTTCCGTTTAGATGACTGACTTTTTACTGATGACAGACAGTCTAAAAACGATATAAAACTAAAAATTACTATGATATAAAAATTTCGTTTGATTCAAAGTTTCTTTAAAAAAATTGACCAGCGTAGCGGGCGAAGGCTGCTAGTACATAATACACACGTAGTTATTGGCACTTTGGAAAGAAATCCTTGATAGTGCTTTGTTATGACTTTCCCATTCTTTGTCGATATTTTCTAACTCCGTAAGAACACCATTAACCTTGTGAGACAAAAACTAATTATTTAAAGTGTTCAAGCTGCAAATTGATTCTTGGGATGTCACCATTTTTAATTGAATTTCCGTTTCTTCATCATCTTGACTACTTTCAGAATTTTCATTCTCTTTCTGTTCAATATCGGAGGTACTTAGCTCTACATATTTGTCTATATCATTGTCATATTTCTAGTTGAACAAGAGAAAAGACTGTCTTTTGAATCACCAGAAATGAGAAAAAAATGTAACACTTGGATTAGGATGTCAAAGATTTAAAGTTTTATGTGGCAAAAATGTCAAAATTTTAAGTTTATCTGCAAATGCGATTTTTTTTTCAGCGATTGTTGTTCGTTAAATCAAAGCTAAAAATTCGTTAAACCAGAGCATTTTAGCATCTTTTTTGTCGGGACAGTGAAAATATTCGTTAAATCGGAGAATTCGTTAAATCAAAGTACGTTAAATCGAGGTTCGACTGTATATCGAATAATTTGAAACATTTAAATAATAAAGAAAAAGAGATTCATTAATTTCTCCTTAAAGATTTTTTTTTTTTTTTTTTTTAGAGAAACCAGTTGGTTTAAAATTATGGTTAAAACCAAATGGTTTAAACCATTCCAACCCTGTTTTTAAGTAGATAACCTGGTTGTTTTAACAAAAGCAGTACACTTTTCTCTCAAAAGTATTTGACTGTAAATTTCATCCTCTTTTTTTTCCCCTTATTTCTCTCACTACTTTATATTTTAAGCGAACATTAATTCTGACATTTTGATGAAAAAAAAAACAACAAAAAAAAAAAACATTAAATCATATATGTGGATATCCATCTCTTTTAAGCCGGCAGCATTTCAGATTAGTGATTCCGGAAACTCATTTGACAAGAAACTAATGATCATTATGAATGAGGAGCCGCCATTCACATGAAATTTTCAACGTGATTACCACTTTTATCTTACCCTTCGCCCTTTTTTTTTTCCATTGCGTGATGGCATGTGTTGCCTTTGTCTTGCTCATCTGTAAATTCCTCCTTGAAGGAACACTGACCTAAAGAACACTTCCTCATTATAGCCTTCGCTGAAGATCTTCCAAATTCATGACTCAGCGCCGGAACAGATTAAAGATTCATTTCAATAATCAGAACTGTGACCATTGTTGTCTGAAAGATTTAAGCAGGGGGGTGAGAGATTATCGTAGCGGCATCTACGTAAGAATGGATTGGGACAGAATAATGCGCTCATACATTTACCTTTTTATTTACAATAATTCATGAGCAGTGTTGCTTGATGAGTATCATTGTTTTCAAGCTCTATCCTCTCTTATTTGGTGTATGTATTTAGTAGGCTATAAAAAACGTTAAGGTCTTTGTCATTTTCTTTTCGCTTGCTCTGTATAAGTTGTCTTTTAATAAATGCCAGTACGTTATAATTTTCTATTCGTTAATATAATGATTCTGGATCATAATGCATAAATACTTCCGTTTTAATAAGATTTCTTATTTGTTTTCAATATAAAATAATCGACAATACACCCTGTATAAAATAAATGTAGATTTCCACATGAAAATGAGGAAACATAATTTTAAAACACGTATTTTTTTTTTTTTTTTTTTTTTTTTTTTATTTATTTATTTATTTATTTTTTTTTTGATAAATTATAATTTTTTAATGTCTACCAGACGTGTGTCTAAATGATGAGCAATTAGAGACAGATTCTTTGTCTCATGTTTTTTTTATTAGTTGTGACATCTTTAAGGGTGTTCTTAAATCAAAAAGGTCAACTTTGTGACACATGCTTTTATTTATTTTTGTTCGGAAATGCTTGAAAATAGCAGGTGTTGTAATTCAGAAACTGTCTAATTGCACTCAATTTTTTTTTTTTTTTTTTTTTTTTTTTTTTTTTTAACACAATAGATATTTTATAGCAAGTCTTCAAAGATGACGGTTTTGAGCACATTTTTCGACGAAAGCAGAAAAACCGGTCGAAAAGCAGGAGAAAAACAGGCGATCGCGAGATCGAAATAGTTTATAACTGGACAGGTAATTTAATTATCATAAAATGGAAAATTGAGTTCGTTTCGAAATCGCTTCCATAGTCAGGCATTCCAATTTTATAACTTTTTGTTAAAAAATGAATTTGTAAATGTGTGAAAACGTTTTGCGCTTGTTGAGCTGAGCAGTTGAGAACACCCTTAAAACTACGCCTATGTTGCCCAACACGGCGCTTGAGGTATAGTAGTTCCCAAATTCCTTGCTCTACCATGCAATATTCATTTTTAATCGTAAAGGCATAAAATTGGCACGCTGAGTTTTTGAAGCGATTTGGAAAATCAATAGTGTTTTCGTAAATAAATAAAACTTTTTCAGTTATAAGCGATTTTTGTCACGGGAAGAAGGATTTTTCTCTTTCTCTCGCTGTCACTTCAGAAAATTTCATTTAAAACTAAGCTAATTTTCACATTATTTCTTAAAAGATCTTTTGCGTTTACCAAAAAGTAGAAAAATCTTTCGATTAATTAATTTCTAAATAACACTTCACTTGTTAATTTTATACATTACCGAATAAAAAAATGTATTAAAAAATGTGTTTTAAAGTAGTCACATTGGATTTGAGAATAGTCTAACGCAACGACAATCCAATTTTGGCCGGAATATTACCCCTTACAAGAAAAAATACATATTTGGAGATTTTTAGTGTTTTCCAAATTGAATTTTATTAAAATTTTGATATTGGGATTTAAACGGAAAATTTCATTTGTGGTCATAGTTGTAACAATTTTATTTTTCGATACTTTTATTTAAAAGTGTTAAAAAATAAACATGGTTATATTTGCCACAGATTTATTGGACCTAATAGCAAACATTTATTTAAAAAATATGAGATACTTAAGTACTTACGTACCTGTTTGTTCATAGGTTTATCTTATTTTCCCCCCTAAAATAGTCATGTGGCATTTATACTTATTACCTATACTAAAGTACATATCGTTCATCCACAAGAAAAGGGACACATCTCGCAAAAAATCATTTTGACGTTTTATCCTATTGTGTGTCTTTTGACGTTTTATCCTACACAAACTTTTTTTATAAATGTTGCTATACGGCAAATCACTTTTTTTACGCTATATGTCCAATCGAGGCCACAGAAGAGGGCTGGATTGTCTTGGAAGGTAAAATTACCCCCCCCCCCCTCCCAAACCTCATCTTACGTCTTCATTTCTAAGGGTTGTATGGTTTTATGCAAGTTTCCATTCCTGCATGCAGAACTAAAAACTATAACACTGGTCAACAGCTGTTTTGGTGCCGGGGTATTTTTAGCTGATTTTATATGAATTTGATGTCCTGAATTCAAATATGGCATTTGTTTTTCTCTATCAGCTCAGTTTTTTAAGATAAACAACTTTTTGTGAAATATATGTTTCATTATTTTAAGGTAAATCTATGCCTTAAAAAATGTATGTAAAAATAAAATAAATGCAGGATTTTTATTTTTTATAATACACAAATGTTAGTTTTTATTATTATGATATACACATATTCATATAATAACTTTTTAATTATATTATACAAATATTTTTACTCACAAAAATAGAGAAAAACGTCACTGATGAAACTGATACTCATTGAATGCTTCGGAAGCTTCTTTTCCGTGACATCTTTTCCAGACTGGAATATATTTTAGAAAAGTGTCTTTTTAAACTCAAACTGTAATCTGAAATCCTTTGCATATCTCATCTTTTTTGGTAGCGGTCCTCCACAGTCTTAGTATTGAGGTGCAATCTTTCGGGCTGTTTATCACTTGTGCTTTCTTTATTTTTACGAAAATGCTCTAAGTCGCAATGTAAATAGTGCACTTTAATGCTTCTAGTACACCCAAAAGATTTAAGACTATTATGCTTTTCATTTACCAGTTCTACATAGATTTCTCCTTTGCATTTGCCCAGAATGTTTTTGTGAACAGCCACAAAAGAAGTTTAGGCTTTTTATTCAACCTCATTCGTTGAATTTACGAAAGCAGGATCCTTAATCAGTTGTCTTATTTGTTGTCGGTTAAATATTCCTGCTTTAATATCCTCATAACTCAATACGGGTGTTTTTACCTTATATATGCAAATCATGACCCGTTCTTATGGAAAATTTACACAAACTGCTTCATAGGACATAGCTTGATATACAGTGCAGAAAGTATGATTTTCTTTCGCCCAACTAAAGTGTTATTAATGACATTCATTTCTCCAACATCCATGTTTTCTTTCTTAGGCCTCTCTTTTCTAATCTAGTGGGTGTGTTTTATCCCTGCTATCCCAAAAATATAAAAACAATAGTATTTTGTGTAACTTCTTTGCTGTCCAAGGGCAATCATCTGGAAAATATTTAGGAAGAACCAATTTTTCTAATAGTCCTCTAAATTCATGACAAAATACAAGATTGTTTTTTTAAGAGAAGAAGGGTGGTAGACAATTTTGTCTTGTGTGATAGAATGTAAGTTTGGCTCTTTGTTCTAATAATTTTTTGTCTTTTAATCTTGAAACCAACCAGTAATTCAGAAGCTTCTTTTAAAACATTGAAACCTCTTTTGAAATCATTTAAATCAACCTGGTTGAAAAATTTAGGCATTGATGACGTTCTCATAATCACTGTTACCTTCACAGCTATCTAAAAGATGATCAGAAGGACAATATTAATTCTCACTAAGCTCTGGTAGCTGATGAAACATTGGGATCGGTAGTTCCTCTGAGTGAGGAAGTGGGGGTCTTGAAGACACTAAATCAGGATAAGTTTTCTTATTACAAATGTTTCGATTAATTCAAATAGTATTCCAGTGCTAGGTAGAAATAATAGTCATAGAAATGGTTTTGGAGTTCTCTCCAAACTATTGGTAAGCCGAATTTGAGACTTATTCTTTACCGTCAGCTCACTGTCATAAATGTTCTGTACAAGTTTTACAGACCTGTTGCGGTGCGCAGATTTTATCCTGATCACCAAGTCTAACCCTAAAGTATCCAAGATAAGCTCTCTTTACAAAGTCAGTAACATATTTTCTGTGTTCTTTCAACTTTTATTCTCCGCATATGTAGCAAAACTTATCTGGATGATTTATACAACTTTTTCTACTTGAACTCATTTAAATTCCATTCTACAATGCAAAAACAACAATCTACAACACTACGAGTTTTACGTTAAATTGATACGAATTCTACCTTAAACACAAATATCATGGAAGTTCAAAAACTTTAGAAAGTCAAAGAAAGCCAGTTTTGTTTCCATGGAACGAACTCTGAAACTAACCTTATCTCTTGGAGGCTTTTACATTTGGCTTTATGGATGAGTGGTGCGAAATCATAAGTATGCGCAGATCCTTAGTTTTGCTTGCAAATTTGGTTTTTTTCAAGATCTTGTGGTATTTCAACGTCCTTCTAATCGCCTTGAGGGTCGTTACAGGGCTATGTATCATAAGGTCAGTTTAAATGTTCAAGGTCACTTTAGTTCTAAAAAATCTTTAGTTCGCTTTGCATATCTAAAAAAGTAGAGCTGATAGAGAAAAACTGATTGCATATTTGGAATCAGCATCCCAAAAATATTCAAAATCAGTTGCAAAATCTCAGGCACCAAAAAAAAAAATTTTTTTTGTAGGCCTGTGTAATTTAATGTTAGACTAAAATCATGCAAATTTTCTCCCGTCTCTCCTGTGAAATTTACTTTTGTCGAGATCTGTCACTTTTCTTGCAGGTGAGCAATATGTTCTTAATTCTTATGTTTTTGTATAAATAAACCTAATAATTTCACGTTGGGTACCTTTTTTATATAACTTGATGACGGAGATCCACGGGGGGGGGGGCGATCGCCCCCCCCAATGTTGCTGTAATGGGTCCAGGAAACATTTGTTTTATTTATTTATAAAGTTAAAATTTCGAATATTTTGATGGTTAACCATATAATTTGTAAGCATTATCACATCATAAGACTTCTTAATTTTTTTTTTTTTTTTTTCAAAAAAAATTAGAGAAAATTAAAATTGTTATAACTCAAAATATTATTTGTCGCGTTGAATTTTTTTTTCTTTTGATTAAATGAAAATGTCTAATTTTCAATTTTAATTCAGCATTTTAAATAAATATTTTTTTTTAAATAAAAGCATTTAAAATAGCAGTATAAAAAAAAGAAGCAATTTTTGTAAACAAATCATATTTTTAAAAGTAAATTTTCTGAGCTAAAAGCTTTCGACACGTTGAACTTTTGAGATGTTTAAAAATTATTGAACTCGCGGGACTTGTTACCGTAACAGACGGTTATTGACTTATGTCAGTTTAAAAATGAGAAATACTGAAATAAAAACATTTGATGCAGATAAGTGCATTTAGTTTTAAACAAAGGTAGGCTCCTAACGTTTAAATGCTTTTTAAAAGTTTTTAGGTGATTAACTCCGTCCTGTATAGTTTCGATTTCAGATTTTGTTTAAGTTTTACCATTCTCACCTTCTTTAATTACTGTTTAAAGGCGTCAGTTGATTTAAATATTATTTTTTATCACGTTGATTTCAAATTTTTTCACTGTGCAATGACTCACAGACAGACATTTCATAAAAACATGCTTTTCGGTATCTCTGAGCCCTAAAACGTGTGAATCCATCGAAAACCGGAGTTCAAATTTTTCATGAATCTAATACTTTCTTCTTGTAAAGATAGAAAAAAGTAAAAATAGGCTTAAAACCATCATAAATTTTGAAACTGAATAGCATAAGCTGAATAAAAGATTTTTGAAAATATTTCTAATTTATTAAAATATATTTCCAATGATTCCGTTAATAGAAACGTCATTATCGCTATTACTATATTTACTAAACTTATTGCATGCGGTAATAAATTTTAAAGACATTTTTAATGAGAGTTTAATTAATATCACTTAATTTAATAACACTTTTAATAAGTTATTAATAAGACGGTCCGGCCAATGGGTCGTGCCAGTTACGGGGTTAGTGGCAAGGTCGATATATTGCAGACATCATGCATATTTCAAGGAAGTTTAAAGCAAAAACCTATACACTTTTATTTTACATCTAAAAGTTAAAGTATTGTCTTGGACCGACATGTAGCAATGCGTAAATTTATGGTCGATCCCTAAATTGTATTTCAAATCAACTGATTTCGATGCGCTTAGAGGTATGCTTAAGTGGTGTAAGTCGAAAATTTTGGATTTTAATAACTTTTAGGGATTTGTAGATATCGAGATGAAATTTTTTTTGTTCAATTCAGGAATGGATAAGGAAAAATTTTCTAATTGGAAGTTTTATCCTGGGGGGCCATATAAAAAATTAATTTTCGTATTTTTTAAAATATACCCCCCATGGAGTTGCATATTATCTTAACGAAAATTTCACCCTTTTTTATGAAACTTTGCAATTGGAAGTATGGGTCTAGAGACAATATTCATGGAGATAGCCTATTGTTTCGATATTTATGACTCACCCTGTATAGTTGCTCCTAGTGACAAAAAGCACTTTGTTTTGTATTCTTTGGGATTACTTTTTGTTCTTTTTTTCGATTTTTAAAAGCTTTTCAAGACATCATTGAGTCAATTTTTATTATGCAAAGAAATTTTTTTAATAGAAAAAAATAAATAAATAAATAAATAAATAAATAAAGGGCACTTTTCTTTACCGAGAGGAAAAAAAGAAATTTTTTGGATGAGGGTCAAGAAAGGTCGAGGGATGTTATTTGTGTAAGCATATTATTTGTATTTGATGTAAACCAAAGGGCAGGCATGCAATATCCTCTCTGAATCTGTCTGGAGAAACTGTGATATATATTTCTGCGAATACATTTGTGAAATCCTTTCTTTTTGACATTTCCAAAAAATAGGGTCGTTAAAATAAATATGATGATGTTATTAATAATATTCACTTTATTTTATGCAAAAGGAGCCTCTTTCGCATTTATTAACAAAATATTTATTATATTCCTTTCTACCTAATTTTATGCATATTTTTTTTCTATTTGTGACCTATAGCTCATCCCAGGGATGAGATTCTTCCGCGGATCCGCGGTTTTCAGCTTTTTTGTTATTTTCAAATTTTCCGATTTACCAAAAAAATACAGGACGCGTAATTTCGTCAAAAAATCGCGAAAAAACGGTAAATTTCCTGAAAAGATCGCCAAAAAACGCTAATTTCCGGCCAATTTTGTCAAAAGATTCGCGAAAGGATGGTTAATTTTGTCACAAAATACCGAAAAAACGGCAGATTCTGTCAAAAATCGCGATAAAACGGCGAGTTTCGCCAAATGTTTTCCGAAAAATCACATCTTTTGCCAAAAAATCAGGATAAATCGGTAGATATCGTCAAACGATCGCAATAAACCGGTTGATTTCGTCAAACGATCGCGAAAAAACGACAGATTTCGTCAAACGATCGCGAAAAAACGACAGATTTTGTCAAACGATCGCGAAAAAAAGGTAGATTTCGTCAAACGATCGCGAAAAAACGGCAGATTTCGCCAAAATATTTGCAAAAAATGGCAAATTTTTGAAAAAAAAAAAAAAAACTTTAAATTTTGCCAAAAGATTCCAACAAATGACAGATTTCATGAAGAGATAGTGATAAAACTAAAAATTTCATCAAAGGGACACTGAAAAAAACTAACCCAAAAATTAATTTTCAAAATTATTTTTTTGCCTTTTGTCATTCCAAATACAGACTTTCCTGCTCCAAAATCCATTTTTGACACCTCTAAATCTTTCTGAATGAATGTGACTTCTGAAAGCACCCATTCATTGAACAAAAAATACCCTTATATTCAACAAAAATATCCTTTTTTTCCACAAAAATGTTTTTTTTTTTTTTTTTTTTTTTTTTTTTTCAATAAATCCGTCTTGCCCTTTTTAAAAAGAAATGCTGACAATAATGATACATGTTATTTTGTATACTCAAATAAGCATTAATTTATCATTAAATTTATATCTTGCACATTTATTTTTTTAAAAATAAAATTTTTCTCAATAGTTTTAAAAAAATAATATTGATTTTAATTATTCATTAATTATTGTTAAAACAAAAATTATTGCATTTCAGTCTTTTTTTTTCCAAATGAACGAGTTCAATTTTTGCATCTAAAAATGATCCCAGAATTTTTAAAGTCCAGCGACATCTTTAGATATCTTTAATGTATAATATCCAAGAAAAAAGCAGGAGAAAGAAATTTACCTTGTGCAAGAGCAAAGCTAAAAAACAAAGAAAATTTCTATTTTCTTTGCCCTAATACTTAACCAAAAGTGTCTTACTGTTATAAAATTTCAATAAAAAATATTCATGCCAATAACAGGGTTTTATTAATGTACTGTATCTTGATAAACTAAATTTTCATTAGAGTAAGTATAAATAATTTCTGCAATTCACGTTAATAATTTCCTTTTAATTTAATTTACCAAAAGGTAAATTGTATGTTATACATTAATACAATTACATTTGTTGCGATTGACATTCCTGTCATTGCTCAAAAGTCGTTCGCGCAGTTTTCAGCTTTTTTGCTTTTTGGTCAATCTCATCCCTGTCATCCTCATCTTACTGTTCTATGTATATCCAATGAAAAATATTCTGATAATCTTAAATAAGACATTATCCGATATTTAGCAACCTACTATGTCATATCAATAAATAAAAATTGTAGCCTTTTATTCATTTTCTCATCGGGGAAAGAGATGAATTATTTATGTGAAAAGTTAACAATAATTATTGTATGCTATTTTTTATCTCTGAATTTTACCCTTGTTTCAAAGGACATCTATCCTTTTTCAAAGTCAAGGTTGAACTCTTAATACATTGTGTGTACATGTGAATGCATTGCCGGCTCTATTAAAATTGTTTTCATTTTAAAACTATAGTGAGATTTTACAATCTTTTTTATCATTCTCCTATTGTATTCTGTTATTCAGTTGAAAAAAAAAAAAATGTGATTTAAGTGATATTGTAACAGTGATGCCACTGGACTTGAAAAATCCTGGGTCCCTTTTTTACAAAAGCGGGTCCCCACTAATAAGTCAGATTTTTAGACTCAAAAATTGAACTTGTTCATTTTCAAAAGAAAAAATAAATTCAATAATTATTGTTTTAATAATAATGTATAAATAATTAAACCCAATATATTTTTTAAACAATTAAGAGAAATTTTTTTTTTTTTATAATAAATGTGCAAGATACAAATTAAATTATAAAATAATGCTTATTTGAGTGTAGAAGATAGCAAGTATCACTATTGTTCGCATTTCTTTTAAAAAGGGGCAAAACTGATTTATTGAAAAAGACATTTTCCATGAGAAAAGAATACTTTTCATGAGTAAAGGAAGGGGTCTGTCCAGAGTTTTTTCACAGGGTCCTGTCTTTGTGAAATTATGAATTTTGTTCTTACAAATGTGTACTTGTCTTGTCTTATGTTGTCTTACAAATGTGAAAATTCTAGTCAGAATTTTGTGAATTTTAAATTGATGTCTTCAGGCTCTATTTTTCATACATAAAAAGCTAAGTAATTTGCTCTTTGTTGAGTTCTGCTTATTTACAAGCCAGTTCAATTTGAAGGTGAAAATTTTTTATGAAAGGACTATTTAAGAGACAAATTTATGAAGGATCCTGTTATGGGATAAAATGTTTTGTGAAGGGTCCTGTTTTAACATAAATTATTTTCTGAAGGGTCCTTTAAAGGACCTAAAATTTTCCTAAACATATCCCTGAAAGGGGTACTTTTAGTTTAATGAATAGGTGTTTTCAGAAATTACATTCACTCAGAAAGATTTGGAACGATCAAAAACAGATTGTGAAAAAAGAAAATCTGTTTTTGGAGCTACAAAAAAAAGTAATTTGAAAGTAGGAAAGTTAGTTTTTGGAACAGAAAAATTCTTTCCTGGCATTAACTTTTTTTTTCGTGCCCCTTTGACGAGAATTGCGTTTTTACAGCGATTTTTTAATGAAATTTCAATTTGCCGTTTTTTCGCGATTTTTTTGACGAAAGTACCGTTTTATCACGATTTTTTCATGAAAATTGCCATTTTTCGCGAATCTTTTGGCAAAATTTGCCGTTTTATCGCGATTTTTCGACAAAATTTGACGTTTTATCGCAGTTTTTGAACGAAGTTTGTCTTTTTTTTCGCGATTTTTTGAGGAAATTTGCCGGAAATTATTCGTTATATCGTGATTTTTTAACGAAATTTGCCTTCCTTGACGAAATGTGCCTTTTTGCTATCTTTTGGCGAAATTTTCCGTTTTATCACGATTTTTGATGAAAATTGCCGTTTTTTGCTAATCTTTTGACAAAATTTGCCTTTTTATCTCGATTTTTGGACGAAATTTGTCGTTTTTTCGCGATTTTTTGAGGAAATTTGCATTTTTTTCGGAATTTAACAAAATTAGCCATTTTTTGCATTTTGTTTTTGACGGAATTTGCCGGACATTATTGGTTATTTCGCGTTTTTTTTTCTTTTTTTTAACGAAATTTGGATTTTTTGCGATTATTTGACGAAATCCGATATTTGATACACGATATTTTCATAGTAGTCAAGTTTCTGATTTATTAAATCAAATTACTGATTACTTTTAATATTTTCAGACTTAACTTCTTCAGTTATACGAAAATAAACTAATAATAATAATATTTATTTGTCTGAAATTGATCCTTTTGGTGCTTAATAATTTAAGTTTAAAAATATGGATCTAAAACTAGAAACCTCTTGAAACATCAATTTAATAACCATTTACTTAAATTAACGCAATCACAAATTTAAGAGCGTTAAACAAGTAAATAATCTACAAATCCTCAAAATAATAATAATAATAATAATAAAATAAATAAAAAGATTTAAGTTAAATAATTATGAAAATTGATCACTTTCTTGATCACACTGTCTTTCGGATATTTTTAAGCATTTTGCCAACTCAAATGAAAATAACATTTATTTGATGAGGGATTTAGCTTACAAGGAAGGTCTCCATACTGGGCATACTCAAAATTTTTTGAAACAATTACTGATTAAACTACTCATGTATGTAATAAAGGATCAGTCAAATTTATCGGCGGAATTACAGAAGAAACTCAGTAAAAAAATAAAATACTTTTGAGTATTTGGCGCGAAAAGATGAAAGCGTCACGCGATATGGCGAGCAGCATTTTCCCTCGCCAAAAGCAAACGATTTTAATGCACCTGAAAATTTCTTGTCAGTTAAATTTTAGGCGTGTAAATGGTAGGGATGCACCGAATATTCGGTATTTGGCATGTTACCGAATATTCGGTATGGCCGAATATCAAAGTAGTATTCGGCCGAATCCAATATTTAATAAAACCTTTTAAATTTCTTTCAGTATTTCTACTTTTAACTGTCAATTTTTTAATTTATATTTAAAATAATTAGAAACAAAATCATTTTTAAATAAAATAGAATGTTTTTACATTATTTATTTGCTGTTTGTAAAGTATAACTTAAGAAAATTAACCTTGAGAAGGATTAAAATGGTGATTTATTAGGATTCTTCTTGGAATAAATTATGTGCTGATACAAGTTTCTAAATTTTGTTTAGTAAATAATCTGTTTCTTGCTTTTCCCCTAATTAAAAGTCCTTTAAAAAAAAAAAAAAAAAAAAAAAAAAAAAAAAAAAAAAAAAAAACTTTTGAGATTAGTAATGGCTATCAAGGCAGACAATTTTTGTTCATGAAACCATAATCTTAATCAACTTATTGAGTCATAAGTACATTGTATTTCATCTCACTCTAGGTCAAAACTTGTGTGTTCGTTTATTACATTAACAATAAATAAGATAACATATTTTCAACTCACATGCTTTGATTTCTGTAAAATATATGATGGGAAGGGTGGAAAATACCACC
The DNA here is from genome assembly GCA_964019185.1 of Maratus speculifer. Taxonomy (NCBI): domain Eukaryota; kingdom Metazoa; phylum Arthropoda; class Arachnida; order Araneae; family Salticidae; genus Maratus; species Maratus speculifer. The sequence continues at coordinate 82,837,670 of OZ025290.1, forward strand.
ATTCATAAGAAAAGCCTATGAGCCAAACATACCTTTATTTAGAATTAAGTTGAAAGTATTTGTACTTTACATTGAAAAAAATCTGCCTTCAGTTATTTAAAAAGGACTGTAAAATTTTTCTTCAGCCATTTTTTCATTATTTGATTTTAAAATGTATGTTTTGATTCGTAGAAAGTTTTATTAATTAAAGTTTCATAATTGCGCTTCTTAAATAACTCAAGCCAGATTTTTTTCAATACTAAATGCTCTTATAAAAAGCTCTTGTTTATCAAAATGTAAGTTTCTTTTATTAAATATTATGTAAAACTGTTTTAAAAAGTAACATTTTAATACCTTTAAATTTTGAAATATAAAAAGTATATTTGGAAAGCCGAATATTCGGTATTCGGCCGAATAGTTAACCATTCAGCTGGCCGAATATTCGGTATTCGGCCCAACAATTACTATTCGGCTAACCGAATATTCGGTATTCGGTTCACCTGTCGGCCGAATATTCGGCATTCGGTATTCGGCCAAAATCACTATTCGGTGCATCCCTTGTAAATGGTATTTAATGAATTTAAATTTCAATAATGAGAGAGTTTGACATATAGATGTATTTTATGTTACCTATTTCTGTTGCTTTTGCTGCAGTTATTTAATGTTATCACTTTAAAAATAATTTCTAATATAAACTAGTTGGATGTGTCAATCCCAAAACTTTCTTCTATCTCATAAGTACATTTTAATATTTAAAAAAAAAAAAAAAAAAACGTGGTGACCCCAAAGTTACCCACTATCGAATTTCCTCGAACATTTGACCGAACCTAATGAGATTCTGGTATCCGAAAAGCCTAAAGCGCAAAATTTAATTAATATTCTGAGAAAATGATCTTAGTAGTGCCTCATGTTGGGTAATTTATACTAAAACGTAATAAGAATCTATTTATGCCAAGACCTAACAGAATCTGAAATTTGATGGAATTTCGTCCATTAGTTCTTGAGATATAGTTATAACAAAAAATTTGCAAAACGTAGCACAGCAACACCATATCTTGGACAATTTATGCCAAAACGTGAAAAAGCGTCTAATTATGTTATGGTGTAAAAGAATCTGAAATTTGATGAAATTCTGTGCGTTAGTTCTTCAGATATAACTAGTTTAAAAAAACCGTGTAAAATATAGCACAGCAGCAACATCAGTTGAAGGATGTATAACAAAACGTAATCATCGTGTAATTATGTTATATGTCATTTTGTAACTAAATCTGAAGTTTGATGAAATTCTGTGCGTTGGTTGTTGAGATATAGCTATCGGAAAAATCGTGCAAAATGCAGCATAGCTGCACCACCTGTTGCAAGGTTAATACCAAAATGTAATCAGCGTCTAATTATGTTATATATTCTAGTGTAACAGAATCTAAAATTTGATGAAGTTCTCTGCATTAGTTCTTGAGATATAGCTATCGCAACAATCGTGCAAAATGTAGCATAGCAGCGCCACCTATAGGGCAGTTCACACCAAAACCTTATCAGCGGCTATGTATCTCAAGGTATCGCGGTATCTGAAGTTTGGTGAAATTCTGTGCATTAGTTCTTGAGATATAGCTATCATGAAAAACGTGGCATAGCAGCGCCACCTGCTGGCCAATTTACACCAAAACTTAATCAATATCTATGTATATCAAGGAGTCACAGAATCTGAAGTTTGGTGAAATTCTGTGCATTAGTTCTTGAGATATAGCTATCATGAAAATCATAAAAAACGTGGCATAGCAGCGCTACCTACTGGCCTATTTACACCAAAAATTAATCAGCATCTATGTATATCAAGGATTCACAGAATCTGAAGTTTGGTGAAATTCTGTGCATTAGTTCTTGGGATAAAGCAATCTTGAAAATCATGAAAAACGTAGTATAGCAGCGCCACCTGCTGGCCAATATTCACCAAAAACCAATAGGCACTAATTCATATCAAGGTCTAACTGAATATAAAATTTTATTACATTTCGAGCATTAGTTCTTGAGATAGAGCGCCCACAATTTTTTTGTCACATACAGACAGACAGACAGACATAGACAGACAGACGGACAGACTCACAGACAGACATTTTCTAAAAATAGTCAAAACGTGTTCAGGACCTTCTAAAATGTATAAATCCGTCGAAAACCGGAAGTCGAAAATTTTCATGAATCCAATACTTTCTTCTTGTAAAGATAGAAGAAAGTAAAAATACTTTCATATTGAAAAGTATTTTTTCATATATTTAAGCGTATAATAAAATAAAGGCCAGATGAAGAATGCTGCAATAAGGCATTTCAATACTGAAAAAGTTTTTATTTCCATAGCAACAAAATTGAATCGACAGAGCTCAATTAGATTGGAGTGAATTTTGAGATTAAAACAATTTTAATTAATTTAAATTTTGTTTTAATTCACAAAATTTTACAATTAATTTTATTTTTAAATACATTATGACAAATATGGAAATATAGTTAAAACAAACTAAAGCTGACAAAACTAACGTTATATAAATAAAATTTCTTTAAACAAGTTCAAGATGAAACACCTTTACCTTAAAAAGAATTTGACATAAAAAAAGTGTTTTTTGAAATTTTATTTTGTCGCCAACCGATGATAAATCGCCAAATAAAAGAAATGTTCATTATTTTTTACGAACGTTCTAACGGGGTTCCGCCAAAAATTTTTTTACAAACTTATATATCCGGATGAGAAGAACATTCTGTAATTTTTTCAGAATTTTCTGAGTATGCCCGTATGGAGACATTCCTTGTTAGATGCAGGCATTTATTCGTGTTTGCTTTCAACGCATAAAACATTCGGTTATCAAAAAGTTATGTAAAAATGTAATAAAGAAAAATCGCATCTTAGTTCTTATAAGTAAAAAAAACAGATGTCTCCGAATGGAGATTCAGGGACGGAAGAGGTTAATATAAATTTGAAATTAAAATACATTACATTTAACATGAAAATTTATTTGAAATGTATTCTAAATGTATTATAAATAATTAAAAATATATATATATATTATTATTTTAAGTAACAAGTTTGAAGATCAATTAATTGAAAATAAACACAATTCGTTTTACAAAACAAAGAATAAAAAAAGGAGGATATTATATATATTGTTCTACACTTAAAAACTGTTTTTTTTTTTTCCTATGCTCATAGTTTGAAAGGATATATAGGCTAAAAAAAATCACTCGTAGATCAGAAGTTCTTTATCTACAGAACACACTACTACTAACAGTTGAGAAATACATTCATACTTGCTTTGACAGAAAGTGCCAAAAATATCATATACAAAATTTTTGAATTAAATATAAAAATATCGAAAATATAAAACATGTTTTGAAAACAAATTATCGAATTCATAGCTAAATCTTACAAATTATTAGCAAATTATTGTCCTTCTTTCAACCACTATCTACTTTAACTGCTTGATATAGCAATATTTCGCAGTCAGATTGAATTTTACAAAATGATCAATGAATACACAGAATATTTCTAAGGAATTGTCATTCATTCCCCCCCCCCCCAAAAAAAAAAAAAAAAAAAAATCTTTTTTTTTTCCCCTAATAATTTTTTGATTCGTTATTTTAAACAAATTGCCTTGTATAATTTCAAGACGTAAAATTTCTTGCAACCAGCTCTCAGTATGAACAATATTACAATTTTATTTCATCACATCTTAGCAACTACTAAAGAATGCAAATTGCTATCTCCCCCTCCCTTTTTTTAGTCGCCAAGTTCATTGTGCTATTCTGATTTACCTTTAAAACCAGTTTCACTGCCTTTATTTGATTCTGTTGCCGGGAAAATCAATTCTCCCATTAATAGGGCTGGGCGATATCAGAATTTTAATATCGTGATATATCGCTGACCAAATATCGATAATTTACGATATATCGATATATTTCAATTCATATGTCTCTCCATTATAGGTTTATAAATGTAACTGTCCTCTGTATAAAATACCACAAACACATAATAGTATATATATATGGGTGATTCTCAAAATAGGGGACAATTTCAAAAGTAAAATCTTAAAAAAATTACTGTTAGCAAAATTTCTGAAAAAAATAGGTGTTGTTAATATAGTATTAGGTATACTTTACATGTAGTCAGCAGAGCTAAATATTTAAAAATTAACTTTAAAAAAAATAATTAGTATTTTTTGAGCCATGCTAATGACAAAAAAAAAAAAAAAAAAAAAAAAAAAAAAAATGCATGGAATAAATATATTAAGAAATTTTTATTTTCTTCCTGTTTAAGTGTTTTTTTTTTCTATATTTATTAGCCTTCCTTTTCAGCAAATGGTTTCCATTTTTACATATATACATATAAGGAGAATAAAAACATTACCAAAGAGCAAACTTTGTTTACATGAGCAACATTCTGGCACTAACAATGTAAGAAGTTCTCTTAGTGATTTTCTGACAGATTTAATGCATATTTTAGGGATAATAAATGTAATACCTAAATTTATATGTAAAATTAAACTTTATAAAATATAGAATATAAGCAATGGTTACATTTATGCACATAGGAGTCTTTAGCATGGACAGAAAAACCATGCTAATGACACTGATATTTGTCCATGCTAATGACAAATTTTAATTTAAATAAGATTATGAGCCATAATATAATCACAATGCAATAGTCCTTTCTGGGGCTTTTTAAAACACAAAAGTCTTATGCACATAAGTAAAATAAAAATTTTAATTATAAAATAAACATGAAAATTATTATCCATTCTAATGACATACAGTTGATGTACGCCCCTAATATTCAACTTCTATTCTTAAAATACAATACATGCTTCTATTTTCTGGCTGGGATAAAATGGCTACTTGTTGCCATGGAGAAACTTTATATTTTCAAACTATTGTCATATGTGAAAATGAAATTTTGATTAATAACCTTCTGTTATAGTATGACCTTGTTTTGAAAATAGAATATGGAGGACAAACTTTAATTCTTTTTTTATATACTATCATTTTATTTTTAAAAAGAAATTTATTGGATAAATCCTCTCCTTGATTTATTTAAAGAAAGAATAACATTTGTTTTATTAGTGTTCACTCTAGAAAAAAAAAGGGCAGGGTGCTAGTAAGAAAAAGGGCACAGTTGAAGCTGAAAAGGGGCACTTTTCTCAGCGAAAAAGGGCATCGTTTCTTTAGAAAATGTACAGCTTCGTAACTGATATAAAAATGTTATATTACATACTCATCATTGTTTATAATCACATTTAATAACAAATTACAGATATTTTTTTCTTAATTGAATATTTCAAAGATCTAGTAAATAATTTTGGTTCACATACCTATACTGTAAAACTATTAGTCACATAAAATTATCAGTTTTATGAATTATTAGTTTAATGGATACGGCAGAAGTTTTAGAGGTAATAGAATTTAGATGTTAATTAGTATTACTGTAAATCACCAAATACAGATTATAAGCTTTGTGAGCTGTGGAGGGAAGGGGAGCAAAGAGATAAAAGCAATTTATTTTATTTGGGGGGAGGGGGCAAGGAGGGAGGATATTGATTATTTATCATTAGTAAAAGTTTTAACATTAAGACAGAAAAAATATTAAAAAATAAAATACTTTAAATTTGGTGTGCTTGATAAGACGGAGAAGTGGAATTTAGCTGGTTATTTGCTGTCACAATGAATAAACAAACAGTTGCAAGAAAAAGAAGTTTTTTTTGGGGGGGGGGGAAATTGGAGAAGAGGTTGATTAGATTAGATGATTGATTATTCACATTGTAGTGTATATTTATTTAAATACTTTATACAGATTTATATATACATTAAAATTTACAGTTAGAATAGAAAAAATTGTAATCCCAGTGGCAGAACTATCTTCAGATGTCTGCAACACTAGTCATTTTCAAAAATAGTCTGCAAGATGCTATAATAGGGTTCATACTCATTTTCCAAGAAAAAATCCTCTGATGTATTTTCGGGGATGTACAATTTTCCCATATCAACAATTAATGACATTTTATCATTACATATAATAATAAAGCACATGAACAGCAATAATTGCCCCCAATTTCCCAGCATAGACTCTTGGCAGCTTTCCCAGGTTTGGGAATTTTTTTCCATTGTCTCCTGAGATTCTCCTGACTTTTACATGAACCCTGTATAATTATTCATAAACGTATTACATAAATAGAATATAAATATATTCTTTGTGCTTTTGTAATGCTAATTATGGCAATATATGTGTGTATGTAAACTTTCTGTCATTTATTTAAAAAAAAAAAATGATTACCGTTATTTTTGAGTTTTTTGACGAAATCTGCCGTTTTTCGCGATCTTTTGACGAAATTTGCCGTTTTATCGGGATCTTTTAACGAAATTTGCCGTTTTCCCGCGATCTTTTAACGAAATCTGACTTTTTGGGATAATTTTGACAAAATACCCCCCTTTTTTTGCAATTTTTTGACAAAATCTGTTTTATGTGTGATTTTTTAACAAAATTTGACCTTTTTTTTTCAATTTTGATGAAATTTATTGTTTTTTGCGGGATTTTTCTGATGAAATTTGCGGTTTTTTTTTTTTTTTTTTTTTTTTTGATAATTTTCTGACGAAATTTATCATTTTTAAGAGGTTTTTTTTTTTTTTCTTTAATGAAATGTGCCGTTTTTAGCGAAATTAATGATGAAATTGTCTGTCTTCCCGCGATTCTTTGAAAAAACCGACTTTTTTCGCGATTTTTTAAGAAATTAGTCGTTTTTTCGCGTTTTTTAAAAGAAATTTGCCATTTTTTCGCAATGCTTTGATAATATTTGCTTTTTTTCTCGCGATCTTTGGACGAAATTCAGACTTACTCCATGATATTTTGACGAAATCACGCGTCGCATAGAGCTATTTTTATGCCCCATGACCGACTTTTTGCGTAATTTATGCGTTATATCGCGTCCGTGGCATCGTTGAGTCTGCAGGTCTACTTAAAAGCCTGCGACGCCTGTCGCAGTGTCGCGCACATTCTGCCACAGGGATTGTAACATTTTAAGAATTCAAATTTAACGTAAATAATTTTAAACATTTAACTAAATTGTAGAGCTGATTAAAACGAAGAAAAGAAATTTCAGAAAGGGGGTGGGGGTGGGGAGATACATACATTTGAAGAATCAGAAATCTGTTAAAATATAAAAGGTTGTATATCCCAGATTAAGAAATAATAGAAATGTAAAAGCGAGAATTTTTTGCAGATTTTTCATAAATTATGGACTAGAAATTACCACTTTCTCTGGGGAGGGGAGAAGGGGGGGGCATACAGCTTGACAAAAATGTGAATGCAAACTATATTTTAGTTTGTTAAACTGGCTGACTAACCCAACGTTGCCCGAACCGATTAAAAAACGCGAAAGGTTTCAAAATCTCTGCACTAATTCCGAATAAATTTTATTGAAAAGAGACCCAAATTTACTATAATGGGCAAATCGCTGTAAAACTTTAAAAAAAATCGATAAAAAAAATCACAGATAACAAAATTTTGTACAGTGAGCTGAAACATCGTAACAGAAATTGTTTAACACATTTTAAAAAAAAAAATGTCGGCATGAAACATGAAAAATTGCTTAGAATTAAGACATCACGGAAGATATTAAATACTATATTACGCTAAATGTTAAACCGAATTCCTTTTACAACAAAATTACATTGCAGTGAAAATAGCAATCAATAAAAAACTTTGAAAATCGCAGAGGACAAAAGTTTGTATATTAGGTTAAAAGACTGAAACCCAATTCTTTTCATGAATGTCAAAAAATCGCAGTTGAACGTGAAAAAACAGTAAAATCCCATTTAAAATAACTAAAAAAAAAAAACAAGTTAAAAGAAAAACTTTTTAAAATCGTTTAAAATTTAGAAGGCAAAATTTATCATATTTGGTAAGAATTTGAAATTGAATTCCTTTTATAAACGTTCCAAAAGTAATAATGATAATAAAAAGGCTGAAAATCTCAATTGATCTTAATAGAAAAAAAATATTATTTATTATAATGTGCTTAAAAGTTTGAAATCATAATAAATCTTAATAAAGATAAAAGCTGTAGAATGCGAAAAAAAGCCAAAAATTGCGTTAAAAATCAAATTTCAAATTGTTATGAAATAAAAAATGATGGAAAACAAAATTTAATATTAGGTTAAAAGTTTAAAATTGAATTTCTTTTAACAATATTTTAAAAACGACGCTGGGCGGGAAAAATTATTAATAATCGCTTTCAAAAATTCACAAAAAAAAAAAAAAAAAAAAAAAAAAAAAAAAAAATCAAAAATTGCTGTAGAAATTCCAAATAAACTTTATTGAAAAGAGCGCAAAATTAACTGCATTGCACTAGAAGATACGATTCATTTTAATAATTTTAAAAAGTCGGTGCAAAACGTGAATAAAATGTTAAAAATTAAAAATAAAATAAATCAAATCTAAAGTCGAGTTTCGATGGGCATAACTACATTTATAGGGATTTATCTTCCAACCAGGAAAAAAAAGAAAAAAAAAATCTTCAGAATGGATAACATTCTAAGCAGATTCAACATTCTAAAAAGAAGAAAAACCTTATAAAAACTAAGTTGTCAATATTTCTCCAGCATTATTACCCTACAATTGAAATATTTCAAGAAGAATTCTTATTTATAGAGATTTTGATCACAAAATAATGTGCATAATTCGTAGAATACGAAAAATTAATAATGATGACCTCGTACTCGTATGCACCGATGGCAGGCTTCAGAACTTTCATTAAATTTTAACATTGTCGAGGTTTTAAACTACCTTTACCATTAAATCAAAATATAACAAGAAAAATATTGGTTACTATTTAGTAGAAGAAAAAATAACTTATCTTTGTTTAAATCATTTTTTTGCTGACAGCTTTCTTTCTTCTTTATCACGAAGCATTTAAGCTTTTTACCATCGGAAAAAACAAGCAGGGAACATCTTACCAGATGTACCGACGTTTAGCAGTTTCAGAGCAGTACTTCTGACTGAGGAAACTGACCTCAGTCACCGAAATTTTCTTCCTTTAAAAGCATCTATTGTACATATAAGAAGATGCGATGTACTATATTGAGGTGAGAAAACAGACTTTGAGACGACTTTCCACCCCCCCTCCGTCCCTACTTCCACCAACATACTGCCCCGTCTCAATAGATTTTAATTAATTCGGTACTTTTCTGGGGGCATTCTCTATTCAAGAATGCGGAAAGGCGTTTTTTTTCCCCACTGGATCGGAACCAGCTGATGAGGTAAAGTTTGCATTGTATAGCTGCGGTCAAACGCTACAAAGGCGGTTTCTATATTTTTTCGGGTTTTTTTTTTTTTTTTTGGGGGGGGGGGGGGGGAGGGGCTGATTTATGAGAATATGTTTTTATTTCCAAAATCGGTTCCGAAACTGAAAGTGTCCTATTTAAAAATACTTGAAAATAAAATAGAAAAAGTAAAAAACAGCCTTTATGGAGATAGATCTGCTTTACACTTCTTAAGTACCCGGCCCAGCTCGACTATGTAGAAAAACAATGCAAACCTGATATCGGCCAGGTATGAGTCTGCAAAAAAATATATTGTCAGGGTCAGACATATTGTAACTGTCCGGTGCCGATCTCTACATTGGATAAGTTACATTTCTGTATTGATATTGTCAAAGTAGAATCAGCTCGTGACTCCCATTTATACTTATTCTCGTTAAAGTCATATTCATTGGAAATAGTTCATATTTTATCGTCTTTGCTTAAATCTTTATATCAGGCCGGTTGGTCAGCTAATTTTTTTTTTTTTTTTATCGACCCGGCAATTATGCCCGATTATTATTATTATTATTATTTGCCGGCTTGGCCTTTTTGAAAATGCGCATACGTTTTGCCGGACCGAGTACGGGCCAGGTACGTGCAGACCTCTAAATTTCGTGCCAAACTTTTAGCTTTAATACCGTAAATGCCCAATAATTATTTTTTGTATGGACATAACCGAACTTTTAACTTTTATATCGGCCATTATTATTATTATTATTATTTTTATTATTTATTTTCACCGGATCCGAGCTGCACTTTTTCGATGGGTCGGGCCCCGAGGGCCGGATCTTGGAAATTTCGGGTCATGTAGGCATCTAATCTGGCGCATTAAGTGTATGTAAATAAATGCATAAATAAAGAATATAAGTTGCTAATTATGATAAAACTGCTAGGATATCGACAAACTGCAAAGTTGAATGTGTTAGTTGTGCCACTTTGGTTTCTACGTTGTTTATCAAAATAAGGCATGTCTTATTCCTTCTATAAACAATCTAACAGCTGTGCTTTCTTCGCATATGTCAAATTTCGATTGCGTTCAAAAGTAAGGGAACATACATAATTCACTAATGTAGCTTCATGTTTGTATAATATGTGCATCTGTAAATTAAAAAAGCTAAAATGAAGATTTATTTATTTATTTTTTCAAACTTGAGCGATTGTGATGGAAGCAGGTTTTCTTTTCCATTGATACATATATATATTGATACCACACGCAGTTTTATTAGTTAAAATTAAAAGAAAGATATAGCTTTTCTGAAATACTAAAGCATGACATGGCTATCGGAGTTAAGGCGAGGGAAGGATGCCCTTGTTCATATTTCTCCTTTTAGACTTTTTTTTTTTTTTTTTTTTTCCCAGCAAAAGATCGCGGGGCTGGGGAAGAATCCACTTTTTGGTTTAATTTTCTAATTTTCGGAGATGACGAGGGGGGGGGGGGATATTTTTTGAGTTCAGTTGAAACAGTAAAAATATAACGAGTTGGAGGTTGAAAAAAAATATTTTTGAGGGTTCATGTCAATTACTGCATAGCCTTTTTTTTTTTTTTAAATAGTGTATGCATCTTTTTAGTATTATTATTATTATTAAATAGTGTATACATCAAATTTTTTATTCAATGGTTAAAAGGTTAAAACGTCACTTGTAGTTGCATATTAAAGAGAGTTAAAAAATTATAGTTTGTTTGGCATGTTTGCATAATTCTTCGAAATTACTTGTAGGCTAATCATACAAAGGGTGCGATAAGTGCAAAGTACGCAATACTCGCGTTTATAGGGATCCCCCAAAAGACTAAAATACCTTTAAATAGAAAAGGACTTCTGAAGAATAGAATGGTAGTATCTGGGCTAGACTTTTTTTCATATACTAAAAATTCAAGACCCCGAAAATATTTCTTGTACCGGGATCATTTTATGAAGACCGATTCTGACCATACAATTATTATTATTTAAATGTTGTATAAACAGGGCAGGTTTATTTTTCTGTGTTTACTTCAAATATGATTCAAGTTTTTTTTTTTTTTTTTTTTTAATAGTTTTATTTATCTCTCACTTTTTTTTTTCCGGGTAAAGGTTCAATTTAGATGACATTCACATGGTATTCATTAATTTTGCTCAATAAAAGAACACAGAAAGAAGCAGAGCCGCATGGTCAGCGCCGTGCGAAAGGGGGGGGGGGGAGCGAAGGGAGCTGTCGCCTGGACGCGGAAGTTTAGGGGCGGGGCGCCAAATTTATACTACCAGCATCATTTTGGGGCTGTTAAACGAAAAGGGAGAGGTATGGGGCGCCAAATTGAAACTTTGCCCCGGGCGCAGTTTTTTATTCGCCACGCTCCTGCGTATGGTGGGAGTTTAACTACTCTAGACGGAAATTAAAATGCCATCACCTACTACGATTTTTTTCGTTGTTGTTTGTGTTTGTTTGTTTTTGTTGGTTTATGCTTGTACAATAGCAGAATCGATTCATAATCTTGCTCCCTGAAATAGCGGTGGAAAGAAAAGAACGGACATAAAAAAGAAAAGTTGTAAGATAAGGATACAGAATTGGATTTCAAAAGATAGCATCACAGTGCAAGGTACAGGGGGCATAGCTCAAACAATGCTATTGTCCAGTTCTAATTTTCCCTGACCACCCAGGATTTCCACTCACCAGAGAAAAAGGGGATTCGTAAAATAGAAAGTATACGTAATTTAGCTGGAAGCTATGACAAGTTGATGGGAAAAAAACAGGATGTTTTTGAAGTGGAGTTTCTCTAATTCATGGATTGAGGAAAATCTTGAACAATCGCAGCGATTCCTGGGAAAGATTCAGGGCACATTTGATTATATTTTAATATCAGAAGGGCGCATTTTGCCGATGTTTGAAAGGGCGGGGCGGGATTTGACGATTTTAAAAGGGGCGTGGCGCTGCGCCCTCCAAAAATGGCCTAGCGGGAACACTAGTTTTATTTTATAAACATGATAATAACTCTTGAAAAAGCTAGTATATACAAGGCATAGCTGCTGTGGACATCCATGCTAATGACATTTTGAGCATTTATTCTGTTATTTTAAGGTGTTTTTAACTAAAAAGTGAGTAATTCTTGAGTGCAAATAATGAATAAGATTAAGACAAACCTATCTAAATATAAAAACATGACAGAAAACCTCTCATTTTTTTTTTTTTTTTTTTTTTTTTTGTATGCCGAAAGACGTAAATTGTCCCCTATTTTGAGAATCATCCATATATGTGTGTGTGTGTATGTTAATTATCAAGAAAAAACAAAAATATCAATATCTTAACATATTCCAAGGAACATAAATTTCAGGGTTCGTTGATTTAAATCGGCTTGATTTTAATCATGATTTAAATCACGATTTAAAGCAACTGATTTTTTTAAAAAAATCATTGATTTAAATCAGTTTTTCTTTTAAGTTATTTTTTAATAAATTTCAGATGAAACAAACATAATAATGTGCTTTAACATAATTTAGTTTTATATACCATATATAATCAAACAACTTTCAGAAAGATAAAGCTTAAGCTTAGTAAAAAAGTAAAATAAATGTAAAGTTTAGAAAAAAAATGCTTTCAAATTTCATTCGAATCAAATTATAAAATAATCTTGCAACGGTAAAGAAATCTAAACAGAAATATACTAAATATTTGAATATTTACTCAATATTTAGAAAAACTTTTGCAAGTTGAGGTAAAATAAAATTGTATGACTTTATGTGCTGTACTTTGGTGAAGCCTGCTATATAAGGATTTGAGCAAAATCTGAATCACCAATTTATTTATTTAATTTAATATAATTGATCTCAGCCCTTTAAAATGGTGGAAGGTATTTTTGTTACAGTTATCGAAAAAGCTCATACTAAAAAGAGAATTAATGATCAACTAGCTTTTTACTGCAATAGATTTATCTGCTTCAATCGAACAAATGTTTTTTGCCTTTGGTTTGATACTTTCAGAAATTAGAAATCAACAGATAAAACTGTTAAACCGCTGCCATCGAAATGCTCAAGGCCAGAGGACACAAATTGTGAGGTATTCACTAATTGACTTACTTCTCAATTACGTTGGAATTCACACTAGAAAATTTTAAATAACAATTTACTTTTATTTTATTTGAGGAATATCAATCATCATATAAAACACTGAACATACTGATTAACTTATTAATTACTTCTTAAACTTAAACATACACATGAGAATTTGGAATCTCCCAATAAAAAAATATCCAGATACGGCAACACTGTAGCATTCCTTGTCTGGCTGAATTTTTATTTAGGGATTCCAAGTTTTTATTAGTGAGTTTAAATAGTTATTGTTTTATAAGATGATAAATATTCCACAAGTAAAATAAAATTGCTATTCAAAATTTTCTTGTGTAAATTCCAACACTACTGAGAAGTCAGTCGATTAGTGATGGCATCTCAATTTGTGTCCTCTGGCCTTAAGTATTTTGATGGCAGCAATTAAACTTATTTTTCTCAGTCAACACTTAAAAAAGTTAAAAACTTAGTTAAAAACTTCCAATTTTGTTTAAATTTTTTATGTGTTGCAGATGTTTCTTATTTTAATTAAAATATTGAAGGTTGAATTAATTTTTGACATCTGATTTGTAGTTTTTCATGCATTTTGTGTAATCAAGATTTTTTTCATAGACAAAAATTTTACCTTGAAATAATATGAATCATTTATGTAAATTGTGTATTATTAGTTATAGATAATACTTATATTATGCATGTCTATGTATGTAAACTTTATATTATTTAAATTAAACAAAAAGTCATAAAACAATAATAATGTGTGGCAATTTTTAAAAAAATCAAAAAAATCTGATTTAAATCAAAAAAATCCGATTTAAATCAAAAAAATCCGATTGTTTTGATTTTTATTAAAAAAATCAAAAAAATCACGAACCCTGATAAATTTTAATTTTTATGTATTGATTCAAAATATGCAAACCCTTTACCTGCAAATCTGATCTAAAATATGTATTATTGAAAACTCTTAGAAAGTTAAACATTATAAATCATTAAAATTAAACAAGAAAATGTATATAAGACAACAAATAGACATTAGATATATTGAAAGAAAATACTTTAATTACCTATAAACTTAGAATTTTTTTATTACAATACAAAAACAAATTTGCATTTCTGCAATTTTGGGCAGTAAGGAACACCTTTTCGTTGTTATAATAAATAACTCTATTGTTAGTCAGAATACAAATGAAAGCATTAGAATAATCATATAATTTTAAGAAAATGCGAAATTTCTTTAATAGAGTACAAAGTCCCAAATCAGGACGTTTTGCTAAATACCGTTTTTTTTCCTTCTTTTTATAATATTGCTGAATTAATCTCTATAATGATCTTTTACTTTTTCGATTTTGTTTACAGATTTTTTTTCTAGGATGCTTTTACTTTCGAAACCATTTTCAAAAATGAAAGTATTCCAGTAAAGAAAAAAAAACTTGAAAACAAATATTAAAAAACGGCTTTTGTTGAAAGAGATCAACCTCAGATGTGCAATGCAAAAACAATAAATAAATAAATAAATAAATAAACAAAAATATGGAAATGCAAACGAGGTTAAAAAAAAATAAGATTGACATTGAGCGGATGTTTTTGCATTAGTGAACTCTTGAAATAAAAAGGAGCCATGATATTCAAAATCAAAACTATCCTCATTCTTTTATAAGAGATAAACTGTTCGATTTTTTTTTTTAAACTTATAAAAAGGGTTTTGTGAAAGTATCAACTAGTTTCAGTTGTTTAAGGGGACAAGGGACCTTGAAATCCTTAAAAATATTTTTTTTTATTTTTTGTAAATTTCACCTAAATATTATTCAAGGGTACATTATATGCATTATAACATGCATTTATCATAAAAAAAAATGCAAAAAAAAAATTATTTTTGACCAAAAAAATGGCATTTTACGCAGCGTCTTCGAAATGCGCCCTGCGCATTCCATATCAATGAAAATCCCCAATATTTTTTATGAAAGTTTGTTTTATATATATAAACAAAATTGTGCATCGAATTTTGAATATTTGAATTTAAAGGTAAAAAAAAAAAAAAAAAAAAAAAAAAAAAAAAAAAAAAAAATTGAAATTTTGAAGTTTTTTCGAAATTTTTTTCAAAATTTTCAAATTTTTTCAATTTTTTTTTTTTTTTTTGTAAATTTTATCTTAAATATTATTCAAGGGTGCATTATATGCATTTATGGCATGCATTTATCACAAAAATATTTTTAAAAAAATATTTTTGAGAAAAAAATGGAATTTTATGCAGCGTCTTCGAAATCTTCGAAATGCCCCCTGCGCTTTCCATATCAATGAAAATCCCCAATATTTTTTTGGAAAGTATGTTTTATATATATAAACAAAATAGAGCATCGATTTTTACATATTTGAATTTTAAGATGTAAAAAAAAAAAAAATTGAAAATTTTGAAAAAATTTTCAAAAAAATTTCAAAATTGAAAAATTTTTTTTTTAAACCTTTAAATTCAAATATTCAAAATTTGATGCACAATTTTGTTTATATATATAAAACAAACTTTCATAAAAAATATTGGGGACTTTCATTGATATGGAATGCGCAGGGCGCATTTCGAAGATTTCGAAGACGCTGCATAAAATGCCATTTTTTTTGTCAAAAATAATCTTTTTTTGCATTTTTTTTGTGATAAATGCATGTTATAATGCATATAATCTACCCTTGAATAATATTTAGGTAAAATTTACAAAAAATAAAAAAAAATATTTTTAAGGAATTCAAGGTCCCTTGTCCCCTTAAGTGCGCGAAAAACACATTCAACGGCACATACAAACGAAAAGGGGGGGGGGGAGGAAGAAAAACAAAACCTTTTATTCTTTACCATTAAAATGGAAAAAAAAAAATCATAACTCGTAAGTTAATTTACCGATTTTTTTCAAATTTTCAGCAATTTGCAATAATAGTAAATTAGGCTGTGTGACAAATTTTTATTAAAATATAATAAGTTATTACAAAATTTCAGCATCTTTTACAAGTGTCCAGTACAGAAGAACCTCAAAGAAAACGTAGGAAACTATCCATCGTTTGTTTTTGTTTATCGAACTCAGCGAAATCGAAACTTGGATGTTTATACAATAATCATATTGTCATCTGCTGTGGATGAGTAATATGTTTTGCCAAGCAGAAAGACACCATCCATAGAGTTTTAGCGATCTTTCAAAATGAAAAGTATTTTCCTTCCTAATTTTGAGAAAGATTTTCATTTTTTTTGGGGGGGGGGAAGGGGGATTTTTTCAAAAACCAATACTAGTATCCAATAAACTCTAAAACTAAGGTGAATCACAATGAAAAAAGAAAAAACTTCCGCTTTAAATAAAATTTCTGCTTAAAGTAAATGACATAATAGAATTACCATACATGTAAATTATTAATGTTATTAATAAAAATGTAAAATAATATGTGATTTAATATAATTATTTATTAATGCTATTAATAAATGAAAAACAAACATACAAGAAATATCGATTAATTGTTCTCACATTCTTGAAAATATGGCAATCAATTCTGCATTCCGGCAGCAATAACTGTACACAAGCTCACAGGAAAACAACAGTCAGCCACCGATATGGAGTCAACAAGTGATTGTAGCGGAAATGCCCGATCCTCGAACGAGTGTTTCAACTTCGATTCTCGAACGAACTCCGATAAATAAAGCAGTACATAAGAATGAGTAGACTGTTCGCCCATATTCCGGTATGTGCGCGACACCAGCGCAAAAAGTAGACGGTTCGCCCATATTCCGGTATGTGCGCGACACAACGCAAAAAGTAGACGGTTCGCCCATATTCCGGTATGTGGCGACACCAGCGCAAAAAGTAGACTGTTCGCCCATATTCCGGTGTGTGCGCGACACCGGCTCAAAACCGGAAGTATCACGCAAGTGCCGATTACAGCGCGAACATTTGCAAAAGTAAACAACTTTTGCGCCGACAGAGGTAGATTCGAAATTCCGTAACTCCGTAATTCCGAAAGTAGGATGAAATACCGTTTGAAACGATATATCGGAAGGATTGAAATCTCAATATCGTTACCGCGGTCTTAAAGAAATATCGATATATAACGATATTACGGTATATCGCCCAGCCCTACATTTTTGCACTGATCAGCTACGTTCCATTTTTATCTGCTTCTTGGAATTTTTCTCCCTGTAAACTCATTACCATGCGCTACTAAACTTTACATATTTTCATACAACCCCATCCCTTCCCCCATAAATGTATGTTTATATTCATAGTTTTTTTATGTAAAACATGTAACGAAAAAAAAATCATTTTTATAAACCTTAATTGTAATTCATTTTTTTTTTAATTTTTAGATATTTTATCAAAGAATGGTATAAACCTGTAAGAAAAATTATGATTTAAAACCTAAATATTTTAAAAGTTCTTAGTTTTTTTAATTTTTGTATATTTTATCAAAGTATGGATTTTTTTGCTTGCCCCTTTTTCTTTTTTTTAGATAGAGAAAAGAATAAATACTAATGTCTTCAGGTAAAGGTTAAAATTCAATATTTGTATTAGTAGCCAGTGGCCAGTAGAGGCTGAATGTTTAGTAGCCACTATTGTCAAGTTAGTGGCCACTAATTACTATCAGGGATGCCACTGAGAAGAAAATATTATGTAAAGGAAAAATTTACGACATTTTTCACATTTATGCCTAGTTTTAGCGAATTACATTGTATTGGATATTGGACATATTTCTTATGTTAAAGGGTCACAGTGCCTTAAAATTAGTCAAGATATAGATTTTCTTTTTTTAATATTGACTGAAAGCTTCTCTAATTGTTAATGATTTGACACCACATTCTTATCTACACGGCAATTATATTGTCATTGTAAGATATTGTAAATTATGTTAATAAATCCAGCACAATGACCCATATAAATAAAAGCTTTAAACTGATTTTTCTCCTTGTTTATGTTTTTATATTTTGCTTGTTTGGAAAATACTAAAGACTTTTTTGCTAATTGAGATAAAAGATTTGATTTTTTTTTTTTTTTTTTTTTTTTTTTTAATTGTTCATCTGTATTTAATATTTTTGTATATGGATTTAACATTCAAGTTTATAGTTAATTTTTAAAAAGTATTTAAATTGAGAGTTTGCTGAATTTCTTTCCTTTTTTTTTACATACACAAGAATAACATTATATTACATATATGCATATATTATCGCGATCTTCTAAAGAAATTTGTTTTTTTTCGCGATTTTTTGACGAAATTTATCGTTTTATCATGATTTTTGGACAAAATGTATCGTTTTTTCGCGACTTTTTGACGGAATTTGCAGCTTTTCCACAATTATTGAAGAGATCTGTCGTTTTTTCGCGATCTTTTAACCAGGGTTGGCAAGTTTTTGACACGCGACAGTTTTTGACAGTTTAAACCATGGTTTAAACCGTCATGTCAAAAACCTCCTTGTCAAAAATGTCAAAAACTGTCAAAAACCTATATTTATATGTAAATAAAAATATTTATTTACATATATACATATATCTACCTATATTTATATTTAATAAATAAAATGTATTTACTTTTAATAAAGAAAACGTTTTTAAATATGTTGTAGTAAAAAAAAAATTAAATTTTTGAAGAAAAATATTTTGAATATTAAACAAAACCTTAGATTTTGGAAAACTTATCTTTTATTGTATTATTTATTAAATTTTAAAGAGTTTTTCAAAATATACAGGTATATTATATTATGAAGAAATTAATTCATAACCAAATTTATTGTATAGTTTAAAATAATAGTAAAGATTGGACGTGTTCCGTATTTGATTAGGAACAGAAAGATATTCAAAACTGGTTATGTTCTACATGGGGCAAATGAATTGGATTATTGAACTAAATTTTCACTTTCGTAATTTTCATTTAGATTGATTTCGATTACGTAATCAAATTAATTGGAAGCATTTAATGAATGTTTTATTTTTAAAAATTATGTATTTAATTAGATAATAAAAAAACTACATAATATTTTGTGTTTTAGAAGTATTTCATAGATCAGTGTAATATTTTTTTCTGTTTGGACTTTTACAATTGTTATTTGGTTAGAATTTTAAATCGTCAGTCATTTTTTGAATTTATAACTAATATACAGATAGTAAAAAAATTAACTCCTTTCTATAAATATCTGAGTATATGTTTACAATATTCAGCCTATTTATTTACTATGCTGAAAAATTAGCTTATACAAATGCTTATGAATTTTTCTTTTCTTTTTTTCTTCTTCTCCTCACTGATTACCATAAAATTTTGTTAGATATCTTAAGTATTCAATTGTTGAATAATTACTTCTTGTCTTACCTTTCTATCAAAGTAAACATTATTTGTATTTTTAATTAGGGATGGGACGAATATTCGGCCCCTATTCGGTATTCGGCCTATTCGGCCCTTTTGCCGAATATTCGGTTAACCGAATATTGAAGGCTTGTTGACCGAATACTTCGGCCGAATACCTGTAGCCGAATATTTATAGATATCTTGCCGAATACTGCTAAAATCTCACCTAATAGTGAAAGATATCTTGCCAAATAAATTTCAGATTTAAAGAATTTCATTCTTGTATTTTTTTTTCTCTAATCCAAATTGGCTATTTCATTTATGAAGTCATTCTCACTCTTACTTACAAAATATAGAGTTATTCAGATACTAAAAAATATACATACAGCCTTTCTGTATTTTCTATAAAAGTTAGTGATATTCTAGAAAATGCTGCCCAAGTTGGAGATTTAATTGTACGGGAAATGTCTTCATTAGAGAATGATATATTACAATTCAAGATATAAAAACACTGCCTTATTCTAAAACGCTCGAATATTTATTAATGTCTGCAAATTCCATGCACATATAAAAAAGGCTCTTATGAAACTCATAACTTATTTTCTATAAAGTAAGAAATAAAAAAAAAATTATTCACTAGGTGTGTTAATGAAGATTCAATTTCAAAATTAAATATATCACCATTCCAAATACAACGGTACATCTGAAAGCAGAACTGGTGTGAAACTCGATACACATTAGATGACAACTTGCTTTATGAAGATAGTTTTATAAATATTTTAATATAAATTCTAAATACTCAACAAAATAATTTTTTCATTCTATAGTTTTTACATTTAAATAATTATTTGCATAAATACTGACTTAAATATGTAACATTATGTATATATTTTTAATTTAATCTTCCTTCCTTCATGTTATTATCAATTTCTGTTGAATAAGTGGAATATTTAAGTTGAATATTGTATGTGCCGATTCAAATGTCAAAGATTTTGTTAACATATGCATTCTACTTTAAGCATAATATTTTGCTTTCACGTAATTTGTAATTTAAAGCTTGGCAGAACAGTCTCATTCTTACAAATTTGCTTATCACTAGGGACACAAACTCTAAATGATCAAATTTACTTCATTAAAGGTTATTTCAGAAAATATGTTCTTGTGAGTTCTGAGAGAGAGAGAGATTAAAAATATTATTGATTTTGGATGCAAGAAGTATCAATTGATAGTAAAAGTGAAGTACATTCTTCATATTTTAATAGAAATATTTCCCCATCTTGACTTACTGAAAATCAATTTGATGTACATTAGAATAAAGGATATAATGCAATTTCATAATTTTTTTGTGTTAAAATAAGTTTTTCAAATTTAAAAATACATTTAAAAGCACATTTAAGAGTAATAATTATTAATGGGCTCCTATTTTTTAAATTATATATAATCAAAATTTATTTTCTTTATTGGGAAAAATTTTTTACTATTCGGCCGGCCGAATATTCGGTATTCGGCCTAAAATTTGGCCGAATACTCGGTATTCGGCTATTCGGCCAAATCACTATTCGTCCCATCCCTATTTTTAATACTATTAGTGTGTGTGCTGTGGGGTGGGGGAGTTAGATATAAAAATGGTTTATAATGATGTGTAATAATCATATAGTAAATAATATGCATTATATTTAAATTCAAATTAACCTGCTGTATATTATGTATATAATGTGTATAGCATAAAAAAATTATTAAACACATGCATCAAATTCCACACTTTGAAAATCCTGCATTTACAACTTACATACTTAACTCATTAACAGTTATAAATATTAGTTATGTCAAGTGCATACTAAATAATGTTATGCATGCATACTAAATAGCTTTAGATTTTTTTAAAAATATTAAAATAATAATAATAAATAAACAATATATTTAAACATAATTTTTGTGCAAATATTTCTCCATATCCTTTCGAGATAAATTTCTGAGATTTGAAATCTCTCACTTTTATCTTAATTTTTATTAATTAAAATATTTAAAGACCTGCTAATTACCCGTAATATAATTAAATTTCAACATAATATATGGCAACTGTTGCTAGTTTTAAAATTTAACAACAAACTCTGGTGCACCGCAGTAGATTGTGATTCTATGGGTTTTTGACAGGTTTTTGACGGTTTTATCCGGTTTAAATCTTTGTCGTGTCAAAAACCCCTTTTTGACGTCAAAAACCCAACCCTGCTTTTAACGAAATCCGCCGTTTTTGTGATCTTTTGACGAAATCTACAGATTTTTCGCGATCTTTTGACGAAATTTGTCGTTTTTTTGCGATCTTTTGACGAAATTTACCATTTTTCTCGCGATTTTTTGACGAAATTTGTCGTTTTTTCGCAATTTTTTGACGAGATCTACGTTTTTTCGCAATCTTTTGACGAAAGTACCGTTTTCTTCGCGGTTTTAAAAATAAGTTTACCGTTTTTTCGCGAAATTTTGCAGTTTTTTCGCAATTTTTTGAAGAGATCTCTTTTTTTTTTTTCGTGATCGTCTAACGAAATTTTCTGTTTTTTCGCGATCTTTTGACGAAATCTGCCGTTTTTTCGCGATTTATTGATGGGATCTGCCATTTTTGTGATCTTTTGATGAAATTGCCGGGTTTGTTAGATCTTAAGGAGAAGTTTGCCGATTTTTTGCAAAAGTTTGACGTTTTTTCGCGATCTATTGGAGAAGTTTGCCGTTTTTTGCGATATTTTGATGAATTTTTCCGTGTTTTCATAATTTTTTGACGAATTTTATTTTTTCCGCTATTTTTTCCCGAAATTTCTCGAAATCCTTTGATTGAATTCGCGTCTTCCCGCGATCCTTTGACGAAATTGGCGATTGTTCTTCGAATGATTGGCGAAATTGGTTATTTTTGGCGCCCATTTGTCGAAATTCGCGATGTATTTTATGTCCTAATTTTCTGATTTATGGCCGATTTTTCTTTTTATTTTTCGGAAATGATTGATCGCCATTTTGGCGATCAGATGCATAACATAAAGTCGCCATTTTTTTTACATTTAGTCGCCCTGTGCTGTGGCCGGTGGCGACCGCGAATTTTAACCTTTATCTTCAGGATTTGCAAAGAACAGGCATGAGATTCTTCCGCGGATCGGCGGTTTTCCGTTTTTTTGTCATTTTCCTCGTTTCCGATTTTTTTATCGGCAAAGGATCGCGGAAAAACACAAATTTTATCAAAAGATCGCGTGAAAAAAGTACGATTTTCGTTAAAAAAGGCGCGAAAACAAATGCTATTTGTGTCTCAAAAAATCGCGAAAAATACTAATTTCAGCAAAAGATCGTGAAAAAACACTATTTTCGTCAATGGATCGTGAAAAAAAACTCGATTTTCGCCGTACGATCACGATTTTCGTCAAAAGATCCCAAGAAAAACGGAATTTTCGTTGAAAGATCGCAAGAAAAATGCGATTTTCCTCCAAAGATCGCAAGAAAAATGCGATTTTCCTCCAAAGATCGAGAGAAAAACTCGTTGTTCGTCCGAAGATCGAGAGAAAAACGTGTTTTTCGTCCAAAGATCGCGAAAAAAACGCGTTTTTCGTCCAAAGATCGCAAAAAACGCGTTTTTCGTTCAAAGATCGCGATAAAAACGCGTTTTTCGTCCAAAGATCGCGATAAAAACGCGTTTTTCGTCCAAAGATCGCGATAAAAACGCGTTTTTCGTCCAAAGATCGCGATAAAAACGCGTTTTTCGTCCAAAGATCGCGATAAAAACGCGTTTTTCGTCCAAAGATCGCGAAAAAAACGCGTTTTTCGTCCAAAGATCGCGAAAAAACGCGTTTTTCGTCCAAAGATCGCGAAAAAAACGCGTTTTTCGTCCAAAGATCGCGAAAAAACGCGTTTTTCGTCCAAAGATCGTGAAAAAAAACGCGTTTTTCGTTAAGAGATCGCGAGAAAAACATAAATTTTGTGAAAGAAACGCAGAAAAAAAAAAAAAAACATTCTGTCAAAAGATTGCAGAAAAATGCAAATTTCATCAAAGAATCGCAAAAAATTAGCTGCAATTTTAATTTTTTTTTTTTTTTTTTTTTCCAGATGATTTGCAAATTTAACTTCCCATGTTTAAATGATATTTTAAGTAAAAATATGTTAAAATTGGAATTGGATGACTAGCTAAGATTTCTGTGCAAAACATTGCATTAGAAGTACAAACTTCTTTTGCAGTTGAGTGGCAAATTAAACATAAGCTTACTATGTTTGTTGAATGATTTTTTCAGTGAAAAAAGAAACTTTCATTTCAGAATTACTTAGAGTAGTATTTGCACAAATTGATTCACTCTTACCCCCCCCCCCCCTTTTTTTATTTTTTTTTATTTTTTTTTTTTTTATTATGGCAAATAAAATAACTTTCTTAATTGCCTTTAACGCGCGCTATTTTAAAATAATTTCTCATTTCCCGGCTCACGCGCTTTTCCTCTTTTTTAAACTTTTTGCAATCTCATGCCCGAAAGAAATTAAAAGCTAGTTTCTAGTCATTTTTTCAAAATAATTGCTGGAAACGAAAAATTCCCAAAACAATGCTAATAATATACTGATAAAGCACTTCAAAAATTTCAATATATATATAATAGAACCATTAGATAATACAACAAATCAACATCAAAATAGGGAATAACTCATTAAATAATAAACTATATCAAACATAGGAGTTGGCAAAAATTGAAACAAATATATATTTAAACAGAATTGTTTAGCAGCGGAAATTCAAATTTTTGTGTTCTGGACGACCTTACATCAGGTTGGACCTGTATATTACTCGTTCTACAGTAAGCGTCTAATCCAGGGACTAAATTTTCTGGACAACATAATGTAAATACATATAGATATGTGTAATTTGTCTGCATTGGTTATTAAGTTTTTAGTGTGAATGAACAGAATTTCTCCCAGGTTTAAAAAAAAAAAAAAAGGCAGGATGCTGCTGCTGGTAAAAAAGGACACTTTTAATATTCTTAAGAGGTTACTTCAGCCAAGAGAAGTGACCCGTTCGCTAATGCTAATCACATGAGAGATATTTAGTTATATAAAGTTATCTCTGTTGCATTTCAATATATTTTATTTATGTTTTCATTTTATAGCTGAGATTGATCTATACAAAGACCGTTTTTTGCTTTTTCTATTTTGATTGAAGATTTTTTTTCAAGAGGATACTTTCACTTTTCGAAAATCAAACTTTTTTGTCAAACTTTTGGAACCGGTTCCGAAAATTTAAAGTATTTTCATTAAAAATATCTATAAACAAAATCTACAAATAATAAACGGTCTTTCTACTGATCAATCTCAGCTGTACAATTAATCCAAATGCAAAGAAAAAACAATCATTTGAAAGAATAAAATGCAACTGAAATACCATAATATATTTTTTTTATGTTTTTCCATCGAATGGGTCTTTTCACTTGAATGAAGTAGCATCTTAAGGACATGTTTTGTATTTTTTAGGGTTATTTTTATATTCTTCAGAGCAATTTTTACGTTCAGATCAAGGCATTCTCTTGGGGGTAACAAATGAGTCTTACTACGCTAGCAAATTTTTGAATACAAGAAGTGTAAGGATACTTTTTTCTGACTGTGAGGCAATAAGGGTGTGATTTTATAAACAATGGCGTGCGATATCCTGCTGAAACTCTTTGGGAGAATCTCTGTGAATGGATTACGCACTTTTGTTATTGTAATAATGATGTAGAATCAACTCTCAATTGGTGAAGTATTTTTCATAATGTAGCTTATTTTTTGCAAAATGTTCAACTTCGTGTATTCGGGATGTAGGTATCCGACATTCTGTTATTGTCTACACCAAAATAACTTTACTTTTTGAAAGTGGTTGAAAGGTGCATGGCGCGTCATATTTCAAGGTTAAGATTCTTCCAGAAAAAACTGGAAATAGCTTGGAAAAAAAAAAAAAAAAAACTAGAAGAAATGGAAAAAACGGGAAGCAATGAAAAAAACCCCAAGAGGAAACTAAAAATATGTTTAAAATTAAAATATATTAACAATAAATAAACTCAAAGCATAATTATATAAAATCTAAAGTAAAAAAATTAATATTTCAATTTTTTTTTTAAAGCTTTTTTTTAATAACGAACTTCAAGTTTGGAAGGTATTTATAGGCAGTAGCGCCGACTTCTGGGTCTGCAGGTCTGCCACGCAGACCCTGAAAATTTTCTGCAGACCTTGCAATGTCTTGGCAGACCCTGAAAAATGCAGATATAAGATTTTTCCGCGAATCGCGATTTTCCGTAGTGCTTTTTGCTATTTTTGCCGTTTTTCGCGGGAGTGATTTGTTCCGAAATTTAAGAAAGTTAGTCATCAATCCGAAAGTTCGGAGATAAGATCACGAAAAAAACACAATTTTGTCAAAAAATCGGGTAATAAATGTGAACAATGCCAAAAAAATGGCAAAAAATTGCCAATTTCGCCAAACGATCGCGGAAAAACACCAATTTCGTCAAAGGGTCGCGAAAAAACATTAATTTTGTGAAAGGATTGTGGAAAAAACACGAAAATTGTCAAAAGATTGCGGAAAATTTCGTCAAAAAGTAGTGTGAAAGACACACATTTCTGTCAAAGAATCACAAAAAACGCGAAATTCGTTCTAAGATAGTAGGGAAAACACAAATTTTGTCAAAGAATCGGGAGATAAAGGCGGATTTTCGCTTAACATCACAGAAAAATACGATTTTCGCAAATAATAGCGGAAAAAACGCAGATTCTTTTAAAGAATCGCAGAAAAAACGCATATTCTGTCGAAAAATCACAATCGGTACGGGAAAATAGCAAGTTTCGCTCATCAGATGTGGAAAAATCGCAAATTTTGCCCATGAGGCTAGGAAAAAAAAATTCCCTGATCGGGCACGGAAAATTCGCGAATTTTGTCAGACGGACACGAAAAATTGCATTTTCGTTGATCGGGCAAGGAAAAAGTTTTCAGTTGTTTAAGATACTCGAAAAAAAATTGTAAAAAAAATCCATCGGTTGCCAGAAAAGCACGTTTTCTTGATTTATCGATTGAAAAAACGCGAATTTCGTTGATCGAAACAAAAAATCGCAAATTTCATTGATAAGATACGGAAAATCGCGAATTTCACGATGTCGCTCAGAAAAATTTGACATTCCATTGTTCGGCTGCAAAAAAATCGTGAATTTCGTCAATTTATCAAGAGAAAAAATTGTGAGTTTCATCTTGTAGCATAAAAAATGCAGATTTTGTCAGATTTAGTACAAAAATCGTGAATTTCGTTGATCGGACGCGGAAAATTGCGTATTCCGTCAAATAAGGGTGGAAAAGCGCGAATTTTATTGATTGGATTCCAAAAAATCGCAAATTTCGTCGGTCATAGACGAGAATATTGCGAGTTTTGTTGATCCCACATAGATCAATTGCTAAATACATCCATCAGGCTCTAAAAAATTCTAAATTTCGTCGACTGAAAAATCGAGACTGAAAATTCGTCGGCTGAAAAATCGAGAAATTTGTCGATCATGCAAAGACAAATCGCGAATTTCGTCGATTCACTTCGTAAGAATTGTGAATTTCGTCAATTCATCATGGAAAAATTGGAAATTTCGCCGATCTGGAACGGAAAAGTTGCAAATTTCGTCGATTAGCTTTGTAAAAATCGCAAATTTTCTCCATAACCTTTGTAAAATACGCAAATTTCCTCGATCGGCTTTGTAAAAAATGCGAATTTCATCGATCGGGTGCGGGAAAATCGCGAATTTCGTCAATTAGATTCATAAATATTTCGAATTTTGTTGATTGGGAACGGAAAGATCCTGAATTTTTTCAAACAGGCTCGGAAAAATCGAGAATTCCGTCGATACAGCACGCGAAAATTGCTAATTTTATCGATCAAGCACCGAAAAATCGCAAATTTTGTCAATAAAACACGAAAAATTGCGAATTTTGTCGGTCATGCGTAGAAAAATAGAGAATTTCGTCGATCATTTTGTAAAAAGCACAAATTTCGTCGATAAGGTGCTGAAAAATCACAAATCTCGTCGATCGGCTTCGTAAGAATCGCAAATTCCGTCGATCAAGCGCGGAAAAACCGCAAATTCCGCCAATCAAGCGCGAAAAAATCGCAAATTCTGTCGATCAAGCGCAGAAAAATCGCAAATTTCGTCGATCAAGCGCGGAAAAATCTCGAATTTTGTCGATCATGCGAAGAAAAATTGCGAATTTCGTGATATAGTGCAGGAAAATCGCGAATTTCGTCTATCAGACGCTGAAAAATTGTAAATTTTATTGATTACGCGAGTAAAAATCGCGATTTTCGTCGATCAGCTTTGTAAAAATCGCGAATATCGTCGATAGGATTCGTAAAAATTTCAAAATTTGTAGATTAGTAGCGGAAAGATCCTGAAATTTTCTAAGCAGGCTTGGAAAAATTGCAAATTCCGTCGATAAAGCACGGAAAAAATTGGCAATTTCGTCGATCAAGCGCGGAAAAATCGTAAATTTCGTCAATTAAGAACGGAAAAATTGCGAATTTCGACGATCATGCGAAGGGAAATCGCGAATTTTGTCGATCAGTTTTGTAAAAATCGCGAATTTCGTCGATAAGGTGCTGAAAAATCACAGATTTCATCGATCGGCTTCGTAAAAATTGCAATTTTTTTTCGGTCAGGCGCAAAAAATCGCAAAATTCGTCGATCGACTTCGTAAAAATCGTGAATTTCGTCGATCAAGCCCGAAAAAATCGTGAATTTTGTCAATCATGCGAAGAAAATTGCGAATTTCGTCTTAAATTGGTAAGAGTACTCTTAATTTGCATTAAAATTCTTAAATTGCATCAGCTTCCGGGATTATGACCGAGACCCTGTAGTTCATTCAGCTCGTTTTTTAGTCCGGCACATCGCGTGTTCACCAACATCCCCTCAAACAACTGCCCTTGTGGCAGACCCAGCTTTGGGACTAAAGTTGGCGCCTATGTTTATAGGTAATGGTTTTTACAACTTTAGGGACAGGGTAATATTTATTCTCTATTTACGAGATTTCAGTTTATATAAAATATAAATAAATAGAACCTACCACTTCTTTATTTTTCCCGTAAAAATGTTTTGTTTTTACAGAATATTATACAATACATTAAAAAAACAAATGTGTCTTTGAATCTTATTCCCGTTCTTATTTATATTAGCATGTATATATATCTTATCTTAATGCTGCATTTAAAAGACTTATATTCTTAAACTTTTTGCATAGGTACTATCTCATAATATTTATTACTATAATACTATCTACTATGCCATATTATTAATCTTTCATTTGCGTCTTACCTTACATTCCTGCAATATATTATTCTCTCCTGATATTAGTTTCTTTAATAAGATTCTAAGCACTGTTTTTTTACTTAAATACTCAGTATAATACATTTCATAGGTAAACGATTCATATGCTGGTTCATAACAGTCAAAGAAGTCTTATCACTAATAATGAACGCATGCAAGTTAAATTTAAATTGATAACTTTTAACGGATTTTGTGCATTTTGGATAAATTATTTTCTTCATGTAACCAACGATTGAAAAACTTGGTCTGAAAAAGTCTGGTGTGTAATTTTGCTTATTAACTGATGTAATTAATTTAGTATTTAAATTTTTATAGTTCTACCTAAGAAGATACCAATAATAATTTTAAAAAATGCATTTATTGTATTTTACAAAGTTGCAACTTATATTCTAAATTCGATAAAGAAAAACAGTTTCTTCCATATTTCTTTCACTTTGAAAAACGCACTTCTTTCGGCCGGTTTTTTCAATTTGGAAGAAGCTTGTCAACCCATCTGTTAAACAGAATCTCACAAAGTAATAGAAATGCCCCTTAATGATTTTGTAAAGCTGCCCAAAATAAGTAGGAAATAAGATAATGAAAGAGAATAGTAAGATAATGAAATATCTCTCCTTGAAAAAGTTGGTTTATGAAAAAATTTTCACTTCTGCTAAAAGATCGTGTAACGATCTCGATCAGTATAAAGCTAGTTACTACCTGCGAGTAACTGGCTTGGCCTTTTGCTCAACGGTTAACGCACTCGCTTCCTGATCACGAGGTCCTCAGATCAAAACCAACCGCCGCCAATCTCCCTCATTTGTGACCCTGGACACGCACGCAACTCTCTCTCTCTCATCATCAACTTCCAGCGCACAACAATCAACTCACCTCATTATCAACAGATGGCAGCATCAAACAAAATCTCTCAACGCAAAGCCTGTCCTCGCATCACACTATGCGTACGACAGCATTCATTCACGAGTGCATATTGCTCGTCAGACGTCAGTAATACGTCTTTCTCACTGGAGGCATACTCTGTAACGATCTCGATCAGTATAAACGCGAGTTACTACCTGCGAGTAACTGGCTTGGCCTTTTGCTCAACGGTTAACGCACTCGCTTCCTGATCACGAGGTCCTCAGATCAAAACTAACCGCCGCCAATCTCCCTCAATCATTACAAAAAACAGTTTACACTATTTTTAAAATTAACTATATTCATGTTGTGATCATATTTTTCTCTAACTAGAAATAATATGGCCCTTTTGAAATTTGAGGCTATTTAAAGATTTTTATTATTATTTCAGAAATTATAAATATATATATTTAAAAGTTCATTTATATAAATTTATTATACTTGTATTAAAGTAGAAAATTGTGTATAAATATATATATATATATATATATATATATATATATATATATATATATATATATATATATATATATATATATTAAAAATGCCGACTTCGCAATTGCGGGGAAGGGAGGGGGGTAATGTGGGTAACGGTAATTTCTTAACCTAGAACAATGTGTAGTTTGTTTAGCGTATATTTCCAATCCATCCACTTGTGAAGCAAAACTAGCAGCAACAATTAGTCCAACAATTGGCCTTTTAAGGAATTGTGCATTTTAGTAAAGTGGTTGAAAATGAAATGTAAATTTTCAACAGAAACTTTCAGATTAATTTCAATTGTTTAATTGCATTTGTATAAAAATAAAATAAAAATCTGACATTTTATTTTAATTATAATTACAAAAACTAGTGTATTTGCCAGTTGGGAGATTTATATAAAATTTATTTAAAATGTTTTTATGTTGTTTATTTCTAGGTTTCATTGAATGCAGATGTAAAATGAATCTAAAATTGAAATTGTAATCCTTATCTACAGTACAGCATTTATGAAACTACCCGAGATCATTTTGCTTTGAAATGCATTAGTTATCAACCCCAACTACCTTACTGCTATTTCCCAATGGATGATACTTATCCCATTTATGTAAGAACTAAATTCGTGTGTTAGTGTGTGTGATCTGCTCTGGAGAAAAAAAGAAATGAAATTGAATAGTTAGTTATTGATCTTTATCGCATTTCTGCACTACATTCTTAATCTATTAGGCTCTTAAGTTTGTTACATCTAAAAATTTATCAGATAGTTAAATTCATAAAATTTATTTCTTATAATTTTTCAGAGTAACTTTTTATAATTTGAGTATTTTCTTTAACTTTTTCTCTCAAATTTTAAAATCTTTCAATATGAATTATACCACTCGCAGAAAATTGGACGTTTCAGCATATGTATTTTATACTTGTGCAAATGTTTAAATTGTATCTAAATATCGTCACTACCTACTTACTGACTTACAGTGTTAGGTAAAACAATATCAGGTAATATATTCACAGACATAATGGAACCATCCCGAAGGGGAGGAGAAGATTTTATATATGATTCACAAACTTTTAACCTTCAAGACGGTGATGCATGTATGCGTCGTCAAAAGATACTTGCGGAATTTCTTTTTGGTACCATTAATTAATAAAAGAAATATTTGTCTTTTTTTAATTAAAGCCTTTTGTTATTTAGCAAGTAAAGGGAACTTTTTAATAAAAGCAGTGTCAACCGAATAAAATTTATGTAAGAGATGCCGTCTCGAAAGGGCTAAAAATGAATAAGTAAACGGCAAAAATGTTTCAAAATACTATTGATTTATTACCAGTGGTAATCTTAGAGAATTATATACCGGGGTGCAAAATGAAGGAACGATTATGTAATTGCCTAAATAAAAAAATATAGTTATCCTTATATAAACCATATGAATTTATTGTATCATACTAAATACTCAACATAAACATAAAGAAAACGTTCTAAAACATTTTTTATAAATATAATGCATTGAATTTTTCATCGATATTCAGTGGGAGCAAAAAGATAAGAACGAAACAGATTTTTCTAAATTATACGAATATTACATGTCAATCAGGCTTCTTTTGTGTTTAATAATTTCAATGCAACATTGAAGCATCGAGTTTACACAGTTTTGAATTCGTTGAGGTGATAAAACACGTCATATCTTCCAAATTTCATTATGCTTTGAAGTTATACTGCACGATTTGACCATTTTTCATTATATATTGTGCCCTATAATACTACAAACGTTATTCATGGGATTTTGGTTTCGAATTGGCCAATCAAGATTGAGAATCTTATTTATCTTCAAACTATAGGTGAAAACTGGGAAATTCGATTAGTAGCCAGTGGCCAGTAGACCCAATTTCATTAGTGGCCACTTTTTAAAAATAGGTCAAAATGGCTTTTATTTATTTAGCGGCTAGTGAGTTACAAAGTTACACACATATTTGGTTAAAAATAAAACTGTCATTCCACTGAATGGAAAAAATATGAATTGGTGATTAATACTGCAGATAAAATTATAAGTGATAAACTATATTTAAATATATATTAATGCATTGTATAAAACAAACAAAGAAATTGTATTTTTTAATTTTAAATTTAAAAATAATTTCACATCTTTCTTGGATATTTTATTCTTACTTAAAATTGGTGGTAATTATTAAGTTTGGCGGAGTGTACAGATAAATATAAATATTCTTTGCTTTGGTTGAGATTTCAAAACTCTGGGTGTCTTATTAAGGCAAAATCAGAGAGTGCCAATGTGTTGCTGAGGTGGAGGAATTCTGCTTGGTAGCAGTAAAGTCAGATGCTAAATTTGCAGTATTACTCGCCTAAGTGGCGAGTGCTAATTTTGTCCTATATTTTTAAAGTAAATGGCTATAATGTTTCGATCTTTCTTGACACCTACATAAACTTTAATCATAAATTAAAAAAAAAAATTGTACCAGCCAACTATTACTGGTACAATTAGTGAGCATATGGCAAAAGTGAAAGATTTAAGATACAGCAATGTCCTTAAAATCTCCTTGCATCCAGAGGTAAAAATGGTATAATTTATTTGAAATGCATGTGGAATTAAAATTGATAACTATATTTTGTAGGAAAAAAACTATTTCCTGAAAACATAATCCAAATAATGAGTTCATAGTAAAAAGCCAAAATGTAGAAAATACAACAAAGTTGCTAAATATTCTTGCATCAGATTGAAAGAAAGAATTAACCAATTCACAAATTAGATGTAAACAAAGTAAAGATGCATATATTCATGAAAAAAAAGCTGTATTTCACAAAGCAAATTAATAAAATTTTTTAATCGCCGAGTGGCGACTAGGGTGGCGATCGATGGCTGATTTTTAATTTAAAGAAATAACCAATTCACTAATTAGATGCAAACAAAGTAGACATGCATATATCCATGAAAAAATCTGTATTTCACAAAGCAAATTAAGAAGATATTTTAATCGCCGAGTGGCGACTAGGGTGGCGATCGATGGCCGATTTTTAATTTAAAGAATTAACCAATTCACTAATTAGATGAAAACAAAGTAGACATGCATATATCCATGAAAAAATCTGTATTTCACAAAGCAAATTAAGAAGATATTTTAATCGCCGAGTGGCGACTAGGGTGGCGATCGATGGCCGATTTTTAATCGCCACTTTTACAACTTTAATCGCCACGTGGCGAGTGGCGACTGTTAATTTACACCTATACTTCAAACCATTTTTTAATATATTTTTCTGAAAAAAATTAGGCTTTTTCTTGTTGAAAACATCGTAAAACTCGATATTTTTTCCCCTCGGGCTCAACAAATGGCTTTCTGATCTGCGAATAAAAGTATGTCCATTTCATTTATTCATCTAGAAATACAATTATGAGCTTGCTTACCGAGGAAAAAGTTGCCCAAACCATTAAGGAGCCTCCATCAAATTGACGTGTACTTTTTCATTTTTAAGGCCACGCAAATGTGGATGAATACCATTTAGAATATTGAGATTTAACTTCTTTTCAGCACTGAAGATAATTTTAGACCGATTCATTTGCTGTATGAGGTGTTTCTCTGCAAACAGAAAGCGGGCCTTTTTTACTATCAGATGTTAAGGTTGTTCTCAACTGCTCCGCTCAACAAGCGCAAAATGTTTTGACACATTCACAAACTTATTTTTTAACGAAAAGATATAAAATAGGAATGCCTGACTATGGAAGCGATGTCGAATCGAACTGAATTTTCCATTTTATGATAATTAAATTACCTATCCAGTTCTATGCTATTTCGATCACGCGATCACCCGTTTTTCTCCTGTTTTTCGACCGGTTTCTCTGCTTTCGTCGGGAAATGTGTTCAAAAACGTCATCTTTGAAGGCTTGTTATAAAAAATCTATTGTGTTTTTAAAAAAAATGAGTGCAATTAGACAGTTTCTGAATAACAACACCTGCTATTTTCATGCATTTCCGAACAAAAATAAATTAAAGCATGCGTCACAAAGTTGCCCTTTTTGATTTAAGAACACCATTAAACACGAACATCGACGTGGTTTTACATATTTAAGAACTCTCAACATCTTTAGTGTTTTTCGTAGGTGGATATTGATGTTGGCATCTCCATCTGGATTCCAAATCCCTTTGCTGTCATTATTTTGCTTGGAATCGTGCGAATAATCAAACTTTCAGATCATTTCGAAGGAATTTTTAGCCTCCCTGTTCATTTTATATCAACATAAATAGCTGGATTATGTAAGAAATTTAAAATGACACTTTTAAAGTTTAATTTCATCAACAATTCTTTGAAATTGCATTCCGATAGTGTTAAAGGCTAGAATTTGCCCTTTTTTGAAATTACTAAGCATTTTGATTCATCCTGTAATCCAAATGTGTAGCGAAATAAACAAATGTGCTCAGAATCTCTTTCCAATGCGTTTTTAAATGATATGCGAAAATATACGCGAATTACATTCAGCGGTTTTAGATATATCGACTTCGTTCTTGTTCTTATCATTTTGCTCTGCATAAATTTAACAAAATACATATTTTTAAAAAGATTAAATTATTACATACAATTACACAAATTTACTTTAATATTAATTGGAATAATATGTACTTAATTTTAATACAAAAGTTTACGCATTTTCGAACACGAACTAATTTCTTTATTTTTGTATCATTTTGCACCCCGCTATATAATTTATCAGGAAATAGTACTTGGCCAAATAATCTTATGTAAAATTTAAACTAGACAATTAGTATTAATTGTTCCGTTTTTAAAAGCAATGTAAAATCATGGTATACATTGATAAACAATTGAAATATCTTTATATCAAAGAAGTTTAAACACCAGATTTATGAGACTTTATATCAATTTTTACTGAAATGTAAAATTTCATCTTTTTAAAGATTACATTAAAATACCTGTTTTAATAGTTCTTTACTTTCGTTCGCTTTAGAGATATGCTGTGCCATTTATTCGCATCGCTATATTTCGAATATGGTTATGTTTTTCGACTGGTTATGTTTTTTATATTTTCGGAAAATTATCACATTAACAGCGTCCGTTAATCTAGTGTAGTTATGTTATAATAGCTGGGAAATACCTCGACAAATTTTTACAGTAGTTCTGAGAATAAGTTTTTAAAAGAATCCAGAAAATATTTTAATCAATTTTATGTATATCTCGAAATTTTTAATCTTTTCAGTAAGATTTCACCATCATATTCACAAACATGAAATAGTAAAAAAAATATATAGGATGTCCCAAAAGTCTCCGTACAACTTCAAAAATTTATTACAAATAATAATAATCTTACTGCAAAAATGATTGCAACAGTACATAGATTAACTTTAATTTTTTTTCTTTACTATCGTAGTAACGGTGTGATGACCAATAGTGGTCACGAATACCTACCCATAGTTTTACTATCTTAGTATACTTCAACATAAAATCCTATCGTTGCACGAAGAATATCAACTCGATATTCCAATTCATCCACGTGCGTTTCAGCATGCTAACATCAACAGTAGTTACAACTGTTTGGATTTTTTATTTCAATTCCACGAAACGGTTAACTTTCGTTCGGTACACGGCATCTTTTACATAATCCCAAAAGAAAAAGTCCAGTGGAGTGATGTCACGAGACCGGGGAAGGCCATGCTATGGGACCATCCCTGCCAATTCATCGCTGCGACAATTAATTATTTGCAGCAGAGTTAGTTTATTTTTCTTCATATGGCTTTTGATCAGAGCAATTTTGTTACTGTACTTTTGCTCACACTGCTGGAATTTCCGCTTTACATTTTAATTTTTTAAATATCCTCATGCATTACCTCTTTGTTCTCTTTAAAAAAATTTTAGATGAAAGTATTAGCAGTTTTAATTTTTAGTATATTTAGTTTTAAAAATTTAATATGTGCAAAA
The DNA here is from genome assembly GCA_964019185.1 of Maratus speculifer. NCBI lineage: Eukaryota > Metazoa > Arthropoda > Arachnida > Araneae > Salticidae > Maratus > Maratus speculifer. The sequence goes on from OZ025290.1 coordinate 82,873,943, forward strand.
ACACTTCAGATAAATAAGCAATTTTAATTTAATAAAAGCACTAAAATTTTTTGCCAATGACACAGAAATTGATTCCAAAAAGTTTTTTTACTGCGGTTTTTGTACGCTGGCAAAATATTCCAACCATGTTTATAAAATATCTATCTTTCAATTATGGCGCAAACTACTGTGCGCCAAAGTTACATCACAAACTTATTTGTGCAAAAATTCGGAGCGCGCTTACCGCCAAAAATAAATGAATAAATAAATAAATAAAATAAAATTATGCATAAATATCAAATTACAAGTATGTTAAAGTTAAAGAACTCCAAGCAGATCTGTCCTATGTAGAAAAAGTATTTCGTTTATTAATGCCAGAGTTTCCCCCCGGTTTTAAAAATGGGAATAGCGCTGCTGATGAAGAAAGGGCACTGTTTTTATTTTTAAGGGGTTTTGGATTAAAATGCCCTTTTCCGATTTTTAAAGGATCCTCCTTTTTATTTTTAAAGACATTTTTACGATTTTCAAAACCTAGTCAAGACATTTTTTACAAACAACATCGATTCAGTTTTTACTATGCACGTAAATTTTTTAATGCAAAAAGGAGAAAGGACACATTTTTTACCGAGGACCAAGGGAGATGCTAATTTGTAAACCAAAAAAAGCACGCAGGGTGCAGCACCCAGATGAAACAGCCTGGGGGAAACTCTGCTAATGCTAATCATGTTTATACAATTTTTCAAAATCATCATTCAGTCTTATATTTAACTTCCTTTTTTTTTTTTTTTCCTGTTTAGCATTCCGCTGTCTGCCTTCCTATGCTAGAAGGAAGGTGATATACATCCACATAATCTCGCTCTTCTAAGCGTGAGGACAATGTAATCATCACATCTACAGTTGGAAGGGCAAATTTTATTAAGGTGAGTATTTTTCACTGCGAAATGTTAACACAGTTGTGTGAACAGTGAATATTGTGAGATTGAAGTCCTGTGAATGAAGAATTGCGAGATTGATGAGTGTATGGATGCTTAAAAGATGAGAGAATCATTTCTCTCTCCGAGACTGGATAGAGAAACTTCTTAAGGGTGTATTCCGATCCGAACTGCCTTTTTTCAGATTTATTTTTAGATTCATTTTTGCTCTCAAATGCACGAAACTTTCGGATTCTCTTATTTAGAAACTATACAAGGTGCCGTGATTATCAATTCCTTGATAAATGCAGAAAATGTTGCAAAAATGGCGTTTTGGACCAAATTTTCCGAAGCGGGAGGTCTGCGAACGAAAAAAAGGGTCACGCTGAGAAAATAATTGCTTATAAATCAAATTCTAATTAAATCAGCGAAAAATTCCATCACACGGCACCTTGTACGTCACTTCAAAAATCCCCTCAGCAAGTTTCATGCTTCTACATTTAAAAATGTGTCCAAAATTGTATCTGAAAATTTCGAGCTGTTGAAGGTGGAAAACCATTTTTTCGAATACACCCTTAAAACAATGAAGCAACAACAAAATAAGGCATCACTTCTTTGTTCTCCCTTTCAGTGATGTCGCTGAACTTGAAAAATCCTGGGTCCCGGGAACCCAGGACTTCTAAAATTATGGGTCCCTTTTTTACAAAAGCGGGTCCCCACTAATAATAAGTTATATTTTTAGACGAAAAATTGAACTTCTTCATTTGCAAAAGAAAAATTAAATGCAATAATTATTGTTTTAATAATAATGTATAAATAATTTAAAGCCAATATCAATTTTTTAAAACTATTAAGAGAAATTTTCTTTACTTTTTTAAAAATAAGATACAAATTAAAATATAAAATAACGCGTATTTGAGTGTGACAAGTATCACTATTGTTCGCATTTCTTTTAAAAAGGAGCAAAACTGATTTATTGAAAAATACATTTTTCCTGAAAATAGAATACTTTTGAGTAAAGGGGTACTTTTTGTTTAATAAATGGGCGTTTTCAGAAGTTATATTCGCTCAGAAAGATTTGGAACATTCAAAACAGATTGTGAAGCAGGAAAATCTGTTTTTGGAGCAGCAATAATAATAATAATAATTTGGAAGCAGAAAAGTTAGTTTTTAAAACAGAAAAATTCTATCCTGGCATAACTTTTTTTTGTGCCCCTTTGACGAAAATTGTGTTTTAAAGCGATTTTTTGACGAAATATGCCGTTTTTTCGCGATCTTTTGATGAAGTATGCCGTTTTCTCGCGATCTTTTGATGAAATGTGCAGGTTTATCACGATTTTTTGATGAAAACTGCCGTTTTTCGCGACTTTTTTGACAAAATTTGCCATTTTTCGCGTTTTTTTTTGAAAAAAAAACCCCAAAATTTGTCGTTTTATAGCGATTTTTGACGAAATTTGTCGTTTTTTTGGCCATTTTTTGAGAAAATCTGCCTTTTTTGGGGATTTGTAAAAAAATAAGCCTTTTTTTTGCAAATGACGAAATTTGTCGTGAGTTTTTAACGAAATTTGCCGGTTTTTCGCGATCTTTTGACGAACTGTTCTGGTTTTTCGTGATCTTTAGTAGAAAGTTACTGTTTTATCACGTTTTTTTTTTTTTCATGAAAATTGCAGTTTTTCGCGAATTTTTTGACAAAATTTGCCGTTTTTTCACTATTTTTGGACGAAATTTGTCGTTATTTCGCGATTTTCCGAGAAAATCTTTTTTAAAAAACAAAATTAGCCATTTTTTCGTGAATTTTTGACGGAATTTGCCAGAAATTATTCGTTATTTTGAGATTTTTTAACGAAATTTGCCTTTTTTTTAAACGATCTTTTGACGAAAATTACGCGTCCCGCGGGACGCGTAAGCTTTATTTTTTGGCGTCCCGTCGCCGATTTTCTGTGTATTTTACGCGCTATAGCGCGTCCGCGGCATCTCTGCCCTTTCCTCCTAATGTATGATCTTCATCGAACAGAGGCTCATTTTGCATAAAAATGTATAAAATATGCTCTTTCTAAGTTCTTTCAAGTTTCTATACATAATCTTTTATGTTATTCGTAGAAATTGTAAAGTAGCATTACAAATCATGCCGACTGTTTTTAATTCGATGTATGTTAATTTGATTCATAATCGCTAAATAATTTTCACCTTTCCGTTCAAAGCTTTTTAGGTATTCAAAGCTATAATGTGGATGGATTGGTGAAAATTATTTCGCGTTACTACCATAAACCATATGAATTTGTATTTTGGTCTGAAAAAATAATTTATTTTCGTGTACTATTAAATTGTGATTTTTTGCGTGAATTATTGGGGATTATTCTTCATTAATTGCTAAAAGGTGTTAAATAAAAACCGCAAATGAAATTTCTCATTTTAGCAAAGAAAAAAAAAATAGCCGAAACCTAGCGACAATTTATATATAAAAGTTTTTTGCTAATATTGAATACCATTTAGCAATAATATTGTCTAGCCTTATTCAGATTTGTTATGTGCTTTTTTCGACATTCTCTATTAAGGCCCCTGTCCTCGCTCGAGGAAACGCTCGCGAGCTAATGCTATTCCTATGGGGAAGCATTTTTCTAATAACTCTTTCGCATTTTGACATTTTTGAATAATTTTTTTTTTTTTTTTTTTTTTTTTTTTTTTTTGCATTGGATAGCTGACGTGCATGCCGACTGCGCACCTTTTTTACTTTTTCGATTTTGGTTGCAGATATTTTTTACAAAGTTAGTTTCACTTTCAAAACCGGTTTCGAAACTGCAAAATAAAAAAAAATTATTCAAAAATGTCAAAATGTGAAAGAGTTATTAGAAAAATGCTTCTCCATAGGAATAGCATTAGCTCGCGAGCGTTTCCTCGAGCGAGGACAGGGGCCTTAAGAATAAATGTATTATTCGCGTACACTTATTGGAAAAACTTTTGCAAAAATATGATTTAGCAGTTTAATTTTGAATATAGCATCACCAAAAGCTTTATTAAACGAAAATAATTCAGTAGTTGGATGAAGATTTAAGTAAAATTAAATTTCATTTTCACATATTATCTCCAATTTCATATGTTTCAGGAAAAAAAAAAAAGACTTTGCAAAATATTGAGTATTTAGTGCATCTAGACAAATACAAAAAGGTTGTTTTAAATAATCTTTGAGGGTACATAAAGTTATGAAAAATATTTATCTGTTACTTAACTTTCTTGCAGAATTGTAGATTTCTTGTAGAATTAAAAGACATTCTCTTTTGATTGATTAAAATAAACATATACAGGGTGAGTCATAAATATCGAAACAATAGGCTATCTCCTTAAATATTGCCCCTAGACCCATACTTCCAATTGCAAAGTTTCATAAAAAAAAGTAAATTTTTTGATTAGATAAGTTGCAACTCCATGGGGGGTATATTTTAAAAATTGCGAAAATTAAATTTTTATACGGCCCCCAAAGGATAAAACTTCCAATTAGAAAAATTTTCCTTATCCATTCCTGAATTGAACGAAAAAAAATTCATCTCGATATCTCTAAATCCCTAAAAGATATTAAAATCCAAAATTTTCCAAAATTCGTGACTTACACCACTTAAGCATACCTCTGAGCGCAACGATATCAGTTCATTTGAAGTACAATTTAGGGATCGACCATAAATTTACGCATTATTAAATGTCGATCCAAGACAATACTTTAACTTTTAGATATAAAATAAAGGCATATAGGTTTTTGATTTAAACTTCCTTGAAATATGCTAGATGTGTGCAATATCTCGAGATTGGCGCCAGGCTCGTAACTGGCGCGACCCATTGGCCGGATCGTCTTATTAAACACTTATTAAAAGTGTTATTAAATTAAATGATATTTAGAGCCGTACCGAGTACTCGGTAAATACTCGGTATTCGGCCTACTCGGCCAATTTGCCGAGTACTCGGTATTCGGCCAAATTTTGGCCGAGTACTCGGCCAATACCGAGTAGTTGTAAGAATTTCATTTTTTAAGCATATGAATTGATAACTGATCTGTAAAAATTATTCGAATATCAGTGTATAATATATGTAGTAATTCATAAAACTATTTACTCTGTATTTAACAATATGTCTGCAAAATATAAAAAAAGTTAAGAACAAAATCCCTAAAAAAATTTCACATTTATACAAATAAAAATACTTTTTTATGTATAGGAAAACAGAAACAACTTATTTTGGATAAAGAAACTGAAAATACAATAAATGCAATAAAAAATTAATAATTAAATTTATTATATTTCAAATTATGGTGCAAAAACACCAAACATTCTACATTATCAGTAGACAGGGCATTTCTTTTACTACTATAAATTTGGCCGGCCTCTATTATGTTCAGAATAAACAGTTGTTGAAGGTGCATATAAGAGTTTTTTGCAAAGCTGTACATAATCAAAAAAGTTTTTTTTTTCTTTTTCCCCTCACCATGCAAATGGAGTGTCAGTTTTACAAGTCTTCTGTTAAGAAAGCCTGTAACTCTTCTTGTACCAATTCTTCATGCGGTGATTTTAAACTAGTGCTAGTGCCACAATATTTTTGTTCTTTCACAATTTCCTCAAAACATTGCCAGAAAATAGATGAACTTTTTGCTAGCATTTTCTCTTTTGGTTCGTTGACATTAGCATTCTCATATTTATTTTTAGGTGCGTTTGTAATTTATGTAAATACGTAGCACCTATTGTTGTCGTTCAATCCGTCCGCCTGTCAGTCCGCATATAACAACGCAAAAACTACCCAACTGAATCATTTGAAATTTAAAATACATAATTATTACATAATTTTGTCGAGTCATTCCAAATCTTATGAAAATTGGATGCATAGATCAACTACAGGGACAATCAAAAGGATTCCGTTACATTACGATCAATGGGGAAAAAAGTTTCAAATGCATTTTAATCGTTTGAAATTTTAAATACATAATTACATAATTTTGTCGAGTTATATTTCAAATTTTATCAAAATTGGATGCATAGTTCAACTACAGGGACAATCAAAAGTGTTCCGTTACATTACGGTTAATGGGGGAAAATGTTTCAAATGCATTTTAATGGTGTTACACTCATTCGAACGTAATAAAATTGATATGCATCTATAAAGTACATATTATAATATACATTTTGCATAATCTGTGGTGCAAAGAATATTTGTTATTGATTTACAAGGCCACACAAAAATATTCCATTACATAATGGTATAGGGAGAACATTGTTTGGTGCGCATTTTAATTGTAATTATTTACAATTTTATGAGATTGATATATGAGAGCAATATTTTTAAAACTTCGTTATCGTACGAACGCACTTCATTTGCTACGCTTCACATGCAATTCCCAACTTGTTTGTTTCTTTGGTGCATTTTCAAATTCTAGATAATCTAAACTCATCAATTTTAGAGCTTGCTTTTTAAGGCAACTTTAATTTACACATTTATAATTTCCATTGAAAAAGGTTAGTTTTTTACTGAGATATTTAAAAAATAATAAATTTAAAATAACATAATATAATCTGTACACATAAAAAATGAAAAGAAACTGCAAAGCCAATACATTTTTTTTAATCAGAAGAAAATAAGGTACAGACAGTTACAAAATAAATATGAAATGTTTGCATTATTCAATGAATTGTTACAGTAACCAATAAACATTTTTATTTTTGATAGACAGATTTCAATGGTTGGAATAAATTGGAGGGTTAAAGAATGTTTAAATTTTATATTAGTTAATAACTGTAGTTGTCATGTATCAATTCTCCTTTTTCATTAGTTTTGAGCTGTCAAAAATTGTCTTTAAAAGGTGCACAGATAAATTTCAAATTTAATGAATTAATTTGTTTATACTATATATGTATATTATATTATATGTACACACAGGTATAGATATGTGTACACAGGTATATTTATATATATGTACGCCTAAGCTCACATTATGCGAACATCAGTGTTTTATTTTCTTATTATACAACTACTCGGTACTCGGCATTCGGTACTCGGTACTCGGCCGAGTAGTCAGTGGCCGAGTACTCGGTACTCGGCCAAAGTACTACTCGGTACACCACTAATGATATTAATTAAACTCTTATTAAACGTGTCTTTAAAACTTATTGCCGCAGGCAATAAATTTAGTAGAAATAGTAATAGCGATAATGACACTTCTATCAACGGAATTATTGAAAACATATTTTAATAAATTGCACAGAAATATTTTCAAAAATCTATTTTTTACTACTCAGCTTCAAAATTTATGTGGTTTTAAACCCATTTTTACTTTTTTCTATCTTTACAAGAGAAAAGTATTGAATTCATGAAAATTTTGAATTCCGGTTTTCGACGGATTCACACGTTTTAGGGCTCAGAGACACCGAAAAGCATGTTTTTACAAAATGTCTGTCTGTGTGATTGCTCCTTTATCTCTGTATATGGCATATATTTTTTGAGCGCCCAATCTCAAGAACTAATCCACGGAATTTAATAAAAAATTATATTTACTTAGTCCTTAATATAAATTGAAGCTGATTAGTTTTTGGTGTGAATCGCTTAACAGGTGGCCCTACTGTACAGGCTTTTGTGCGATTTCCTTAGCTGTATCTCGAGAATTAATATAAGGAATATCATCAAATTTCAAATTCAGTTAGTCCTTGACATGAATTGATGTTTTTTATATTTTGTTGTATGTAGCTCCACGTGTGGCGCTGCAACACTGCAGTTGTTACGATTTCTGCAACAACTCTATCTTACGAACTAATGCAGAAATTTTCATAAAAAGTCAGATTCAGTTACTTCTTGACATGAATTGGTTTTGTTTACGTTTTTGTATCAATCGTCTGTCGGGTGGGGCTGTTATACTGAATTTTGTATAATTTACAGGATTTCAGTGATATCAAGTTCTAATGCATGGAATTTCGTATCTTTAGAGTCCTCAGATTGCTACATCCGAGTAGTTTATTTATTCCAAACGGCATTTAAAAAAACAAAAATATTTATTCGAATGTTAAAGTGTAAGAGTATAAAGTTTCTGCTGCGTAATTTTTATGCTAAGCTCCCACTAATATTCCGTTATAAGTGTATTTAATTGATCAAGATTTAATGCGTTCGAACAAAACATCTTTTAAGAAATTCAATTGAATAATTTCAACTTAAAACGTTTAATAGTGTGTCGCCCGTAATTAGGTTTTTTTATGCCGACCAATTACTTACAATAGGAATATAGGTCCTAAGGGGAGGGGTGTCCTCCGCGAGGGTCTTTCTAAGGGAACCTAACCCGTATTTATGCAAGGAATCGCAAGGTTCGAAGAAAATCACAGAAAAGTTCAAACGGTTAGGCCGACGGTCGCGATTGGATTCGAACCCAGCACCTACCGTCTACCAGTTTGAAGGCCCGTAATTAGAGGCACCTTTTACGCATCGTGTAATAGAAATTTTAACAAGAAAACTATGAAGTTGACAGGGCCAAAACAAAGAAAAAATTTTAAATCGACATGATAAAAAAAATGGGGTTTTAATCAATTGACGCATTTAAATAGTAGATAAAGCAGGCGAGAATGGCAAAACTTAAACAAAATCTGAAATTGAAACTATACAAGTCGGAGTTAATCACCTAGGAACTTTTAAAAAGCATTTAAACGTTAGGAGCCCATGTTTGTTTAAAACTAAATGCACTTTTTTGCATCAGATGTTTTTATTTCAGTATTTCTCATTTTTAAACTTACATAAGTCAATAAACGTCAGTTACGGTAACAGTCCCGCTAGTTCAATAGTTTTTTAACATCTCAAACTGTCCAACGCGCCGAAAAAAGTTTTCACCTCAGAAAATTTACTTTTAAAAATATGATTTGTTTACAAAAAATTGCATCTTTTTTTATATTGCTATTTTAAATACTTTTATTTTTAAAAAATATTATTTAAAATGCTGAATCAAAATTGAAAATTAGACAATTTCATTTAATTAAAAGAAAAAAATTCAACGCGACAAATAATGTTTTGAGTTATAACAATTTTAATTTACTCTAAATTTTTTGAAAAAAAAAATATTTTATTAAGTCTTATGATGTTATAATACTTATAAATTATATGGTTAACCATCACAAAACATTCAAAATAAATGCTTCCTGGACACCTTACAGTAACATTCTTTCTTCAATTACACGCATTTCAATTTGTGTTTGATCCCTTGAAACCTAACGATTTATTAAAATTGTCATAACTCTCTGAGTTTTTAAGATATCAAGATGAATTTTTTTTTGTTCAATTCAGAAATGGATAAAGAAAAATTTTCTAATTGGAAGTTTTATCCTCCGGGGGCCGTATAAAAATTTAATTTTCGTAATTTTTAAAATAGACCCCCCCATGGAGTTCAACTTATCTTATCAAAAAATTTACTTTTTTTTATGAAACTTTGCATTTGGAAGTATGGGTCTACGGGCAATATTTAAGGAGATAGCCTATTGTTTCGATATTTATGACTCACCCTGTAGAGAGCACGTGTAATGCTCTTTAAACGCATTAAAATGGTCTGAAATGAAATCTATTTTGATAGCGATACGATAGCATAGATTGACATTTATAAAACTATTCAATAAAATCGTTTTTAAATACATGCAATGCTATTGATTAAACTATCAGTCTTAAGCGTGTTCTTAAATCAAAAGAGGCATTTTTGTGACATAGTTTTTAATTTATTTTTGTTCCGAGATGCATGAAACTAACGGATGTTGTTGTTCAGAATCTATCTAAACGCACTCATTTCCCCTTTTTTTTTTTTTTTTTTTTTTTTTTTTTTCAAACGCCATAGATTTTTTAGTCCAGTCGACGAAAGGGAGAAAAAATCGTGATCACGTAATCGAAAATGCTTATAATTCAATAGGTAATTTATTGATTAAAAAAAAAAAAAAAAAAAAAAAAAAAAAGTTTGATTCCAAATCGCTTCCATGGTCAGGTTTTGCAATTTTATACATTTCCGTTAAAAAATGAATTTGTAAATGCGCCAAAACGTTTTGCGCTTGTTGAGCAAAGCAGTCGAGAACACCCTGACGGATGTTCTTATGGCTTCTATTCTTTCCTTTATGGAATTTACACTTTTACGAGCATAATTTTAACACATTTACAAACATGGCTATTTAAGTTATTTATAATTGAATAGTGTTTTCATTTTCCGATAAATATATTACATCTTGACGAATTTATAATTGATGTCTTTTCGGGCTGTCGGACCTGAAAATTCGACTCAAAATGCCAACTTAGGCAACTTTTTTTGAAAAATTATTTAAAGAAATTTGAAGAAGTAGTTGAATTCGTAATTTCTGAATAAGAGCACTTTCAAATATTCAGCGTTTAGATACAAAAATTAATTCGGAAATGTGTCGCAAAGTATTTAGTTTCGAAGTGGTTGGTGCTCTTATTCAGAAATTTTGTAATTGAAATACTTTCTACAGTTATTTGTTAAAAGCAGATTTTTCAGGAAATGCTGTCAAAATTCGAGCGGAGTGCTAAAATGGCTTAAAAATATTATCTGTCAATTCTCCTATAATGAGAGAATAAAATTTTCCTGCATACCATGAATAATTCTTTTACTGGCTGCAAAATGTGGATCCTAACATTTATGTGAAGTATTTAAGTCTTTGTTTACTCAATTACAAGAAAAGCTTTCACTCCTCAGCCGTGTTGAATTCAGACACTTCTCTGGATGGGATTTCTGTGGCCCCAGGTATGTGTGTGTGGAGGGGGAGGGGGATTGCACTCTTTTACCATTGAAAACACAAAATCTCAAATTTTCCGGGGGGGGGGGGGATATTCCTCTCGGGTCAACCTCTGAAATCAACACTGCTCATCAGTATTGACAAAAACTCAATCCAATGGACTTTTTTTTAGTCTTCCCAGAGTTTTTTATACTATATTGCTAAAAGTTTCATACAATTTATTGGAATATATAGTTGCTGCTAGTGATTGTTTTATCTCGGAGTATTAAATGCATTCTGAAAATTTTGTTCTTTTCTTGCTGTTATTTTTTTTTTTTTAAGAAATTTTTATTAAGAACAATTTTTTTTTTCTTTTAGTAAATAAGGCAATTATTTTTTAATATACTTATATATGTGTGTGTGTGTGTGTGTGTGTGTGTGTGTGTGTGTGTGTGTGTGTGTGTGTGTGTGTGTGTGTGTGTGTGTGGTGATCAAAAAACATTAATTTGGTACCCATTCATTTAATGCCCCGAAAACAAAAACAAAAATCAATCACGTGCCGTCACTCGCAGCCCGCTAAGACAGAAAAACGCATTATCACGTGATCAAAAACGCTTATAATTGTATTATGAAAAAATGGTAAAATCGTTTATATTCCTAATCGGTCCAATGGTCACAGTCAGGTCTGCCAAATTTTTTTTTATACCTTTACGTTTAAAAATGTGCACGTCATTGTGTCAAAATTTCGCGCTTGTTGAACAGTGAACGTAAGTGCCTTAGATAATAATATTATTCGTGTTTGATTATGTAGGCCACATAAGTCTGACATTTCCGTTCTCAGTTCAGTTTTAATACTGGAAACGAGATTCTTCTGTACAAACATCATCATAGTAAGGCTACAGAAATTTTTCAGGACACATCAGTAATCATAATAAATGTTCATTTCCTTCATATGTCTGTTTCAGAACGGAGGAATTTTTTTCTCTGTGACAGTTCCAATGCATTAAATTTGACTAACATGAGAGGTAGACCGCGAAAAGATTGTGTCATGTTTTTTAAAACTGGCATGTCAAACAGCCTAGTTTTCCAAATTGATATGAAGTGAAAGCAAAGAGTGCCGTCACTTTGTTTTTAATTAAGAAATTTGTCGGAACTAATTTCCATGGCAGTTTACTACGGAACTTACCTAATATATAACATATGTGACATTCTTAAAGAGAGACAAAAGTGTTTACGTCCTCATTTTCATCGGGGATTGCAAATAAAACTGCGAGAAATGCAAAAATTGCTGGACTAAATTTGAATTACTTTTATAGGTGACTTCTCCGATGAACTGGCGAAATCGGGAAAATACGAGAAAATTTCTGTTTCGTAAAAATAACTAAAAATCAATACGTCTAAGAATTTGGTGTATTTGGATCTACCTTTCCTTACGCAAAACCAAATTTATAATAGTACCTCTAGTATAAATGCGAATTCACGGTTGCTAAGTGGCAACTAAATTTTTTCTTTGGCGACTGATTTTCGGCGTCCAAGTTGCTATCCTTTGACGAATTTCATTTCTCTTTTTTTTTTCCCGATCACCTGATGAAAATCACATTTTATCCGCGATCTTTTGACAAAATTTGCAGATTTTGCGATTCTTTGGTAAAGTTTGCGTTTTTTAATTTTTTGACAATTTATTTTTTCTGTGATCTTTCAAAGAATAAATAAATATAAATGAATAGTATTTTGCTATTCTTTGCCAGAATGACAGTTTAAGTAAGTTTTTTCACTTCTATGACGAAATTCACGCATTTTTCCTGATTTTTTGTCGAAATAAGTGACTTTTTTTTAAGACGATTAACAAAAATCTCGTTTTTGTTACGAAATTTGTAAAATTTCTCTCTTTTTTTTTTGGACGAAATTTGCTTTTTTTACTTATTTCTGATGATAGACAAAATTGATTTTTCGGTAAACATTTGCCAAAATTCTGAATATTTATGTTCAAATTTTCGGAACCGAAAACCTGAAATTAGAAAAAAAATCGAAACTGAATCACCCATATAATAGGGGGCCATAAGATTCAAGACATTTTTTCTTGTGTGTTCTTTAAAAACAAATGTTTGAATTGTATTTTGATTTTTGTAGTACAAAATAATCTCGCACATCCACTTCCCTTTCCCCCAACTTTATCATCTGATTATATGCAATTTAAAAGTTATACTTAATTAACATCCAAATTTAAAATAATTCAGTGATTAAATGAAATATATACATTTCATGTAGTCTGTGCTTATTTTGTATATGTGTAGATTATTTTTCACTTTAAAATTCATCTTTTTTTCCGCCATATAAACTTTTTTTTTATTTGACAATGTTACCACTGGATTATTTAGGTTTAGGGGACACTGTCTCCTTAAAAATTTTGAAAATTTGCACCTATACCTGTAGGTTTTATAAATTTCCCTAGTCATAGCGCACACACAATTATCGTTCTTTTTAAATATAAATAAATATATTTATTTATTTATTACCTCTAACCTCCTTTTCGGTAATTTTTAATATGAACACAATGTCGGGATTTTCTGTCAAAAACTCCAAAAAGGTTAAAAAGAAAAGAAAAGTGGTATTCTGAAATAGTATATACTGATTATAAAAACACCACATTGTTTTGACAGCTCTTCTATGCTTACGCAACCACTCTGTATCTAATTTTTATGTTGATGAGCCATTTATTTAATCCTCTGAAATATCAGTTTTCGCCATGTTTTAATCGGATTAAAGGATCAAGCAGTATGTTTCTGAACACTGACCTTGCGGAGTTATAAAACAACTAATAGGGGTAAATAACTGATTCTTTGCTTAGGAAGATGAACTTTAGTATGTAATCATTAAAAGTATTTCTCATCTAACTTTTAATTATTTTTGCTTTTCGAATTACTAACAGATTACTATAGTAATTAGATATACAGTGGAGTCTCTATATAACGAAATCCATCGTTCAGTGAAAAAATTCGTTGAATAGAGAACGGCAAAAAAATTTCATTTGATGTTTAAATTTTGAAATAGAATTGTTTTTGAGGTGTTTAAATAAGTTTTTGAAATATTTAATTGAATTTTTTTCAGAATTTGAAACATTTGCGCCACTTCCTTTTTTTTTTTTTTTTTTTTTTTTTTTTTACAGTGTCTTATTGTTTGCTTTCAAAATTATTTACTTTATCAGAAAGAGTTATGCTTATCCTAAAAGCGATTTTGTGCAGATGCAGTAGAAGATAACATCAGCATAGATGACATTTAGTAATCATTCTCCGTTCAAATGATTTCCCACAACAACAAAAATTCTCCGAGTTGCCACAAACAACGAACATCCACTCTAAACTTTAAAAGTAATGAAAGTTAGTTTATGTAGACAAAAAGCATGCTGAAAAAAACGACCTTTTTCTCTTTCTGCAATTACACCCCTATCCCTTCCTTATTCCTGCCTTACTATCCAAACATTGAAACAAACAACATTTTCAAGACGACAATGGAATAGTTTAATATTTTAGAATGCTTTGTGATTATTGCAAATCGCTCCAGTAATAAGCAAATGTTTCAATCTTTTCAAGAACACATGCACATCTTGGCTAAAACAAAGTCAACTGTAACCATGGAAAAAATGATGTTTTTTTTTTTTTGGGGGGGGGGGGAGAGGTTAAATGCTCCCCCCCCTTTTTTTTGACATAAGGAATAAGGTAGAGGAATGTAGTTATAAAATAAAAACTAGAAATCAAAGAAAAAAAATTATTCCTAAAATAATTTGAAGCGTTTTCTGAACATATAAAAGAATATTTTTGAAAAAAAATTCGTTAAATGGAGATATATATTTCGCTATATGGAGATTATTTTTTATGTAATCATGAAAAGAAATTGACCGTTCCTAAAAAAAAATCCGTTATATAGAGAAATTCATTGGATAGTTTCGTTATAGAGAGACTTTACTGTATATTAAAACGGTGAAGTGCGAGTATTAGTCGCTTTCACAGAGTTTAGTAGACTAAATTAGAGGTCTTCTCTAAAGCTGTACTGAGTACTCGGTAAATACTCGGTACTCGGTATACTCGGTCAATTTGCCGAGTACTCAATACTCGGCCAGTACCGAGTAGTTGTAAGAATTCCATTTTTTAAACATATGAATTCATAACTGATCTGTAAAAAGTTATTTGAATATCAATGTATAATATATGTAGTAATTCTTAAAACTATTTACTCTGTGTTTAATAATATGTCTGCAACATATAGAAAAAGTTAAGAACAAAAACCATCATAAAATTTCACATTTATACAAATAAAAAAAATTGGTTGCCTGTAAAGTCGGTATACGGGTGAAAGTTTTACGTGACAACGACTTTGAGTTGTAAAATAATTTTAATGTGAATATTCATTCGTATAGTAGGAAGAAGGATGAAATAATAGTAACAATTTAAAACATTTATTTATACAAAGAATTATATTTAAAACATTAATTTATACAAAGAATCTCGCACTGAATTTCATATTAACAAAATTTTATTTTTACCTTTACACATACATACGTATTTATATACAAATATACATACAATAACTTGCAATACACTGTGTTTGTTAAACACATTTTACTTCATGTTTATTGATGTCAAATGTTGAATTTTGTAAACAGCATATTAAAGAATTTTTCAATGAGCAGAATATAACTAAAGTAAAATGGCTTTCACTAATCACATATCATTAGTTTTCCATAATATACCACCGAATTACGAAATAAACTACACTTATTTTCTTTGTACTTTATACTAATAACTAATACATAACGTATTTCGTCTTAGTTTGATACTATCTAAAATTCCTATTAAGCACCGCCCCTTCCTTGCAGCGAATTCACATTCACGTTCAGAAAATGGTCCCACAAGTGACCGGAAAAAGTTAAGAGAAAAGTGAGCGCGTATCGTGAGCGGAGCGTAACGTAACGTAACGCAGTTTCTTGAAGTGTCTCCCGGCAAACCAATTTACAAGACGTTGTCACGTCAAAAATACTTTTTTGATATATAGGAAAACAGAAAAGACTATTTTGGATAAAGAAACTGAAAATACAATAAATGCAATAAAAAGTAATAATTTTTATTACATTTCAAATTATGGTGCAAATCACCAAACGTTCTATATTATCAGTAGACAGAGCTAGTGGTGTACCGAGTAGTACTTTGGCCGAGTAGTTGTGTAATAAAAAAATAAAACACTGATATGCGCATAAAGTGAGTTTAGGTGTATATATCTATATTAATAAAATAACAAATCGCTGTGTGTGTGTGTCTGCGATAGTTAGCGAAAACTACGGTACGTACGAAGCTCAAAATTTTTCTGAGAGTAGCCCAGTATCTCTCCTGATGCACCTGACGCTCAGAATTTCAAAATTCTATTTATTAACTGAGTAATTAATTAATTTCCAAACCTCACTCTCATAAAAAATCGCTTTTTTTAAACTTTTTTCCTTTTAATTCTTTTATGGTTGGTTGGTTGCATAAAATTTTCGCAGAAATAATTTTAAAAACTGAGACTGACCTTTAAAATTCAGACTGGCAAACTGTCAGTTTAAATGAGGATTTTTTTTTTTTTTTTTATCACATCTGCTGTACGCCATGGAGGAAAAAGATAGGTGGTGGCGAAGTAAACCAAAAAAAAAAAAAAAAAAAAAAAAAAAGGTTTGCAAGATTAAACCATTTATCGCTGAAATTTTAATGTTTCAAAATAAAGCACGAGGAAGAAATTTTGTATTAATAAGACGGATTGGAAGAAATGAATTACAGCTGAAGCATATTTTACGAAGAAATCGTAATGTTTTTAAATGTTTTTTTCTATTATATTATTTATTAAAATAAATGTTTGCTTTTAAAATAATTGAAATTGGAAAATTAAAAATAATTAAATGTCAAAACAAAATTAAATAAAATATTGAAAACATATGATTTGAAGTAAAAAATTGTATTACTAAAAGTTTTCTCTTTTTTTCAGAAATTTTTAATACTTTATAACGTAGATGAAAAATGTTTATGATTTAACAACATATTTATTGTCCATGTCATTATTAACCATGTCAATATATAAACTATAGTGATGAAAAGATTCTTTTAAAATCATGCATGAACACTTAAATAATAATATTAATCTAAAATCTAGATTTCAGAGTGCAGACGATTTTAAGACATTAACGAAAGAATGTTGATTTTTCAAGCAAAGTCTTAAATGATGCTTCTATATTGATATTTCAAAGTCATACGATAAAAATAATCAAATAATTCTTGCCTATGATTGATCTAATTGTATCTTTCATGCATTCTGATCGTGTATTACAGGCAATAATGGTACAAAACGTTATTTTTTAAACGAAATTTTAGTCATCGATTCAATAACAATTTAAAAGGTAAAAAACAAAAACAAAGAAATACCTGGTTTAAACCAGTTTGAATTGATCGGATGAGTCATTAGCTGTGTTCAGTAAAAAACATTACACAACACTTTTCTATGAGTTTATTTTTTTAATCATTGATTAAATTTAAATGTGTTCTATTCAATTTAAAATTGTAATATGGCTTTAATTTGTTTTTAAAACAAAAATAAAATAGCTGTTTGGCGTACAATTGTTTGTATCCGTAAACGATTCATTCATCATAATAAATTATCAAATAGCTAAGTAAATTATCTATCAGAAATAGCCATAAAAATAATAGTAACAAAACTGATTATAACCTTAATGTTTAGACTAATTTAAACATAACCCGATTCCAACCAGAAAAAAAAAAAACAGACCACACTCCGATCCATGATACACAAAATTTCCGTGAGTATAAACCCGACCCTGACCTAAAAATTCTGTTTGGGAAAAACTATGGATTTGATAACTGACCCGAACCAAATCTGAATCCCGCAAAAATGTTCAAGTGAAGCATAACCCGATTCAAACAAGGAAAAATAATTTTCGTGGGCATGAAATCTGACCCGAACCTAAATATTTTCTTTAAAAAAACCCGAAATATGACTCGAACGAAATCTGAAACCGATAAAAATATTCCAGAGAACTATAACTCGATCCCAGCAAGACAAAATACTTTCCATGGTCATAAACCCGACTCAAACCTAAAAAACTTCGTTTGAAAAATCCTGAATTTTGACCCAAATCACATCTAAATGTGACCAAAGTATTCGAAAGAACCATAACCGGATTCGAGTAAGACAAAATAATTTCCGAGGACATGAACCCGATACGAACCTAAAACTCCCATTCAAAAAAAAAATACTTGAAATTTGAATCGAACCAAATCTGAATCTGACAAAACTATTTCAAACAAACGCAACCGGATCCAAACAAGACAAAATATTTCCATGGACATGAACACAATCCGAACCCAAAAAATTTCTTTGAAAAAATCGCGAACTGAACGAAATCTGAACTTGGCAGAAATATTCCAGTGAAGCATGTCCTTATTCGAACAAGACATAATTATTTCCGTGAACATGCAAGAAGACCCGAACTCAACAGTTATATTTGAAGAAAAAACTCGAAATCTGAATTGAACCAAATCTGGACCTGAGAAAAATATTCCAAAGAACTATAACCCAATCCAAGCAAGACGAAATAATTTCTATGGACATAAACCCAACTCGAACCTAAAAAATTCGATTTGAAAAAAAACTGAAATTTGGCCCAAACCACATCTAAATTCGACCAAAATATTCGAAAGAATCATAACTGGATTCGAGTATGACAAAATAATTTCCGTGGACATGAACGAGATCCGAAACTAAAAATTCTATTTGAAAAAATACCTGAAATTTGAATCGAACCAAATCGGAACCTGATAAAAAATATTCCAAAGAATCGTAACAGGATCTGAATAAAACAAAAAATTTCCATTCACCTGAACCGAATCTGAACCTAAAAAAATTCTTTGGAAAAAATCACGAAATCTGAACTGAACCAAATCTGAACTTGAAAAAAATATTCCAGTGAAGCATGTTCTTATTCGAACAAGGCAGCATAATTTCCGTGAACACGCAAGAAAACCCGAACCCCAAAAATTCCATTTGAAGAAAAAGCCGAAATCTGAATTGAAACAAATCTGTTCCCGACAAAAATATTCCAAAGAACCATAATTGTATCCCAGCAAGGCAAAATAATTTCCATGGACATGAATACGACCCGAACATTATAACTCAATATCAAAAAATACCTAAAATCTGAACCCGACAAAAATGTTCTAATGAATCATAACCAGATCCGAACAAGACAAAACAATTTCCATGGACATGAAACCAATATATGGTTTGGTAACATTTAGGTTGCAATTACATTACGGTATAACTTTGATTATATTTAATATCCCGTTAGGTTACAGTTGGGTCACGGTTAAGTTAAAGTTAGGTTAAAGTTAAATCGCATTTGTTTTATGGTTAGAATAAGGATATGTTACAATAAAGTGAAAGCTAGGTTACATTTATGCTATATTTAAATTTACGGTAAGGTACTGTTAAGTCAAAGTTAGGTTACAGGCAGGTTATGGTTACGGTAAAAAAGTTTACGGTTAGGAATTTATCCATAGAGTGGACATTATGCATGATTTGATTAAAAATAACACTTACTTTTGTTAAATGGCCCTGAAATTATAATACTACATACCAACACTTTAGCTACGAGCGAGTATCGATTTCATTCATGGTATAGACGGATTTAAGAGTGATATAATTACTTTGAAATTCAAAATACTTCACTTGGGATTTCTATGTGAAAAAAAAATAATTAGTTACGTGACTTAACAGTGATTTTTGATAAATATCAACACTTTAACACGAAAATTACGCAGTCGTTGGATACATATTCCCTCCCACATTTCTCATCGCTCATTTTGAGTATTTTTAGAGCTTAACATTAGCTGTTTTTTAAACCGATTTTTCACACAGTCAGTGGCCACGTATTTCAGACAATGCATTTCTGCATGTTTCGAGTTAATGATAAAATCATACAAATTTCAAGTTCGTTTAATATTGTTAATACGGACCCGGGCAACGCCGGGCGGGTCAGCTAGTATATAAATATACCTGTGTACATAAATGTAATATATATATAGTATAAATAAATAAACTCATTAAATTTGAATTTTATTTGGGCACCTTTTAAAGACAATTTTTGACAGTTCAAAACTAATAAACAAGTTGGAAATTGCACGTAAAGCGTAGCAAATGAGCTGCGTTCGTTGATAACGAAGTTTTAAAATATTCAAATCTTGCTGATATAGTAGAGCGTACTTTGAATACAGTATAGTGGTCGAAATCTTTGTATTCCTCTAAATATGCAGGGAGTAATTTTTATTATACTTCATTAACGTATATCTTATTCATAAAATGTGAAGTAGTTTAATATAATTAAAACACCCCCCAAACAATGTCTCCCGGTATAACATTATTTAGTGGAATACATTTGTGTGACCAATTGTAATTTAATAATAAATATTCTTTGCATCACAGATTGTACAAAATGTATTTTTAGCACATATTTCATAGATTCATGTCAATTCTGTTATATTCAAATGAGTGTAACACCATTAAAATGCATTTGAAACTTTTTTCCCCATTGGCCGTAATGTAACGGAATTCTTTTGATTGTTCCTGTAATAGATTTATCCATACGATTTTCATAAAATTTGAAGTGACTCGACAAAATTATGTAATAAATATGCGTTTTAAATTTCAAACGATTAAAATGCATTTGAAACTTTTTTCCCCATTGACCGTAATGTAACGGAATCCTTTTGATTGTCCCTGTAATTGATCTATCCATCCGATTTTCATAAAATTTGAAATGACTCGACAAAATTATGTAATAATTATGTATTTTAAATTTCAAACGATTCGGTTGGGTAGTTTTATGCGGACGGACAGACAGACAGATAGACGGACGGACTGAGCGACAACAATAGGTGCTACGTATTTACATAATTACGAATGCACCTAAAAAGGAGAATTGATACATAACAAGTGCAATTATTAACCAATATAAAATTAAAATATTCTTGAACCCTTCAATTTATTCCAACCATTGAAATCTGTCTATCAAAGATAGAAATGTTTATTGGTTACTGTAACAATTCATTGAATAATGCAAAACATTTCATATTTATTTAGTAACTGTCTGCACCTTATTATTATTTTTTTTTATTTATTTTTATTATTATTTTTTTTTTTATTAAAAAAATGTATTGACTTTGCAGTTTCTTTTCATTTTTCATGTGTACAAATTAAATTGTTATTTTAAATTTATTTTTTTAATTCTCCTTTTTATTAGTTTTGAACTGTCAAAAATTGTCTTTAAAAAAGGTGCCCAAATAAATTTCAAATTTAATGAGTTAATTTATTTATACTAATGTATGCATATTACATTACATGTACACTCAGGTATAGATATATGTACACCTAAGCTCACATTATGCGCAGATCAGTTTTATTTTCTTATTGCACAGCTAATCGGTACTCAGCTACTCGGCCAAAGTACTACTCGGTACACCACTACTCTGCACGGGCCGGAATTTCCAGGTCCGGCCCGTGGTAAAACTCAAAAGTTCGGACCGGCCCGTTTTGGCCCATTACAATTTCTACGATTTCTAAAAAATTCAGATTTTTATCATATAATTAAGATTTCTTTAAAGAATACAGTATAAATATCTATGGACTGATTTTACAGGAAATACACATTAGCAACATTTATGATTACTTGGATTCTTAGACTTTCGACATTCAAATAAAGATTCATTAAAAAATTAGTATGGCTTAGAATAAAAGAAAAAACAAAGAAAGTTAAAAACATCGTAACTTTTGAAGCTGGTTTAATAAAAGATTTTAAATCCAAATTCATTTCTTTTTTCTCAGAAACGCATAAGATTAGCAAGTGTCTTTGTTCAGAAACTATATAATCGAATGGCGTTATCCATTTTTTTATATAAATAATTTAAGAGTACTGCAAGCAAATAAAATAATGTCATAGCGTTTTGAATAGAATTTCCGGAAGCGATAGCATGGGAAGGGAGGAAAACCTGCAACCATTTGAGAAACCATTGTATCTCAACAAGGTTATACAAGTATTTTATTTACCAAAAATGAAAAACGCTATTCGATTCCAAATCTCTTCAATAGTCAGGCTTATCACTTTTGTATATTTACAATTAAAAATTAATCTAAAAATGTTTCAAACTTTCCGTTATTGAGAAATTAATTTAAAAACCACCAAGAAGTATACATACAAAGATTAAGCTAACATAAGTTCTTTATCGCTGTTAATAATTTTACAAATCATGTTGTCTGCCCTACAGTACTTGAGAACAATTAAGTCTTGTTCCGGTCCGACAAGTCTATATGTAGAAAAATAATGCAAGCTTGATCTCGGCTCGGCACGAATCAGCTAAAAAAATATTAAAACGGGTTACACACAATGTAAATGTCCATTGCCTATCCCTACACTGTACAAGTTACATTTTTATATTGATGCTGTCAAACTAGTATGGCTCGTGACGCCAACTAGTATGGCTCGTTATATTTATTCTCGTTAAAACCATTTTCGTTGAAAATAGGTCGTATTTTATCGTTTCTGCCAAATCTTCAAAACGGGCGGGCAGACCCGAAATTTTTTTTACCGGCCCGTTAGAAATTTAGAAAGGTTTCCGCCGGGCCAGGTACGGACGAAGCCCGGGCCCGTGCACACCTCTAGATTAAATATGAGTTATTAATTGTACTAAAAAAATAGTTTATAAAGAGAATAAGACCTAGTAAAAACTATACAACGTAGAGTTGGATATAGCTGTATGTACTAGAAAATTAGGAATGGGGGTATACAGTAAGTTTCCACTAACCGACATCCTACTGGTTTCTAGCTCAAATCTTGTTTAAATTAGGCGGGATGAATTATATACCACCGCCCCTCAATATGTTTTGGACATATATTACATGAGTAAAAAGGTAAAGTCTACCAATCGAAAAATGGATAAACATTATCATGAATTTAAAAAAAAGTAAAATATTTGTCAAGCTTAGATTATGGAACAGCACCTTTCAACACATTTAAATTACTGTAACAAAACTGCTCCGTTTAACCCTTTCCGACATAGCGGGTTAATTTCTGCCCTACTTCATTTTAATCCCCAGTAGAGTGTTGAAACCCGCACGTATTCGTTACTAAAAGGTTATTCGCTAAGATACGAAGTACCGAATCGTTACTTAGAAACATGACGCGTTAGTCGTTACTGTGTCAATACGAATCGAACAGTTAAACAAATTTCAAACGCTACATACGTTTGTGTAATTCATGAATGCAGCCAGATAATCTGAATCTAAATATCTTCCGGGGTGCATCTCATTGTTCGGGTACCCCCCCCCCCTCCGGGCCACCCATTTGATTCAACACTAGTTTTGAAACTCGCTCACCAGTGGCGTATCTTGACTTATAATTTGGGAGGAAGTTAAGATACATTAAAAATTTCTAAGATGGAATACAAAAAACTAAAAAAAAATTCCTCTAGTAAGTTGGTAACGCATCTATTGTACAATCAAATTTGTAAAAAAAAAATCGCATGGGACTGAGAAAAATTTCGTTTTAAGCAGGTTTTTGTCTTCCCAAGTTTAATTCCATGGTTATACTTCCTTTTTTAAAACGGTATAACACCTCCAGTCGGCGTTGTGTGGTAGCGGGTCGAATAATAGAGGCAAGAGGCTGGATCAGATTTCACTAGAATTTATTAAGTTCTTACAAGGAAATCAGTTTCCAGTTATAACAAAATAAATGATGGGTTCGTCACAACAGATTGAAAAGATTGTTCATACTCCGTTTGAAATGGCTTTACCGCCACTCGTTAATATAATAAATGTTTATCCGGTTTTTTCTCCACAAGTCCTTTACCATAGGCATTAGCTGCCTACTAATTCGTTTACAAGAGTAAGACACCGGTCACTACTCTCTCTGTATCCGAGGAGCAGACTCCCCCGTCTCAACGCTCAGCATCCGAAAAAACAAGTCCCCCTTAGAGCATCTCCTCGCTTTATTTATACCGTTTTCCCTCATCCATCATTCCTCGGGATGATGCGCCTCCTTCACTCTTGCACGGCGGTCGCCTTTACTGGAGAAACATCTTTCTCCTACTTGTGGAAATCATCGCCATAGCGGTCTCTCTCAACACTTCAAAGGTCCATCTCTCGTGGGGTCTGAAATCGGCGGAACGACCATATGCATTAATCGGAGAGTTCCCTTTAAGTGCTCTATGGAATTCGGCTGATTTTCTTATATCTATTTTGAGAATGGAGAGAGATGTATTTCTCCTTCTGAGAATTCCCCGAGCTTTGCCGACGTGGGGGGTAATTTTAGAAGCGTGGGAATGAAATTCATCACAACGGAATAGTGAAAATTATCTGCTAAAGGATCTCAATAAACAATAAATAAAATCGAAGTAAACCTCTGCATAACGGAAACTTGTCTGAAATGGAAAATTTCATGGTCTCTGCGAAGTAACTGTGAAACAACTTTCTATACTAATAAAATCCGTGCGCCTCTGTCTGTCTGCTTGAAGCCGATTACAGTTCGCAACGCGGGCGAGTTGGAAGTCGCGAGAGGTGTCTGTCGATTCGAAAAATTCCGGGAAAGTCATTTCGGGCATTTTCGAAACCGTAGGACCAAAATTTAAAAAGTTATGAATTAAAAACCGGTCGGGAATCGGAACGGAAAACGTCTAATTTCCCAAACGGAGCTCTGAGGCAGAACACTGCGCCACCTTGCGGTGAACGACTTGAACGTTTCCCCTTTGGCCTAAAGAAGAAGCAGCCGAAAACCTCTTTTTTCTCCCGGGAAAACGACTTTTTCTGTCGTTTCGGTTCTTTGAAAAAGAACTAATTGGTAAAAAATGTTAAACACGGTTTATTTTCATACTTTTTTTTTTGGTAGCATACACGAATATTGTGTAACCTAAGATTTACGCGATTAATACTAATTTTTGTTAGTACAAACGGAAAAAGAGCTGCCAAAATTATTTGTTAGTTATGTTGTTTGTGATATTAATGAAATTACTTATTTTTTTTTAATAGCAGTCTTTTGCAGTTTTTAATACCGAAACTTTTTTGCGCGTTTTTTCTTAAACCATCATACAGACAGTTTTTAAAGTAGATAAAACTGATTACATATTCAGAATCTGCGTAAAAGTCTGCTTCTGATGAACCAAAAAATACGAGAAAATGTCTTATGGGCGCGCAGCGCCAACCGTGCAAAACCAAATATTTTTAACGGGACGATGGCGACCATGGCGCGTAGCGCCGGTGGGTGGTAGGCCGGTGGGCCGCCTTTGCACGGTGGGCACGTAGCGCCCACTGTGCGAAATCACATATTTTTAACGGGATAATGGGCGCATAACAACCATAGCTCTTTAATTTACTTTTTTGTGCTTGAGGATTCGAACTCCAAGACTTGCTTATTAAATGCGAATTATGATGTATTCGCATCATATGAATTAAATGAATTTTTTTGCTTATTATATACTGCTTAATATCAAGGTTCGTTTGGAAAAAGTGGCCCAGCTAGCGGGCGTAGCTCGCTAGTATAAGATTAAAATCTGTATAAAATGGAACATTTTGTCTGGTTTCTTTTATCTGGTGTCTTTATCTTGGAAGGTTTCATTACATTTTGCTAAACTTATGTAATTAAACTTGACATTTTCTATAAATTTCGGAGAGGGCTATAGCCCCATCAGCCCCATTCCTTTGAAAACGGCACTGTCTCAAAGGTTTATCAATAATCAAATGCAAATCCCGTATTTAGAGAGAGTTCTTATTTTTATATTTTTGTGGTCTCCATTTTGAAAATAAGTATGCTAAGTCTGTCTCTTTCTCTCATCTCTGATATTTATTGACTATAGCTTTTTACTTTTTCTCATTTTCAATCGGCCCCAGATAAATTAACTTTCCTCTGGTAATATGATTATAGCACCTTTAGCTAGACATTCAGGCCTGGCTTTACCATCAAAAAGTTAGTAATATCTTTATTTTTCATCGGCTACTTGTACATTCATGCTCTAATGTCTCACCAGTGGCCAAGAGGGTCTGCTCTCAAAGCTGGTAGACGGAAGGCGCTGTTTCGAACCCAATAGCGCCCGTCGGCCTATTCGTTCGGAGTTTTCCGGGGGTATCCTTTTAACCTTAGATATCCTTGAGTAAATACGTGTTAAAATTCTCTTAGAAAGATCTCCCCTTCCTCCCTTTGGTCCCATATTCTTTGCGCAAATAATCGGCCATCAGCCATCATAAAAGCAAAATAATACAAAACACTTTATACGCTCTAATATAACTTGTTAATTCAAAGGCTTGTGTAACTGAGAGGGGGGGGGGGGGCAATGGTATTTATTTACGAATGAACTTCATTTGTTAATTTTTTTTTCATGTTTTTTTTATTTGAACTTATGCAAATCAAACCTAAAAGATAAGAAAGTATTTGTCATGAAGCCGTTATTTTCTTCCGCATGTTTCCGACGACTTAGCAACAGCCGAGTTAACTGCCTGTAGCACACACAACCTATCAAAGGATGACTATTGACACAGATGGAAGCAACTTATAGCAGTTACAACGAACTTGCCACTTGTTCCGCGGATGGGTTTTCTTCCCCCTTTCTATTTGTATACTTTTCTTTTTATTATTACTTTATTAAGATTCAGAAAAACTAGTTCTGATCTCAGAACAACTGGCTGATTTTTTTTCATTTAGGAAGCGCGATTTCCCAGATCGCTTCTTGAAAATGAAAACGGAAGAGACGGAAATTGCTGCAAAGTATGCGTTTAGTTATCTTGGAGGGAGAGGATTATTTTGAGAACTTCTTTGTCGGAAAATAGTGTCTTTGTACTCGTAATTAGGTCTCCTTTAATTTTGAAATTTTGGAATGGGGATTTTTGTAGATGTCTTTCGTATTAACAGTTACCTGGGTTTTGAGTTTCATGGTGTAAAATTGCATAAATTAATATTTAAGAATAACTTGAAGATAATAATAATTATTTTCAACTATCATCTATAAAAAGTCTTCATTGTAAATATTGCTCTCATCCGACCGATTTTCATTTACTCCTGTAATCAATAATGAAGGAAAATGTACTTTTGCAAGCACGCCTTTTCAGCTTATGCGTGGGGGAGCAGGGTATCCCTGTACCACCCTCTGTACAAATAACATGACATCGATTTTATGCATCACTTAACGACCACTGTAAATTTTATCCTTTTTTTTTTTTTTTTTTTTCTTTAAGTAATTTTAGTATGTGCATCAAGCATGTAGCATAGCATGCGTAAAGCATATTTGCATATAGAATTTCAAATAATTTTAGTTCATTATTTTACAAGCTAGAAAAATCACACGTTTGTTGATATGTGACTCTAGTGCGTACAAAATGCATTGATTTCAATCATCTCCATTCAGGAAATGTTATGTTCATAGATGCAAGTTTTCCGTCCACAGGACGGAATTCCTTCTTTAAGACATTCCGGAGAACGGACGCGAAAACGAACGGACGAGAAAAAAAAATCGTTTTTAGATTTCTCAGGATTCACGCAAAATATTCAACTCGACTTTATAACAATCCCGTTTAAAAATTGCAAAAAGAAAACATGAACTTCGTCAAAGTATCGCGAAGAATACGCGATTTTCGTTAAAGGATCGCAAAAAACAACACTATTTTTGTCAAAGGATTGCGGAAAAGACGCAAATTTCGTCAAAAGATCGCGGGAAAAGCGCTATTTCTGTTAAAGGAATATTTGTAATTTTTAACATTTAAAGTATTTTTAACATCAACCTTATATAGGGATCGTTTCTGTTCCACGGCATTCTAAGCATATCAGCAGGTTATACAATTATCTTTTACCCAATTAATGATGAAATTAGTCTGTTTCAGATTTAAAATTAAAGTAATTAAATTAAAAAAATATATATACTGAAAAATTGCTGTTATGTCTTGTTAGGATACTGGAATTTATTTTCCTCCCTCTTACACTCAAAGAAAGAGACAAAAAGTTACATTTATAACCTCTCATAAAATGCATAATTATACTTATTTAAATTAATAATTCAAAAATAAATTTAGAATATTGATTTTTTAACTAAATATTGAGTTTCATTTTTCTTTCATGAAATATTTTTTTTCTCTTTTTATGGAAAAGTAAAATTCAATTTACAGCCTATTTTTGTCTGGCAAAAACTTACCAACCCTGTCACAAAATGATCATAATAAGTACAATAGATAATTTTAATAGCATTCACATCAGGATTTTAAGATTGAGAACGGAGAAAAAAAAGATGAACAAATAATTACGAAAAATGTTTTTAGGATAGATTTTGAATAAAAGTGAATTTAAGGAAAGGAAATTAATAGATTTTATTATGATAGTATATAATTTATTAAATTGGGAGTTTAGAATCATTTTAGAAAAGGAAATTTGTATGGCATAAAATTGATGTTGTAATTTAGCTATACAAGGAAACTTTAAAACCTGGCTTAATCCCCCCCCCCTCCCAGCTTACAAATTTATTATTCTATAGTATGGGTGCACAAATATTTCAGGAAAAGGACGACTTATAAATATATTTGGTTGGTCGAGAGCCACATCAATAACACGAAGGGAATTCGATTTCGAGAGAATGATCTACGGCCTATAATCAGATAAAAATATAGTTTCACAGTGGAGTTCAGAGGTTACCGCTTTAGATTCGTTCACTCACTCAAAATATCCAATTCAGATTGTATGGATATATCAGCATTTTTTACGTTTGTACATATAACAGTATAGCAAGGATTATTTTCAAGATGTAATAATATTCCTTGACTTTATTTTTGATTTTATTTGACTTTTGAAATATTGCTTTATTAAAAACGCTAAAAACAAATATAAAATAATACTGATGCTGAAAAAAAAAAATGTTAACTTTGTGAGAGAAGGGGCAATTCATCAAGATTTTTCTTCGCCTGATCAACAAAATTCTCCATTTTTCTGCACCAATCAACGAAATTTGCAATTTTTTCATGCCTAAACGACAAAATTTGCGTTTTTTTTTTCAAAATCAATTTGGGAAATTCGCAGATTTTACAAAGTCGATCGATAAAATTCGCGATTTTTACAATGCCGATCGACGAAATTTACAATTTTTCTCACATGATCGAAAAAATTTGCGATTTTCTCCTCCTAATCGACGAAATTTGCGATTTCCCCACCTAACTAATAAACAAAATTCTTAATTTTTACGAACTCGATCAGCGAAATTCGATTTTATCGAAGTGAATCGACAAAATACGTGATTTTTCTTCCCGTGATCGACAAAATTCTCGATTTGTACGAAGCCGATCGAGAAAAGTCTTGAATTTTCCGTGCTTGATCGACAAAATTTGCGATTTTTCCGCGTTTGATCAACAACATTGCAATTTTTACGAAGCCGATCGACGAAATTCATGATTTTTGCAAAGCTGATCGACGAAAAGATCGTGATTTTTCTTCGCATGATTGACAAAATTCGCGATTTTTCTTCACATGATCAACAACATTGCGAGTCTTACGAAGCCGATCGACAAAATGCATGATTTTTACAAAGCCGATCGATGGAATTCGCGATTTTTCTTCACATGATAGACAAAATTAGCGATTTTTTCGAGCCTGATTGAGAAAATTTGATTTTTACGAAGCCGATCGAGAAAATTCACCATCTTTTCGCGCCTGCTCAACAAAATTTGCAATTTTTACGAGGTTGATCGACGAAATTCGTGATTTTTCCGCGCCTGATTAACAAAAATCACAATTTTCATTAAGTCAATCGAGAATATTCCCGATCTCTCTGCATCTGATCGAAAAAATTAGCGATTTTTACGTAGCCGATCGAGAAGAAGTCGTGCCTATATAGTAGCGGTGCACAACTTTTTCAGGAAAAGGGCCACTTATAAATATATTTGGTTGGTCGATGGCCACATCAATAACACGAAGAGATTTTTACAAAGCCAATTGACAAAATTTGCGATTTTATTCGCGTTCAATCAACAAAATTTGCGGGTTTTTTTCTTTTTTTTTCCCACGTGACAAACCGAGAAAATGTGCGATTTTTCCGCCGATGATGAATTTAATTTGCAATTTTTTCGAGCATCATCCACAAAACTGGCGATTTTTTCTTGCCCGATGAACGAAATGTCCGACTTATTGCGACTGACACACAAAAATCGCGTTTTTCCGAGCCTGATCGACAAACCTCGCGATTTTTCCAATCGGTGAAATATGCTTTTTCTCCGAGCCTCATAGGAAAAATTCGTAATTTTTCCATACCTGGACAAAATTTGCCATTATTCCGAATCTTATCGACAAAATTCGCCATTTTTCTGCGCTTGATCGATAACATTCGCGATTTTTCCATACCCGATTACCGAAATTTGCTATTCTTAAGTGACTAACGAAATTTTATATTTTCCCGTGGTAAATAAAGATGAAAATAGGGAATTTTGCTTAGTAGCCACTGTCCGGTAATTTTTTTTTTTAGTAGTAGCCAGTTATTGGCTAGTGAGAATAATTTTTTTAGTAGCCAGTAAGTACATTTGTCACTGATAGATATTATAAGATATAGACGACGTTAGTATAAACAAGTTGGAAATTGCACGTGAAGCGTAGCAAATGAGGTGCGTTCGTACGATAACGAAGTTTTAAAAATATTACTCTCATATATCAATCTCATAAAATTGTAATTAATGAATTACAATTAAAACGCTCATCAAACAATGTTCTCCCTGTACCATTATGTAATGGAATAGTTTTGTGTGGCCTTGCAAATGAATAATAAATGTTCTTTGCACCACAAATTATGTAAAATGTATATTATAATATGTACTTTATAGTTGCATATAAATTTTATTAAGTTCGAATAAGTGTAACACCATTAAAATGAATTTGAAACATTTTTTCCCATTGACCGTAATGTAACTGAATACTTTTGATTGTCCCTGTAATTGATCTATGCATCCGATTTTCATAAAATTTGAAATAACTCAGCAAAATTATGTAATAGTTATGTATTTTAAATTTCAAACGTATAAAATACATCTGAAACATTTTCTCCATTGACCATAATGAAATTGAATACTTTTGATTGCCCCTGTAATTGATCTATGCACCCGATTATCAAAAAATTTTAAATAACTCGACAAAATTATGTAATAATTATGTATTTTAAATTTCAAACGATTAAAATGCATTTGAAACTTTTTTCCCCATTGACCGTAATGTAATGGAATACTTTTGATTGCCCCTTAATTGATCTCTGCATCCGATTACCAAAAAATTTGAAATGACTCGACAAAATTGTGTAATAAATATGTATTTTAAATTTCAAATGATTCGGTTGGGTAGTTTTTGCTTTGTTATATGCGGACAGACAGACGAACGGACGGACTGAACGACCACTATAGGTGCTACGTATATACATTATTACGAACGCACCAAAAAAGTAATATATGAACTAGATAAAAATATCTTAATTTATAATTTATATTGTAAGGAATAAACTTGAGATACTAATTTCCAACCAATTTTATATTTTTAAATTAACAGCAAAGTTATTTGCAACATGCGTATGTAGCATAGAGGTCTGCACGGGCCGGAATTTCCAGGCCCGTGCCCGGCCCGGTCCGTTGTAAAACTCACATGTTCGGCCCGTGCCCGGACCGTTTAAATTTTTATATTTTAGGCCCGGCCCGTACAAAAATCAGCGAAAACAGGCCCGTTTTGGCCCGTTACAATTTCTAAAAAATTCAGATTTTTATCATATAACTAAAATTCCTTTAAAGAATACTGGATACGTATCTATGGAATGATTTTACAGTATATTTTACAGCAAATACACATTAACAACATTAATGATTACTTAGATTCTTAGGCTTTCAACATTCTAATAAAGATTCATAAAAAAAGTAATTTGGCTTAGAACAAAAGAAAAAAAAAGAAAGCTAAAAACATCGTTAATTTTGAAGCTGCTTAATAAAATAAGATTTATAAATGTATTTCTATATCATTTTATTAAAGTTTTAAAACCAAATTCATTCTTAAATTCAAAGAAGCTTCTTTCTGATACATTTCTAAATAATTTTTTTTTTCCTCAGAAACGCATAAGATTAGCAGATATCTTTATTCAGAAGCTATATAATCGAATGGCGTTATCCATTTTTTGATACAAGCAATTTAAGAATACTGCAAACAAATAAAATACTATCATATTTAGCGTTTTGAATAGAATTTCCGGAAGCAATAGCAAGGGAAGGGAGAAAAACCTGCCATTTTGAGAAACTATTATATCTCAACAAGGTTATACAAGTATTTTATTTACCAAAAATGAAAAACGCTATTCGATTCCAAATCCCTTCAATAGTTTGGCTTATCACTTTTATACTTTTACAATTTAAAATTAATCAGAAAATTTGTCAAACTTTCGCATTATTGAGAAATTAATTTAAAAGTCATCAAGAAGTATATATCCGAAGACTAAGCTAACATAAGTTCTTTATTGCTGTTAATAATTTTACAAATCATGTGACATGTTTTCTGCCAATGATTAAGTCTAGTACCGGTCCGGCCAGTCTATATGTAGAAAAATAATGCAAGCGTGATCTCGGACCGGCATGTGTCAGCTAAAAAAGTATTAAAACGGGTTACACATAATGTAATTCTCCGATGCCGATACACAGTACATTTTTCTATTGATGCTGTCAAACTAGTATGGCCACATTTATACTTATTCTCGTTAAAACCATTTTCGTTGAAAATAGCTCATATTTTATCGTTGCTGCTTAAATCTTCAGAACGGGCCGGCAGGCCCGAAAATTTTTTTTATCGGCCCGTCTGGCTCGTTCAATTTTTTGCCGGCCCGGCCCGTTTATGTTGTTTGTCGGCCCGTTGAAAAAACTATTCTAAATCTGCCGGCCCGTTAGAAAATTCGAAACGATTCCGCCGGGCCGGGTACGGGCTAAGCCCGGGCCCGTGCAGACCTCTAATGTAGAAAGCTACATAAATTCAACTGTGCTTAGGTGTTTGTCTAGCTAAGGACATAAATAAACACCTAACCTCTTTTTTTAATTTTTTATCTAAAATTAAAATCTAGCAAAAAAAAAAAAAAGTTGATTCATTTATTAGCAAGTTTTTTTATTAAAAAAAAAAAAAAATCCACAACAAACTTTCTAAGAAATAAAAGGAGAGGGTTTCTTCTGATACTAACATTATACCATTTTTTCCACGATCCTTTGACATACTATGTTTTTTTTTTTTTTTTCGCGATCTTTTAACAAAATTTGTGTTTGTTTTCGCGACTTTTTTAATGAAATTTGTGTCCGTTTTCACGATTTTTGACGAAATACGCGTTCGTTATCGCAATTTTTTGAAGAAAGTCACTTTTTTCGCGATTCTTTGTAATGTTTTTTGTTATTCTTTGACAAAATTCGGGTTTTTTGTGGGAGCTTAGGAAAATGCCAATTTGATTTATCTACCGGGTAGTTCGATGTTTTTGTAGTATAAGTCATGTAGCATATAACTGTTATGTTTGTTGGTCGCCGTTATTTTGGAAAAGTTTTTTCGCTTTATTCAGCCTTTGACATACCTCCGATAAATTAAGTCGCACTTTTTACCACTCTAAAATACAGGTAGCCAAATACAATAAAAATCGCATCTAATACAATAAAAATCGTAGCATGTGAATTACGCAATAAGTATTCATGGAACTAACCCTACATTGTTTCTTTAAATAGTAAATGTATATACTCATATAGGAAGAATAGCAAATTTGTCTGACCAATTTATTTCTGTTGTCATCCTAAAGTTTATAGAATTAGCAAGCTAAACGCACTAGATTCAGTGTAAACCGTTCTATTTTCAACATTTATATTTTTGGCATTTTACGAAGCAAAACTCACTATGCAGATATAATGCTGGAAAAAAGTTCAGGACCATCAACAAAAATAATAATCCTCTTACATTATTGAAAATTATAGGTGAAAATTGGGAAATTCAGTTAGTAGCCAGTAGCCAGACTTATTTTTATTAGTAGCCACTGTAATATTTCACATTTTGACATTTAGATATACTATAATAGTTATATAAATACATATTTTTCTATACAAAGGGAAAAAAAAAACATTTTTTTTGGATTTTATTTAATAAGTAAATCTAAATGTGTCATAATACAACTACATACATACAGTTGAAATCTAAGATGGTGAGTGTATATTGAAGATTAAACACAATTTCATAAAAATAATAATAATAATAATAATTTAACTGTTGGGTTGAGCATGTGGCAGGAGTCGAAATATTGAAGGTACTGCAATGTCCTTAAAATCTGCTTACATTCGGAGAAAAAAGGAATAAATTACTTACAATGGCATGTGGAATCCTCATGAATATATTTTGCTGAGCAAAACTGCATTTCTTGAAAAAGTAATCCATCTGAAAAGCAAGCATATCGCAAAAAGCCAAAAGCATTGAAAATACAACTAAGTCATTGAAATCTGCTTGCATCCGGTAGGAAAATGAATTAACCAGTTTGCTAATTACATACATGCTACTTTTCCGCGGAAACGCGGAAATCCGCTTTTTTGAGACTGAATTTTATCATTCCTGGGTTCGATGCAAAAATGCATTAAAATTTGAGACCCATTTTTTAGGGGGGGGGGGGGGTAGCGGACAAAATACAACAAAAGCGAACGAACGACGGCTGTCAGTTTGCGTTCTTTTTCCGTTTTCGACAGCGCTTTCTCGTGACCTACGGCGCATATAGACCGCGCATCAAATTCAGGGATGCCGCGGACGCGCTATAGCGCGTAAAATACGCAAAAAATCGGCGACGGGACGCAAAAAAGTAGAGCTTACGCGTCTCGAGAGACGCTTAATTTTTGTCGAAAATTCGCAAAAAAGGCAAATTTTGTTAAAAAATCGCGAAAAAACGAATAATTTCCGAAAAAATTTGCGAGAAAAATGGCTAATTTTGTTACAAAATCCCGATAAAAGGCAGATTTCCTCATAAAATCGCGAAAACACGACATATTTCGTCCAAAAATCGTGATAAAACGGTAAATTTTGTCATAAGATTCGCGAAAAACGGCAATTTTCATGAAAAAATCGTGATAAAATAGCACATTTCGTCTAAAGATCGCAAAAAAGCGGCACATTTCGTCAAAAGATCGCGAAAAAATGCCACATTTCATCAAAAAATCGCAAAAGAGACAAATTTCGTTAAAAAATTCGCGAAATAACGAATAATTTCCGGCGAATTTCGTCAAAAGATTCGCAAAAAATGGCAAATTTTACAAAATCTTGAACAAAAAGCAGATTTCCTCAAAAAAATCGCGATAAAACGACAAATTTCATCCAAAAATCGTGATAAAACGACAAATTTTGTCAAAAAATTAGCAAAAGAAGCAATTTTATGAAAAAATCGTGATAAAATAGCACATTTTGTCAAAAGATCGTGAAAAACCGGCTCATTTCGTTAAGAGATCGCGAAAAAGCGGCAAATTTCGTCAAAAGATCGCGAAAAAACGGGAAATTTCGTCAAAAGATCAGTTTTTCTAAACGAATTTTTGCTAAGTAATATTAATCTGTTAAGACACATAGAGTATTTCATTTTGTTTTAAGATAAGTTCAAAATATTTTAATTCAACAATGGTAATTTATTCTGAACCAAGGAAAGATAAAATAATAAGTTTGAAAATTCTTTAGCTGCATATCACATTTGTAATGTTTGCTTGTATATAAGTTTCTTAAGTAACATGCTTAATGGTACATGACAAATGCATGTATTCCATATTTCTATTTCAGGGTACTAAATAAATATTACAGTAAAGCTCACTGTATGCAAATTAAATTGACATTATTCATAATTATATTTGCATATTTGAATTTGCATGATCAATTACATAAATTTCTTGGCACCCGCGCGGGCGGGGGGGGGGGTGCGTGAGGCCTTGAAAGTTCAGCTTTTTTCATTGTAAGCTTGTAGCATGTATGTAATTACATGTAATCAAAGCATAGATGCATATTTCCATGAAAAAGAACGTATTTCAGTTGGCGATCGATAAGAATTTTTCATTCGCCATTTGGTGAGTGACAACTAGGATGGCGATCGATGGTCGATCTTTTAATCGCCACCTTTACAACTTTAATAACCATGTGGCGAGTGGCGACTGATAATTTTTAGTTATATTGAATATACAATATCGTTGCAGAGTTATACATAAAAGTTATACAAATTTTGTTGTTGGTTTTAAAACTACAATAATATGTTTAAAAAAAAAAAAAAAAAAGTAATATTTAGATAGTAAAATTTGGTGAGAAAATGTTTAGGACCAGCATATGTAAATGTTTTGTGCATTAAATTTTAGTATTCTGTTTCCCCTGAACACTGATGTTTTTTTACATGTGGAAATGGTTATTTCTTTTCATATATCCAAAATAACTTCTTTCAGTTCAACTATCTAACCAAATTGCTTTCTGTTGGCATAAACTTAGTGAATAAAGATCCCCCCCTCCCGTATGTTTTATATTTGATTTGTATCAGGCCGTTTAGCTGGAATGTCTAAAGTTTTTGATGTTTGCAAAAAATCAATCTGAAGTTGACACAGATAGAATGCTAATTAAAGCGTTATCTAGAAGCAATGCTAAATTCTGATTCACGAGTTCATCTTTTTTAACTGAAACAAAATATTACCAAGAATATCTCGATAGTCAAATGAGTTCATCTTGTTGAAAGCCAAATTTTTCTTAAATTTTTCTGTACCATCAAGGGTGAATTTTAGAAAAAATCATTTTGCACAATAAATTGAATTTTTTAAGGCAATAGAAAATGTGAGTTTTAGTATTGCATCAGTCTGACGCTTTTGTAGTTTTGGCTTGGCTTTTCATTTAGCATAATTCTAGCATTCAGCACTTATTAATCCAATTCTAACAATTTTGCACGTTACTGAAAGTTCTCCAAGAGATTTTATAGTAGATGAATAAATATAATCTTGAGTCATCATTCTAATAACGTTTGTTTACACAGAGCTGAGAATTTTGATAGCTACCCGCTTCTTTTATTTTTAACATAATTTGTTAGATAATAAAGAAAATTGTGCACAAAACTTTATTTATTTATTTATTTACTGCGCGCAATCCTAAAAAGCCTTTATTTTACCACTAGCTGTTACTCGTGATGTCGTTCACGTAGCATTAAAAATAAATAAAGAATACTGCCCAGTTAAACTGAAGGCATTGAGCTCACATGCTACAAATACTAATTGCACATTAAAGCTTTATATTTTCAAGGGTTAATTCCGTTCGAAAAAAAAAATTAAGAAGGGGAAACAGCTCTCCCCTTTTCTCTTTTTTTATACTTAATCATTGAACCTCCTATACTATCAAAGACATGCTTTATCATATAAAAAATCTATATCCAAAATTCAGAGCAAATTAGATAATTCTTAATAAAAACCCATTTAGCATTTATATAATTTAAAAAGAGTTATCCCCCTCTTTTATACTTAACCATTAAACTTCCAAAACTATTCAGAGATTTGAACGAAATCTGAAAATTCTGCTTGAAAAACCCATTTATATAAATTAAGGGGGGGGGGACATTAGAACCCCTGTTCCCCTTATTTATACTTATTCAATGAACACCTAATAACAGTCACGGAATCGCCTCATCAGAATGATCCTAATCTAAATTTTGAACGAAAATTAATTCTGCATGAAAATCCCATTTATATCAACTAACGGGGGGGGGGCATTAGAGCCCCTGTTCCCCCTATTTATACTTATTCAATGAACACCTAATAACAGTCACGGAATCGCCTCATCAGAATGATCCTAATCTAAATTTTGAACGAAAACTTAATTCTGCATGAAAATCCCATTTATATCAACTAACGGGGGGGGGGCATTAGAACCCCTGTTCCCCCTATTTATACTTATTCAATGAACACCTAATAACAGTCACGAATCGCCTCATCAGAATGATCCTAATCTAAATTTTGAAAACTTAATTCTGCATTAAAATCCCATTTATATCAACTAACGGGGGGGGGGCATTAGAACCCCTGTTCCCCCTATTTATACTTATTCAATGAACAACTAATAACAGTCACTGAATCGCCTCATCAGAATGATCCTAATCTAAATTTTGAACGAAAACTTAATTCTGCATGAAAATCCCATTTATATCAACTAACGGGGGGGGGCATTAGAACCTCTGTTCCCCCTATTTATACTTATTCAATGAACACCTAATAACAGTCACGGAATCGCCTCATCAGAATGATCCTAATCTAAATTTTGAAAACTTAATTCTGCATGAAAATCCCATTTATATCAACTAACGGGGGGGGGGGCATTAGAACCCCTGTTCCCCCTGTTTATACTTAATCAATGAACACCTAATAACAGTCACGGAATCGCCTCATCAGAATGATCCTAATCTAAATTTTGAAAACTTAATTCTGCATGAAAATCCCATCTATATAAACTAACGGGGGGCATGAGCCCCCCGTTCCCCCTCTTATACATATCGAATGAACTCCAAAAACTAATCAGGGAAGCGCCTTGTCAGGATATACATACATACAAAATTTCAAGTGGATCGGATATTTTTATCATGAGTTATCGCGTTACGTACATACATACAGAACGGACGGGCACATAAGCTCTCAGGCTATGATAGCCTGTGAGCTAAAAAGATAACCTCTTTAATTAAACAAAACGTTTCATTAGCAATAATTTAAAATATATGTAACACATATCTTATAGGAGGCTATGCAGTAGGTTTTTTTTTTTTTTTTTTTTTTTTTTTTTATAGGGGACTTAACTCAGTCAAATAAATAGAAAATGTGTTAGATAATATGAACAATCGCGAAAATGAAATTGCAACCATTTATACTGTAGAACAACCGTAACGCATTCCAATTGTATAGAAATCATGTTCTAGTGCATTTCAGAATTCCCTATCAAAGAAAGAAAAACCATGTGTTAAACCTAGGTAATAAAAAAAAAAATATCCAACATTTCCATAATACGTAACTTCGCCGGACCATTCTTTTCTGCAGCTGTGTATATGGTCTATGTGTTTGTAAATATTCTAAATACAATGTTAAAATTTTGCTTAGTTAGAAAAAGTATAACGAAGATTAAAATTCACCTTTAGCAATTTCTAATAATAAACAGAAACGTACTTGAATTCTTTTGTACAGTCCTTAGAGGTCTGCACGGGCCCGTACCCGGCCCGGCCCGCCCCGCGGGCCGGGCCGGCAAAATCGTTTCGAGTTTTTTAATGGGCCGGGCCGGGCCGGCAGATTTAGAATAGTTTTTTCAACGGGCCGGGCCGACAAACAACATAAACGGGCCGGGCCGGCAAAAAAATTGAACGGGCCAGACGGGCCGGGCCGGACCGATAAAAAAAATTTTCGGGCCTGACGGCCCGTTCTGAAGATTTAAGCAGAAACGATAGAATATGAGCTATTTTCAACGAAAATGGTTTTAACGAGAATAAGTATAAATGTGGCCATACTAGTTTGCCAGCATCAATATAAAAATGCACAGTGTATCGGAGAATTACATTATAAGTAACCCGTTTTAATATTTTTTTAGCTGACTCATACTGGTCCCAGATCACGCTTGCATTATTTTTCTACATACAGACTGGCCGGACCGGTACTAAACTTAATTATTGGCAGAAAACATGATTTGTAAAATTATTAACAGCGATAAAGAACTTATGTTAGCTTAGTCTTCGGATATATACTTCTTGATGGTTTTTAAATTAATTTCTCACTAATGCGAAAGTTTGACACATTTTCTGTTTAATTTTTAATTGTAAAAGTATAAAAGTGATAAGCCTAACTATTGAAGGGATTTGGAATCGAATAGCGTTTTTCATTTTTGGTAAAATACTTGTATAACTTTGTTGAGATATAATAGTTTTTCAAATGATTGCAGGTTTTTCTCCCTTCCCTTGCTATTGCTTCCGGAAATTCTATTCAAAAAGCTAATTATGACAGTATTTTATTTGTTTGCAGTATTCTTAAATTGCTTGTATCAAAAAATGGATTTCGCCATTCGATTATATAGTTTCTGAATAAAGATATCTGCTAATCTTATGCGTTTCTGAAAAAAAAAAATGAATTTAGAAATGTACCAGAAAGGAGCTTCTTTGAATTTAAGAATGAATTTGGATTTGAAATCTATAATGAAATGATATAGAAATATATTTATAAATCTTCTTTTATGAAACAGCTTCAAAATTAACGTTGTTTTTAGCTTTCTTTCTTTTTTCTTTTATTCTAAGCCATATTAATTTTTTAATGAATCTTTATTCGAATGTTGAAAGCCTAAGAAAAGTAATCATTAATATTGTTAATGTGTATTTGCTGTAAAATATACTGTAAAATCATTCCATAGATATGTATGCAGTATTCTTTAAAAGAATCTTAGTTATTTGATAAAAATCTGAATTTTTTAGAAATCGTAGAAATTGTAACGGGCCAAAACGGGCCGGGCCGGGCCTGTTTTCGCTGATTTTTGTACGGGCCGGGCCGGGCCTAAAACATAAAAATTTAAACGGGCCGGGCCGGGCCCGGGCCGAACTTTTGAGTTTTACAACGGGCCGGGCCGGGCTGAAATAACTTTCCTACGGGCCGGGCCGGGCCGGGCCTGGAAATTCCGGCCCGTGCAGACCTCTAACAGTCCTGTATATTACGCTCAAATGTTTATACGACCTCATATTTAGCTTAAATTATTCAAACAAAAAACCCGATTCAAATTATTGAATTCATGTTTCCGGGAATCGCTATTGCACAGGTGACCATATATCCAGTTTATTGTATAGTCCGATACATGATTTATTTAAATTCTACAAAAATCTCTTATTATACCAAATGTAGCTGAACTTCAGGATGCATTAGTTTTCCTTAAAATACATACGATAATTGAAAAAGCTCTTCAGCTTTTCGAATAGACCATACTTTGGATACAATATCTGAAATCTGGACACAGGTCCAAAATCTTTTATGCGTCTCTGTAAATGAACAACAAATGTGATGCAAATCATACTTAACTGCAAGCATATTGTAGTAAATTTCAGTATTTATCATTGTATTGATTACCTCAGTATATTAATTTATATTAATTTCATCATGTTTAAAATAGTGCAACGCAATTAAAATACGCTGGGAATATTTTTCCCCGTAGACTATTATATTACTATTAGAGACTATTAGACTATTATTTAGACTACTATTAGACTATTATATATTATTACTATATCTTGTAAATGAATGTTAAATTTTTTCACCCCATTTTCTACAGAAATCTGTTTTAGTACATCCCAGAAACTAATAGCAATTTCTATATTTTTGTAACAGAGTAACATTATTAAAATACGCTGCAAATGCTTTTTCTTCACAGACTATTATATATTGAAATATTTTTGAGCTTCTTATACGCACACTATAAGTACTACACTTAACATATTCGATAGTAACCATGTTCTTGGGAACCTTAAAAATGCATGTAAATTTCATTACATTTAAAATTATGTAACATTATCAAAATACACCACAAATGATTTTTTCGCCGTAGGCCATAATGTAAAGTCTCCTTTTGATTACTCCTGTGATTCAGCTATACTTGCTACCTGGTTCATTTTCAATGCCGCACATGCTATGGCAAATCTCAATAACGTATGTATGAATCCCACTATATTTACTCAAGTTGAAACACGGACAAACAGACGGCAACCCCAGGCACTCGGCATCCGGTATACAGACAGGTTGAAGTCGTAAACACTTTTAGACCATGTTAGAAAGTGTCAAAAAGGAGTAGTTTCCGTAAAACGGAAAAAAAAAACAGTGTTAGGAAAAATCTACTACAAAACTGTGTTTTAGGTGGCATTTTTGTATAATTTGTACATATATGCTTTGCATACCATAAAAATTTATAGAAATTTATTATAAAAAAATATTCTTAAAAGTGACAACATATTTTTACTTTTTAAGAGCTAAAAAAAAAATGTGGAATTAATATCCATTTACAAACCTGTTTCCAGTACACTTCGAGCACATTATGCGAAATTGAGATATTGACTGAGGGAATGTATTTTCTCACAATTACATTAAATCTTTATATTTTCAGCCCGAAAATGCAATATATATATATATATATATATATTAGTTGAGCTTTTCTTACTTTCTAAGAATGATACAAAGTATTTTTCATTGATCGTCATTTACGATATGTATAAATTATTAACATTTTCTAGTCTTTTAATATTTAACCTTTAAAAAAACTTATTTCATTTTAAAATTAAATATTTTTATTAAGCATGCTCAGACGATAAACTTAATTTTCTTTAAATAATAACTTTTGATAAATCATAATTCAATCTCATTTCATTGCAACATCAGAGCATATTTATTTTATTTTTAATATGTGACGTCACAGTCTCTTTTTAGCACGTACTCAAAATTACATTGTGTTATTAAAAATGAAAATTTGAAAACTTATACTTTGTTTCAAATATGACGTTACATTGATATTTTTAAAATTCTTAATGGAAAGTATTCCTGTGACGTCACAATTGGTAAAAAGTTGAATTTTATGGCCTCGAACCGAAAGAAAGAAAAAGGTTCATTTTTATTACGGATTAATATCTGAAAAAACTACTAAAATATTTATATTCTTGTAAAGTGTGAAGTTATATTCTTCTGAAGTCTACTAAGTGTAAAAGAAATTTTATATAATCGTCTGCGTTATATAAGAAGAAAAACAGTATTCCTCTGACGTCACAATTGGTAAAATCGCGGTTTTTAACCTCGAACCGAAAAACAGAATAGGGTCCATTTATTTATTTCATTTTGTTTTATCACGGGAAATTTTATATTAATAATATAAAATTATAATAATTTAATATTTGGCAACGAAAAAAGAAAGATGATTAAATATTATGGAAAATTTTTCAGTTTATTCTGTATGAAAAATAGTGAAATGTTGAATTATTAAGAAAAATATTTAAATAAAATAAATAAAAATTAGCCTATGTTCATTTCAGGCCAATAATCTATTTATATACAAAAATTCAAAGACATTAATCCATCCGTTTTGAAGCCAATTTCATTTCAATTTTTCGGATACACTTTCACATTATAATATACTAGCAGGCTGTGCCCGCTTCGCTGGTCCATATTTCCAAACGAATCTTGACTCAAAGAAAATGGTGATAAAAATTTTTATTTTAAAGCAGTATAGACCATCCTGGAATGTTCTTCCATATTTCAGAAAATCAAGCAAACGCCATTGCAATATTGTACTATTGTAAGTCTTGGCGAAAATTTGGGCAATTAAGCACCATCTCTTTTATTTTATCATTTTTAGGAGAGTTTCGTATGGACATGAGACCGTTATGACAACAGGAATCAAAATGTTCTCGAGTCATCACACTATTACATTAGAGGGCATTGCAATGATTAGTGAGATTGATTATCAAACTCTATTAACTTTCGGATTGAATACATTATCATTTCTTAGTTCTTAAAATCCCGACATCTGAACTTGCACTATGTGCAGTTCTGGTATCCTACATACAATGTCATTTCATGTTAAATTTTTTAATAAACGTCCTCTTCTAGCAGGTCTACTGTAGTTTCCTATCTACCTTAATCTGTTCCAGCAAGAATACATCCTTCTATAGTAAAAAAAAACTAGCCTTAAAAGGAATGACTCCTGGAATGATGCTGATGTGGAAGATTTCCGGAACTAACGAATCCGGGTTGTCCACTCCTTCCATGAGTCGAATAGACCAATCAGGAAAGGACTCCGTCTATGCATCGCCGTTTGGGTTACCATAAAGAGAGGAAAGGTTACAATCGCCAAGTTTGTCGCCAGCTTGGCGATATATCGCCAAATTTGGCGACCAAAATTAGTTGTCAAAAGTGACGCCAACTTGGCGATAACTGTAATATTTCGCCAAATTTTTAATTTCTTTACAACACCAGCCGTTTGATACATCATTTGAGAGG
Source organism: Maratus speculifer (assembly GCA_964019185.1). Lineage (NCBI taxonomy): Eukaryota > Metazoa > Arthropoda > Arachnida > Araneae > Salticidae > Maratus > Maratus speculifer. The sequence goes on from OZ025290.1 coordinate 82,917,651, forward strand.
TTTGCAACTGCTTATTCATATAATGGATGTCTTGTGTGTTATCCCCCATTCTGCTCCCCAGGGGGGACATATTTTTAATTTCTTTACAACACCAGTCGTGTTACACAAGATTTGAAAGGTCTGCAACTGCGTATTCATATTATGGATGTGTTGTGTGTCATCCCCCACTCTGCCCCCCGGGGGGGCACATTTTTAATTTCTTTACAACACCAATTGTGTGACACATCATTTGAAAGGTCTGCAACTGCTTATTCATATTATGGATGTGTTGTGTGTCATCCCCCACTCTGCCCCCCGGGGGGGCACATTTTTAATTTCTTTACAACACCAATTGTGTGACACACCATTTGAAAGGTCTGCAACTGCTTATTCATATTATGGATGTGTTGTGTGTCATCCCCCACTCTGCCCCCCGGGGGGCACATTTTTAATTTCTTTACAACACCAATTGTGTGACACACCATTTGAGAGGTCTGCAACTGCTTATTCATATTATGGATATCTTGTGTGTAACCCCCCCTCCCTCTGCCCTCAGAGGGGGCGCATTTTGTAATTTCTTTACAACACAAATTGTGTGACACATCATTTGAAAGGTCTGCAACTGTTTATTCATTTTATGGATGTCTTGTGTGTCACCCCCCTCTGCCCCCCCAGGGGGGCACATTTTTAATTTCATTACAACACCAGTCGTGTGGCGCATCATTTGAGAGGTCTGCAGCTGCTTATTCATATTATGGATGTCTTTTGTGTCGCCTCCCACTCTGCCCCCCAGGGGGGCACATTTTTAATTTCTTTACAACACCAGTCGTGTGACACATCATTTGAAAGTTCTGCAACTGCTTATTCATACCATGGGGTATTGGCGAGCGCAGCAAGCAGGGGTAGCCAATAATTTGGAATTGCGAAGCGATTACGCGGGGGGTTAGCGAGCAGGGGGGCGGGGCCCCCCTAGTAGAGTAAAAAAATGTAAAGAATTATTGACAGATAAATAAGAGTTTTTGGTTTTTTTTGTATTTATGACGGCCATTTATCTACACGTGGGATATACGCCCTAAGCAGGGTTCGTTGATTTAAATCGGCTTGATTTTAATCATGATTTAAATCAGTTTCTTTTAAGTTATTTTTTTATAAATTTCAGATTAAACAAACATAATAATGTGCTTTAATATAATTTAGTTTTTTATACCATATATAATCAAACAACTTTCAGAAAGATAAAGCTTAAGCTTAGTAAAAAAGTAAAATAAATTTAAAGTTTAGAAAAAAAAAAAAATGCTTCCAAATTTCATTTGAATCAAATTATAAAATAATCTTGCAACGGTAAAAAAATCTAAGCAGAAATATATTAAATATTTGAATATTTACTCATTAGTATTTAGAAAAACTTTTGCAAGTTGAGGTAAAATAAAATTGTATGACTTTATGTGCTGTATTTTGGTGAAGCCTGCTATATAAAGATTTGAGCAAAATCTAAATCAGCAATTGATTTATTTATTTAATTTAATATAATTGATCTCAGCCCTTTAGAATGGTGGAAGATATTTTTGTTACAGTTATCAAAAAAGCTCATACTAAAAATAGAATTAATGATCAACTAACTTTTTATTGCAATAGATTTATCTGCTTCAATCGAACAAGTGTTTTTTGCCTTCGGTTTGATACTTTCAGAAATTGGAAATCAACAGATAAAACTGTTAAACTGCTGCCATCGAAATGCTCAAGGCCAGAGGACACAAATTGTGAGGTATTCACTAATTGATTTACTTCTCACTTAAGTTGGAATTCACACTAGAAAATTTTGAATAACAATTTACTTTTATTTTATTTGTGGAATATCAATCATCGTATAAAACACTGAACATACTGATGAGAATTTGAAATCCCCCAATAAAAAAATATCCAGATGCGGCAACACTGTAGCATTCCTTCTCTGGCTGAATTTTTATTTAGGGATTCCAAGTTCTTATTAGTGAGTTTAAATAGTTATTGTTTTATAAGATGATAAATATTCCACAAGTAAAATAAAATTGCTATTTAAAATTTTCCTGCGTAAATTCCAACACTGAGAAGTCAGTCAATTAGTGATGACATCTCAATTTGTGTCCTCTGGCCTTAAGTATTTTGATGGCAGCAATTGAACTCATTTTTCTCAGCCAACACTTAAAAAAAAAACAAAAGTTAAAAACTTCCAATTTTGTTTAAATTTTTTATGTGTTGCAGATGTTTTTTATTTTAATTAAAATATTGAAGGTTGAATTAATTTTTGACATCTTATTTGTAGTTTTTCATGCATTTTGTGTAATCAAGATTTTTTTCATAGCCTAAAATTTTATCTTGAAATAGTATGAATCATTTATGTAAATTTTGTAATATTAGTAATAGATAATACTTATAATATGCATGTTTATGTATGTAAACTTTATATTATTTAAATTAATCAAAAAATCATAAAATAATAATAATGTGTGACAATTTTTAAAAAAATAAAAAAAATCCGATTGTTTTGATTTTTATTAAAAAAATCAAAAAAATCACGAACCCTGGCCCTAAGGAAAGGGTGCCCTCCGTGGGGGTGGCAAACGATGAAGGGTGTTTCACTTATATATTTATTAGAATAATGAAGCATAAAAAGTGTGTTTTAAAGCTGTATTATTTGAATAACATTAAAATTACATCAGTTTCACTGCCTCTTCCTTTTATAAAACAGTTGCTAACATGTAGCCGTTAAATCAGAATAATCTTGATGACTAAATTTTGTAGAAAAATAAGTCTTTAGTTTGCATCTAATAAAATCTTTCTACCTTCTGTAATCGATTCCATTATGATTTTTAGTGTCAAACATTAGAAGTGCTAGAAACGATATTGTTACAAATGTACCAGACTTATTACATGTTTGTCCTCAAATAAATGTGAAATTTACGATCATCCATTATTGGCATTTAATCTTAAGTTTGACGATATTTTTTTGTTCGACGGGGTAATGAAGTAGTGTCTAATAGTTTAATATTTGACAAAGTTCTGTTGATAGGGCTTATCGTTAATTAAAACTGCTATTTAATTATGAAAAACGAAATTTTCAGCTGTCGAGATTTCAAGAATATTTTTTTCTTAACCAATTTTAAAGTATATTTATTTTCCTTACAATTTTTTTAATTGTAATGAATGATAAATTAATTGCAAATATTTTTTCATTATAATAATTTTTCCGACACATTGAAAATATTGCTTTTTTGGTGATAGTGAAATAACTGCAGATGAAAAAGATATAATAGTAAGACTAAAACACAGATTTAACGACTGCTTGGCGTATGACTTGGCGGGGGCCCGACAAGTACGCTAATTCTAACAATTTATATATCCAGATAAACTGTAAATAAATAATGGGTACTACTTGATTATTCCGTCGATCAATTTCGCCAAATTATACAAATGGACATAATTTTTATTTTAAATAACCAAAGAATCAAAAAATTAATGTCAAATGAATGTGACATTTACGATCATCCATTGACATGTAACCTTACACTTTGGCGATAGTTTTTTGGTCGATGAGATTATCAAGTATTACCAAATTATATAAACAAATTGTATAAACAATAATATTGCCAATAATATTTAGGTGCAGGTGTCATCTACGGATCCCGTTGGCGCGATTGCAGCAAATTGCGATTTTATGCCTCACGTGGTAATCCGGTAATACATGATTATTTTTGAGTAAACTATTTCATTATTTTTCTTCTCTCTTTTAAAATTATATAAATTGTTTTATTCCATAATTATCTATTGATCTAGTTTATTATTATTATTTCCTTTTTAAAATAATAGAAAATAAATAAAAGTAATATAAATGTAATTGGTATTTGAAAATGCAGTGTTCTCCAAATTGGCATCATTAAAAAAATCACGCCAAGGTGATGCGTGTATAAAAGTGGAAAAATGTTTGCAATAATATAAACAAAAAACCGTAAACAAATAATTAAAAATTCGCCATTTCGATAGTTTTTTAAAATAACATCAAGCATAAAATCAAATAACATCAAGGTTAATTCTTCAGTCGGGCAGCAATAGTAAATTTTCTTTTCTTCGTCTGTTTCATAATAAAAAAACAGAAATTTAATAACTTCTAATTAAATAATCTGACTAATTTTCTGTAATCGGATTTATGATCTAAAAGTATCTTTAATACATAAACAAAACAGCGCAGTTGTGCTTTGGTTGTCATGTACGCGCCGAGGTCGGCGCGATAATTTTTTACACATTTGGCGGAAACATCGTTTTCGAATGCCAGTTTCATATATATATTTAAATTATTTTCTATTTTAAAAATAATAACAATTAGTATTGTATAGAACAAAACAGTTTACATAATTTTAAAGAAGAGAAAGGAAATAAAAAAACATTTTTTTAATAATTAAATAACAATAGTCGGGTTGCCATGCCAGGCAAAGTAACATCAATTTAGTGTCCATTAGTTACCTCGGTGTGCATATGATATCTGTGCAAACAAAACTTCCGATAATATAATAAATGACGTCATATTTATTTTCCTTTGAATTGTTTTTTATTTTAATTTTTCACGTGGATACTGTTCAACTAAAAATTAATTGCCGAGGAGAAAATATTGTTCCATATTTTGATTTTGTTGGCAACGGGAAAGAAAATGGTTATTTTTAATCGAAAAAAATTTAATTGATTCAGTATGAAAAATAATGAAATTTTGAATTATTAAGGAAAATATTTGAATAAATCAATTAAAAATTAGGCTATGTTCACCGGAAATAGTGTAGCTTTCCAACGGTGAAAGAATTTTTCAAAACTGTCAAGTAGTTTCGGAGCCTATTCAATTCAAACAAACAAACAATCAAATCTTTCCTCTTTATAATATTAGTATAGATATAAGGATATAAGGATTTTCTTCTTCTGTCAATGATTTCTCGCGACCCATGCTCAAAGTAGCAGTTGCATAGCCAAAACTTCAGATTTATTTAATTACTTACCTATAAATATCAGCATAGATGAGTCCCGCATAAAATCTATAGCCGTGACGTCATCTCATTGTGCTAAATTTAAAGGAAGGTACTGGTCCTAAACTTCTTATCATTTGTTAATATTACATTCAAAACTTTAACTCTTAGGGAAACAAAAAAACTTAACGTTTGAATTAAATTTAAGGTTGGCAAGCTTTTGGACACAGTGGTAAAATCCATGGTTTAAACCACACTGTCCAAAACCCTTCTGTCTAAAACTGTCTGTGACACATGCTTTAATTTTTGTTCGAAAATACATGAAAATAGCAGGTGTTGTTATTCAGAAACTGTCTAATTGCACTCAATTTTTTTTTTTTTTTTTTTTTTTTTTAAACAATAGATTTTTCATAACCAGGGATGGGGAAATACATCATTTTGTTCGCCAGTGGCAAGTGGATTTTCTGGCGAGGCGAGTGAATTTTTAGTTTTTGAGAAACATTCTAGGCAATAGAGACATTATCAAAAACTTTTTTTTATCTAGATAGTTTAACTTTGCAAATTATTACAGTGTAAATATGGTACTAAGTTCTGTCTTATATTAAGATAGAACCTAAGCTTACCCCTGTTGTATATATTTCTTAATATCATAGAAAAAAAAAATTATGAAAATGCATTGTAGTAATACTATTTCGTCTGTAATCGCGTGCGATTTTTTCATATCTATTTTCAACTGTGTGTTTGTTGCATCTTGCAGGCTGGTGAAATAAATCCTTAACTGGTAAGAATTTTGAAAAATTCCCGATCCCCTGTTCATAACAAACCTTCAAAGATCACGTTTTTGAGTACATTTCCCTACGAAAGCAGAAAAACCGGTCGAAAAGCAGGAGAAAAACAGGTGATAGAGTGATCGAAATAGCTTAGAACTCAACTGGTAATTTAATTATCATAAAATGGAAAATTCAGTTCGTTTCGAAATCGCTTCCATCGTCAGGCATTCCAATTTTATAACTTTTTGTTAAAAAATGAATTTGTAAATGTGTCAAAACGTTTTGCGCTTGTTGAGCGGAGCAGTTGAGAACACCCTTAAACTGTCCAGAACTATTCTTTTGTAGTAAAATTGTATTTATCAGAACAATGCTAAAAGTTTAAAAAAAATTAACAAAAAGATTACAATACAAAAACTAGTCGTTGGGGGCCACCGTAATACTTACCCATCATGGATATGTATATGAAAATAAAACATGTGAAACTATTTATACAATTCATTGCAATTCATAAACAAAATTTAAATATTGTTAATATACATAGTAATGCTATATTAAAGAACTGCTGATGTACCAATTTCGACAAATTATATAAAACGCCAAACTACTCAAGTAGTACCGAACTGCGTAAAAGAAACATCCTTATAACTCCAAAAATAATAATTCTATTAACTAACAATTAACTGCGTCGGATTAAGCGTCTCATTTCCAATTAAAATATACTTCTGAATTGAAATTTGAATGAAATACAGGGTCATGAAAAATCGAAGAATGTGGAAAACAAAATTACGAATATCTCGGCAACTAATAATCCGATCGACTTCGTTCTGTATGCAAAATGTGTGTTATTTTATTGCCTTTTACGTCCATTCCTTAGAACAAAAAAATTCGAAAATTTTTATATACCTTTCATCAGAACGAATTTTTCGAGGGTCCGAAAAAAATAGTTCCGGATAATCGAGGTTGCTGATATTAAATAGGATTCGTCCCATTCTTATACTAACTACATACAAAATTTCAAGTCTCTATCTCAATTTGTTCGGGAGATAGAGCGTTTACAGACAGACAGACGGACGGCAAAATTTTTTTTCTAAAAATGTTTTTCGGAATCTCCACTATCTAAAACGTGTAAAACCGTCAAAAAATTTTTTTCGATTTTCAAAACGATTGCAAGACTTACCCTATACTACGTATGATGGGTAAGTAATACCAATTTAGTATTTAAGAACCTAATTATCCTACGTTATACTACCTAACAATTTGGTAGTAACAATCTAATTGCCCTACGTAACAAAGTAATTACATTATAAAATATTAAATTAAATATTTGTGATTTCTTTTATTATCCAATAACCTAGAAAAGATAATTTGCAATGAAACATTACTTGCACACACTTTTTACTTTACATTTTCTTGCACAAAAATTGGAACAAGAATACTAGTGTAAAGCAAATACCCCACCCTATATTACATGTGTGGTATTATAAAGAATTTCTTATTATAACTCAATTTTAACAGAAAGAGAACATTTTATGTTACATAGATATTAGAAAAGCTTGAACTTATTTTCCTTTATTAAAGAATTAAATGGGCTGTTAGTAAAATATATTGTGAGATGTGAGATATTTATATTTATTCGTATGTTTAAGAAATGTGCAGCAGTTACATGTGGAATGTTGCTTTTGTTTAAGGTTTTCGACACATTCGTACAGTTTTGGACATTTTAGTACAATTTTGGACAGACCCACATGTCCTGTCCAAAACACCAACCCTGATTAAATTTACATATTAGATATTTGGGTCTAAATTCTAGATATATAACTCTTTTCGGAATTTTATTCTAAATAACAAAATTTGCATATGGTCTTAAACTTTTTCCCACCACTGTTAGCAACTTAACTTTTACTGCCACATTAAGGGACCGCTTCACTCAAATGAAAAGACCCGTTCGCTAATGCTAATCCTATGGACAAAATTTATAAAAATATCTCGGTTGCATTTTAATATTTTTAAATGATTCTTTTTGCATTGGATAGCTGAGATTGATCTGAATGCAGGCCGTTTTTTACTTTTTCGATTTTGTTTACAGTTATTTTTTATGAGGGTGGTTTCGCTTTCCAAACCGGTTCTGAAAATGAAAGCGTTCTCGTAAAAAAATATCTGTAAACAAAATGAAAAAAGTAAAAAAAAAGAACTTCCTGCATTCAGAACAATCTCAGCTATCCAATGCAAAAATAATCATTTAAAAATATTAAAATGCAACCAAGATATCTTTATAAATTTCTTCCATAGAATTAGCATTAGCGAACGGCTCTTTTCATTTGAGTGAAGTAGCCTCTTAACAGTCGCTCATGAAAGAAAAGCACATAATTTTCGACGCGCAACAAGCCTGTAGAACTACTTTTCCAGCAGAGTAATCCTTTCGGCGGGAGAAATGAGTTTTCCCAATTTCAACTAACATGTCACTGATGAGAGCAACACGTTTACACCGTTCTTAGCATTTACAGCAAGCTGAGCGTCTTTTTATCCGTGGACCATGAGTGTTGTTTCTATTTTTTTTTCTTTAGTTTCACAAAGGTATAGGTTGATGTGGGAAGCTGCAATGTTCCCGGAACATTATAGCTGTTTTGTTTTTGTTTTGGAACAGTTATCTGGTTAGTTAACCGTTTATGGTTCAACTTTGAAGTTACCCTCCTGCTTATATCGAAACCACGCGGGTTTTGTAATGGCTTTTAATTTCAGCACTAATAATAGATATATTAAACAAAAACATGATTTGTTGAACAAATTAAAAAAACAAAATTTATTTCCTACACGATTTAAGCCTAAGAAGGGGCAGATATTAAGATAATTGATTTAGTTATTTCTACATTTAATATTAATTTTTTGAAAAAAAATAAGTTAAACCCAGTGAAAATTAAAAAATTAAAAAATTAAAATGAAATTCAAACAATATGATACTTAAATACCCTAGATCTTAGATTCCGCTAAAATGATATCGAAACAAGTTGAATGCAGATTCTGCCATTGCAAAATTTAGTTTCGCCTCCGATTAAAAGACAAAAAAATCGACAGAGGTCTTTTAGAAGGGCTACCCCGTTTAGAATGCAATGAACTAACTTCATTACTTTCTTCTATCTTCAATAGAACAAAGTATTGTAATCGAAATTTTTTTCGACTTCCGTTTTTCGACAGATTTACACGTTTTAGGGTTCAGAGATTCCAAAAAACCTGTTTTTACAAAATGTCTGTCTGTTCGTATGTCTGTGTATATGTCGCCATTCTACCATCAAAAAGTGTATGAAGTTATGCATAGAAATGAACCAATTTTTTTGTGAATGTTTCTGGCTGTGGCAAGCAGGTCCTCCTTCAGTTCTGAAATATTCCGCCGGTAGGGGACGCTGCAATCGCAATTTTTGTGCCATTTTCAATATTGTATCGGCCAAAAGTATATGAAGTTTTGCATCGAAATGAACCAAATTTTTTTGTGTAAGTGTATGACTATGGCTAATTGGTCCTCCCTGAATTTGAAAAAAATCCGCCCGAAGGGGGCGCTGCAATTTTATACCATTTTCAATATTGCACCACCTAAAAGTGTATGAAGTTAGTCCTAGAACTGAACTAAAATTTTTTTTATATAATTATTTTTTGGTAAGGCAAATAAGTCCTCCCTGAATTAAAAAAAAATCTACCTATCATTCTATTGTTCATCGGCTTGTGCAGAGACGGAAATTCGTTTTTACTCCGATTAATTGATTGTAGCAGAAATTTAAGATGAAAACCAAAGTTCGTATGGTATAGAATTAAAATTATTAAAACATTAAAATGAGTGACTATTTTTTAAAAATATTAAAATGTACGTATGAGATAGAAGAAAATTTTGGGATTGGCACATTTAACTAGTTTTTCTTGTGTTTATCAATATAATAGCAAACAAAATGGCGTGAAATACCCAATTGATTAGCAATTTCTCTCTGAGACATTGGAATTGCGGAATAATAGAGATACAATTTGACGTGCTACTTCTTCATTGACTAGATTCATCAAAAACGGATTTTTTCTTTTGTTAAACGTTTTTTTATAGACTCTGAGAAAAAGGAAATGCTATTTAACATTAAAATTGTATGAATGTCTCGTTTTAACGGCCAGATCACAAAACTAGTCGTTGGGGCCACCGTAATACTTACCCATCATGGATATGCATTATAGAGATGGGCGATTTCGATTTTTTAAATCGATGCTATGGTCACTCGATTTAATCGATACTATAAAATTTTTTATCTATTTCTCAGAAGATAATATTACTTTTATTTTGCTTCAAAAGTTGAAGATAAAGCAGTCGAATGTGCCAATCTCAAAAAGTCTTCTGTCTCATACATGATAAAACTTCTAAATGCACTAACACAGTGTCAGTGTCAAATTTAAATTACTTATGCCCATCATGAAGATGCAAAAAGTATAGGTTGAAGTATGAGCATTTTAAAAGAAAATAAAAGCATCGCGTTTTCCAAACAAATCGCTGAATTTCGGTCCACCCTCTCTTAGATGTCTGTAACGGAAATATGCAATTCAAAGAGCATCACAGCGACACTTGTTGTGCAGTATACACTCAAGCCTAATAGGAATCTATTTATGTGAAAGTTTAACTGAATATGAAGTTTGATTGAATTCCATGCATAATTTCTGAGATACAGCTATCACTAATATCGTGAAAAATGTAGTATAGCAGATCAGTGTTATATAACTTACACGAAAACCTAATCAGGAACAACGTATGACAATAACTAAGAGAATATTAAGTTTGATGAATTCTGTTCATTAGTTCTTGTGATATTCTCGATAACATAGTGTAAATCTTGAAAAATGTATTTAAAGCAGGGAGTAGTACCGGTGGACATCCCCCGCCTTGAACATTGAATTGTACCTTAGGAAGATTTCAGATTTTATGCTTAAAGAATAAAGGTCCACCCCTCCCCACACTACACACACAGAAATCTGGGCTGTTTCTCTCCGGAACAGCAAAAATTCCTCCCGGAGAAAAATGTCTGAATTCAGCACTTCTGAAAAAAACAGCAGCACACCAACGTAACTTGTCTTACGATTTACATGAAAACCTAACCAGGAACAACTTATGACAATGCCCAATAGAATATTAAGTTTGATGAAATTTCGTTCATTAGTTCTTGAGATATGATCAATAAAATCTTGTAGATCCTGAAAAACGGTTGAATTCAGGGGTTAGCCCGAAGAGGAACATTTCCGTCTCGAAACATTAAAATGTCTCACGAAAATATTGAAGCTTCATGTACAAGAGTTCCCCCCCCCTTTCTCTGAAGTCTAGAATGCTCCTTCAAGGAGACATAAAAATCCCTTCCGGTAAAAAAAGTCTAAATTCAACACTGCTGATAAAAGCAGCATAGCAACGCCTTCTGCAGAGTTATTTACACTTAAATCTCATAAGCACCAAACTTATGAATGTGAAGCTTGATGAAATTTTCTGAATTAGTTTCTGAGATACAATTATCGTAAAAATCAGGAAAAATGCAGCTTCGCCTGCCGTTAGATTTAAATCAAAATTTAATCATCAACAATTTACGTTAGTATCAAACCGAATCTGAAGTTTGGCAAAAATACGTGCATTAGTTATTGAGGTATCGATATTGTGATAATCATGAAAAATACAACATAACAGCGCCACCTGTTGAGCGATTTTCACCATAAGTAATCAGCACCAATTTATATGAAAGTCTAGCTGAATCTAAAGTTTCAGGTGGTTCCAGGCATTACTTTTTGAGATAGAGCGTCCACAAAATTTTGTACGAGACAAACAAATAGATAGACCGAAAGACAGACAATTTATAAAAACAGTAAAATGTGATATATTTAACAACATATTCGAATTTTGTAAGCACTAGGTTATTTTTTTAAATAACATCATACAAAGAAAGATAAAAAAAGATTTTTTCTATTTTTTTTTTTTTAAAGAAAATAAGCAACGTATAATGTCTAGAATTATATATGTGTGTGTAAACATATTTAATAATCTACATACCCCCCCCCCCCCCGTTTTTACATAAGTTAATGGGAATTGTCTTTTTTCTGTATTTATCTTCTTTATAGTTTTTCAAAAAAAAAATATATATATATATATATATATAATAAAAAAATACGGAAGTCTATCAAAATGCAGAAGATTCTCTCCTTTCCTCGCCCCCCCCCCTTCCCCCCACGGAGGGCATCCTCTGCCCTTTGTGCCTACATCCCTCGTGTTGATGATCAGCCTTCATAAAATAAACCAAACCTTTTCTTGTCTACCCTCTCTAAATCCTCTATCTTCACAGTTTCCCCCGCCAAAAATCTTGTCAATCCTTTGAGTCAAAAACAGACGCAAAATCACTGACCAATCACATTACAAGGTGGTAAAATCTGGATGAAAAATCGCGCGAATATTTTGAACGCAAGCAGAAGATCGATCTTTTGTAGTAGATCGATTCGGTACAGAAAATTGTGCAGTAGATCGATGTCGATGTCAGAATCGATTTTTATTTTGAGTTTTATTTACTAAAATTGGAATTGCATTTTGAAATCGATTTTTAGATACAAGTAGTATCTACGTTTCAGGTTGAATCGATTTTTCCGTTTCTACTGTTTTAATGATAGAAGTAAAAATTTCAAACTCAAATATTAGGCGAACCGTTGATTTTAGAGGGTTAAGACTTACGGATGTCAAGATATTCTAAGGTATGGTCGATCGAATAGTGATGACCATTATACCCTAGCAGCACATAGGAGGTGGGGGGGAAGGAGGGACAATATTCAATACAGGTATGGGTGGATCATGTGACCTATTGTTGGAAAAGTCTTGGCCTGGGCTATCCATATCTGTATACCTCTTCATAATATAGTTCGATTTTCAGACTTCAGAGGGCATTTTTAAGCTTTTTTTTTGTTTGTTTGTTTTATCCCTTACCCCACTTTGTAGTATATCATTTTATAGGTCTTGACTTGTAGACCTCAAATATCTTGAATTGATTGGTAGAATTGATGTAAAATTTCGTATAAGAAAGGTTTTCATTTTTTTTTTTTTTTTTTTTTTTTTTTTTTTTTTTTCCAAATCAAGTTTTTCTGAAAGTAAAAATTTCAAACTCAAATATTAGGCGTACCGTTGATTTTAGAGGGGTGAGACTTACGTATATCAAGATATTCTAAGGTATGGGCAATCGAATAGTGTTGACCATTATACCCTAGATGCACATAAGGACTGGGGGGGGGGGGGGCAAAATTCAATACAGACATGGGTGGGTCATGTGACCTATCGTTTCAAAGGTCTTGGCCTGGGCTATCCATATCTGTATATCTCTTCATAATATAGTTCAATTTTCAGACTCGAGGGGGCATTTTTAAGCTCTTTTTTTGTTTTTTTCCCTTACCCCACTTTGTAGTGTATCATTTTATAGGTCTTGACTTGTAGACCTCAAATATCTTAAATTGACTGGTAGAATTGATGTAAAATTTCGTATAAGAAACGATTGCCATTTTTTTTTTTCAAACCAGGTTTTTCTAAAAGTAAAAATTTTAAACTCAAATACTAGGCGTACTGTTGATTTTAGAGGGGTAAGACTTACGTATATCAAGATATTCTAAGGTATGGGCAATCGAATAGTGTTGACCATTATACCCTAGATGCACATAGGGACTGGGGAGGCAGGAGGGCAAAATTCAATACAGACATGGGTGGGTCATGTGACCTATCGTTTCAAAGGTCTTGGCCTGGGCTATCCATATCTGTATATCTCTTCACAATATAGTTTAATTTTCAGACTCTAGGAAGCATTTTTAAGCTTTTTCTGGGTTTTTTTTTTTCCCTTATCCCACTTTGTAGTGTATCATTTTATAGGTCTTGACTTGTAGACCTCAAATATCTTGAATTGATTGGTAGAATTGATGTAAAATTTCGTATTAGAAAGGATTACCAATTTTTTCTTCAAAAAGTAAAAATTTCATACTCAAATATTTGGCGTACCGTTGATTTTAGAGGGGTAAGACTTACGTATATCAAGATATTCTAAGGTATGGGCAATCGAATAGTGTTGACCATTATACCATAGATGCACATAGGGACTGGGGGGGGGGGGGCAAATTTAATACAGACATGGAAGGGTCATGTGACCTATTATTGGAAAGGTCTTGGCCTGGGCTATCCATATCTGATCTTGAGGTCTCGCAGATCGTTTCACACTGTTACGTTATGATTTCTGCCACATTCGAAATTTTGTTTAAGTTGGAACTTTACCACTATCAACAGACACTTTTGAATCGATGAATTTTAAAGTTTTATGTAAAAGCATCTCCTATGAGTTAAACGTGCTTTTTATTCATCTTTCGATGGAGCGGTTTCACAGACTGCTTCAAAATGGTCATGCGATAATTTGTCACATCAGTTAAAGGTTAATATGTAAGTTTAGTTGTATTTTTACATTTATCGAATTGTTCTAAATTTGATAATCATGTCTGTCAGACCGAAGCTGAATACCAAACATTGATTGCATCGATGCTCAAAAATAAAATCATAGAACCATTTTTCCGACGATAAAGCATCAACGCTACTCGTTAAAAGTGGTTTAACTGTTTAACATATATATATATTTTCTGCCTTATCAATTCTAATATCTTAATTTCTTTTGCTCGTAGTCAACCAAAATGGATATAATAAAATAAGAAGAATAAAAAAAATAGGAACAACATACAACAAAAGTAAACTTAAAGCTTTTTTTATCCCCCCAGTTTTGAAAAAATCAATAGAAAGAGAGGAATTTTCATATTTTTATAAAGTGTTTGCTTATTTACTCTCGTGTTAAAAAAATGACCTTAGCTCCCTCAAACTAATCAATTCTAAGGCTGTTTTTAAATCAAAAAGGACAATTATGACAGGTATTGATTTTTTTGGTTGGAAGTGCATGAAACTAGTAGGTGGTGTTGTTCAGAAACTACCTAATCGCACTCATTTTCCCGTTTTTGTTTTTCCACACACAATAGATTTTTCAGAAAATAGTGTCTAAGTGGGCATTTTGAACCGAATTTCTCAGCGAAAGAAGTAAAACCACTCAAATGAAGTTAAAACTTGCTTATCACGTCATCGAAATCGCTTATAACTCAATAGCTAATTTATTGATCAGAAAGTAGAAAATTATTTTTGATCCTATATCGTTTCTATAGGTTTTACGATTTTCAGACCTGCCAACTGCTACGAAAAAAAACGTAGTTGCAACGATTTTAACTTATAAACTGCAATGCTACGAAAATCGATTTTAAACTACTGCTTTTTGTAAAAAAAAAAAAAAAAAAAAAAAAAAAAAGTTTTTTGGATTACGGAAAAAAGTTAAAATTTTATCCTTAGTTCAGAGTAAAAATTGCAGATTTCAACAAGAATCGTGGTAGAAAAGCGTGGATTGTGTGTGTGTGTGGGGGGGGGGATGAATATTATGAAATTGCAGGAAAAAAATATTGCGAATTCCATCGAATTTTACTAAAATGGGCTAAAAAATTGGAACCAGGCTTCTTTTATGCATGTGAAAAAAATGCTGCGAAACAAGAAGAAACTTCAAAAAATCGTATATAATTTTTCAGAGGAAAAAAATTTACCACATTGGCAATAATATGTATGATAGAACATTTGAAACAAATCTCGACAAATCAACTAGCCTCTAAAACCACTTTTCCAGCATTGGGAGTTTGAATGCAGAGAAAGTCATATCTATATTGCTTTACCATATCCTAATCTATTTTACTTTCCATACCCTACATGGTCGACAGAAATTTGACAATAAAACAGTCCTACAAAGAGGAAGGGAGGGGGGCACCAAATATTTATTTAACCAAATTGAAATCTGAATATTCTGTTATTCGGCCATACCGAACAATGAATTCATTTTTGTCTGAAAGTAAAGATGAACAAGCAATAAACTAAACAATAAACTCTGCCAACATGGTTTTGAAATGGCGAATTTTGTCGGTGATGCGCGGAAAATTCAAAAATTTTGTTAATCTGCTGAATAATTATGAATTTGGCAAGTTTTTCGCTTAAAAAAAGCGCGAATTGTGTAAATTTGCCGGGGGAAGGGGATTTGAAAATTTTTGGTCGATCGACTTCTCCTCCCATACTTAGTTCATAAATAATTTTTTATTATTTATATTAATTTATTTATTATTATTATTTTGCACCAACCACTTTCATGTCTATTTTTGCTTTTTAGCATTTCGAATAAAACAAAATTTACTCTCCCGAGTGAAGTCAAGAAATATCATTTGTTGAAAATAATCCTTGCTTTGTCTGTTATACACTGTGTCCTTAAACTCATGGTACATACGCTAGAGGGTGATAAAACACATCAAGACGACTAATAGTAAATAGGAAACCGAGAGTTCTAAACGTTTTCCAATTGAGATAGCCGCCATTAAAATTTAGGGTCCAAAATTTCAAATAAACATAAAAAATGGAAAAATTGGTCGATTGATTTGCGATTACTATTCTTTATGACGGTATTTTCTTGAAAATAAATTATAAAGATAAATTTCGAAAAATACCGATAGATGGCGCTTTAGACTTTGGAGTAATAGAGCACCTGCACCTTGTTTGTAAGAGTAGCGTCATGAGATCAAGTACGCATGCTCAGTGGAAGAAAAGTGGAGGATGGAAGAAAACGCGTGCAACCCTGAATTTTATGCTTGGCGCTTCCTCGCCCTTTGGCTATTTTTATCATTGCTATTATTATTTTAATGCCCGTTCTTACGAATCGGAAATAGATAAACAAAACAAATTTTCTTCTTTTTTAGAACGAGTCTGCAATATAGTAAATTTTGTTTATTTCCGTTTTTGTCCCTATTATGAAAAAAGTTGCACTGTGAAATTCGTAGCTCATTTAATATTTATTTTAAATCTATTACTTAGAATTTAACAATAAATATTTATCTATTTAATTTATATTTTCTAAAAGTATAGTGAATGAATTGAAACCATTTATAACATAAAATAATATTTATATATATTATATTGCATTATTTAGGACAAACTTTAATCACTTTAATCTTAAAAATTAAATTTTTATATATTTTGAAATAGGAAAACATGATTTTATAACTTATTTCTCAAAACATTTTAGTTTGTTACAATTCCACTTTTTTGCCTTTATATTTTATTAATTATTATTTTTTTCTATTATTATTATTAGAGTAAAAAAAAAAAAAAAAAAAAAAGATTCTCAAAAGTATTAATGTTTCCAAAACATAAATATTCCATAATGATCAATGAACTCTTTTTGAGTTTTCAAAAAAAGTATCTGCTAATAATCTCAATGAAAGTTGTAAGAATATACAGGAAATATATTAAGGATAGAAATCAAATGACAGCTCATTTGACCTTGTCTGTTTATTTTGTTATTCATATTATTTTGTTTATTTGTTATTTGATTTATCCAATCAGGAATAATTTATAGTTTATTGTTACAGCAGCTTTTAAGAAAACTTTTAATGGATTAAAATATATGTGTATATTATATACATACACTAATTTTTTGAATTAAAGCCTTCATAGTTTGATATAGTTCAATGTTATTATTGTTATTAAAACATAAAAATAGAAACTATCTTGCAATAGAGGGTTAATTTTATAAAAATAAACCTGTAGTAAGTTATTTCTAGTAGTTAGATATTTTTATGCTATTAAATTACGACATGAAAATATTTTAAACGTAATTTTATTCGATGTTCTTACAATCGCGATGGCACAAAAATCGCGAACCTTCCGGCGGAATATTTTAAAACTGAAGGAAGATCTGCTTGCTACAGCCAAAAACATTCACAAAAAATTTGGTTCAATTCTATGCATAACTTCATATACTTTTTGATGGTAGAATGGCGACATACACACGGACCACGGACAAACAGACATTTTGTGAAAACATGTTTTTTGGAATCTCTGACCTTAAAAACGTGTAAATCCGTCGAAAACTGGAAGTCGAAAAAAAATTTCGATTACAATACTTTCTTCTATTGAAGATAGAAGAAAGTAATAATGAAAAAGCATGCTTTTTTTTTTTTTTTTTTTTTTTTTTTTCATTAATTTTGTTTCTGAGTTCATAAATATGACAATAAAAAAACGTGAATTCAAACTGTAAACAACGCCGCAATTTTACCTAGTATGATGTCTTAAGACATAACAAAACTGTCACGTCATTATTTACAATGATGTCATAAGAATATTGTCCATTTATTGTTGAAAAACTTGCTTTACGAACCTCCATGATTATTTTTTTCCCGTTCGGTGATTGAATGAATCTTTTACGGCTTATTTATTTTTTAGGAATGCGATATTAATCTATGAATGTCAATTTAAATTCAGTGGGTGTTATCTCAAAATATACATACTTTTTTTTAAAGTGTAAATTAGAAACAATGCTTTTATGTTGCAATAAATTATTTTGGTTTAGGTTATTATTAATACTATTAATTATTTATGTATGTGATTGTGCATATGAAAAAATAAAAAGGTTGCGAGAAAAGATTTTGTCAAATTTCTTTTCTCGCCAAGCACTCACTTTCTTTTGCCAATTACCTATACCGAAAAAATACATTTAGTATTGTATTTTAAATGAGATGAATGAATCTGATAAACATATTTTTTAATCTGTGCTATAAATAAAAGTTATGTATTTTAAATGAAATAAGTTATAGTTTCATGTTTCAAATGAAACTGGCATATGCATAAAATTTGGCAAACCTACACTCGGCTGGCATAAAAGCACCAAAATGGCAATCTATATATATAAAAGAAAGTCTGGATTTCGTATTAATCACAGCACAAAAAAATCTGCCGAACCTAAAATCTTGAAAATTCGGTTAAAAATACTTCTGATAACATCGAGTGCCGCTAAGAAGGGATTTTCGAAAATTCCACCCCTAAGGGGTTAAAAAAGAAATAAACTTTTAAAAAATTCCTTAAAAATCGGCTTTTGTATTTATTTTTCAACTGATAACATATTTTAATGTATTTTTTCATTCTGAATCGAATGGTACCAAGCAAATTCTTTTAAGTTCAGTAGTTCGCGAGATACTTCACATTTTCCTGAATTGGCGGTGTTTTCGGCTCAAAAACCTGAAATTTTCAATCCTTATCTATATATATATAAGAAAGTCTGGATTTTGTATTAATCACAGCACAAAAAAATCTGCCGAAACTTAAATCTTGAAAATTGGGTTAAAAATACTTCTGATTGTTCAGAATTGAATTGTAGAGCATACTACTTTAATGTGTAGCAAGGTAGCAGAGTAATAAACGCAGTTTGAATAGGAAAAATATATTTAATAAAGGTACGATCTAAATAA
Source organism: Maratus speculifer (assembly GCA_964019185.1). Taxonomy (NCBI): domain Eukaryota; kingdom Metazoa; phylum Arthropoda; class Arachnida; order Araneae; family Salticidae; genus Maratus; species Maratus speculifer. The sequence continues at coordinate 82,936,762 of OZ025290.1, forward strand.
ACAACCTACATGATAGACATTAAAATATAAACTACTTAAAAAGAGAATTTGTAGAAGTTGCCAAATAATAAAATCATAATAAATATTGAACGGCAGGTTGCACGAGAACTCATAGTTCAACACCCCTCCTCGAGCTGCCGCATTAAAAATAATTTTATCACACATTTTATTAAATTTAATTTTGCTCAATGGCTTTGTAAACATATCTGCAGTCATGTTATCAGATTCACAGTACTTTATATCAAACACACCATCTTTATAGAGCTCACGTATAAAACAGTAACGAACATCGATGTGTTTGGATCTTTGACCAATTCGTTCGTTTTTAATCAGGGCTATACATCCTTGGTTGTCTTCATGAATCGTAAATTGCCTTTTCTGAGTATCCTCAATTTCACACAATAATTGTGCTAACCACACACCCTCTTTACATGCTTCAGACACAGCAATAAATTCAGCTTCAGTAGAGGACAGTGAAACTGAGTGTTGTTTCCTACTAGACCATATTACAGGTGAATTTCCTAGCATAATTATGAATCCGGTTGTAGACTTCCGATCTGAAATATTTCCACCCCAATCAGCATCAACAAAAACTTCAACCGATGATAGATCTTTTCCAAATTTAAGTTTATACTCAGATGTTCCTTTAAGATATCTCATAACTTGTTTAACTGCATTCCAGTCATTTTCAGTTGGTTTACTAACTCGTCTTGATAAGATTCCAACTGCTATTGAAATATCTGGTCTTGAGGTATTAGAAATATATAAAAGAGATCCGACTGCTTCTCTATACTTGTTATTTGTTTCTAATTCTTTTGATGAATCTTCATTTTTCAAAAATTCTGGATTCATAGGGATATTTGCAGTTTTAGCTTCATTTAATCCATATTTTTTAATAAGTTGATCAATTTTTATTTTCTGGTTTATTACAAAACATCCATCTTCTACTCGTTCAACTTGAACTCCTAAATAATATGACACTTGTCCTAAATCAGATATATCAAATGATTCTTGAAATATTTGCATTATATTAATTTCAGTTTCTTCATCTAATGTACAAATAAGTATGTCATCAACATATAAAAATATAACTCCAACCATTTTCTTCTTTTCTGATGTAGAGACACTGATCCACTTTACTGCGTACATAACCATTTAAAGTTAAAATTGAATTTACCTTATCATTCCAAGCTTTTGCCGATTGTTTTAAGCCGTATAAACCTTTCTTTAATCTGTAAAATTTATCTTCTTGACCTTTAATAATGTATCCTTCTGGTTGTCGTATATATAATTCTTCATCTATATCAGCATTTAAAAAGGCTGTTTTTACATCTAAATGTTTTATTTTCATATTCTTGGCACTTGCCACTGTTAAGAGGACTCGAAATGTTACATTGTTTGCAACAGGAGCATATGTTTCTTTAAAATCTTCTCCTGGCTTTTGAGTAAATCCCTTAGCTACAAGTCGAGCCTTATAACGTGAAACATTTCCGGTTTGATCTTGTTTAAGTTTAAAAACCCATTTAGTACCAATTGCATTTCGGTTTTGAGGTAAATCTGTAAGTTCCCAAACATTTCTTTCTTCGATTGATTTAATTTCGTCGTCTGCAGCTTTAATCCATTTATTTTGTTCATCTTCAGATAACTTTTTCATTTCAGCCCATGACATAGGTTCATCAACATTTTTAACAGATGTTTTATATGCTGTAATATATCTTACAGGAGGTACACCTTTGTTGGAACGTTCTGAACGTCTTACTTTTACATTTTCGTTCGCTTCTAAATCTTCCTCTTCCTCTAAAGGTTTTGCTTCATGCTCATCATTTAAGTTTAAGATAATTTTCTTGTGTTTATTACAGTCGTCTGTTTCATGAGAACTGGTTAATATTTCATTTTCTCCATCATTGAGACAAATTACATTTCTTGAAATAATTACTTTGTTTCTTTATCAAGAATAATATAACCTTTAGATTCTTCTGCATAACCAAGAAAAATTCCTTCTTTACCTCTGTTGTCTAATTTTCTTCTTAATACAGGTGCAATATAATAAACAACTTTGCAACCAAAAATCTTCAAGTGCTTTACTGTTGGTTTATATCCATGCCATATTTCAAAAGGTGTTTTCTCGCAAGCATTTGTGGGTAAACGATTTTGCAGGTAGGTCGATGTCATTATAGCTGCTCCCCAAAACTTTTTATCCAACTTTGAATCTTCCAGCATGTATTTTCCCATTTCAGTCAAATAACGATTCCTTCTTTCTGCAACTCCGTTCTGTTGAGGAGAATGTGGTACTGATAACTGGTATTTAATTCCTTCTTTAATCATGAAATTTCGGAGTCTTTCATTCACAAATTCCCCTCCTCTGTCACATCTTAAAAACTTTGGCGTACGTTCAAATTTAGTTTTCACATAACGGAAAAATTCTTCAATTTTTGTCGCTGCTTCACTTTTATGTTTCAGTAAATAAACAGTTAGATATCTTGACTTGTCATCTATAAGTGTTAAGAAATATCGCTTTCCTGTGGGAGTCTCATTTGGAAAAGGTCCACAAATATCAGCATGGAATAAATCTGCAACTTTTGATGCTCGATGTTCACTTCTCTTAGGATAAGCATTCTGAACTATCTTAACCTTTGTACAACATAAACATTTCATTTTCTGCTTACAGTCCTTCATTTTTAAACCATGGACTAAATGATTATCTTGTAATTCCTTAATTGCTGGAAGATCACGATGTCCAAATATTCTATGCCACATATGAATGCAATTGATATGCGATTCTTCAAAAACTTTATTAGCAATTTCATTGCAGTTTAACTTGTACAGACCATTTTCTAATTTTCCTTCAATTATGACTTGGTCGTTTTTCATTATTGTACATTTCCTGTTGCCAAAGTGCACAAAACAGTCGTTTTCATCAAGTCGCTTCACTGATAATAAACTGCTATCAAGATCTGGAACATATAGGACATCACAAAATTTTATATTTCTAACTTCATTGCCTGGTCCTCTGTATTTCATTAAACAATCACCAATACCTATAATATCGAGTAATTGACCACTAGCAACTTGTACTTGGCCTCTTTTTGGCTTTATTTCAGTGCAATAAATATTTTTATCATTTGTCATGTGAGTTGTCGCAGCAGAATCAATATACCAATTAACATTAGAGAATTTATTCGAAGCTTTAAGACAGTGAAATATTTCATTTTCCGTTTTAATTTCCTCGCTATCTGTAATCATTTTAACTTTGTGACTTCTTGTTTTATGCTGCTCAGCTTTCCATAAATAACAAAATTTCTTAATATGTCCTGGCCGTTTACAGTAATGGCAAAGCTGTTTTGACTTGTTTTCAGAGTTAACCCTAAAATTTCCCTTTTTCTTTGGATCTTTAACTATTTTCATCGCTGTTTCTTCATTCAATTTAAACGTTTCTAAACGACGCTCATACGTTGCAATAAGTTTACTTTTTACGTATTCTAATGATAATTCCTCAGAAGAACGAGCTTCTAAACTTGTAATTAAAGAATCATAACTCTCTGGAACACCGCATAGTAAAATTGCAATGATATCATCATCTGGGATTACTTTACCAAGAACTCTTAGTTGATCAACTACTTCTAATATACTTTGAATATAATCTTTCATGTTTAAGGTTTCATCATATTTCATACTGTATAACTTTCTTTGCAAGAAAAGTTTCGTATTTAAATGCTTTTGTTCATAAACTTTACGTAAAGAATCCCACATACCTTTTGCTGTTTCCTCATGTTTGATATGTATTAGCTGATTATCTTCGACACTTAAAGCAATTTTTGCTTTAGCAGACTTGTTTGCTTTAATCCAAGCATCTCGATCAGCTCCCGCTTTAGTAGGTTGTTCGGATGTAATAACATCCCATAATCCTTTATCGGTTAAAAACATTTCCATCTTGAATTTCCAAACATCATAATTACTGTTATTTAACATTGTAAAGTTAGCTTGCTGTTCAGCCATATTTCATATGTTAAATCGCACTTCTTCACAAAAAATGAAATTGAACTGTTAAATAAAGATTATTTAAAGCAATATATCATAACATGCACAATGATTTTGAATATAAAACTACATAACTCGACGATCATTAAAATTTTTGGTCAAACTGTAAAAGAAACTTTTTTTGATTGGGGAGATTACCTTTAAGAATTAAAATAAAAATAAAAATATGAAGTTAAATAAGAGAGTATTCAAAAATTAGGTGCTAGTTATAGAATTTTAATAATACCAATCTAATTTTTTCCTGCTGTTATCTGCTGTGATGCCAAAAATGTTGATTTCAAATTGTCACTCAAAATACAAAACCCTCAAAAAGTATTTCAATTTTTATTTGTGGAAAAGAATATTATATTATTCAAACTACATCAAATATTTTAAATTAGTAATTGAAAAATTCTTATAAAAATTTTCAAAGTATCAATATTTCATTGCATAGAGTAGTTTATTCTTTGAACATAAAACTGTCTATCAATAATTGTTTAAACTAAAATATGAATTTTTTTTTTAATTTTCTTCATAATTCACTGTAATTATTTAAATTTTGTTTTCAAATTTGAAGTTATATTACTTATAATCCAATAATGTCTGTTTTTATCAATAAATATGCATGTATGTGTAATAATAAAGTATGTTTTAAAAAAAACCTGGTTTAAACCAAAAAAACCTGGTTTAAACCAAAAAAACCGGTTTATTTGGTTTTTTTTTCGAAAAAACCTGGTTTTTTTCCAACCCTGGCGCAAACACCTGAAATTTTCAATCCTTATCTATATATATAAAAGAAAGTCTTGATTTCGTATTAATCACAGCACAAAAAAATCTATTGAACCTAAAATTTTGAAAGAGAGTTCTATAATCAAGTTAAGATGATTATGTAATCTTATATTTATTTATCTCAATATATATATAACGCAAAGTGAAATTTCATTGCGGCTGCTTATAACTTAAGTTCTACAAGATAGATTTTAATGGATTTTACATTGTTAGTTGGATAATTTTTCAGAAATTTTGTAAGAAATGAAATATAGCATTTTACGTTGTTTAATTGAAAACTTAGGAAATGTTTTTTATCTGATGAACCCAATTCCAAAAGTTTGGCTTTATTTTAAAAGGTCTGCTGAATGAATTTTTATGTGATTAAAATTGTTAACATGTTGAGCGCTACGTCATTCATTGGTAACTAACACTGAACTTTCCGTTTAGATGACTGATTTTTCACCGATGACAGACAGTCTAAAGTACGATATAAAACTAAAAATGACTATGATATAAAAATTTCGTTTAATTCAAAGTTTCTTAAGAAAAAAGAAAAACCTGACCAGCGTAGCGGGCGAATGCTGCTAGTCATGCATGTAAAAATGTGAAGTGGGGAGACTTGGAAGTGTTGATGACATTGGGCTTTTATAATATAGATTGGCGACTTATCACCTGCGCTGGCTGACATGAAATTGGATGCTTAGCATATAAAGAGTGAAGTGGGTAAGCCCGGAAGTGTTGACAGTCACATGACTTAGGCTTTTATTATATAGAGTAGGGATGCACAACCTTTTCAAGACAAGGGCCACTTACAAATATGTCTGGGCAGTCGAGGGCCACATCAATAACATTGAGACAATTCAATTTTGAAGATGATCTGTGGCCTATAATCGTAATAAAAAATATGTTTTTAGAGGGAAGTGGAAAAATACCACTGTAGGTTTTGCTTAATTAGTTAAAATATCCACTTCAGTTGGTAAGGATATTCAGCAGTTTTTATGTTTGTGTATATAACAGATATAGCAAGGATTATTCCCAAGATGTAATATTATTTCTTGACTTTATTCAGGAGAGTAAATTTTGTTTTATTAAAAGTGATAAAAAACAAAGATAAGTGGCTGGTGCCGAAAAAAATGTGAACTTTATGAACGAAGGAGAGAGAAAGAGCTGATCAATAAGATTTTTCCGTGCCTGACATTCCTGTTTTTTCAATGCCTGATCAACAAAATTTGCAGCTTTCCATGCATGTCGACCAATTTAGGGATTTTTATGAAAATGATAAAAAAAATTCGCAATTTTTACAAAACAGAATTGAGAAAATTCAATCTTACTGTGCCTGATCAACAAAATTTGCGATTCTTACGAAACTGATCAAGAAAAAACACAATTTTTATGAAACTGATCGACAAAATTTGAAATTTTACAAGGCAGATCGACAAAAACATGATTTTTTACAAAGGTGATCGGTGAAATTCGCGAGTTTTACAAAGGTGATCAGCGAAATTCGCGATTTTTACAAAGGTCATCGATGAAATTTGCGATTTTTAAGAAGCTAATCGGCGAAATTCGCGACTTTTCTGCGGTTGATCGACGAAATTATCGATTTTTACGAAGCTTCAATCGGCGAAATTCGCGATTTTTACGAAAACGATTGACGAAATTTGCAATTTTCACGAAGCTGATCTGCGAAATTCGAGACTTTCCTGCGGCTGATCGACGAAATTATTGATTTTTACAAAGCCGATCGGCGAAATTCGCGATTTTTCTTCGCATGATCGATAAAATTCGCGATTTTTCTGCGGCTGATTGACAAAATTATCAATTTTCACGAAGCCGATCGGCAAAATTCGCGATTTTTACGACGTCGATGGACGAAATTTGCTCTTTTAACAATAGCTGAATGGCGAAATTTGCGATTTTTACGAAGCCGATTGACGAAATTCGCGATTTTTACGAATCTGATCAATAAAATTTGCGCTTTTTGCAACGCCGATCGACGAAATTCGCGATTTTTCTTTGCCTGGTGAACAAAATTCCGGACTTTTCCACACCGGATAGTTGAAATTCGCGATTTTATTTGAGCCTGATCGACGAAATTTGCAATTTTTCCGCTTGAGATCGGCAAAATTCCTGTGTCCGACTGACAAAATTTGCCATTTTCGGAACTCGATCAATAAAACTCGTGATTTTTTTTCACTGATCGATGAAATTCGCCCTTTTCAGCCTTTAACTGACGAAATCTGCATTTTTCCGCGACCAATCAACGAAATTCATGACTTTTCATTTCGTCAAAAACTGCATTTTTTTAAGCGGCAAGATGAAATTCGCGATTTTTTTTTTCTTGAGAAACTTGCAAAACTCACGATTGTTTCGCAGCCGATCAACGAAATTTTCAATTTTTCCGCGCATCATCGCAAAATTTTTGATTTTCCAGTGACTTATGAAAGAACTTTGCAATTTTTTCGCCCCTGATCGATAAAGTTCGCGATTTCTTCGTGTCCGATCAACAAAATTCGCATTTTTTTCACGCGGCAAACCGAGAAAACATGCGAACTTTCCCACAGCCGATGAGTTTAATTTGCAATTTTTTCGTGCATCATCAACAAATCTGACGATTTTTTCTTAGCTGATCAATGAAATGTGCGATTTTCCGTGTATCATCGACAAAATTCGCGATTTTTTCGTGCCTGATCGACAAAACTCGCGTGTTTTCCGTGTCCGATAGGTTAAATTTACTATTTTTTTTCCGAGCGTCATGGGCAAAATTTGAGATTTTTTTCATACCTGATGAACGAAAAGTGCGATTTTTCCGCACTTGATGAATAAAATTCGCGATTTTCCCGAGCCTGATCTACAAAATTTGCGATTCTTAAGTGACAGACCAAATTTTATAAAGATAATTTTTGACAGTTCAAAACTAATAAAAAAGGATGATTGTTAAATAGCAAGTATAATTATTAACCAATATAAAAGTAAAACATTCTTTAACCCTCCAATTTATTCCAACTGTTGAAATCTGTCTATCAAAAATAAAAATGTTTATTGGTTATTGTAACAATTCATTGAATAATGCAAAACATTTCATATTTATTTTGTATCATGTCTGTACTTTACTTTCTTTTGATTAAAAAAAAAAAAAAAAAAAAAAAAAAAAAAAAAAAAAAATGTATTGGCTTTGCAGTTATTTTTCATTTTTCATGTGTACAGATTAAATTATGTTATTTTAAACTTATTATTTTTTAAATATTTCAGCAAAAAACTAGCCTTTTTCAATAAAAAATTTAAATGTGTGAATTAAGAATGCCTTAAAAAGCAAGCGCTAGAATTGATGAGTGTAGATGATGTAGAACTTGAAAATCCTCCAAAGAAACAAAAAATACATCATGAGAATGCTAATGTAGATGAACCAAAAGAGAAAATGCCAGCAAAATGTTCATCTATTTTCTGGCAATGTTTTGAGGAAATTGCGAATGAGCAAAAAGATTGTGGCACTAGTTTTAAATCTCCGCATGAAGAATTTGTACAAAAAGAGATACAGGCTTTCTTAACATAAGACTTATGTAAAACTGGCACTCCATTTGCATGGTGGGGGAAAAAAAAAAAAAAAAAAAAAACTTTTTGATTATGTGCAATTTTGCAAAAAACTTATGTGCACCTTCAACAACAGCTTATTCTGAACGTATATTTTCAGAAGCAGGCCAAATTTATTGTAGTAAAAGAAATGCCCTGTCTATTGATAATGTAGAACGTTTGGTGTTTTTGCACCATAATTTGAAATATAATAAATTTAATTATTAATTTTTGTTGCATTTATTTTATTTTCAATTTCTTTATCCAAAATAATAGTCTTTTCTGTTTTCCTATATATCAAAAAATATTTTTATTTGTATAAATGCGAAATTTTATGAGGGTTTTTGTTCTTAACTTTTTCTATATTTTGCAGACATATTGTTAAATACAAAGTAAATAGTTTTATGAAATACTACACATATTATGCATTGATATTCGAATAACATTTTACAGATCAGTTATAAATTCATATGCTTAAAAAATGAAATTGTTATAACTACTCGGTATTGGCCGAGTACCGAGTATTTACCGAGTACTCGGTAGGACTCTATTAAGTAAAACGAATTATTTAATCTAACTCACCTTATCTATTTACAGATTTCCTATCATCATAGCAAAATAATATTTGGTTGAAATATTCTCGCAGTGTTAGAAAGTGTTTCATAATCTATTCCTGGCGTATACATTATTTTTTCTTGCCTAAACATTGTTATAAGAAATCTAAATACAAATTCTTGTCGCAAATCAGCTGTTCACTTGAGTCTGTTAATCAACTGCTCGTTATCGCATTTATTATTTCAACTTCAATGACGCATTTCCTTGATCATATGTAAACACTGTCTGCCACCAACGTTGTATCGAATTAAAGATCAAAATAAAGATTTTGATGAGGTTTCTTCTTTAACTCTTTCGGGTTACATGGGTTAAAAATTGACCCACTTTTTGCTAATCTATTTATACGTTGAGAATTTTTTTATCCGCTTTAAAAACTTGAAATTCCCTTATTATGCCATAAACCGTTTTATATTTTGCTTTCGTTTGCAATAAATTCCAGTTGCAAAATGTCCCCCTCCCTCCAAAAAAAATAAATGAAAAGAATTAAAAAAATAAAAAATCTAATCTTTTAATCCTTAGTTTACCAGATGAGTCCATTGGATTCGTCTGGTAGGCAGAGATTAAAATGTTATATTTAAGGTAATTTTAAAGAAAATACTTTTTTTTCCGTGCAAAACTTTCTCACTTATTTTCGGACTCATTTTTATACACATAGCAGTATTATGAAATTTGCAGGCAATTTGTTTTGCTTTTCGTTTAATTTATAAAATATAAATCATACATATTTACACATGCATGTTAATAAATGTTACCAATATATATTTAAAGTTACACAATTTACATATATGATTCAAAGATAAAATTTTAGGTTACAGAAAAATCCTTATTACACAAAATGCATGGAAAACTACAAATCATATGTCAAAAAGTGATTCAGCCTTTAGTTTTTTAGTTAAAATAAAAAAAAAAAAAAAAAAAATCTGCAGGACATAAAAATTTTAAATTTGAAAACAAACTCAGAAGATGTTAACTTTTGTTTTATTTACGAGCTGGTTCAGAAAAGCCAGTTTATCATTTCCAAATGCACTCAACCAAAGGCAGAAAACATTTGCTTTACTGAAACAGATGGAGCTATTGCAGAAAAAAAATCTAGTTAATCATGAATTCTACAAGATTTTTAGTATCGGCCTTTTTCGATAACTTAACGAATACCTTACCCTCCATCATTCTAAAAAGTTGATATCCACTATATATCGCGATTTCTTAGAATTCAACTAAATTTTTTGTGTATGTTTTTTTTTTTTTTTTTTTTGGGGGGGGGGGGGGGGGTATGGCGAGTAGATCCTTCCTGAATTTTAAAAAAAATCTGCCTATCGTTCTACTGGTTATCGAATGGTGCAGATACAGAAACTCATTTTTACTCAGATTAATTATGACTGAAGCAGAAATTTAACATGAAAATCATATTTGGTATAGTATTGAATTAATAATATTAACCCATTAGCATGTGTAAGTAAATTTTGAAATATTAAAATGTACATATGAGATAGAAGAAAGTGAAGAAAGTTTTGGGATGTATAAGATTTTCAAATGTTGCATCACTTGTGAACTTTAATTAGTTCATTTTTTGTAAGGATAAGCTTGAAAATAAAATCAATTTGTTTGTATTTTTAAAAAAGGTAAAAGTTTGTATAAAAAAATGTCACTAAAAACTTTTATGCTAATATGTAGTTCAATGTAGAATTTCTCTTTAATACTGTTATTTAACAAAAAAAAAAAGAAAATCTGCTGTACGGCATTTTTAGATGACATTATATGCCACCTAAGGGGAGAAAACAAAAATTTTTATTCATTTACTTATTTTTTATTGCGTTTTTACTTCAAATGCCGCCGAATAAAAATTAATTTTTCTCATTGGAGATTTGTCTCAATAATTTGAAACTAGATGGCGATAAGTGTCCCAATTCTGAACACTGTTCATATGTCTCCCAACTTACATTCGAAAGATGGCGCTGCTGTTGACATCAGCAAATGGTTAAAAATAAACGTAGAAATAATTTAATATATTAAGGAAAATATATTAACGCCTATATTCTTCGCCAAAACATAACGAGACTGTTTAAAAGCAAGCTAAAAAATCGCTCAGCTGTTTTTTTTTTTTTTTTCACTTATTTAATTCTAAAAAAGTTTATCGTAACCTTCCAATTTCTTTTCCTTGTGATTTGTTAATTAAAATAAAATCAACGGCTGCAAGGTTGGCCATGTTCCGACACGTTTCTGAATTCATTTTTGTTTGATAACGAATAGAAATGTCTGATGTTCTTATTCAGAAACCTTACAATTAGATTTTTTTCCCCATCTTCACGGAAGATTTTCCAGAGAATGTTGTCAAAGTTGGCATTTTAAAACAATATCTGGGCGTGACATCGCAGAGAGAAGGAAAAAAACCGCTGTCGTGAAAAAACAATGGCTAATAATTCAGTGTAATTCATTTAAATGATGAAAAAGAATTTTAAAAAAAATTCAACAATCATGCTTACTCAAGTGCCCTGCTTTTACGTCTGTATGTCAGAAAAATCGCATTTGTTGAGCGAGGAAAAATATATGTTTAATCGTCTTAAATATATCTTTAAAAAAATTATTATATAATATTTTTCTGTAAAGACATTAACACTTTTCAGGGAATGCTGTCAAAATTTGCATTTTGAAATGACTTTCCGGATGCAACGAAGCCGAGAAAGAAAAACAGTTGCCATGAGACAATAATCACTTATAACCAGGGATGTAGTCGTAAAATAAACAGAAAGTATACTCTCTAAGCAGAGGGTATACGCTCAAGACAAAGAGTATACCCTACAGTGTATATATTATAGCTTTCTTCAGAAACAGAGGGTATACTGTGTTTCTTGAAAAAAATCCAGAAGGTATACGGCGTATACCCGCGTGTACCCTCCAGTGCATCCCTACTTATAACTCTAGGTCAAATTGGAGAAAGAAAAAAAAACCTTCCTCTTTTTCAAAAAAAAAAAAAAAAAGGTGTGTGTGTGTGCGGGGGGGGGGGGGGTTGTTAACATTCTGATGCATTGACAGACTCATTTTCCGAGTAAAATAGATTTTTTTTGTTTTCCTATGAATTCAATATGGTTTGAATTATTGATGATTTCAATTCGTTGGCTATAATTCCGCATTTGTCAAAACGCCACTTTAATTTCATATTCTGAAAAGATTAGCGGGAATGAATGAGCTATATGTAGTCGGTTAAAATTAGATTTGGGTTTAACTTGATATAACAATAAATTCTCACTGTATTATATTGCTATAAAGCATTTTTTATTTTATAACAATGTTATTTACAGGAAAATCAATATTAAATCTATGTACATATTTACTACGCAATGAAAGAGCATCCTTCTAAATCCTTCCAATTTTTATCGGATTCTAATACGTTGAATAATATATCTCTACTCTTAATTTAAAAAGAAAAAAAAATCCTTTTTATTTCGGAAGTTATTTTTTTCGCCACTTTTGGCAACATTCTTTCATTTGGTGCCAAGCATGCGTTTGGCACTGGTAATTTTGAAGGTCTGTTTTCTCGCCAAATATTGGCGATATTTCGCTGAGTTTTTCAAAGTTTGACGAAATGTTGTCAACTTTGACTTCGTTTAACTGTTCAGCAACTTGATAACTGTTTTAATCTTCTTTCTCGCTGCAATATTTTTTAGCCTCCGATGCTATTTCTTTCAGACAAGCTAAAAAGTGTCGTGTCGAAAATTGTGGCCCACTTTTACTTACCTATCATACGTAGTATAGGAAATATCTGCAGGATAAGTTACTTCCATTTTACTTCGAAATTTATCATCTCTTACATCATAAATCACATCATATAATATTTCATTTTTATCGCAACTCTAGCTTTGTTTACTTAATTCACTTAATTCTAAACTATTTTAATAACATCTCTTTCTCACCGGCCGCTATAAAATTCATTACTAACATTTTGTGTCGAAAGCTTATTTGATAAGATATAATTTCATGGTTCTCCCTTCGCTATCTCTCGTTTATCATCCGCTAAGGATAAGATGTATCATTCATTACTGCTTGAACTTCGACTTATTCGCAACGCTTCTTGGAGATTTCTGAAGTAGAACATCTTAACCTCCAAAATATTACATTTCACTTCGCTAAGTAAACTGCTGATTCTTCTTATCGGATTAGTTCTCCTTTCGAATGAGTTTTTTGATATCGTACCTCTTTTCATTATCGTGTAATTTTTTTTCCCTTGTGAATGAAATTAAGATAGTTCTCAAATTCTCTGCTCCACACACCTGAAACTTTTTTACATAGTTTTGAACATAAATGTATAAAATTTGCAGGTTCATGAGAAGATTCTGATATCAGCAGTATCTGAATATGGTGGTTGCCCAAGTTTTCTGGGATTTTCCGTTTTTGTACTTTTCAATTACTGATGAACCACGTTTGATAGGAACCTGAAGCGAACTGCGCATGACCAGAAAAGGCTAGTCTATGTCGAAAATAGGGAAGTCCGTATCATCTCGGGAGGGATGTGTTTACTTATTAAAACATCACGGATATGTCATTTTTCCCCCCTGAAAATACCTATTTATTTTTGTCATTCAATCATATATTCTTTAATATTATATTGGAATACTATCATATTAAAATAAGTTATAAAAAAAATGTAGTAAAAATATTATTTAAAGATATGTAACAATAAAAATACATTTATTAATAGTAAAAAAAAAAAAAAAAAAAAAAAAAACGAATTATAACATTTTTTGCAAATAATTTGCAACGATCTGATACTTTTTTGTCACAGATTTCTTGTCATATATGCACCATGTTGGCGCGAGTTTTTTCTGTCGCCAATTTCAACTGAACTATCCGGAAACGCAATGTGACAAGAGATATTTGCATGTCAAAATTACTAGTATATACACATGTAACTATTGAAAATGTAACTATTGAACACTGGAAAGAATATTGTTCACAATTAGTGTATGTGAAAACTTCTTTTTCAAATACAGTAACACACACACACATATATATATATATATTAGTTATTTTCTATTATTTTAAAACGAAAATAATTATAAATAAAAGTTTAATTAATAATTATAGAAAAAAAATAATTTACATCACTGTAAAAAAGAAAATCATAGTCGATAAACAATTTATTAACAGATCAACAACTATAGCCAGGTTTCGATGTGAGTAATAAAATTGCTATTTAGTTGCAATCGCGCCAATGTGATGCGTATATGACATCCATGCCTATCATTATTCATTGGATTTTTTTATTAAATGGATTGTAGACAAGCGAAGAGACACATACTCTGTTCTGGTTGGCGCGATTGGCGAAAAAATTGAAATTGGTGACAAAAAGATATTTTAGCAACTTATTAGATTTCTCAAGATGGTGGATAAACAATATTTTAAAGTAATTTATAAAAATTTATTTATTTAATAAACGGGTACTACTCTGTTATCCCGTCGACTAAAATACTATCGCCAAATTATAAGATTAAATGCCAATAATGGGTGATGGTGAATGTCAATTCAATGACATTAAATACGCACTTGTTTAAAACGTCATTGATTTTTATTTTGACTTTTTTTTGTATTTTTATTAATATTCTACTAATTATTTGTTTTTTTATTATTTAAAATAGAAATTACGTCAATATGTATAATTTTTGGCTATTAATTTGGCGATTTGTATAATTTAGCGAAATCGGTCGACGGGATAACTAAGTAGTACCTTATATTATTTTTATAATTTTATATATTTATTAAATATGTCAAATTTAAACAAAATCTATAAAATTTTCCAAAAAAATATGCTAAATGGATAAAAATACATAAAAAACAAATTGATAAATTTCCTTCTAGTAGTAAAAAAAGCAACCCCAAAGGCTGGAGACTGCAACCATGTCGATTCATTTAATGCCAAAAAAAATCTGCCATAAAAAACCAGAACAGGATATGGAACTCTTCCCGTAGACAATTATGAATCACTGGATTCAGATGATAAATCCCAATCAGAATCCGTTTCATAAAGATTTATTTCAAGTGTTCACACATTTCTTCAATTATGCCATCATTTTTCCAATAAATAGATTCTAACGATGCTACATGTGAACAATATTCTTTCCAGTGTTCAACAGTAACATTTTCAATGGCTTCATGTGTATATGCAAATAATTTTGACATGCAAATTTCTCCTGTCACATTCTGTTTCCGGATTGATTTCTGCCCAAACATATTCTATAGCATTAATATCAGTTTTCACTCAGAATAAAAAATTCAAAACAATATTTAAGACCATTGCCTTGGTTACGTGAAAAATATTTCGGCCGCTTTCGCCGGGCTATCTTCCCTATTGAGTGAATGGATTCGGCCTGGCATTTTGCCATCTGGGGCCACTTGCAAGCACGGTACATCAGTATCTATATTATAAAGGCCAAACGTATCTGTGCGTAACGCATACATCATTTTGCGCATGGCAACACTTTCAAATTTTAAATGAATTTCGGTATTGCAATTTTTGCTACTAAAATATTTTAAACTTCTTAATGTCGCCCATTTTCAATTTTTACACCATCGTGTAGGAAAAAAAATGTACTTTTAAATGAAATTTGTTTGAAAGCTGTATCTTAATTTGTTTTTGAAATATTAATTTTTTTTTTTTTGTAGCTTTTAATACCTCTTTTCTAATCGTGGCAACAGGAGTACTCCATTTCTATTTAAAGCAAAGGAAAAAAGGGAAAAAATTGAGTGATGTATCTTTATGTTGCCATTTTTTCATTAAAAGGGAAAAAAATAGAAATATCTTCTGTTATTAAACCCGGTGAATTTTGACTTCATTTACAAAATTTGATTTACACGTAAAAGAATATCAACAATTTAATATATATTTCAGCTAGTAGCATTGAGACTTCAAGTTTTGAATCAAAATTATGAAATTAAAATGCCAATTTTTTTTAAACGTGAATACAGATGTGAAATGTACATTTGTAAATTTTGATATGGCGAAAATGATGCCGGGTTTAGATTTCACGGGGGAAAAAATCTATGATTGAGTCAAAGTTGAATAAATTTTGCTTTTTATCATTAGAATAATAGCATAAGAACCTTAATTGATAACTTGATCATAATATTAAAAGCAGTCCGAAAAAATATTTCCGGATAATCGAGGTTACTGATATTCTATAGACTTCTTTTCATTATTACATACTAAGTACACACCAAATTTCAAATGTCTATCTCAATTTGTTCGGGAGATAGAGCGTTTACAGACAAACGGACGTTTTTTTTTTTTTTTTTTTTTTTTTTTTTTTTTTTTTTTTTTTTTCCAAAACGATTTTAAGACTTACCCTATACTACGTATGATGGGTAAGTAAAAATGGAAAATGCCATTCAATTAATAATTGCTTCAATAGTTGGATCTGGTACTTTTATGCATTTACGTTTAAATATGAGTCTGTAAACATCATCTGTTTAAAAATGAGTCAGAAAAAATTTGCTGATATTGAGGGGAAAAAAAATGTGAGAAACGCCTTTGTCAGTTAATAACAATGAAACTTATTTTTTTAAACAGCTATTTTTAATTTGAATAAAAAATAATTCTGAGAGCTATGCAATATCTTCATATGCATGTAAAAGTTAATTTTAAGGAAATACAATCTAAAAATGTGATAAATCTTAGAACATAGTCAGAATCAAGCTATATTGCATAAAATTCGCTTATAGTGCGTACGGTTGCAACGAGAATCCCGGTTTTAATGTGCGAAAAAAAAGTATATACATTGTTTAACATACTTTGGAGACGATACGTATGGATCTGTTTAGGAAGAATTTGGATCCTTTA
Organism: Maratus speculifer; assembly: GCA_964019185.1. Classification (NCBI taxonomy): domain Eukaryota; kingdom Metazoa; phylum Arthropoda; class Arachnida; order Araneae; family Salticidae; genus Maratus; species Maratus speculifer. The sequence goes on from OZ025290.1 coordinate 82,953,563, forward strand.
AAAGATTCTTCACAAAATTATTCACCTCAAAACAGGATCCTACACCAAACTTTTAACCTTAAAAAAGGAAGTTTCATAAAACTCTTTGTGTTAAAAATAAGCCTTACACAAAATTTTTCCAGCTCTAAACTGAAACTTTCACCAATTTAATCATTTAAAAGTAAAATCTGACCTGTCATTTTTACCTGTATAAAGAAAATATCTGTATTTTACATATTTATATCTTCATTAATACATATAGTACATATATCAAAGAACCTGAATATAACTATCTTTACAAATTCACAAAATTAGGTCTGTATTTTTTTCACAAATGATGAAAAACTTCACAATTTCTCAAAAAAGGACTCTGAGAGAAAGTTCGTGACAAGTTTCCTGATACGGCTTCAGCTCGAGTTCGGGTTAAAGGAAATAATATTTGGGATAACAAGAATGTGCCCCAAGTTTCTATTGATTTACATTCTTTCAAAAATCGGTTTGAAAGGATGTTGAATTGTTATTATTACTGATGAGGTATGCAGAGCAATAATTTATCTTATTTCAGACGCCGCTGCACAATCAGTGTTAGTAACAAAAAGAAGTTGTATAATACCCCTTGTTTATCCCTGCTTTTTGTTTGAAGTCCTTCTCCAGAATTACTGAAAAACTTTGTTATAGTTGTACACTGATATTTTAAAAGTATGAGAATTGTGACTTTTGCAGATTTCTGTCATTGATTAGGAATAAATAACAAATTTGCTTTTTTAAGCAGATTGTCCAGGACATGAAAATAGGAAAACGCCGTTCTGATGGGAGTATTTTATATAAAGAGTCTACTTCAATTACCTGAAAAGACTCGCTCACTATTGCTAATCATATAGAAAAAAAATATTTCATTTGCATTTTAATATTTTTAAATTTTTTTTCATCTGATGGCTGAACTTCTATATATTATCCCTCTTTTACTTTTTCGATTTTGTTTTCTTTACAAGGTTTTTTTTTTTTTTTTTTTTTTTTTTTTTTAAGAGGGAAGGTTTCACTTTAGAAACCGCTTCTGAAAATAAAAGTGCCCTCAATAAAAAAAATATTTGCAAACAAATAAATATTGTAAAAGTAAAACACGCCCTTTATACAGATCGATCTCAGCTAGCCAATGGAAAAAGAAATTTTCAAAAAAATACTGAAATGCAAGCGAGATATCTTCCGTAGGCTTAGCATTTCTGAGTGGGTCTTTTCAGATAATTGAAGTATTCTCTTAATATTTATTCTATGTGAGAAAATATTTTATATTAAGAAAATGAATTATGAAATAGTGATTAAAATTTATTAACAATTTTCAACTGCTTTACTTTCGGCACTAGGGCTCGGTTTTTCAATAATCACCCTCGGGTCTATTCAGACTTTTCTCACAGGACCCTGTTTTTGTGAAATTGTTAAGTGTTTCTTATATTTGGAAGAATTAGTCATAATTTTGTGAATTTTAAATTATCAATGTATTCATATTCTACTCTTCTATACATTAAAAAAACCTAAGTAATATGTACTTTGGCAAGTTTAACTGTTTATTTAGAAGAGATATTTTTTTAATGATTAAATTTGTAAAAAATCGATTTGAAGGTGGAAAAATTCTGTGAAAGGTCTAATAAATAATTTTGTGAAGGGTCCTGTTTTTGGATAAAATTTTTTGTGAAGGATCCTGTTTTAAGATAAATTATTTTGTGAAGAGTCCTTTAAAGGGCCTAAAATTTTCCTAAACATATCCCTGCTCGGGTTCCAGAAAAAAAAGGAGCCCGAATTTATCTCTATCATACATGAGTACTAGAGATGAGACAGGCTCAACTCCAGGAGGAGAATGAGAACATACATATGTTATCTGTAAAACAGTCATTTTATCTCTACCCATTTAATATGGCGATGTTTGTATTGATGAATGCTCTGAAGGACAGTCTGCTTCAATTTATCTATTTAAAATTACTTCCGATTGCCCCACCAATTTATGAGTAATAAATCAATTACAGATGGGAGTTTTCTTTGTTATCATTTCCTGTGTATTCTCCCTTTTTCAGAGCTTATCGGTTAGAAAACACAAAATCCCTCATTTCTCAGTAAAGCTGCTGACATATCTCCTCTAGTGTTTATTCAATTCACATTCACGAACAATCAGTTGAAGGGATTTTAAAAACAGATATTGACAGATATGTTTGCTATAACCTCATTGCATTTTGGGCCTTTCTTATTTGGACAAGTAGAATTTACAACTGGTAAATGGGATGAACGCCAAAAACTCAGTACATTTAGCGTTTTTAGTCTTAGAATGATCCCGAAGTGTTATCAATGTTTCATTTTACCTATCGCATTTTTTTTTTTTCGTAAATTTTTTGCGAAGTTTAATTATGTTATAATTTTTTTCTCCGAACTTGCATAGCTCTTTCCCATCAAGCCAACTCACTAAAAGCATTAAGTATACCAGTAGCTGTTACTATTTCAGTTTCATTCTATAAATTTTTCTTTCAAATATTTTATCCTTGCTTCAATAAAATTGCTTTTATCATTGAATTTTTGTGAGGTACGTTGTGTACTGCTTGAAGCGCTGGTATGGTGTATTTTCTTCTACTGAAAATAATCGCGCTGTTAAAAATGAATATTTTCGCACACAGTAGTTTTGAAACCATCTCAATTTTGAATAAAACTGTAATATGTGGTGGCATAATATTTAATACTAAAAATTAAAATAAATAAATTTTGTAGAACAACCTATTTTACTAAAATTTGATATTTTTTAGATGAACTTTTTTAAAAATCTCTACTACTATTCTTCAAATATGAATATTTTGGCTTCGATTTTTCCTCCACGCTTATCATAGAAGGCGGCAGCCTTCAAGTGACGCAGCTTTAAACCTACCATCGTCATAACGGTAGATGCGGAACTTCATATATACAGCTAACTCAACATCAAAGAAAATCGGAAAAGCCGTCTTCTAATAACTCAGCAAATATTGGTCAGAATGGTCCAATTTTTTTAATATAGTCTTATATTCCCAGTCTAATCCTATCCTATAATTTTTACATTTCTACGTGCCGTATATTTTTAGATCTCGATAACCATTTTAAAACTGTAATCGATGGTGTTTGTTCCTGATAATGAGATCTAGGAAACGGGCTGGGAGATTTTATTAAAACTTATATATAATATGAATCTCTTTAAGATAGAGGTAATAAGACTTGCCTTGTTTCTAGGAAAACTCTTGTTTGTTATATATTGGTCTTGGAAAATTGGACTATATTAGCTCGCGGATTACATGTTATTCTATGGGTTAGCAGACGGAGACTGAGTGAAAAACCTTATGTACTTATGGTCACAGTTAAAACACCCGAATCGAAGCAATAAATGTTTTTTAAACTACAAAAACATCTTATCATGTGCTTTAAAACATTCAATAAATATATACTAAATCAAATTTCTATTTATTTTGCCTTTATTTTTCGTAAGAAGAAAATATTACGTTTCTTACATTGGATATTTTTGCATTTTGTGTAAAAAATATTTTGAATCCTTTTTTAAAATAGGAAAATATTTTTTAATTATACATATTCAATATACTTTCGACTTATGATTTTTTTTTAAGTTTTCAAACAAAAATTATTTTAAATTATTTGTTGTTGGAAAGTCATGTATTCATACGCCTAGGGGCGCCACTTGTCTAGTTTTGTTTTGAATCCGAACCCGAACGCGGCACGTTACACGGAGCATTTTTCATTCAGGTAGTAATATTCTTACATAATGTCCATTAAATTGATATAGAAAATGCACGAATTAAAAAATATAAACCAGACAAGATAGAATCATTAAGTAATTTTCAGGTTTTAATAATCCACATGTTGTTTCTTGTTACGCCAATTGAATCTCGCAATGTCAATATACAACGAATAAGCTCTGCAATAAAGTTAACCGGAGAATCTTGCAATGGATTAGTAATTAATACAGAATGTGTAACTTTGCAATAAAGTTTTTTGCTTGTATTTTTGAAGACTTATGGATTACAGTGTGGAGGCAGGATATATTCAAAATTTTACGAGAATGCCAGTTTTTTTGCTTGTATTTTTGAAGACTTATGGATTACAGTGTGGAGGCAGGATATATTCAAAATTTTACGAGAATGCCAGTTAAAAATCTGGACTGCATTTTGTTTTGTTGTCAGTAATTTTGGGTGAAATGCAGTTTATTCTCCTTCGCCAAGGAACTTTTTATGTGTATTGTTTGATAAACAAAAAATATATAGAGGTAAAATTGTTTATTTTTTTAATTTTTTCGCTGCTTGAGCAAAGAATAGGTTTGCATTAATCATAATTAATAAACGGAAACTTACTGGCTTGCTTAAAGTATTGTTTTTAAATACAGGGTACAAAATACATGAATTTTCTTAAATCCCAGTTTATTTTATTAAAATTTGTCATTTCATGAAAATAAAATTATTGCATATCTGTTATCTTTGAGTTTAAGTGTTAAAACACTTTTCAATGTTTGCATTTTAGCATGTTTTGCAGATAATACATTTTGTGAATTTCACAGAGTTGACTGTATTATACTCTATTATAAGCATTCATTATTATTTCTAGTACATTATTACATTCAAATTACTCTTTTTAAAAATGTAAACAAAAGATGAGCACATATTTGTGCAATGTCTGGTCCCAACAATGGAAATTGTAAAGTACACACTCTTGATGGACTTTACAATTTCTATATATTGCTTGTTTTAAACTTAAGTGAAATGTTGGCTAAAACATTTTCAGTTTCAAAAATTATTTCAATTTGAAATATTTTAGTAATCGCTACTACTGTTATTCCGTCGACCAATTTCGCCAAATTATACATAATCACATATTTTTTTTTTTTAAATAATGAAAAAACAAATAATTAGTAAAATATTAATAAAAAGTCGAAATAAAAATCAATGAAATTTTAAATATACAAATTGTATTTAATGTCATTGAATGTGACATTCACAATCATCCATTATTGGAATTTAATCTTATAGTTTGGCGATAATTTTTTGGTCGACGGGATAACCTAGTAGTACCTAGTAATCTATAAAGCTAACAAGTAACATTTATACAACATTTCATTAACTCGATTCTTCTTAAGTAAATTTGAATAAGCGACGGCAAAAATCAATTGCAAGATTCTCTGGTTAACTTTATTGCAGACTTTATTCTTTGTATATTAAGACATTGCAAGATTGTATTGGCATAACAAGAAACATCCATGTGGATTATTAAAATCATGAAATATACGTAATGATTCTATCATGTCTGTTCAATGGTTTTCAATTTGTGCATTTTCTTTATCAATTCTATTCTAAATAAATTCTACCTGAATGAAAAATGCTAATAACGCGTTCTGATTAAAAAAAAAAACTAGACAAGTGGCGCCTTCTTAATATGGAATATAATATAGAATGTATGAAAACTTATGAATTAGAGGAGGGAGGCAGGGTATATTCAAAATTTTATGAGAATGCCAGGTAAAAATCCCGTATTGTACTTTTTTTTGGTTTGTTGTCAAACTTTTTTCTCATGTCTATGAATAAATTACTCCTTGCACCAACATAAGATTTTGTTGTCAGTGGCACAGCCAAGGGGGTGTTTTTGTGAACTACATCCATGAATCGCTAAAAAAAAAAAGCAAATTGCATAAAAAATGGGAATTACGTCCACAAATTGCTTAATGTGAATTACGTCCATGAATCATGTAAAAAAGCGAGAATTATATTCATAAATTGTATGAAAAATGCAAATTACGTCTATCAATCGTGTAGTAAAACATAAATTATGTTCATAAATCGCTCAAAAAACACGAATTTTGGCAGCAAAAAGCTGAAACGGAAATTACCTATATAAAACTCATAAAAATAGCGACTTGCATTCATAAATTCATAAAAATGTGAATTACGTTCATGAATCACTCAAAAAACGCAAATTACATCCATGAATTGCATAAAAACGTGAATTATGTTCATAAATCACTCAAAAAATGGGAATCACTTCCATGAATTGTGCAAAATAACACGAATAACGTTCAGAAATTGCAAAAAATGCGAATTACGTCCAAGAATTGGTAAAAAAAAGCGAATTACATTCATAAATCCTATAAAAACACAAATAATGTCAATAAATCGATCAAAAAACGCAAATTTCGTCGATAAAAAGCTCAAAAGATGCATATTATGCCTACGAATCACATAAGTATAGCAAATTATGTCCATAAATCATGTAAAATGTAAATTACATTCATTAATCGCATAAAAATTGCTAAATTATGTCCATGAATCACTCAAAAAAAGCAAATTGCATAAAAAACATGAATTGGGTCCACAAATCGCTCAAAACTTGAATTACGTCCATGAATTGTTTAAAAAAGTGAGAATTACGTTCAGAAATTGTATGAAAAACACAAATTGTGTCTATGAATCGTGTAGTAAAATGGGAATTATGTTCATAAATTGCTCAAAAAACACGAATTTTGGCAGCAGAAAGCTGAAGCGTAAATTAAGTTCATAAATCACTCAAAAAATGCGAATCACTTCCATGAATCGTGCAAAAAAATACTAATAACATTCATAAATTACAAAAAATGCGAATTAGGTCCAGCAATTGGTAAAAAAAGCGAATTACATTCATAAATCCTATAAAAACACAAATAACGTCAATAAATCGATCAAAGAACGCAAATTTCGTCGACAGAAAGCTCAAAAAATGCAAATTACGTCTACGAATTGCATAAATATAGCAAATTACATCCATGAATCATGTAAAATGTAAATTACATTCATTAATCGCATAAAAATTGTTAATTATGTCCATGAATCGCTCAAAAAAAGCGAATTGCATAAAAAACATGAATTGGGTCCACAAATCGCTCAAAACGTGAATTACGTCCTTGAATTGTTTAAAAAAGTAAGAATTATGTTCAGAAATTGTATGAAAAACACAAATTGTGTCTATGAATCGTGTAGTAAAATGGGAATTATGTTCATAAATTGCTCAAAAAACATGAATTTTGGCAGCAGAAAGCTGAAATGCAAATTACGTCTATAAATCGCATAAAAATAGCAAATAGTGTTTTGCATTCATGAATTGCATAAAAAACGCGAATTACATTCATGAATCGCTCAAAAAACACATTACGTCCATGAATACATGAATTACATTCATAAATCACTCAAAAAATGCGAATCACTTCCATGAATCGTGCAAAAAAACACTAAGGACGTTCATAAATTACAAAAAATGCGAATTACGTCCAAGAATTGGTGAAAAAAAGCAAATTACAATCATAAATCCTATAAAAACACAAATAACGTCAATAAATCGATCAAAAAACGCAAATTTCGTCGATAGAAAGCTCAAAAGATGCAAATTATGTCTATGAATCGCATAAGTATAACAAATTATGTCCATAAATCATGTAAAATGTAAATTACATTCATTAATTGCATAAAAATTGCGAATTATGTCCATGAATCGCTCAAAAAAAGCAAATTGCATAAAAAACATGAATTGGGTCCACAAATCGCTCAAAACATGAATTACGTCCATGAATTGTTTAAAAAAGTGAGAATTACGTTCAGAAATTGTATGAAAAACACAAATTATGTCTATGAATCGTGTAGTAAAATGGGAATTATGTTCATAAATCGCTCAAAAGACACGAATTTTGGCAGCAGAAAGCTAAAATGCAAATTACGTCTAAAAATCGCATAAAAATAGGGAATAGCATTTTGCATTCATGATTTGCATAAAAAACGCGAATTACATTCATGAATCGCTCAAAAAATGCAAATTACGTCCATGAATTGCATAAAAATATGAATTATGTTCATAAATCACTCAAAAAATGCAAATCACTTCCATGAATCATGCAAAAAAACACGAATAACATTCATAAATTGCAAAAAATGCGAATTACGTCCAAGAGTTGTGTAAAAAAAGCAAATTACCTTCATAAATCCTATAAAAACACAAATAACGTCAATAAATTGATCAAAAAACACAAATTTTGTCGACAGAAAGCTGAAAAAACGTAAATTATGTCTATGAATTGCATAAAAATAGCAAATTATGTCCATAAATAATGTAAAATGTAAAGTGCATTCATTAATCGCATAAAAATTGCGAATTATGTTTATAAATTGCTCAAAAATGCAAATTACATTCATAAATCGCATAAAAAACACGAATGATGACCATGAATTGCGCAAAAAATGCGAATTACACCCAACATTAAATTAATTTGCAGAAAGTTTTTGGTTTTATACAAGTCTGCCAACAAGAACCTACATGTTATCCTGAAACCCATTCTAAACCAACAAAAATTTAATGGAAAGATAAATTTGTCCAAGAAAGACAAAATAATTTCCATTGACATACATTGACCAGAATCGAAAAATTCCTATTGAAATCTATCCTATACACTCCAAAACCAGAAAGAAAAAAATCCCTCCAAGAGTAACTCAATCTATCTGCTGCAAAATAAAATACATTGAAATGCAACTGAACAAGAACCTGAAAATTACATTTGAAATCAAACCGAAACCAGATTCAACCCCCTCCCCCCCCCCCCAAAAAAAAAAAAAAAAAATCCAACCATATCTTGATTTGGGAAAGAAAACTTAATTTCCATAGATACGCGTGGTCAGAAATCTGAAAATTCCAATTAGTCTATGGGTTAGCAAACCTTAAATCGATCTGAAAAAAAAAAAAAAAAAAAATTCTGACAATACACACTGACAAGCAGAGTTGTATAATATAGACGCACGCCATGTGCAGAAAATTTTATGAAGAAACAATTTTTATTTATTTATTTCGACAAAGAATTGCGTAAAAAAAAAAGGGTATCTCAACAAAGAATCATGTAAAAAAACTAGGGATGCACCGAATATTCGGTATCTATTCGGTATTCGGCCATGTTACCGAATATTCGGTTAGGCCGAATATGAAACTATTCGGCCTGCCGAATATTCGGTATGGCCGAATATCAAAGTATTCGGCCGAATCCAATACTTAATAAAACCTTTTCGCTATTTCTACTTTTAACTGTCAATTTTTTAATTTATATTTAAAATAATTAGAAACAAAATCATTTTTAAATAAAATAGAATGTTTTTACATTATTTATTTGCTGTCTGTAAAGTATAACTTAAGAAAATTAACCATGAGAAGGATTAAAATGGTGATTTATTAGGATTCTCCTAAGGAATAAATTATGTGCTGATACAAGTTTCTAAATTTTGTTTAGTAAATAATCTGTTTTTTGCTTTTCCCCAAATAAAAGTCCTTTATAAGAAAAAAAAACCGTTTTAGATAGTAATAGCTATCAAGGCAGACAATTTTTGTTCATGAAACCATAATCAACTTATTGAGTCATAAGTACATTGTATTTCATTTCAGTCTAGGTCATAACTTGTGTGTTTGTTTATTACATTAACATTAAATAAGATAATATATTTTCAACTCCCATGCTTTGATTTCTGTAAAATATGATATGATGGGAAGGGTGGAAAATACCACCATTCATAAGAAAAGAACTATGAGCCAAACATACTTTTATTCAGAATTAAGTTGAAAGTATTTGTATTTTATATTGAAAAAAATCTGCCTTGAGTTATTTTAAAAGGACAATTATCAGACTATAAAATTTTTCTTCAACCATTTTTTCATTATTTGATTTTAAAATGCTTGTTTTGATTCGTAGAAAATTTTTTTAACTTTCATAATTGTGCTTCTTAAATAACTCAAGGCAGATTCTTTTCAATACTAAATGTTCTTATAAAAAGCACATGTTTATCAAAATGTAAGTTTCTTTTATTAAATGTTATGTAAAACTGTTTTAAAAAGTAACATTTTAATACCTTTAAATTTTGAAATATAAAAAGTATTTGGAAAGCCGAATATTCGGTATTCGGCCAAAATCACTATTCGGTGCATCCCTAAAAAAAACCCAACATTTCGACAAAATACCACGCGAAAAACGTGAATTCCGTGCAAAGACCGCAATAAAAACATTAATTCAATCCATGAATCGCATAAAAAATACGAATTCCATGCATGAATCGCATAAAAATGTGAATTACATGCATGAATCGCATAAAAAGTGTGAACTACATCCATGAATCGCTAAAAAAAAAAAGCAAATTGCATAAAAAATGGGAATTACGTCCAGAAATTGCTTAAAATGTGAATTACGTCCATGAATCATGTAAAAAAGCGAGAATTATATTCATAAATTGTATGAAAAACGCAAATTACGTCTATGAATCGTATAGTAAAACATGAATTATGTTCATAAATCGCTCAAAAAACACGAATTTTGGCGGCAGAAATCTGAAACGGAAATTACCTCTATAAAACGCATAAAAATACCGAATTGGATTCATGAATTGCATAAAAAATGTGAATTACGTTCATGAATCGCTCAAAAAACGCAAATTACATCCATGAATTGCATAAAAACGTGAATTACGTTTATAAATCACTCAAAATATGCAAAAAAACATGAATAACGTTCATAAATTGCAAAAAATGCGAATTACGTCCAAGAATTGGTAAGAAAAGCGAATTACATTCATAAATCCTATAAAAACACAAATAACGTCAATAAATCGATCAAAAAACACAAATTCTGTCGATAGAAAGCTCAAAAGGTGCAAATTATGTCTATTAATCGCATAAGTATAGCAAATTACGTCCATAAATCATGTAAAATGTAAATTACATTCATTAATCGCATAAAAATCTCGAATTATGTCCATGAATCGCTCAAAAAAAGCGAATTGCATAAAAAACGTAAATTGGGTCCACAAATTGCTCAAAACGTGAATTACATCCATGAATTGTTTAAAAAAGTGAGAATTACGTTCAGAAATTGTATGAAAAACACAAATTATGTCTATGAATCGTGTAGGAAATCGGGAATTATGTTCATAAATCGCTCAAAAAACACTAATTTTGGCAGCAGAAAGCTGAAACACAAATTATGTTCATAAATCACTCATAAATTGCGAATCACTTCCATGAATCATGCAAAAAAATACTAATAACATTCATAAATTGCAAAAAATGTGAATTAAGTCCAACAATTGGTAAAAAAAGCGAATTACATTCATAAATCCTATAAAAACACAAATAACGTCAATAAATTGATCAAAAACACAAATTTCGTCGACAGAAAGCTCAAAAAATGCAAATTATATCTACGAATTGCATAAATATAGCAAATTACATCCATGAATCATGTAAAATGTAAATTACATTCATTAATCGCATAAAAAACGCGAATTATGCCCATGAATAGTTTAAAAAACGCGAATTGGGTCCACAAATCGTCAAAACGTTAATTACGTCCATGAATTGTTTAAAAAAGTGAGAATTACGTTCAGAAATTGTATGAGAAACACAAATTATGTCTATGAATCGTGTAGTAAAACGGAAATTATGTTCATAAATCGCTCAAAAAACACGAATTTCGGCAGCAGAAAGCTGAAACGCAAATTACGTCTATAAATCGCATAAAAATAGCGAATAGTGTTTTGCATTCATGAATTGCATAAAAAACGCAAATTACATTCATGAATCACTCAAAAAACACAAATTACGTCCATGAAACGCATAAAAACGTGAATTACATTCATAAATCACTCAAAAAATGCGAATCACTTCCATGAATCGTGCAAAAAAATACTAATAACGTTCATAAATTACAAAAAATGCAAATTACGTCCAAGAATTGGTAAAAAAAGCAAATTACATTCATAAATCCTATAAAAACATAAATAACGTCAATAAATCGATTAAAAAACGCAAATTTCGTCAACAGAAAGCTGAAAAAACGCAAATTCTGTCTATGAATTGCATAAAAATAGCAAATTACGTCCATAAATCATGTAAAATGTAAATTACATTCATTAATCGCATAAAAATTGCGAATTATGTCCATAAATTGCTCAAAAATGCAAATTAAATTCATAAATCGCATAAAAAACATGAATGATGACCATGAATTGCGCAAAAAATACGAATTACACCCAACATTAAATTAATTTGCAGAAAGTTTTTGGTTTTATACAAGTCTGCCAACAAGAACCTACAAGTTATCCTGAAACCCATTCTAAACCAACAAAAATTTAATGGAAAGATAAATTTGTCCAAGAAAGACAAAATAATTTCCATTGACATACATTGACTAGAATCGAAAAATTCCTGTTGAAATCTATCCTATACAATCCAAAACCGGAAAGAAAAAAATCCCTCCAAGAGTAACTCAATCTATCTGCTGCAAAATAAAATACATTGAAATGCAACTGAACAAGAACCTGAAAATTACATTTGAAGTCAAACCGAAAGCAGATTCACCCCCCCCCCCCAAAAAAAAAAAAAAAAAATTATCCAACCATATCTCGATTTGGGAACGAAAACTTAATTTCCATATATATGCGTGATCAGAAATCTGGAAATTCCAATTAGTCTATCTTAAACCTAATCTGAACCTGAAAAAGGAAATTCCATACAACCGGAGCCCAGTATCTATACAGGACAAAATATTTTCCATTAAAGCGCAACCTGACCAGAACTTGAAAATTCCATTTGAATTGAACCTGATTGAAACCTGAAAAAAATTTCCATCGAACCTTAACCTAATCCGGAAAAGAGAAAATTATTTCTGCCGATACACACTGACAAGAGTCTGAAAGTTATCATGAAACCTAATCCAAACCCGAAAAGGAAAAAACAATGGAAACACAAGTCTGTCCAAGAAAGACCAAATAATTTCTGTCCACATACACTGACAAGAATTTCAATTGAAATCTATCCCAAACCCAGTTCAAACACTACCCCCCCCCCCCCAAAAAAAAAAAAAAAAAAAAAAATCCAATTGTAACCCAATTTATCTGCGACAAAATAATATACTTGAAATGCAACTCAACAAGAACCTGAAAATTCCATTTGAAGTCAATCCGAAACCAGATTCAATCCCCCCCCCCCCAAAAAAAAATTAATCAAATCGAGATTTTAGAAAAAAAAGAACAATTTATGTCGATATGTATTGACCAGATCATGGAAATTCCAATAGAAGTCTATCTCAAACCCAATCAGAATAACCTGAAACCCAATCTAATCCCCCCCCCCCCAAAAAAAAAAGTAAAATAAAAAAATTAGGAAATAAAAATCTGTTCAAGAAAGACAAAGTAATTTTTGTCCCCATCCACTGACCAGAATTGAAAACTAGTACTTGAAATGCAACTCTGCAAGAACCTGAAAATTCCAATTCAAGTCAAACTGAATCGAGATTCAAACCCGAAAAAAAAACAAAAACAATTATCTAACCAAATCAAGATTTTTAGAAAAAAAAATTATGTAAATACGTACAGACTAGAGCATGGAAATTTTAATAAAATCTTAAACCCGATACAAACTCCTCCCCCTCCCTTACATAACTAACAAGAAGCCTTGATGACCCCACAAAACATAACTAACAAGAACGAAGAGTCATGCATACTGCATCAATTATGATGCATTTTCTGACTCATTCTGAATATTGTAAACTTATTGTCATTCATGTACAATAATTTTACCATTCTGTGCAAAAAAACAAAGCATAATTAACGAGAGTAAAAAATTTTCCTTTAACATGTTTATATAGTACTTTCCATTTTATTCTGAATGCTTTAAACCTATCAGTTTCATCTTTGTACAGTAATCTTCCCATCCAAATCTCCCCCCCCCCCCCTGTTAGTTTATATATGTTTTGTGCAAACAGCAAAAAATAAATAAACTTAACAAGAATGAAAAGTTACACATACAGTATAGATTATGAAACACTTTCCAACACATTTTCATTATTGTAAACATATCATTTTAATCCATTTGCAGTAATTTTACCACTCTATATAAAGAACAAATCATAATTAACAAGAAAGAAAAACCTGTGTGCACCATAGATTATTAAACACTTTCCAGCATATTCTGAATATTGTAACGGATATAGTCTTAATCAATCTGCAATATTACCAACCTATACAAAGGCTGAAACATAATTAACAAGAATCATGCACGCAGCATAGATTATGAAATACTTTCCAGCACATTCTGAATATTGTATACCTGATCATTTTAATCCATCTGCAGTATATGTATCATCATGTGTAAAGAATAAACATAGTTAACTAGAATGAGAAATGATACATACAGCATAGATTATGAAATCCTTTCTTAGAAATACAGTGCTGAATGTACATTACTTTCTTATCTTATACTAACGTACTTTACTACAGAGTTGTTTTTAACGAAATCAAGTAGCACAGCATATATTAATAATAAAATATGAAATATCTTTTTTTAAGTGGGTGGGGGAGGGGTAATTAAAGGTGATCAGAAATCATGAATATGAATTCTTTGCATTAGTCTTTAATTTTTTGTTTTTATCTTTTTATTATTAACCTAAAAAAAGCACTGATATCAGTACAAAAAACCCTGAACGGGTTAAAAGCTTGTGACGCAGCACTTTATCTTATATATCTAAGAATTTTAAATTTGGGACTTAAAACTAATGATATCAAAATTTATGTGACGCTATGCTATTAATTAATATATACATATATTAAAATTTAATTCATTAAGGTTTTATCAATTACATCTTTCATAAATTCAAAATATGAATCTTAAAAGATATGATATCAAAATTTAAGTGACGCCTTGACGAGGCTTTAAACAATGTTTTAAAATTCCATTTATTTATTTATTGTCTAAATACATTTTCATATCTAAACAATACTTTTCATTTTCCAATACACTGTTAAATACATCACTTTCACTGAATATATATAATGCACTGAAATGTATTTATTTGAATAAATAGATTTATCTTTTGGGCTACGCTATCCAAAATCAAAAATAACATTTGAATACATATTTTTTGCGTCATTGTATCTATTTGCATCTATTTAACTTACTTTGGATACAATGACGCAAAAAATATTTATTCAAACGTTATTTTTGATTTTGGATAGCGTAGCCCAAAAGATAAATCTATTTATTCAAATAAATACATTTCAGTGCATTATATATATTCAGTGAAAGTGATGTATTTAACAGTGTATTGGAAAATGAAAAGTATTGTTTAGATATGAAAATGTATTTAGACAATAAATAAATAAATGGAATTTTAAAACATTGTTTAAAGCCTCGTCAAGGCGTCACTTAAATTTTGATATCATATCTTTTAAGATTCATATTTTGAATTTATGAAAGATGTAATTGATAAAACCTTAATGAATTAAATTTTAATATATGTATATATTAATTAATAGCATAGCGTCACATAAATTTTGATATCATTAGTTTTAAGTCCCAAATTTAAAATTCTTAGATATATAAGATAAAGTGCTGCGTCACAAGCTTTTAACCCGTTCAGGGTTTTTTGTACTGATTAGAATATACTATATAAAATGTGCATGGATTTTTAGGTATGAGATTTTACATGATTTTTTTTTCTCTTGTGTACATCAAAAAATGAAGGAAATTCATCAAACTCCTAATTTAAATATTTCTAAAAAAGAAACTAGTCGTTGGAGGCCACCGTAATACTTACCCATCATGGATATTAGTAGTAGGAAAAGGACAGTACGGGCTCAGGAGGCGGTGGTACTGTGGCACCGTGCCACCGCCTCACCCAGTGCCACCGCCACCACCATCCCGCCTGCGGTCCCTCCTGCGCCCACCGTGACACCGCCACTCTCCTGCCCCCCACTATGCATCCCCCTCCACAAACGCCCCCTAGTGGAAAAAAGGAACATTCTATTCTAACAGGAGAGGTCATCGACCTTCCCTAATTAAAAATATTATCAATCACATCTCAACTCGGAATCATACTATATGATGAAGATTAAATTTATATTTGAATTTTGAACAACCATAATTTTAATGAGTATTATTAATTAAGTGAAACAATGGAAAATCTCAGTTTTAACCATTTTATTTAGATTTCTTCAACTACAAGATGAGATTATCAATTTAACACAAGAAAGTAAAACATATATTTGAATTTTGCTTGATAGACATCTTAATGAGTAGTATTAATTAAGTAAAAACAATGGAAAATATCAACTTTTATAGAAAAAGACTGATTTCTTACGATTTTTATCAACTTAAAAGAGAAAACTTAAACGTACATTTCAGTTTTTCAACAGCTATAACCTTAATGAGTATCGTTAATTAAGTAAAAAAACAATGGAAAATATCAAGTTTTATAGAAAAAGACTGATTTCTTACGATTTTTATCAACTGCAACATCAGTGTATCGACTTACATGTTGAAAGTTAAACATGCATTCTAGTTTTTCAACAGCTATAATCTTAATGAGTATCGTTAATTAAGTAAAAAACAATGGAAAATATCAAGTTTTATAGAAAAAGACTGATTTCTTACGATTTTTTCAACTCCAACTTCAGACTATCAATTTGATAGAAAGAAATTTAAGCATGCATTCCAGTTTTGGACAACCATTTCCTTCATGAACATTATTAATTAAGCAAAACAACAGAAAATATTAAATTTTTAACTGATTTCTTCATATTTTTTTTATTTATTTATTTATTTTTTTAAATACAAAATCAGAATACACAACTTAAAATAGAAATTTAAACATATTTTTTAGTTTTTGAACAGTCGTTACCTCAAAGAATTTCGATAATTGAACAATTAACAAAGGAAACTAATGATTTTTTAACGAAAAAAGACGAATTAAACGAATTTGGTTAACTTTTACTCTAATTGGAAATTTCATCGTACTTTATATATATACCAACTAAGTAGAATTATAATACATAAATGAATAATTTAAAGAAATCCTCAACACATAAATGTGAACCTGCAGAGCATTTCTTATTACGTCATATCCAAACTAAAACTTTTTTCTACAACCCCTCCACCCATGTACTCCAAGTAGGGGAAACACACAATAGAGTTCTGACGTCACAACTTACAAAGGTATACAACAACATGTTTACGTTGAAGAAAAAGTATCACATACAGAGAAAAAAAGAAGAGATTTAAGCTATTTATCCATTCTAGTTTTATAACAGTTACCACAACATCTCCAAATTAAAATTTGGAAGTCATAATGAGTGTAATTAATTAAGCAAAATAATAGAAATATTAGTTTTTCAGAGGGGAAAAGACGAATTTAAACAAATTTTATTAGTTTTACACTAGTTTAATAATAATTTTAAGAGGAAAAAGACGAATTTGAACTTTTTTTTTTTTTTAGTTTTACACTATTTTTTCTCATCTCAACACGGATATATCAATTTTAACAGAAGAATTAAACGTATAATTTAGTTTTTAACAACAAAATCTTAACAAGCATCATTAATTAAACAAAAATAAATATCAGTTTTAAAGAAAAGACGAATTTGAATAATTTTACACTAGTATTTTCAAAAGCAACATGGAAATATCAATACTTATTCACATATTTCACTTATTCACTGTATTCAATACTATATTTAATAAATTTGGATACACTTTAAGAATTTCCTAATCTATAATTAAATATTAGCTGTATATTTAATGTTACCCATGTTTTCAACATTAGTTCATAATCGTGAATTTTGTACTTTAAATACCATGTATTCAGGTTCAGATTGTTTTCACTTGAAATCATACAGAATTTTTTAACAGAGTTTGTTTTTGAAATCATTGAAGCAACTGTATTTAATATTTTTAACACCAATTTTCTAAGATTTTCTAACATTTTCCGATTATACATTCTTCAGAAGTACATTTCTAAATGCTACAATCACTTTACATATCGAAAAGATATCATTGAAGCAACTGTATTTAATATTTCTAATACCAATTTTCTAAGATTTTTTAAAATTTTCCGGTTATACATTCCACAAAAGTTATTATTAAGTATTCTAAACAATAGCGAATATTAATTTTAAGAATAAAAAGACGAATTTAAACAAATTTTATTAGTTTTACACTATTTTTTCTCACCTCCAACACGGATATATCAATTTTAACAGAAGAATTAAACGTATATTTTAGTTTTTAACAACAAAAATGTAATAAGTATCATTAATTAAACAAAAATAAATATCAATTTTCAAGAAAAGACAATTTTTTACACAAATTTTCAACTTTGAAATACATTGCTTACATATATTGTTACAGTATATTACTAAACTTAAACTTTTTAAAAAGTTTGAATGTCTTTACAAAGGGTTCATACTTATATTTTTCACGTCTTGACTGCATTCGGAATCTTACAACAAAAGTATACTTTTATTATTATTATTATTATTATTATTATTATTATTATTATTCTAGAAAACCTAAAAAAGCGTTTCTTTCTGCTTTAGACACTTGACATATTAAAACTACTCTACCCATATAATTAATCAAATTAGGACATGATTCATCTTACACTTCAAAATTTCTGAATTTTTACAATACTTATTTTCATTCTTGATCCTATATATTTTAATAGCACAGAATTTTCACATCTGTTTTTATCTACTTATCAGAAAATTATTAAAACACCCAACAACATTTTTCAAATATGAATATTATCTTTACAATTTAATGATGCAAAACATACACGAATACAAAGTTTAATTTTTACAAACATTTCATATTTCAAACCAAACTATTCGAAATTTTCACAACATAAGAGCAAACATTAGACGAACTTTTTAACATTAATATTGCTTAGATCTTTTCATCATAACTTTTAACTATGATAATTATCCATTTTTAGGTTGATTGTCGAAAAACTGTAACTGAAATTACATAAACTTAATGTAAAAAACCATGTTCTCACACAATTTCTTGAAATTCAACAAAGAATTGACTATTACTCCAATACTTATCTACTTCAATCTCGACTCTCGATAGTATATAGATATTGCATCATTACATACTTAAACTCTTTTCAAACGTTTATCAGAAAATCAAGTCAATCAAAGTCTAGTAGTTATCACACCTGTTCCTCAGAAATATTACTATCATATGAAACAGTAAAGAAAATTAATAGATATTTAATATTTAATAACTTCATACGTGAAATTACTGCCGAATGAGAATACTAATAATCAATAAAATCAACTGTTGGACAAAAAAATAGTACAGATTACCGAAAATTCAAATCATTTTTTCTACAAAAATTACAAAAATTAACAAATGAATGACCAGTTAGAGAAATAATTAAAAAAAATAATGAACATATTTACAAATTTATTAAAATCACACCTTTTTCTGGATTACAAACCACAATTTCTTGAAAAATTTAACACCGAATTTGTAAGATTTTAATCCTAGTATTACATACACTCAATAAATATTCAAAATTAACAAAAAAATAATTTTTTAGTCTCATCAATAAGCAGAAATTCTATATTAAAAGAATATTTTCATAGTAGTACTTATAAAAATGAGAGTTTAAAAACTGATTTTCATAATTTTATCACATTTAAACTTAATTTTTATACATAAAACATTATTTAATCATATTTTATACTTTCTAATTCAGCAAAATTCAATACTTTTTTAATTTTTAAACCAATACCACAATATTTATTTACATCAAACTTGATTCTTTACCTTTTATATTTCCACATTACACAAGTGAGTTAAATACTAACTTGGAACGGGAGTTGAAGTCAATTGATTCAATTCGATTTTCATCGTATACGCATTTTCCCTACACGAAATTTCTTACTTCTATAATCATCTAATGTATTAAAACTAATCTACTCATATTTTTAATCAATTCATCAGATGTTTCATCTCGCACTTCTGAATTATCATCCACCAAGTTGCTTAAAATATAAATACTATCTTTATAGTTTTAATGTAGTATACATGACTAATCTTGAGTTTCCATCTATACTATTAATCAAATTATCATATGTTTCATCTTACAGTTCAACGATTTCTGAATTATCGTCCATCTAGTTGTTTAAAATATTAATAAAATGTTTATAGTTTTTGATTATACATAGTATGTATGAATACAATCTTTAATTTTTAACAGTTCATATTTCAAATAACCTATTTTCGAAACCAAACTATGTGAATTTTACCACAATACTTATCATCATACAGAGATTTGTGTTTCATACTTTTTCTAAAAATTATCAGATATGTACTCCTCAGAGGAATTTCTATCATATGAATAAATGAAAAAAAAAATTAATTTATATTAAACGTACAGCGAAATTTGATTGCAATATATATGTATTTAATAAAAATAAATAAATAAGCGATTATTTATACATTAAACCTTTACTAAATATATATTTCTTGCGTTATAAAGATGTTTCAACAAGATGAACCAAAACAGCAGCAAACTTCAGAAATTAATGATCTGAATGATTCATCCCTAGCACATGTAGCGTTAATGAATAATACATATGTAAGTACTTATATGAAAAGTACTAGAATTCGTATATGAATCGTAATTAGAGTAAATATAAAATGATTTGTCTTACTGCCTACACTTTAACAAATGCCTTTTTACCTATATTGTTGAAAAGAATCCTAATTGTTTGTATTTATTTCTATTACAGATGTGTTCTATTTGCTACAAACACTTCTTAAGTAAATGGAATTTAACAGAACTTACAAAAATCCATACAGGTGAAAAACCTTACACTGGGGAAGATTCCCAAATGCTGTTTTCAAGAAGGCATGAATCAAAAGTGCACACATCATCATATAAAGCATCGTCAGTTATATGTAAACTTAGTGAGGATATTCAAAAATTATTCAGACTTTTGAAGAATTTAGACATAAAGGAAGATATTTAGACTATATATCCATCATATTTTCATAACACTTACCACAATATCTCAAACTTAAAATTTGGAAGACATACACACTGCTGAAAAGTAATTTTGTTACCCGTGATTCTTCTAGCCAGCATGAATGTATAGATATTATTTTGCAATGTATTCTTTAAATGCCCACAATAAATATTCTTTTATATGCATATATCGTTGTGTTTATTTTTTTAAAACCTATTACATTAATAAAATAGGTTACACATACATACACATAACATTTTAAGTGAAACAACACTCTCACAACTTAAAAAATGCATAAGAACATACAAAAATAAGCAGATGTATGAAAAAATATACAAGTTTACAGAATAATTTCAAAGTTTTCTAGAAATACAAACAAAAAATATTTATAATATTAAAAAATTACAAAAGTGAAAAGAAAAAACACAAATGTAAAACAAAAACATCAAAAAGTGAAAAACTCAAAACAAAGTTTTTGAAAAAAAAATTTTACAACAAAAATTTTTTTTACAAAAACCAAAACTTCAAAAAATATTTTTTCAAAAAAATTTTTTTTTCAATAACATTTTTTACAAAAAAAATTTTTTTCAAAATAAGTTTTTACAAAAGTAAAAAAAAGAAAATCACAACGTTAAAAAAATGAAAATTTTTTGTTAAAAAAAGTGTAAAAAAATTGCAAAAAAAGTTGCAAAAATTTCAAAAAAAGTTATGAAAAAAAGCTTCAAAAATTTCACCATTGCATTTGCTATTAAAAACAACAAAATTTTTGAAGCTTTTTTCATAACTTTTTTTGAAATTTTTGCAACTTTTTTTGCAATTTTTTTACACTTTTTTTAACAAAAAATTTTCATTTTTTTAACGTTGTGATTTTCTTTTTTTTACTTTTGTAAAAACTTATTTTGAAAAAAATTTTTTTTGTAAAAAATGTTTTTGAAAAAAAAAATTTTTTGAAAAAATATTTTTTGAAGTTTTGGTTTTTGTAAAAAAAATTTTTGTTGTAAAATTTTTTTTTCAAAAACTTTGTTTTGAGTTTTTCACTTTTTGATGTTTTTGTTTTACATTTGTGTTTTTTCTTTTCACTTTTGAAATTTTTTAATATTATAAATATTTTTTGTTTGTATTTCTAGAAAACTGAAATTATTCTGTAAACTTGTATATTTTTTCATACATCTGCTTATTTTTGTATGTTCTTATGCATTTTTTAAGTTGTGAGAGTGTTGTTTCACTTAAAATGTTATGTGTATGTATGTGTAACCTATTTTATTAATGTAATAGGTTTTAAAAAAATAAACACAACGATATATGCATATAAAAGAATATTTATTGTGGGCATTTAAAGAATACATTGCAAAATAATATCTATACATTCATGCTGGCTAGAAGAATCACGGGTAACAAAATTACTTTTCAGCAGTGTGTATGTCTTCCAAATTTTAAGTTTGAGATATTGTGGTAAGTGTTATGAAAATATGATGGATATATAGTCTAAATATCTTCCTTTATGTCTAAATTCTTCAAACGTCTGAATAATTTTTGAATATCCTCACTAAGTTTACATATAACTGACGATGCTTTATATGATGATGTGTGCACTTTTGATTCATGCCTTCTTGAAAACAGCATTTGGGAATCTTCCCCAGTGTAAGGTTTTTCACCTGTATGGATTTTTGTAAGTTCTGTTAAATTCCATTTACTTAAGAAGGGTTTGTAGCAAATAGAACACATCTGTAATAGAAATAAATACAAACAATTAGGATTCTTTTCAACAATATAGGTAAAAAGGCATTTGTTAAAGTGTAGGCAGTAAGACAAATCATTTTATATTTACTCTAATTACGATTCATATACGAATTCTAGTATTTTTCATATAAGTACTTACATATGTATTATTCATTAACGCTACATGTGCTAGGGATGAATCATTCAGATCATTAATTTCTGAAGTTTGCTGCTGTTTTGGTTCATCTTGTTGAAACATCTTTATAACGCAAGAAATATATATTTAGTAAAGGTTTAATGTATAAATAATCGCTTATTTATTTATTTTTATTAAATACATATATATTGCAATCAAATTTCGCTGTACGTTTAATATAAATTAATTTTTTTTTCATTTATTCATATGATAGAAATTCCTCTGAGGAGTACATATCTGATAATTTTTAGAAAAAGTATGAAACACAAATCTCTGTATGATGATAAGTATTGTGGTAAAATTCACATAGTTTGGTTTCGAAAATAGGTTATTTGAAATATGAACTGTTAAAAATTAAAGATTGTATTCATACATACTATGTATAATCAAAAACTATAAACATTTTATTAATATTTTAAACAACTAGATGGACGATAATTCAGAAATCGTTGAACTGTAAGATGAAACATATGATAATTTGATTAATAGTATAGATGGAAACTCAAGATTAGTCATGTATACTACATTAAAACTATAAAGATAGTATTTATATTTTAAGCAACTGGGTGGATGATAATTCAGAAGTGCGAGATGAAACATCTGATGAATTGATTAAAAATATGAGTAGATTAGTTTTAATACATTAGATGATTATAGAAGTAAGAAATTTCGTGTAGGGAAAATGCGTATACGATGAAAATCGAATTGAATCAATTGACTTCAACTCCCGTTCCAAGTTAGTATTTAACTCACTTGTGTAATGTGGAAATATAAAAGGTAAAGAATCAAGTTTGATGTAAATAAATATTGTGGTATTGGTTTAAAAATTAAAAAAGTATTGAATTTTGCTGAATTAGAAAGTATAAAATTTGATTAAATAATGTTTTATGTATAAAAATTAAGTTTAAATGTGATAAAATTATGAAAATCAGTTTTTAAACTCTCATTTTTATAAGTACTACTATGAAAATATTCTTTTAATATAGAATTTCTGCTTATTGATGAGACTAAAAAATTATTTTTTTGTTAATTTTGAATATTTATTGAGTGTATGTAATACTAGGATTAAAATCTTACAAATTCGGTGTTAAATTTTTCAAGAAATTGTGGTTTGTAATCCAGAAAAAGGTGTGATTTTAATAAATTTGTAAATATGTTCATTATTTTTTTTAATTATTTCTCTAACTGGTCATTCATTTGTTAATTTTTGTAATTTTTGTAGAAAAAATGATTTGAATTTTCGGTAATCTGTACTATTTTTTTGTCCAACAGTTGATTTTATTGATTATTAGTATTCTCATTCGGCAGTAATTTCACGTATGAAGTTATTAAATATTAAATATCTATTAATTTTCTTTACTGTTTCATATGATAGTAATATTTCTGAGGAACAGGTGTGATAACTACTAGACTTTGATTGACTTGATTTTCTGATAAACGTTTGAAAAGAGTTTAAGTATGTAATGATGCAATATCTATATACTATCGAGAGTCGAGATTGAAGTAGATAAGTATTGGAGTAATAGTCAATTCTTTGTTGAATTTCAAGAAATTGTGTGAGAACATGGTTTTTTACATTAAGTTTATGTAATTTCAGTTACAGTTTTTCGACAATCAACCTAAAAATGGATAATTATCATAGTTAAAAGTTATGATGAAAAGATCTAAGCAATATTAATGTTAAAAAGTTCGTCTAATGTTTGCTCTTATGTTGTGAAAATTTCGAATAGTTTGGTTTGAAATATGAAATGTTTGTAAAAATTAAACTTTGTATTCGTGTATGTTTTGCATCATTAAATTGTAAAGATAATATTCATATTTGAAAAATGTTGTTGGGTGTTTTAATAATTTTCTGATAAGTAGATAAAAACAGATGTGAAAATTCTGTGCTATTAAAATATATAGGATCAAGAATGAAAATAAGTATTGTAAAAATTCAGAAATTTTGAAGTGTAAGATGAATCATGTCCTAATTTGATTAATTATATGGGTAGAGTAGTTTTAATATGTCAAGTGTCTAAAGCAGAAAGAAACGCTTTTTTAGGTTTTCTAGAATAATAATAATAATAATAATAAAAGTATACTTTTGTTGTAAGATTCCGAATGCAGTCAAGACGTGAAAAATATAAGTATGAACCCTTTGTAAAGACATTCAAACTTTTTAAAAAGTTTAAGTTTAGTAATATACTGTAACAATATATGTAAGCAATGTATTTCAAAGTTGAAAATTTGTGTAAAAAATTGTCTTTTCTTGAAAATTGATATTTATTTTTGTTTAATTAATGATACTTATTACATTTTTGTTGTTAAAAACTAAAATATACGTTTAATTCTTCTGTTAAAATTGATATATCCGTGTTGGAGGTGAGAAAAAATAGTGTAAAACTAATAAAATTTGTTTAAATTCGTCTTTTTATTCTTAAAATTAATATTCGCTATTGTTTAGAATACTTAATAATAACTTTTGTGGAATGTATAACCGGAAAATTTTAAAAAATCTTAGAAAATTGGTATTAGAAATATTAAATACAGTTGCTTCAATGATATCTTTTCGATATGTAAAGTGATTGTAGCATTTAGAAATGTACTTCTGAAGAATGTATAATCGGAAAATGTTAGAAAATCTTAGAAAATTGGTGTTAAAAATATTAAATACAGTTGCTTCAATGATTTCAAAAACAAACTCTGTTAAAAAATTCTGTATGATTTCAAGTGAAAACAATCTGAACCTGAATACATGGCATTTAAAGTACAAAATTCACGATTATGAACTAATGTTGAAAACATGGGTAACATTAAATATACAGCTAATATTTAATTATAGATTAGGAAATTCTTAAAGTGTATCCAAATTTATTAAATATAGTATTGAATACAGTGAATAAGTGAAATATGTGAATAAGTATTGATATTTCCATGTTGCTTTTGAAAATACTAGTGTAAAATTATTCAAATTCGTCTTTTCTTTAAAACTGATATTTATTTTTGTTTAATTAATGATGCTTGTTAAGATTTTGTTGTTAAAAACTAAATTATACGTTTAATTCTTCTGTTAAAATTGATATATCCGTGTTGAGATGAGAAAAAATAGTGTAAAACTAAAAAAAAAAAAAAAAGTTCAAATTCGTCTTTTTCCTCTTAAAATTATTATTAAACTAGTGTAAAACTAATAAAATTTGTTTAAATTCGTCTTTTCCCCTCTGAAAAACTAATATTTCTATTATTTTGCTTAATTAATTACACTCATTATGACTTCCAAATTTTAATTTGGAGATGTTGTGGTAACTGTTATAAAACTAGAATGGATAAATAGCTTAAATCTCTTCTTTTTTTCTCTGTATGTGATACTTTTTCTTCAACGTAAACATGTTGTTGTATACCTTTGTAAGTTGTGACGTCAGAACTCTATTGTGTGTTTCCCCTACTTGGAGTACATGGGTGGAGGGGTTGTAGAAAAAAGTTTTAGTTTGGATATGACGTAATAAGAAATGCTCTGCAGGTTCACATTTATGTGTTGAGGATTTCTTTAAATTATTCGTTTATGTATTATAATTCTACTTAGTTGGTATATATATAAAGTACGATGAAATTTCCAATTAGAGTAAAAGTTAACCAAATTCGTTTAATTCGTCTTTTTTCGTTAAAAAATCATTAGTTTCCTTTGTTAATTGTTCAATTATCGAAATTCTTTGAGGTAACGACTGTTCAAAAACTAAAAAATATGTTTAAATTTCTATTTTAAGTTGTGTATTCTGATTTTGTATTTAAAAAAATAAATAAATAAATAAAAAAAATATGAAGAAATCAGTTAAAAATTTAATATTTTCTGTTGTTTTGCTTAATTAATAATGTTCATGAAGGAAATGGTTGTCCAAAACTGGAATGCATGCTTAAATTTCTTTCTATCAAATTGATAGTCTGAAGTTGGAGTTGAAAAAATCGTAAGAAATCAGTCTTTTTCTATAAAACTTGATATTTTCCATTGTTTTTTACTTAATTAACGATACTCATTAAGATTATAGCTGTTGAAAAACTAGAATGCATGTTTAACTTTCAACTTGTAAGTCGATACACTGATGTTGCAGTTGATAAAAATCGTAAGAAATCAGTCTTTTTCTATAAAACTTGATATTTTCCATTGTTTTTTTACTTAATTAACGATACTCATTAAGGTTATAGCTGTTGAAAAACTGAAATGTACGTTTAAGTTTTCTCTTTTAAGTTGATAAAAATCGTAAGAAATCAGTCTTTTTCTATAAAAGTTGATATTTTCCATTGTTTTTACTTAATTAATACTACTCATTAAGATGTCTATCAAGCAAAATTCAAATATATGTTTAACTTTCTTGTGTTAAATTGATAATCTCATCTTGTAGTTGAAGAAATCTAAATAAAATGGTTAAAACTGAGATTTTTCCAGTGTTTCGCTTAATTAATAATACTCATTAAAATTATGGTTGTTCAAAATTCAAATATAAATTTAATCTTCATCATATAGTATGATTCCGAGTTGAGATGTGATTGATAATATTTTTAATTAGGGAAGGTCGATGACCTCTCCTGTTAGAATAGAATGTTCCTTTTTTCCACTAGGGGGCGTTTGTGGAGGGGGATGCATAGTGGGGGGCAGGAGAGTGGCGGTGTCACGGTGGGCGCAGGAGGGACCGCAGGCGGGATGGTGGTGGCGGTGGCACTGGGTGAGGCGGTGTCACGGTGCCACAGTACCACCGCCTCCTGAGCCCGTACTGTCCTTTTCCTACTACTGATATTCATAACATAATATATGAAAACATAACATATGTAAACAATTTATAAAATGCATTACAATTCCAAAACGAAATATAAACGTATATTTAACTATTTTTAACACATCATCATGCTCTATTAATGAATTTCTGATGAACCAATTTCGATAAATTGTATGAAACGTTAAACTATTCAAGTAGCACTGAATTGCGTAAAAGAAACATCCTTATAACTCCAAAAATAATATTCATATTTACTAACGGTTTCTTGCATCGAATTAAGTATCTCATTTCCAATTAAAAGATATCTTTGAATTGAAATTTGAATGAAATACAGGGTCATGAAAAATCAAAGAATGTGGAAAATAGGATTAAAAATATCTCAACAACTAATAATCCGATTGACTTTGTTTTTTATGCAAAATTTGTGTTATTTTATTGCCTTTCACTTTCACTCTTTAAAATAAAAGAATTCGAAAATTTTTATGTACCTTTCATCAGAACGAATTTTTCGAGAGTCCGAAAAAAATAGTTCCGGATAATCGAGGTTACTGATATTAAATAGGCTTCGTCCCATTCTTACATACTACGCACATACAAAATTTCAAATATCTATCTCAAATTGTTCGGGAGATAGAGCGGTTACAGACAGACACACAGACGGACGGACGGCAAATTTTTTTTTCTAAAAATATGTTTTTCGGAATCTCCAGTGTCCAAAACGCGTAAATCCGTCAAAAAAAAATTTTCGATTTTCAAAACGATTGCAAGACTTACCCTATACTACGTATGATGGGTAAGTTGTAATAAAATAACTTCGAAATGTTAAATTCGAATGTTGAATCCATGTACAAAAATATTAAATACACTTTAGAGAGCAAGGAAAAAAATTAAACCTCTATCTAAATTAGCAAAAAAAAGCCTTATCGAAGCTCGTTATAAAAATACGAACAGGACCAAAAATTAGTTTAAAGGTATAAAGATTTCATTTGTATGGGTATTTTATACACATATATAGGTATTTTATACACAGGTATATTTGCACAGGATTCTGTTAACAAAATATACAAAACATTTACAATTAAAGAAGCTTTCAGTTAATGTTAAAAAAAGAAAATCTATATTTTTACCAATTTCAAGATGCTGTGATCCCTTATAAAAAAAAAAATAATAATAATAAGTAGATAAAAATGTTAGTCGTCAAGAGAAAGTCTTGAATCGATTGGGCGATCCGGCGCCCAGTGTTTGTGGGACCCTGTGTATTATTGATGACGTGTAACCTTCTTTCTGAAAATATTTATATTAAGCTATTAAATATTTCAAGCACAATACTTACGCGACCATATTTTTCGTCATTTATTTTCTGTAGTTTGTTAAAAATTTTAAAAGAAATCTGTGTGAGATATTTAAAAGCCAGATAATCATCCTCTATAAACACTTATCTTTCTTAATCATAAATTATTCTTTTTGAAATAAAATAAATTTTTGTAAGATAAATAAAAAGTGGGTTTCCACATTTTTCATTGAAAATCAGTAGGTAAATTTAAATTCCACTTACTCTGCAATATTTGAAAATGTGATATCATCAGCAAGCGACTATTATTCATTATTTATAATTATCTCGTTGATTATCCTTCAAAAAATAAATTCATTAATAATAAACTTTTAACCTTTATTAATATGCATTTTAAATTCTCCCAAAGCGAATCAAATCTTACAAATAATAAAAATGAAAATAGGCAGAACCTCACCTTTTACCCTTTGAAGTGGGAAACCATGATAGATAGATTTATAGTTTATCTTATTTGTTGTGTATGCATGAAAATGAAACTGTGGCATATTTCGTCTTATATCTTATACGAATAAAAGAAAGTTTCGCTGTCTGTTTGTCCGTGTCTGTCTGCGATGAATAACAAAAACTACAGCAAGAACAGGGCTGAAAATTAATGTATTCTCAAATGAAAAAAAAGGCAACTTTGACATAAATTTTAATTTATTTTTGTTCGGAAATGAATGAAACTAGCAGGTGATGTTATTCCCAAACTGTTTTTGTTTTGCAAACGCAATAGATCTTTTAGAAAGCATTGTCAAAGTGGATGTTTTAAACCGAATTTCTTTGCAAAAGAAGAATATCTACTCAAAGAAGGCTAGAAAAGGTATTTGTCACGTGATCAAAATCACTTATAACTTAATAGATAATTTATTGATCGAAAAATGAAAAGTACAGTTCTTTTCCAAATCGTCTCCGTAGTCAGGCTTTCCGATTTCATATCTTTCCGTTAAAAAATAAATTCCAAAACGTGTCAAAACATTTTGAGCTCGTTGAGCAGAGTATTTGAGAATAGCCTTAATGTACGTTTTGTCCAAGGCCTCTTTTGCTGTACCTGAGAAATTTTTAATAATTAGCTGGGTTATTAATTAAAAATCACCAAGAACTCATTAAAACTCATCTCATTCCTTCGGAGAAGGAAAAAGCGCCAGTACAGCTTATAAACCCAATTACCCACCGAAAATTAGTGAAGAACTCACTTTCCGATTTTTGTTTTTTAATAGTTTTATTTTAAGCTAAATCGACAAAACTACTCAGTATAGTTAAAATTGGGAGACCTATTTCTAAAAGACTGTCTTGCATCTCAAATTCCACAATTAATAAAACAAGTTGGAAATTGCACGTGAAGCGTAGCAAATGAGGTGCGTTCGTACGATAACGAAGTTTTAAAAATATCACTCTCATATATCAATCTCATAAAATTGTCAATAGTTAATTACAATTAAAATGCGCACCATACAATGTTCTCCCTATACCATTATGTAATGGAATACTTTTGTGTGGCTTTGTAAATCAATTGTCAATCCTTGTAAACCACATATTATGCAAAATGTATATTATAATATGTACTTTATGTTTATAGATGCATATCAATTTTATTGTGTTCAAATGAGTGTAACACCATTAAAATGCATTTGAAACATTTTTAGACATTGACCGTAATGTAACGGAATACTTTTGATTGTCCCTGTAATTGATCTATGCATCCGATTTTCATAAAATTTGAAATAACTCGATAAAATTATGTAATAATTATGTATTTTAAATTCAAACGTGTAAAAGGCATTTGAAACTATTTCCCCATTGATCGTAATGTAATAGAATACTTTTGATTGTCCCTGTAATTGAGCTATGGATCCGTTTACGTGCAGAACGACGACTGTAGGTGCTATATTGATATAATTATGCTCCGTATTTATATAATTACAAAAGCACCTATTAATTGTATGCAGATATCGATTATATTATTTTCGTTTTGATTAGAATTCGGCAAAATGCTCTTCATTGCCGCGTCATTCATTTTAAGATATGTAATACAATTACCGCGCTCAGTTACTATGCATCTACGGACTTAAACAATCAAAGTAATCAGAAATATATTTGCTGTTGTAAATAGTGGCACAACCTCAATACAAAAGATCGCTTTTAATAAATTTTAAAACTTTATTTGATGCCTGAATGAAAATTTTCATATAAAAAAGATTTTTGGCGTTATTAGTCGGTAGATGATTAAATAAAATAGAAATTTGTTTATTTTTAATAATTATAAAACTATGTCTTTCACCTATATTTTGTAACTTGGAAAGCTTGGATCTCCTAGTTATTATAACGGATAAAGACTGCAGGAATAGAATTGACTGTAACAAACTGTATTATTTACATTAGTTCATAAGCGAAAAAAAATAAAATAAATGAATAAATAAGATTCTGACATGTCAATAATTTACAAACTAAATAGATAAGAATGAAGTAATGCAGTCCCTGTCTAAAAATCTATGTTCTTGATGGATGTGTGAAGTTTTCTGAGACTGGGGTAAAGTAGATAGTGGAAATTCGCATTCATATTGTTTTATCACAGCTGGGAATTGAAACATTTAAGGATAATTGAACAAAGAAATTTTTTAGAGTAAAGGTTTTGCCCCTAAAGAATGGGACAAAAACTTTTGCCAACTAACGTTGACAAGTTAGATGTGTACATACAAACTAGATTAGAGAACGTTGTAAATTCAGGTTGCAATAACAAAAAGAAAACTAGCCAGTGTAAATGTCAGTCGATTTACAAAACCATAAATGAAAAGGCTTAACGTCAGTAACTTCAAAAGTAGTTTTATCTATTTTAGTCTTTTTCATTTTTAACATAAGGCTATACTCATATCCAAAGGAAGTACTTTAAGGCACTTTTTAGGGTTTTCTTTTTGTTGTTGTTTATTTATTTATTTTTTATTTATTTATTTATTTTTTTTTTTTTTTATTTTTTTTTATTTAATTTTTTTTTTTTTTTTTTTTTTTTTTGCTGATGTGATTCTTTCAAAACGCATGAAATTGGTAGTTGTTGTCATTCAAAAACTGTGTAATCGAAAGACCTTTCCCATTTTCAAGTAAACACAAAATGTCTTTCAGAGAAGTACCCGTTTTGAACCGAATTTCTGCATACGGACGGCGAATCATGGGGGGAGGGGGGTGACACATGACCGGAATCGCTTATAACACAATAAGTAATTTATTTATCAAAAAATAGAAAACTCACTTCAAAGTCAAGGAATGTGTCAGAAATTTTGTGATGTTAAGCGTTACTTCAATCAAGCGAAAAGACCCCGTAATCCTATACCTATAGAAAACATGGTAAACGGAAAAAAAAAAAAAAGTTATCGGAAAAAAGTGACATAAACTACAAAAGCGGAAAAAAGTGACACGGAAAAAAGTTACAGGAAAAAAGTGACGAGGAAAAAAGTTACCGGAAAAAAGGTGACAGGAATTGATTTTGGGGACTCATTGATTAAGTATGAAAGGGGGGGGGGGTCGGATGAGCCCCTTAATTTAAGTAAATGCGACTTTCATGCTGAATTAACTGTTTTGGTTCAATTTTCGGATATTATGTTCATACTGAAAAGACGCTTGCCTGATTGGTTTTGGGAATGGATGAATACCCCCCCCCCCACCTCAATCTGCCCTAAATTAGATGAATGGGTTTTTATGCAGAATTATCCAATGTGTAGCAGATTTTGGATATAGGTTCTTTCTGATAAGGCTAATAGTATATAATGACTGAAGAGTTTTTTGAATTTAATGGTTAAGTATAGAGGGGGAACGAGGGATAAGATGTATCTCTGATTAGATATGAGGTTCTTTTGCTTATTATGAAGGGGGGGGGACGGGCAATTATATCCCACTCAAAATATATTAATCGGTTTTTACGCAAAATTGTCGGATGTATTCCAAATTTTAAATACAAGTTCTTTCTGATAAGGTGAATCTCAGAATAGTTTT
Source organism: Maratus speculifer (assembly GCA_964019185.1). Classification (NCBI taxonomy): domain Eukaryota; kingdom Metazoa; phylum Arthropoda; class Arachnida; order Araneae; family Salticidae; genus Maratus; species Maratus speculifer. The sequence goes on from OZ025290.1 coordinate 82,986,386, forward strand.
AAGGGTTTAATGGCTAAGTATAAAGGGGGGGAGGGCGGTAGATAATCCTTCTTAAATTAAATGAATGTCTTTTTACGCAGAATTATCCAATTTGCTTGGAATCTTGGACATAGGTTCATTATGAGAAAACGTATCTCTGATTAGGAATGGGGTTCTTTTGCTTATTATAAAGGGAGGGACGGGCAATTATCTCCCCCTCAAATTAGATAAATCGGTTTTTATGCAGAATTACCTGATGTATTTCAAATTTTAAATATAGGTTCTTTCTGATAGGCATATCCCTAAATAGTTTTTAAGGTTTAATGGCTAAGTATAGAGGGGGGCGGAGGATAATCCCACTTCAATTAAATAAATAACTTTTAACGCAGAATTATCCGATTTGCTTCAAATTTTGGATGTAGGTTCATTATGATATGGTGTATCTCTGATTAGGAATGGGGTTCTTTTGCTAATTAAAAAGGAAAGGCGGGCGATTATCCCCCCTCCTTAAATTAGATGAATTATTTTTTATGCACAATCATCCGATGTATTTCAAATTTTGGATATAGGTTCTTTTCATAAAGTGAATCCCTGAAGAGTTTTAAGGGTTTAATGGCCAAGTAAGGAGGGGGGGGGGAATCCCTCTAAAATTTAATAAATAGCTTTTTACGCAAAATTATCCGATTTCTTCGAATTTTGGATATAAGTTAATCATGATAAGGCATGTTGCTGATCAGGTACATGGATTGAATGATTAAGTATGATCGGGTGAAATAGCGGAGCTAATCTCCTTCTTAATTCGTTTTTCAAGAGACATTATTCCTTGAAAAATAAACGATGTAATATAGAATTAGTGTGAATAGCCTGTGAGCTCAATGCCATCAGTTGAAATGAGCAATATTCTTTTTCTTTATGTTTTGACCGATGACATTGATATTTTTAGATATTAATAAAACAAATGAATAAAATAGATGTTAATAAGTAAATAACAAGACCTCTCTTAAGTTATTACCCCATAACTAATCAGATATACGTCGTATCCCCCGTTCTCCCTCTATACTTAACCATTAAACTCCCAAAACTCTTCAGGCATTCTATGCTATATATTAGTCTTATAAGAAAGAACCTATATCCAAAATTTGATACACGTTGGATAATTCTACATAAAAACCCATTTATCTAATTTAGGAAAACCGGATGGGAGGGGGGGTATTCATCCGTTCTCAAAACTAATCAGGCAAGCGTCTTTTCAGCATGAACATATATATCCGAAAAATGAATCAAAATTGTTAATTCAGCATGAAAATTCCATTTACCTAAATTAAGGGCCGACCTCCCTTTCATATTTAACCAATGAGTCCCCCAAATCAAGTAGCGGATAGGGACAGCTTAATGCAACAATTTTGACTGCATAGCGAAACGGGGAAAAAATCAAAAAATCCCTAGCCGGTTTCGGCGAGCTGTTTTCTTGATACTGATGTTCGTTTCGATTATTTTTTCCTGTGTTTTACATTTTATTGTGAATTTATGTTTCATTTTTCTCATAATTTATTACTCTTAATATTATAATGTGAGATGTTAATACAGTAGCGCATTCCTATATCAGAAATACTTTTTTCCTCATTTAAAAATTTGCATAATATTTATGCCTCATAAATATTAGAAAAAAAGTTCAAGATTTTATCGCGTATTTTTGAACAAACTTATACAGATTTTAACAGTTTGATTCCTGCGTTAGTAACCGTGGCATTAACAAGCTTTGTCCATTTTAGAAATTTCTTCAATGCGACTTTCGTGCATCCAGAGATTTTTTGGGGGGTTTTAGTGTCGTTAGATAGAGACAGTAGCTTTGACGAGTTTCGTTGTGGCCCAACGAGTTGCGTGCATCCAGTAATGATTTTTGTTGTTGTTGTTGTTTAAATAAGCGCGTTGACCGCTGCACTTTGGCGACTGCTGCACAACGAGTTTCATGCATCCAGTGATGTTTCTTTTAAACCGTTTAAATACGTGCGCAGTGCTAATACGTACATTAATAACCGTGGCATTGACGAGTTTCGTGCACTTTAGAGATTGCTGCACAGCGAGTTTCGTACATCCAGTGATGTTTTTTGGTTTAAATGGGCGCGCAGCGCTCATACGTACGTTAGTGACCGCGGTATTGACGAGTTTCGTGCACTTTAGAGATTGCTGCGCAGCGAGTTTCGTACACCCAGTGATTTTTTTATTTAAATGGGAATGCAGCGCTCATATGTACGTTAGTGATCGCGCTATTGACGAGTTTCGTGCACTTTAGAGATTGTTGCACAGCGAGTTTCGTACATCCAGTGATGTTTTTTTGTTGTTGTTGTTCAAAGTGGGCGCGAAGCGCTCATACCTACGTTAGTGACAGCGGCATTGACGAGTTTAGTCCATTTTAGAGCCTGCTGCACAGTCAGTTTCTTGTGCCCAATGATATTTTTTATTTCTATTTTAATATTCGCGCAGCGCTTAGGAATCATCGTTTGAACTGTTCACGTCATTAATTGTCTGCCGAAAATTCCGCGTTGTGATTGGGGAGAATTTTTAGGTTTCTGAAAATTCGGTTCCCTGTAGAGTGCTTGTCACTAAAATCGCCAAAATCTAGCGTCTGAGCTGTTTTACGATTATGTAATTAATATTTGAAGAGAAAGGCGTTTTAATTATTAATATTCTATTATTAAAAATATTATAACATGCATTCATTGTAAATTTCTATAAAAATAACAATTAAAATCATCATTAAAAAATAAAATATAAGAAATAATATTGTCATTATAACCTTTATAAGTGGATAACATCACTTTAACATCAATACCAAGAAAACAACTCCCCGAAACCATGTAGGGATTTGCCGAAATCATGTAGGGATTTTTTGATTTTTTTCCCCATTTCATTATTCAGTCTAAGTTTTAACATTATTGGATTAAGCTGTCCCTATCCGCTACTCCCAAATCAATAATGAATTTCCAAAATCTGTCACCTTTTTTCCGGTAACTTTTTTTCCGTGTCACTTTCTTCCGCTTTTGTAGTTTATGTCACCTTTTTTCCAATAACTTTTTTTCCGGTCACTTTTTTTCCTAGATTCGAAAAAATGTATAAAGATAACTTGGTTGCATTTCAATATCTTTAAACGATTTCTTTTTGCATTAAATAGCGAGATTCAATCTGTACAAAGGCCATTTTTTACTTTTTTGATATTGTTAAAGAGAATGAATGCTTTTCTTTTCATAATCATTTTCGAAAATGAAAGCAGCATCATAAAAAAATAAATCTGCAAACAAAGTCGAAGAAATAAAAAACGACCTGCTTACAGATCGATCTCGAATGAATTTTAAAAAAAAAGTATTGAAATGCAACCGAGTTATCTTTATTAATTTCTTCCGCAGGATTAGCATTAGCCAGCGTATGTTTTTGCTTGGTTTTGAAAACACCCTTCCGCTAATGTTAAAGCTAGGCGCAGGTTGTTTTCGAATTTCTCTTATACATATCTAGAGATGTATAATTATATATCTATAGATATTACATACTCATAACATCTATAGATATGATTATATATCTTTTATACAATTACTAAACACATTAGTAATATATTCCTTATGAAATGGTACCTTTTTTGGAATTAGCATTCCCCCTGTTTCTTTCTGGAATGAATGCTAAGTTATTATTATTTTAGTAATTGAAGCATACAAACGTATGTTATGCTTCTAATTACAGAATTTAGTTAATTGTTTAATAATTATTAATTTTGAGTAGTGTAACAAATTAATATTAAATGTAGTAATTAATAACTTAGATAAATGTAAATATCAATAGTATTTAATATAGTTTTACATAATTATTAAAATATTGTTGTTTGCTACTAATAGAACTACTAACTTGCAATTTTTATAACTTCTGTAATTACAAATAATTATAATTCTATTAATTAAAATGTAAAAACTTAGGTTAATTAGAAATTAGAGGTTTATTTGTTTTGGTATAACTAAAACTCTTAGTAACTATTTAATATATGAACATTAAGAAAACAAAATTAAAAATCCGATTTAAATAATAATAATAAAAAAAAATCTGATTTAAATCAAAACATCCGATATTTTTACACCCTAATATGAATACATGTTTGACGTACAATTTCCGATGTATTCTGACAACCCATTTCTAATGCAGATTAAACTACAGTTCAATAATTAGTGCCTCTGTTGGAGATTAGTTTTTTTTTTCTAGAATAAACAATATTCTAAAATGAAAGACTCTCCCATCAAATACATTCTATAGCTTAAACCATGTTATGTAAAATGGCCTTAATTTTTTTTTTTTTTTTTTTTTTTTGGGGGGGGGGGGTATTATTTGATTATTTTACTTCCTATAAATAATTGCGCGTTTTTACAGGTTTTTCCAATATGCTGTTGATTAATGACACGTAATTTATTACGTGTCAATAAATTATAACAATAAATATCTTCTGACAATTTGTTGTAAAATTTAATGTTAGAAAAAATAACAGAAAATTCTGTCTCCCAAAAATAAAAGAAAAAAAAATAGTCCCTCCAAGAAAACTTTGAATCGCGTCTATTTCCCAAGTCCGCAGGATATCGTCTTTGTATGGGCTTAAAACGAGTTTCCTCGGAATTCGGGATTCTTGGAAGAGGAGCCAGAAATGAATTAGAATTTGTCTGTTTAAATAGCAGTAGGTGGCAACCAAAACTAATCTCCCACGTGTGCAGGAAGGAAATCCCCTAGGGTGAAGGAAGTGACCATGAGATGTCCATTTATCCATTATATGAAAAGGAAAATATTCGATGGAAACAATTTCTTTCACCTCTAAAACATCTGTAAAAAGTAGCTTCTTGTTGAGTTTGTAAATTCATATCTTTTGATTGCCCAAAAGACAGATTTCGAACTAAAATAGTTTTTTAAATAAACCTCCTAAAATAGAAATCTGGAAGAATTGAAAGACTGAGATCAACTGAAATTTAGAAAACATATTCGTAATACAATGCTTGAAAATCATTATGAATTATGAAAAATAATGAATTTGCCAAAGCAAAATGTCTAGAGTGTTATTAAAAATGATAATGCATTACACATATTTATTCTATTGATAGTATTATATACATATTATCAGATTCATATTGCCCCGAAACTTGAGCGAACAGTCGAATTTATTTAACGATGCAAGATATTCCTTAATTTTATCATACGTTTTATTTACGACTTTTCGAATCTAAACTCGCCAGTTACTTACAAACAGAATAACAAGTAAATGTACAGCTCATATTCAAAATATTAGAATAATTGAGAAAAAGTAATAAGAAAAAATTATTTGTCATTTATTTATTTTTTTATACTAAGTAAATGCAATTAAATTTCTTATAAATTAAATCTGGAATGTTTAGATAAGATTTTAACATTTACAAAATATAAAATACAGCACAATAAATTAGGTATACAGCTTCCTTAAACACACCAGAATATTAGAATAAAATTTAGATTGGTTCAAAATATTAGAATATTTTATTTTACGCAACAATATTACCTTATGAATATGAAGTAAATGGTAGTTAATATTTTGTAGCATCCCCTTTAGCTTTCATAACAGCGTACAATCGATCTTGCATACTATATACAAGGTGTTTACAAACATTTCTATCAATATTAGCCCAAATAGACTTTATACGTGCCACTAACTCAGTTTTACTTGAAGGAGGATTTTCTTGAAGTTTTTTCTCCATTATACACCATAAGTTTTCGATGGGATTAAGATCTGGTGAATTTGGTGGCCAAGGAAGTACTTTAATGTTGCGTTGGCGGAACCAATTCTTAGTTGACACCGAGATATGCGGGGACGTTAAATCTTGTTGAAAGATGAAATCATCTTCAAATAAATCTTCTGATGATGGAATCATGTAATATTCTAAAATTTCTTGATATATCAGAGAGTGGACGATGCATAACTTTCCAGGTCCTTCTGCACTCATACAACTCCAAACCATGACACTAGCAGCAAATTTTACGGAACGTTTAAGGCATTCTTTATCAAATGCTTCTTGCTTCATTCTCCAAACTCGAATACCTTGATTACCATATGAAACACAAAACATATTTTCATCACTAAATAATATATTTTTCCAATCTTCATTGCTCCATAAACGTCTTGATTTACACCAATTCAATCTTATACGCTTTTGTCTTGCAGTCATGAGAGGTTTTGTTTTCGGTACACGAGATTCAAATTTAAATTTATGGAGACGTCTTAATGTTGTCGATGTAGAAACTTCAACTCCTCCTTCTTTCCATTTTCGGTGCAAGAATCGCACACTTTTAAAACGGTTTTTCTTAACTATACGCTTCAGTTTCCTGTCATCTCTAGCAGATGTTTTTGGTTTTCAGCCACCATTTCGGCGATTATTTTGAAATTTTCCAATTTTTGAATATTGTGTTAGTATTTTACTAACGCTCGATTGCGAACAATGTAAATAATTCGCTATAAAACATTGATTTTTACCGTGCCGATACAAATCAACCATACGAAGTTTAGTAGATTCAGGAATATCACTCACACGGCCCATTTTAAGACTAAAAAGAAACAAACTGCAAAAAAGAATACTGATTTTAAATAAAATAGTCTGAATTTAATCAATAATGCCACCAGTTAAGAATTGGTAATAATTAAAATAGAATTAATGTGAAATATTCTAATATTTTGAACCACTTGAATAAATATTCTAATATTTTGACTTTTCAAAATAATTTTTTTTGCTATTAATCTTTTCAAAAATGATATTAAATTTAAGATAACAAGTATGTTTAATCAACAATAAGTTCTTAATAAAAATATCGTTTGCATATTTTCATTAAAAGACAGTAAATTACCAAACGATATTTTCAATTTCTAAAAAAAAGGTAATTATTCTAATATTTTGAATATGAGCTGTACTATCGCGGAATAAAAGAAAAGAAAAGAAAAAAAAAAACACTCTTACTAACTTTGCAACTATAATATATAAAAATTATTGGTACAGAACGACTGGGAATTGAGTCTACTTTTAAATGATGTATATAAAATGTATATAAATAATGTATATAAATAATGTATATAAAATGTTTAGGGGGCATTTTACAAATCAAAACTAGACCGTATTTTATTTTATTTTTTTCAACGGCAACTCAATTTTGACAATATATTGGTTCAACCATGCCTAGAAACGGAATTTCAAGTCATTTGAATGATAAGTTTTTGAATTATAAACATTCAAAATTTAGAGCTTCTAATGCGAAATTACATTTTCATATTTTTATTAGTATAATCCTAATGCGAAAATTTTTTTGTGCGGTTATAATAACATACAATTCAAACATAAGTACCAGGGGTCGATCCAAGCAAAATTTGTTCCTCTTCACAAAATTCAGCAGTTTAATGTCTCGGGCTTTTTTACAAAATACTAGTCTATAAAAATATACTTTTCTTTGATTATTTTTATTGTTAGGTTTTCAAATATGTAATTTTCAAACAAGGCAACTTTGTGACATAAATTTTAATTTATATTTGTTCGAAAATGCATGGAACTAGGTTGTGTCGTTCAGAAACTATCTAATCGCACTCCTTTTTTTTTGGGGGGGGGGGGGGGGCAAATTTTTAGAACTAGCCGTCAAAGTTGATGTTTTCAATCCCATTTTCCGAAGAAAGCAGAAAACAAGTCTTACAAAGGGAGTAACTTTTCTGTCACGTGATCGAAATCGCCTGTAGTTCGATAGGTAATTAATTTATCAAAAAATGGAAAGCACATTTCGATTAGAAATCGCTTTTATTGACAGGTCTTCCAATTTTATCTCTTTCCGTTAAAAAATGAATTTGTAAATGTGTTAAAACGAAAATGCGGTTGTTGAGCAGAGCAGTTAAGAATACTTAAAAATAATTTATATTCTTTTTAAAACATAATTCATCCTTTTATCGAAGACGAGCATGTAAAATACAACGCACAATTAGATTTTAATATGAAATGGGTACAATTAGAAAAATTGCATGTTAATTAGTCCATAAATTTATCTTTATTTTAAAATTTACAAAACATTTTCGTTTTTGTTTATTAATTTGTTTGTTTATTTTGTTTAGATAATTTAAAAAAACCCCTCCCCGCCTCCTTTTTATTTCAAAATTTAGTAGTATTAGCTTTAAAATGTGGCCAAATATCAGTCAAATCAATTTGTGAAAGGCTAATTAGTTTCGAATCCAAAATCGTAAACAACAAAAATCTTTAACTGGTGATAACTGATTTGTATAGGTATTCTTGGAAAGTATTTTACCTCATGTGTTGATTCCGTATGCAGATGGGAACCATCTGTGTGACCGTTATCAACACTCGTTAAGTTTTTTAGAAACTGTGTGCTGCAAAAATAATGAATAACAGATTGTACAAGTGTTGAGCCAATGTATTGAATCTTTCAAAGTAAAGGGCGTTCGTTTGTATAATTTGTCAGGAGCACAATAGAACTCCTAAACAGGAAATACTATGAAATAGAAAATTCGGAAGCATTTGAAAATTATTTCTATTGAATTCAACAATTTAGAAAAATTTAACAGGCTCTTTCACTCTTCCAAAAACACCTATTCGCTAATACTATTAATCTTATAGATCTCTTTTTTGCATTTGAATATTTTCAGTTTAAGACCCCTGTCCTCGCTCGAGGAAAAGCTCGCGAGCTAATGCTATTCCTATGGGGAAGAATTTTTCTAATAACTCTTTCGCATTTTGTCATTTTTGAATAATTTTTTTTGCATGCGGCTGAGGTGTATGCCGACAGCGCACCGTTTTTACTTTTTCGATTTTGATAGCAGATATTTTTTATAAAGTTAGTTTCACTTTCAAAACCGGTTTCGAAACTGAAAGGGCTTTATAAAACAAATATTTGCAACTGAAATCGAAAAAGTAAAAAAGGTGCGCTGTCGGCATGCACCTCAGCTATCCAATCCAAAAAGAATTATTCAAAAATGTGAAAATGCGAAAGGGTTATTAGAAAAATGCTTCCCCATAGGAATAGCATTAGGTCGCGAGCGTTTCCTCGAGCGAGGACAGGGGCCTTAAGGCCCTACATCAGTAACGCTCCGAGATAGAACGACTAATGTTATTTCAAAGGAAGAAATTTACCACTTTCCTTCCTTTGCATTTTACTCAAATTTAATAATTTTTGTTGTTTTGAAAACCTGTAGGTTTAAACTATGCACGTCATTTTGAAATTTTATTTCTTTTTTTAATTTTAAGGCGATACAAGTACGTTATTTTATAATCTTTAAAATTCACCTTTAATGTCTTATTACAAAAAATCTGTTTGACATTTTAAAATTTGGTAAAACAGCATGCAGAGTTTAATTATTTAGCTTTCAGAAAATGTTTTTTATTTTGATTTTTAAGAAAATTTAATCTATGCTATTTGTATAAAAAGTTGAAACACATTGATTTAAAAACGTTGAAAAGGCCGTAAAACTCCACCTCCAAAAGGGAAACACCCTAAAACCCATTAGCGTGTAAGGTGATAAGGGTTTACTCTACGGGGAGTCTCGCAGGGAAGTGGGACTCCCACTTCCCTGCGAGACTCCCCGTAGAGTAAACCAGTGGGAGAAATTTCTTGCCTCTGGCTATTAGTAAAACGCTTTTGGTTACTTGTAGGCAAAAAAGCAAAATAAAAATAAAAATCCTTCATGATATTTCACGCAAGAAATTGGATCAGAAATGATGTAAATAGATGTTGATTTCAAAAAGTATGTTTAACTAAACATGTAATCTCAAATGTACTTTAAAAGCATTATTGATTTCAAAAAAAAAAAAAAAAAAAAAACACATTTACCATTTTTATTATTTTTCTTTCATATATTTGAAGTTTAATTTCTAAAAAAATTCTTTAATTGTACCGAAAGATCTCAGCTATCCCATGACAACAAAAATTATTTAAAAATATTAAAATGTAGAAGAGATATTTTTATAAATTTCTAGCAATGGATTTCACTTGACTGAAGTAGCTTTTTTAAAATTCCCCTAAACAAAGTCGAAAAAGTACAAAACGGTCTTTGTACCAAAAGATCTCAGATATCCCATGACACACACACACACAGAAAAAAAAAAAAAAAAAAAAAAAAAAAAAAAAAAAAAAAAAACATTAAAAAATATTAAAAAATATTAAAATGTAGAAGAGATACTTTTATAAATTTCTACCAATGGATTTCACTTGACTGAAGTAGCCTCATCAAAACACCTGTAAACAAAATCGAAAAAGTACAAAAAGGTCTTTGCACCGTAAGATCTCAGCTATCCAATGCCAAAAAATCATTTAAAAATATTAAAATGTAGGAAAGATATTTTTATAAATTTTTACCAATGGATTTCACTTGACTGAAGTAATTTTTTTAATATTCCCCTAAACAAACTCGAAAAAGTACAAAACGGTCTTTGTACCAAAAGATATTAGCTATCCCATGACAAAAAATCATTTAAAAAAATTAAAATATTGGAGAGCTTTTTTAATAAATTTCTACCATTGGATTTCACTTGACTGAAGAAGCTTTTTTAAAATTCCCCTAAACAAACTCAAAAAGTACAAAACGGTCTTTGTACCAAAAGATCTCAGCTATGCCATGCAAAAGATCATTTAAAAATATTAAAATGTAGGAGAGATATTTTTATAAATTTCTACCAATGGATTTCACTTGACTGAAGTAGCTTTTTTAAAATTCCCCTAAACAAACTCGAAAAAGTACAAATGATCTTTGTACCAAAAGATCTCAGCTATCCAATGCCAAAAAGTCATTTAAAAATATTAAAATGTAGGAGAGATATTTTTATAAATTGCTACCAATGGATTTCACTTGACTGAAGTAGCTTTTTTAAAATTCCCCTGAACAAAGTCGACAAAAGTACAAAACGTTCTTTGTACCGAAAGATATCAGCTATCCAATGATAAAAAAATCATTTAAAAATATTAAAATGTAGGAGAGATATTTTTATAAATTTCTACCAATGGATTTCACTTGACTGAAGTAGCTTTTTTAAAATTCCCCTGAACAAAGTCGACAAAAGTACAAAACGTTCTTTGTACCGAAAGATATCAGCTATTCCATGACAAAAAAATCATTTAAAAATATTAAAATGTAGGAGAGCTTTTTTTATAAATTTCTACCATTGGATTTCACTTGACTGAAGTAGCTTTTTTAAAATTCCCCTGAACAAAGTCGACAAAAGTACAAAACGATCTTTGTACCGAAAGATATCAGCTATCCAATGATAAAAAAAATCATTTAAAAATATTAAAATGTAGGAGAGATATTTTTATAAATTTCTACCATTGGATTTCACTTGACTGAAGTAGCTTTTTTAAAATTCCCATCAACAAAGTCGAAAAAGTACAAAACGATCTTTGTACCGAAAGATATCAGCTATTGCATGACAAAAAAAATCATTTAAAATATTAAAATATAGGAGAGCTTTTTTAATAAATTTCTACCATTGGATTTCACTTGACTGAAGTAGCTTTTTAAAAATTTCCCTAAACTAAGTCGAAAAAGTACAAAACGATCTTTGTACCGAAAGATATCAGCTATTCCATGACAAAAAAAATCATTTAAAAATATTAAAATGTAGGAGAGCTTTTTTTTTTATATTTATAAATTTCTACCTTTGGATTTCACTTGACTGAAGTAGCTTTTTTAAAATTCCCCTCAACAAAGTCGAAAAAGTACAAAACAATCTTTGTACGGAAAGATATCAGCTTTCCAATGATAAAAAAAAATCATTTAAAAATATTAAAATGTAGGAGAGAGATTTTTATAAATTTCTACCATTGGATTTCACTCTACTGAAGTAGCTTTTTTAAAATTCCACAAATAAAAGTCTAAAAAGTACAAAACGGTCTTTGTACCAAAAGATCTTAGCTATCCAATGACAAAAAAATCATTTAAAAATATTAAAATGTAGAAGAGATATTTTTATAAATTTCTACAATTGTACTTCACTTGACTGAAATAGCTTTTTTAAAATTCCCCTAAACAAAGACGAAAAAGTACAAAACGGTCTTTGTACTGAAAGATCTGAGACATCGAATGCCAAAAAATAATTTAAAAATATTAAAATGTAGAACAGATATTTTAATAAATTTCTACCATTGGATTTCACTTGACAGATGTAGCTTTTTTAAAATTCCACAAATAAAAGTCTAAAAAGTACAAAACGGTCTTTGTACCGAAAGATCTTAGCTATCCAATGACAAAAAAATCATTTAAAAATATTAAAATGTAGAAGAGATATTTTTATAAATTTCTACAATTGTACTTCACTTGACTGAAATAGCTTTTTTAAAATTCCCCTAAACAAAGACGAAAAAGTACAAAACGGTCTTTGTACTGAAAGATCTGAGACATCGAATGCCAAAAAATAATTTAAAAATATTAAAATGTAGAAGAGATATTTTTATAAATTTCTACCAATGGATTTCACTTGACTGAAGTAGCCTCTTTAAAACACCTGTAAACATATTAAAAAAAGTATAAAACGGTCTTTGTACCGAATGATCTCAGCTATCCGATGACAAAAAAAATCACTTAAAAATATTAAAATGTAGAAGAGATATTTTTATAAATTTCTACCAGTGGATTTCACTTGACTGAAGTAGCCTCTTTAAAACACCTGTAAACAAAGTCGAAAAAGGTCAAAACGGTCTTTGTACTGAAAGATCTTAGCTATCCCATAACAACAGAATCATTTAAAAATATTAAAATGTAGCCGAGATATTTTTATAAATTTCTACCATTGGAATTCACTTGACTGAAGTAGCTTTTTTAAAATTCCCCTAAACAAAGTCGAAAAAGTACAAAACGGTCTTTGTACCGAAAGATCTGAGATATCGAATGCCAAAAAATATTTTAAAAATATTAAAATATAGAAGAGATACTTTTATAAATTTCTTTCATTGGATTTCATTTGACTGAAGTAGCTTTTTTAAAATTCCCTTAAACAAAGTCAAAAAAGTACAAAACGGTCTTTGTACCGAAAGATCTGAGACATCGAATGCCAAAAAATCATTTAAAAATCTTTAAAAGTAAAAAGACATATTTATAAAATACTACTATAGGATTTTGCTTGAATGAAGTAGCTTCTTTAAAACACCTGTAAACAAAATCAAAAAAGTACAAAACAGTCTTTGTTCCGAAAGATCACTGCTATCCAATGCCAAAAAAATCATTTAAAAATATTAAAATGTAGAAGAGATATTTTTATAAATTCCTACCATTGGATTTCACTTGACTGAAGTAGCTTTTTTAAAATTCCCCTAAACAAAGTCGAAAAAGTACAAAACGGTCTTTGTACCGAAAGATCTTAGCTATCCCATAACAACAGAATCATTTAAAAATATTAAAATGTAGAAGAGATATTTTTATAAATTCCTACCATTCGATTTCACTTGCCTGAAGTATCTTTTTTAAAACATCTGTAAAGAAAATTAAAAAAAGTAGAAAACGGTATTTGTAACGAAAGATCTAAGCTATCCAATGACAAAAAAAAAAAAAAAAAAAAAAAAAAAAAAAGTCATTTAAAAATATTAAAATTTAGAAGATATATTTTTATAAATTTCTACCATTGGATTTCACTTGACTGATGTAGCCTCTTTAAAATACCTGTAAACAAAATAAAAAAAATACAAAACGGTATTTGTACCTAAAGATCTCAGCTATCCCATGACAAAAAATCATTTAAAAATCTTTAATTGTCGAAAAGACATATTTATAAAATTTTACTATAAGGATTTCGCTTGACTGGAGTAGCCTATTTAAAACAGCTGTAAACAAAAAAAGGTCTTTTTACCGAAAGATCTCAGCTATTCAATGACAAAAAAAAACATTTAAAAATATTAAAATGTAGAAGAGATATTTTTATAAATTTCTACCATTGGACTTCATTTGACTGAAGTAGCCTCTTTAAAACAACTGTAAACAAAATCAAAAAAGTACAAAACGGTCTTTGTACTAAAAGATCTGAGATATCGAATGCCAAATAATGATTTACAAATATAAAAATGTAGAAGAGATATTTTTATAAATTCCTACCACTGGATTTCACTTCACTGAAGTAGCTTTTTTAAAATTCCCCTAAACAGAGTCGAAAAAGTACAAAACGGTCTTTGTACCGAAAGATCTGAGCTTTCCCATGACAAAAAAAATCATTTAAAAATATTAAAATGTAGAAGCGATATTTTTAGAAATTTCTAGCATTGGATTTCACTTGACTGAAGTAGCTTTTTTAAAATCCCCCTAGAGAAAGTTGAAAATATAAAAAACGGTCTTTGTACAGAAAGATCTCAGCCATCCCATGGCATAAAAATCATTTAAAAATATTAAAATACAGAAGACATATTTTTATAAATTCCTACCATTGGATTTCACTTGGCTGAAGTAGCTTTTTTAAAATTCCCCTAAAGAAAGTCGAAAAAGTACAAAACGGTCTTTGTAGAGAAAGATCTAAGCTATCCAATGACAAAAAAATCATTTAAAAATATTAAAATGTAGACGAGATATTTTTATAAATTTTATGCAGGCTCTGCATCAGTCAAACCGAAACTCAAAATCCTATCACAAACCTATGCGTGTTGCCACCAGGAAGGCGTATCCCGAACCCAATGATTGACACTTTAAAAGACCAATGATATTTTCCAAGCTTGTAATTAATAAGAAAATGGTCATCTCACGCCACCCTTTACCTCCAGGCGATAAAAAGGGGATAAGATACCCCAGGAAGAAAAAAGTCATTAGCAAATGCTAAAAATTCTAGCACCTTTTCAATACTGATAGCCCGAGGGATATGTGCATTTGGATAGTTTCTTCGAGATAATTTCTTACCAAAACACTCGGATCCGTTTTAAAACAAGTCGACATTGACCTTTTTTGTTAGATAGTTTCAAGTGAAATTGAATCATTTATATGTAATTTTAAAAGACAACATACAGATCGTGATTATTATGTCAGAGATTGCACATTAAACATTTTCCAAAGAATCTCCTCTACATTTTAATATTTTTAAATGAGGTTTTTAGCATTGAATAGCTGAGATCATTGAACTGTACAAAGACCGTTTTATATTTTTTCGATTTTGTTACGAGTATTTTATAGTGGCTTACATCAATAAAGCGAAATCCCAAGATAGAAATTTTTAAGATATCTCATTTGTATTTTAATATTTTAAAATGATTTTTTTAGCATTGAACAGCTGAGATTTTTCGGTATAAAGACCGTTTTGTACTTTTTTGATTTTGTTTACAGGTGTTTTAAAGAGGCTACTTCAGTCAAGTGAAATCCAATGGAAGAAATTTATAAAAATATCTCTTCTACATTTTTATATTTTTAAATTATTTTTTGGCATTCGGTATCTCAGATATTTCGGTACAAAGACCATTTTGTACTTTTTCGACCTTCTTTAGGGGAATTTTAAAAAGCTACTTCAGTCAAATGAAATCCAATGGAAGAAATTTATAAAAATATCTCTTCTACATTTTAATATTTTTAAATGAATTTTTGTCATTGGATAGCTGAGATCTTTCGGTACAAAGATCGTTTTGTACTTTTTCGACTTTGTTTAGAGAAATTTTAAAAAATCTACTTCAGTCAAGTGAAATCCAGTGGTAGAATTTTACAAAAATATCTCTTCTGCATTTTAATATTTTTAAATTATTTTTTAGCATTCGATATCTCAGATCTATCGGTACAAAGACCGTTTACAGAACTTTTTCGACTTTGTTTAGGGGAATTTTAAAAAATCTACTTCAGTCAAGTGAAATCCAGTGGTAGGAATTTATAAAAATATCTCTTCTACATTTTAATATTTTTAAATTATTTTTTGGCATTCGATATCTCAGATCTTTCGGTACAAAGACCGTTTTGTACTTTTTCGACTTTGTTTAGGGGAACTTTAAAAAAGCTATTTCAGTCAAGTGAAATCCAATGGTAGAAATTTATAAAAATATCTCTTCTACATTTTAATATTTTTAAATGATTTTTTTGTCATTGGATAGCTTAGATCTTTCTCTACAAAGACCGTTTTGTACTTCTTCGACTTTGTTTAGGGGAATTTTAAAAAAGCTACTTCAGTCAAGTGAAATCCAATGGTAGGAATTTATAAAAATATGTCTTCTACATTTTAATATTTTTAAATGATTTTTATGTCATGGGATGGCTGAGATCTTTCTGTACAAAGACCGTTTTTTATATTTTCGACTTTCTCTAGGGGAATTTTAAAAAAGCTACTTCAGTCAAGTGAAATCCAATGCTAGAAATTTCTAAAAATGTCTCTTCTATATTTTAATATTTTTAAATGATTTTTTTGTCATGTTATAGCTCAGATCTTTCGGTACAAAGACCGTTTTGTACTTTTTCGACTCTGTTTAGGGGAATTTTAAAAAAGCTACTTCAGTGAAGTGAAATCCAATGGTAGAAATTTATAAAAATATCTCTTCTACATTTTAATATTTGTAAATCATCATTTGGCATTCGATATCTCAGATCTTTTGGTACAAAGACCGTTTTGTACTTTTTTGATTTTGTTTACAGTTGTTTTAAAGAGGTTACTTCAGTCAAATGAAATCCAATGGTAGAATTTATAAAAATATCTCTTCTACATTTTAATATTTTTAAATGTTTTTTTGTCATTGAATAGCTGAGATCTTTCGGTAAAAAGACCTTTTTGTTTACAGCTGTTTTAAAGAGGCTACTTCAGTCAGCCGAAATCCTATAGTAAAATTTTATAAGTATGTCTTTTCGACATTTAAAGATTTTTAAATGATTTTTTGTCATGGGATAGCTGAGATCTTTAGGTACAAATACCGTTTTGTATTTTTTTATATTTTGTTTACAGGTATTTTAAAGAGGCTACATCAGTCAAGTGAAATCCAATGGTAGAAATTTATAAAAATATATCTTCTACATTTTAATATTTTAAAATGACTTTTTTTTTTTTTTTTTTTTTTTTTTTTTTTTTTTTTTTGTCATTGGATAGCTTAGATCTTTCGGTACAAATACCGTTTTGTACTTTTTTAATTTTGTTTACAGATGTTTTAAAAAAGATACTTCAGGCAAGTGAAATCGAATAGTAGGAATTTATAAAAATATCTCTTCTACATTTTAATATTTTTAAATGAATTTTTGTCATTGGATAGCTGAGATCTTTCGGTACAAAGATCGTTTTGTACTTTTTCGACTTTGTTTAGAGAAATTTAAAAAAATCTACTTCAGTCAAGTGAAATCCAGTGGTAGAATTTTACAAAAATATCTCTTCTGCATTTTAATATTTTTAAATTATTTTTTAGCATTCGATATCTCAGATCTATCTGTACAAAGACCGTTTACAGAACTTTTTCGACTTTGTTTAGGGGAATATTAAAAAATCTACTTCAATCAAGTGAAATCCAGTGGTAGGAATTTATAAAAATATCTCTTCTACATTTTAATATTTTAAAATTATTTTTTGGCATTCGATATCTCAGATCTTTCGGTACAAAGACCGTTTTGTACTTTTTCGACTCTGTTTAGGGGAATTTTAAAAAAGCTACTTCAGTGAAGTGAAATCCAATGGTAGAAATTTATAAAAATATCTCTTCTACATTTTAATATTTGTAAATCATCATTTGGCATTCGATATCTCAGATCTTTTGGTACAAAGACCGTTTTGTACTTTTTTGATTTTGTTTACAGTTGTTTTAAAGAGGTTACTTCAGTCAAATGAAATCCAATGGTAGAATTTATAAAAATATCTCTTCTACATTTTAATATTTTTAAATGTTTTTTTGTCATTGAATAGCTGAGATCTTTCGGTAAAAAGACCTTTTTGTTTACAGCTGTTTTAAAGAGGCTACTTCAGTCAGCCGAAATCCTATAGTAAAATTTTATAAGTATGTCTTTTCGACATTTAAAGATTTTTAAATGATTTTTTGTCATGGGATAGCTGAGATCTTTAGGTACAAATACCGTTTTGTATTTTTTTATATTTTGTTTACAGGTATTTTAAAGAGGCTACATCAGTCAAGTGAAATCCAATGGTAGAAATTTATAAAAATATATCTTCTACATTTTAATATTTTGAAATGACTTTTTTTTTTTTTTTGTCATTGGATAGCTTAGATCTTTCGGTACAAATACCGTTTTGTACTTTTTTAATTTTGTTTACAGATGTTTTAAAAAAGATACTTCAGGCAAGTGAAATCGAATGGTAGGAATTTATAAAAATATCTCTTCTACATTTTAATATTTTTAAATGAATTTTTGTCATTGGATAGCTGAGATCTTTCGGTACAAAGATCGTTTTGTACTTTTTCGACTTTGTTTAGAGAAATTTAAAAAAATCTACTTCAGTCAAGTGAAATCCAGTGGTAGAATTTTACAAAAATATCTCTTCTGCATTTTAATATTTTTAAATTATTTTTTAGCATTCGATATCTCAGATCTATCTGTACAAAGACCGTTTACAGAACTTTTTCGACTTTGTTTAGGGGAATATTAAAAAATCTACTTCAATCAAGTGAAATCCAGTGGTAGGAATTTATAAAAATATCTCTTCTACATTTTAATATTTTAAAATTATTTTTTGGCATTCGATATCTCAGATCTTTTGGTACAAAGACCGTTTTGTACTTTTTCGACTTTGTTTAGGGGAACTTTAAAAAAGCTATTTCAGTCAAGTGAAATCCAATGGTAGAAATTTATAAAAATATCTCTTCTACATTTTAATATTTTTAAATGATTTTTTTGTCATTGGATAGCTTAGATCTTTCTCTACAAAGACCGTTTTGTACTTCTTCGACTTTGTTTAGGGGAATTTTAAAAAAGCTACTTCAGTCAAGTGAAATCCAATGGTAGGAATTTATAAAAATATGTCTTCTACATTTTAATATTTTTAAATGATTTTTATGTCATGGGATGGCTGAGATCTTTCTGTACAAAGACCGTTTTTTATATTTTCGACTTTCTCTAGGGGAATTTTAAAAAAGCTACTTCAGTCAAGTGAAATCCAATGCTAGAAATTTCTAAAAATGTCTCTTCTATATTTTAATATTTTTAAATGATTTTTTTGTCATGTTATAGCTCAGATCTTTCGGTACAAAGACCGTTTTGTACTTTTTCGACTCTGTTTAGGGGAATTTTAAAAAAGCTACTTCAGTGAAGTGAAATCCAATGGTAGAAATTTATAAAAATATGTTTTCTACATTTTAATATTTTTAAATGTTTTTTTGTCATTGAATAGCTGAGATCTTTCGGTAAAAAGACCTTTTTGTTTACAGCTGTTTTAAAGAAGCTACTTCAGTCAACCGAAATCCTATAGTAAAATTTTATAAGTATGTCTTTTCGACATTTAAAGTTTTTTAAATAATTTTTTGTCATGGGATAGCTGAGATCTTTAGGTACAAATACCGTTTTGTATTTTTTTATATTTTGTTTACAGGTATTTTAAAGAGGCTACATCAGTCAAGTGAAATCCAATGGTAGAAATTTATAAAAATATATCTTCTACATTTTAATATTTTAAAATGACTTTTTTTTTTTTTTTTTTTTTTTTTTTTTTTTGTCATTGGATAGCTTAGATCTTTCGGTACAAATACCGTTTTGTACTTTTTTAATTTTGTTTACAGATGTTTTAAAAAAGATACTTCAGGCAAGTGAAATCGAATGGTAGGAATTTATAAAAATATCTCTTCTACATTTTAATATTTTTAAATGAATTTTTGTCATTGGATAGCTGAGATCTTTCGGTACAAAGATCGTTTTGTACTTTTTCGACTTTGTTTAGGGAAATTTTAAAAAATCTACTTCAGTCAAGTGAAATCCAGTGGTAGAATTTTATAAAAATATCTCTTCTGCATTTTAATATTTTAAAATTATTTTTTAGCATTCGATATCTCAGATCTATCGGTACAAAGACCGTTTACAGAACTTTTTCGACTTTGTTTAGGGGAATTTTAAAAAATCTACTTCAGTCAAGTGAAATCCAGTGGTAGGAATTTATGAAAATATCTTTTCTACATTTTAATATTTTTAAATTATTTTTTGGCATTCGATATCTCAGATCTTTCGGTACAAAGACCGTTTTGTACTTTTTCGACTGTGTTTAGGGGAACTTTAAAAAAGCTATTTCAGTCAAGTGAAATCCAATGGTAGAAATTTATAAAAATATCTCTTCTACATTTTAATATTTTTAAATGATTTTTTTGTCATTGGATAGCTTAGATCTTTCTCTACAAAGACCGTTTTGTACTTTTTCGACTTTGTTTAGGGGAATTTTAAAAAAGCTACTTCAGTCAAGTGAAATCCAATGGTAGGAATTTATAAAAATATGTCTTCTACATTTTAATATTTTTAAATGATTTTTATGTCATGGGATGGCTGAGATCTTTCTGTACAAAGACCGTTTTTTATATTTTCGACTTTCTCTAGGGGAATTTTAAAAAAGCTACTTCAGTCAAGTGAAATCCAATGCTAGAAATTTCTAAAAATATCTCTTCTATATTTTAATATTTTTAAATGATTTTTTTGTCATGTTATAGCTCAGATCTTTCGGTACAAAGACCGTTTTGTACTTTTTCGACTCTGTTTAGGGGAATTTTAAAAAAGCTACTTCAGTGAAGTGA
Source organism: Maratus speculifer (assembly GCA_964019185.1). Lineage (NCBI taxonomy): Eukaryota > Metazoa > Arthropoda > Arachnida > Araneae > Salticidae > Maratus > Maratus speculifer. The sequence goes on from OZ025290.1 coordinate 83,007,032, forward strand.
AATCCAATGGTAGAAATTTATAAAAATATCTCTTCTACATTTTAATATTTGTAAATCATTATTTGGCATTCGATATCTCAGATCTTTTGGTACAAAGACCGTTTTGTACTTTTTTGATTTTATTTACAGTTGTTTTAAAGAAGTTACTTCAGTCAAATGAAATCCAATGGTAGAATTTTTAAAAATATCTCTTCTACATTTTAATATTTTTAAATGTTTTTTTGTCATTGAATAGCTGAGATCTTTCGGTAAAAAGACCTTTTTGTTTACAGCTGTTTTAAAAAGGCTACTTCAGTCAACCGAAATCCTACAGTAAAATTTTATAAGTATGTCTTTTCGACATTTAAAGATTTTTAAATGATTTTTTGTCATGGGATAGCTGAGATCTTTAGGTACAAATACCGTTTTGTATTTTTTTATATTTTGTTTACAGGTATTTTAAAGAGGCTACATCAGTCAAGTGAAATCCAATGGTAGAAATTTATAAAAATATATCTTCTACATTTTAATATTTTGAAATGTCTTTTTTTTTTTTTTTTTTTTTTTTTTTTTTTTTTTTTTGTCATTGGATAGCTTAGATCTTTCGGTACAAATACCGTTCTGTACTTTTTTAATTTTGTTTACAGATGTTTTAAAAAAGATACTTCAGGCAAGTGAAATCGAATGGTAGGAATTTATAAAAATATCTCTTCTACATTTTAATATTTTTAAATGAATTTTTGTCATTGGATAGCTGAGATCTTTCGGTACAAAGATCGTTTTGTACTTTTTCGACTTTGTTTAGGGAAATTTTAAAAAATCTACTTCAGTCAAGTGAAATCCAGTGGTAGAATTTTATAAAAATATCTCTTCTGCATTTTAATATTTTTAAATTATTTTTTTAGCATTCGATATCTCAGATCTATCGGTACAAAGACCGTTTACAGAACTTTTTCGACTTTGTTTAGAGGAATTTTAAAAAATCTACTTCAGTCAAGTGAAATCCAGTGGTAGGAATTTATAAAAATATCTCTTCTACATTTTAATATTTTTAAATTATTTTTTGGCATTCGATATCTCAGATCTTTCGGTACAAAGACCGTTTTGTACTTTTTCGACTTTGTTTAGGGGAACTTTATAAAAGCTATTTCAGTCAAGTGAAATCCAATGGTAGAAATTTATAAAAATATCTCTTCTACATTTTAATATTTTTAAATGATTTTTTTGTCATTGGATAGCTTAGATCTTTCTTTACAAAGACCGTTTTGTACTTTTTCGACTTTGTTTAGGAGAATTTTAAAAAAGCTACTTCAGTCAAGTGAAATCCAATGGTAGGAATTTATAAAAATATGTCTTCTACATTTCAATATTTTAAAATGATTTTTATGTCATGGGATGGCGGAGATCTTTCTGTACAAAGACCGTTTTTTATATTTTCGACTTTCTCTAGGGGAATTTTAAAAAAGCTACTTCAGTCAAGTGAAATCCAATGCTAGAAATTTCTAAAAATATCTCTTCTATATTTTAATGTTTTTAAATGATTTTTTTGTCATGTTATAGCTCAGATCTTTCGGTACAAAGACCGTTTTGTACTCTTTCGACTCTGTTTAGGGGAATTTTAAAAAAGCTACTTCAGTGAAGTGAAATCCAATGGTAGAAATTTATAAAAATATCTCTTCTACATTTTAATATTTGTAAATCATTATTTGGCATTCGATATCTCAGATCTTTTGGTACAAAGACCGTTTTGTACTTTTTTGATTTTGTTTACAGTTGTTTTAAAGAGGTTACTTCAGTCAAATGAAATCCAATGGTAGAATTTATAAAAATATCTCTTCTACATTTTAATATTTTTAAATGTTTTTTTGTCATTGAATAGCTGAGATCTTTCGGTAAAAAGACCTTTTTGTTTACAGCTGTTTTAAAGAGGCTACTTCAGTCAGCCGAAATCCTATAGTAAAATTTTATAAGTATGTCTTTTCGACATTTAAAGATTTTTAAATGATTTTTTGTCATGGGATAGCTGAGATCTTTAGGTACAAATACCGTTTTGTATTTTTTTATATTTTGTTTACAGGTATTTTAAAGAGGCTACATCAGTCAAATGAAATCCAATGGTAGAAATTTATAAAAATATATCTTCTACATTTTAATATTTTGAAATGACTTTTTTTTTTTTTTTTTTTTTTTTTTTTTGTCATTGGATAGCTTAGATCTTTCGATACAAATACCGTTTTGTACTTTTTTAATTTTGTTTACAGATGTTTTAAAAAAGATACTTCAGGCAAGTGAAATCGAATGGTAGGAATTTATAAAAATATCTCTTCTACATTTTAATATTTTTAAATTTTTTTTGGCATTCAATATCTCAGATCTTTTGATACAAAGACCGTTTTGTACTTTTTCGACTTTGTTTAAGGGAATTTTAAAAAAGCTACTTCAGTCAAGTGAAATCCAATGGTAGGAATTTATAAAAATATCTCTTCTACATTTTAATATTTTTAAATGATTTTTTTGGAATTGGATAGCTGTGATCTTTCGGAACAAAGACTGTTTTGTACTTTTTTGATTTTGTTTACAGGTGTTTTAAAGAAGCTACTTCATTCAAGCAAAATCCTATAGTAGAATTTTATAAATATGTCTTTTTACTTTTAAAGATTTTTAAATGATTTTTTGGCATTCGATGTCTCAGATCTTTCGGTACAAAGACCGTTTTGTACTTTTTTGACTTTGTTTAGGATAATTTTAAAAAAGCTACTTCAGTCAAGTGAAATCAAATGGTAGTAATAACAAAAAAAAAAAAAAAAGAATATCTTCTACATTTTAATGTTTTTAAATGTTTTTTTGGCATTGGATACCTCAGATCTTTCGGCACAAAGACCGTTTTGTACTTTTTTGACTTTGTTTAAGGGAATTTTAAAAAAGCTACTTCAGTCAAGTGAAATCCAATGAAAGAAATTTATAAAAGTATCTCTTCTATATTTTAATATTTTTAAAGAAACAGGATCACAGAACTATTATTGGCGCATTTATGAACTATTCGTATTTGCCTCAACTAGTCTGTTCACAAGTGCCCCACATAGCCATTAGAGTTAAATTGACAAATCATTGACATTTCTCAATTTTAGAAGAAATTTTTTATTGGAAATATTTTAGTTTTCATAGCATACCTTAAAACAGTAAAATTTAAATAAATGAATGAATAAATAAAGTTATTCGCTTAGCAATTTGTTACTGAGATTTTATTTTTGAGATCGATAAACAGAGTGTAATTGACTACTAAAGAAAAATAAAATGTTAAAGAGCTTCAAGAAAGTTTTACCATATGTCTGCCGGGGCTGTCATTGCTAGTAATTAAAAAATAAATAAATAAATAAATAAAAATAATATTAATAGTAATAATTGTAAAAAAATTGCTTCATTTTATCACCTTAATTCCAAATTAATACCTAATAAGAAAGAGAGAGAAAAAACTTTTAATCGCGGTTTCTATGCCTGTTTATTGAATTTAATGAAATATGATAATGACTTTATTTATATATGATTTTGCTCTAATAACGAACAGAATAAAATGTAAATATATTTATAAATAACCATTTAAATACGTAATCACAATTTGAACTTTCAATATTTTTATTAATTACATCAGTAGTTACATGGTACAAAGAAAAATAAATATCTTGTTTATGAACACTTTCAATGATATATACAATATGTTAAGCTAAACAAAGATAATACAAATTTTATTTACACAATTTGCTTCCACAAAGGCATATTTGCTACATTTTGGAAATCAGATTAGCGTATTTAATAATAATTCTGGTAATATCTATGAATTTACACTTTCTAAACATAAAAAATTTCTAAAAATTTACATTTTCTAAATATTAACAAATCTAAAGCATTATTAGACTTACGAACAGCACTTGAAATATCATTATCAAAATGTAAATATTTTAAAACATTTTAGTTTTCTTTAAAATTCTGAGAGTTTCAGTTTTCAATAGCTCTACTAAGTGTCCCCCCCCCCCTTCAAATATTACTTCACATTTATTTTCTATTATGTAAACAAACACGAAATTACAAATTTTGCTATGTGCAAAGCATTTTTCGTATTTTGTCTCCATCTGAAATCTCCTTCGAAAACAGTGTAATAAATAAAAAGAATAAATTAAAAATCATTTTTAAGTAGAAAGCATTACTTATAGTACAAAATAAAATAATATATATATATATAGGGTAGAGGTGCCATTTCAGTAACTTTATTTATTTATTTATTTTAGGTTATACAAGTTGTTAAAGATATATTATTTTCTGTCTTAAATATTTCATGATTCATTTCTGACAAAACTGCTCTGTACACAACAAAATACTTATAATATTAAATTTATAGAAGTAAATAGAAAGAGAAATGAAACTAGAGTAGTCTTTTAAAGAGGCTACTTCAGCCAAGTGAATTCCAATGGTAGAAATTTATAAAAATATCTCGTCTACATTTTAATATTTTTAAATGATTCTTTTGTCATGTGATAGCTAAGATCTTTAGGTACAAAGACCGTTTTGTACTTTTTAGACTTTTATTAGGGGAATTTTAAAAAAGCTACTTCTGTCAAATGAAATCCAATGGTAGAAATTTATAAAAATATCTCTTCTACATTTTAATATTTTTAAATGATTGTTTTGTCATTGGACAACTAAGATCTTCCGGTACAAAGACCGTTTTGTACTTGTACGACTTTGTTTAGGGGAATTTTAAAAAAGCTACTTCAGTCAAGAGAATTCCAATAGTAGAAATTTATAAAAATATCTCGTCTACATTTTAATATTTTTAAATGATTCTGTTGTCATGGGATAGCTAAGATATTTCGGTACAAAGGCCATTTTGTACTTTTTTGACTTTGTTTACAGGTGTTTAAAAGAGGCTACTTCAGTCAAGTGAAATCCATTGGTAGAAATTTATAAAAATATCTCGTATACATTTTAATATTTTTAAATGATTTTTTCTCATTTGATAGTTGAGATCTTTCTGTACGAAGAATGTTTTTACTTTTTTGATTTTGTTTACAGGTGTTTTAAAGAGGCTACTTCAGTCAAGTGAATTCCAATGGTAGAAATTTATAAAAATATCAGTTGTACATTTTAATATTTTTAAATGATTTTTTGTCATGGGATAGCTGAGTTCATTCGGTACAAACACCGTTTTGTACTTTTTTCACTTTTATTAGGGGAATTTTAAAAAATTTACTTCCTACAAGGGAAATCCAATGGTAGAAATTTATAAAAATATCTCTTCTATATTTTAATATTTTTAAATGATTTTTTGTCATTGGATAGCTAAGATCTTTCGGTACAAAGACCGTTTTGTACTTTTACGATTTTATTTAGGGGAATTTTAAAAAAAGCTACTTTAGTCAAGTGAATTCCAATAGTACAAATTTATAAAAATATCTCGTCTACATTTTAATAGTTTTAAATGATTCTGTTGTCATAGGATAGCTAAGATCTTTCGGTACAAAGAACGTTTTGTACTTTTTGGACTTTGTTTACAGATGTTTTAAAGAGGCTACTTCAGTCAAGTAAAATCCATTGGTAGAAATTTATAAAAATATCTCTTCTACATTTTAATATTTTTAAATGATTTTTTTGTCATTGGATAGCTGAGAACTTTCGGTACAAGGACCGTTTTGTACTTTTTTTAAATTTTGTTTACAGGTGTTTTAAAGAGGCTACTTCAGCCAAGTGAATTCCAATGGTAGAAATTTATAAAAATATCTCGTCTACATTTTAATATTTTTAAATGATTTTTTGTCATTGGATAGCTTAGATCTTTCTCTACAAAGACCGTTTTGTACTTTTTCGACTTTCATTAGGGGAATTTTAAAAAAGCTACTTCTGTCAAGTGAAATCCAATGGTAGAAATTTATAAAAGTATCTCTTCTACGTTTTAATATTTTTAAATGTTTTCATCTCATTTGATATTTGAGATCTTTCGGTACAAAGACCGTTTTGTACTTTTTCGACTTTGTTTATGAGAATTTTTAAAAAGCTACTTCAGTAATATGAAATCAAATGGTAGAAATTTATAAAATTCTTTCTTCTACATTTTAATATTTTTAAGGGATTTTTTGTCATTGGATAGCTGAGATGTTTCGGTACAAAGACCGTTTTTGCTTTTTTGATTTTCTTTACAGGTGTTTTAAAGAGGCTACTTCAGTCAAGTAAATTCCATTGGTAGAAATTTATAAAAATATCACTTGCACATTTTAATATTTTTAAATATTTTTTTGTCATGGGATAGCTGAGTTCTTTCGGTACAAACACCGTTTTGTACTTTTTAGACTTTTATTAGGGGAATTTTAAAAAAGCTACTTCTGTCAAGTGAAATCCAATGGTAGAAATTTATAAAAATATCTCTTCTACATTTTAATATTTTTTGTCATGGGATAGCTGAGTTCTTTCGGTACAAAGACCGTTTTGTACTTTTTAGACTTTTATTAGGGGAATTTTAAAATAGCTACTTCAGTCAAGAGAATTCCAATAGTAGAAATTTATAAAAATATCTCGTCTACATTTTAATATTTTTAAATGATTCTGTTGTCATTGGATAGCTGAGATCTTTCGGTACAAAGACCGTTTTGTACTTTTTTTTAAATTTTGTTTACAGGTGTTTTAAAGAGGCTACTTCAGCCAAGTGAATTCCAATGGTAGAAATTTATAAAAATATCTCGTCTACATTTTAATATTTTTAAATGATTCTTCTGTCATGGGATAGCTAAGATCTTTCGGTACAAAGACCATTCTGTACGTTTTAGACTTTTATTAGGGGAATTTTAAAAAAGCTACTTCAGTCAAGTTAAATCCATTGGTAGAAATTTATTAAAATATCTCTTCTACATTTTAATATTTTTAAATGATTTTTTTGTCATTGGATAGCTAAGATCATTCGTTACAAAGACCGTTTTGTACTTTTACGACATTATTTAGGGGAATTTTAAAAAAGCTACTTCAGTCAAGTGAATTACAATGGTAGAAATTTATAAAAATATCTCGTCTACATTTTAATATTTTTAAATGATTCTGTTGTCATGGGATAGCTAAGATCTGTCGGTACAAAGACCGTTTTGTTATTTTTCGACTTTGTTTACAGGTGTTTTAAAGAGGCTACTTCAGTCAAGTGAATTCCAATGGTAGAAATTTATAAAAATATCTCGCCTACATTTTAATATTTTTATACGATTCTTTTGTCATGGGATAGCAAAGATCTTTCAGTACAAAGACCGTTTTGTACTTTTTAGACTTTTATTAGTGGCATTTTAAAAAAGCTACTTCTGTCAAGTGAAATCCAATGGTAGAAATATATAAAAATATCTCTTCTACATTTTAATATTTTTAAATTATTTTTTGGCATTCGATATCTCAGATCTTTCGGTACAAAGTCCATTTATACTTTTTCGTCTTTGTTTAGGGGAATTTTAAAAAAGCTATTTCAGTCAAGTGAAATTCAATTGCATAAAATTATAAAAATATCTCTTCTACATTTTAATATTTTTAAATAATTTTTCTGTCATTGGATAGCTGAGATCTTTCTGTTTGAAGACCGTTTAGTACTTTTTTGGTGTTGTTTACAGGTGTTTAAAGAGGCTACTTCAGTCAAGCGAAATCCTGTAGTAGAAATTTATAAATGTATCTTTTCTACATTTAAATCTTTTTAAATGATTTTTTGGCATTGGATATCTGAGAGCTTGCGGTACAAAGACCGTTTTATATTTTTTCGAGTTTGCTATGGGGGTTTTAAAGGGGCTTACTTCAATCAAGCGAAATCCTATGAAGTTTTGAAGTTCATATAAATATATATTTTTCTCTTCTACATTTTAATATTTTTAAATGATTTTTTTAGCATTGAATGTTAGAAATTTATAAAGATATCTCGTCTACAAGTAAATATAAACTGATGATTACCTCAATCAAGTAAAATCCCATAGTAGAAATTTATAAAGATATCTTTAAGATCATTTAAAAGTCATTTCTATAGATCATTTTAATACTTGTAATTTTTGTTTCATTATATAACTGATATCTTTCTTTACAAAGAACGTTTTATATCTTTTCGACTTTGTCACGGGTATTTTATAATTACTTACTTCAATAGAGCTAAATCACATTTTAGAAATTTTTAAAGATATCTCGTTTGTATTTTAATTGTCTTTAAACTTTTTTTCGGGGGGGGGGGGGGGGGCATTAGATATCGGAGATTTCTCTGTACAAAGATCTTTTTACATTTTTTAGATTTTTTATGGGTATTTTAAAGTGTCTTACTTGAATAGAGAGAAATCCCATTATAGAAATTTATAAAGATATCTCGTCAACATTTTAATTTTTTAAATGATTTTTTTAGCATTGAATTTCTGAGATATTTCTGTACAAATACCTCTTTATATTTTTTTCGATTTTTTTACGGGTATTTTAAAGGTGTTTACTTCAATGAAGTGAAATCCTATGACAGAAATTTATAGAAATATCTCGTCTATATTTTAATAATTTTTTTTATATTGAACAGCTGAGATCTTTCTGTACAAAGACCGTATTACAATTTTTGATTTCGATACAGGTATTTTAAAGTGACTTACTTCAGTCAAGCGAAATCCCATTGTAGAAATTTATAAAAATATCTCGCCTACATTTAAAAAAATTATTTTTTTTTCTTACATTGAATAGCCTTTACGATTTCATTTATTTTAAAGAGGCTACTGCAGTTAAACGAAACAATGTCTTCGCTTTAAAGCTAATGCTATGAAAGAAATTTATAAAAGTTTATCGTCTGTGTTTTAATAGTTTTAAATATTTTTTTTTTCTTACTTTGCCTAGTTGATATCGATTTGCACAAAGGCCATTTTCTATTTTTCGATTTATTTTACGGGTATTTAAAAAAAAAAAAAAACTTTAATTAAGTTAAACAATTTACTAGCTTATAATAATTCTTTCGACGATAATCCAACGGTCGAAATTTATAAATAAATCTCGTCTGCATTTTAATATTTTTTTCCCCCTTTAATAGTTCAGAGCGATCTCTTCAAAGGCCTTTTTCTACTTTTTTAATTTTCTTTACAGGACAGTTTCATTTTCGGAACCGTTTTCAAAAGTGATATTATCCTCATATTTAAAATCTACAATCAGTATCGAAAAAAGTAAAAATCGGCCTCTATACTAACCATCGTCACCTATACTATGCAGAAAAAAAAATAATTAAAAATTGGAATGAAAATATGGCATCTTTATAAAAATCTTCCGTAGGTTTAGTATAATTGAGTTTGTCTTTTCGCGTGACTGAAAAAACCGTTATTCTAAAATTTAGATCAGTTAGACTATGACAGGCTTTGGAATATATACGTATTATTTAGTTAAAATAGTATAAGAACTTTAAAAATCATTCGTTTATCTTTCTGAAAGGGAAAAAGACAGGAAAGACAATTTATATACAATAAAGCATAAATGTATCATTTACGGATGTGAATTTTACCGCAACAGAATATATTTGCTAAAGTATTGTAAATTAGTCATAATTTTCGATAGAAGTGTCAAAATAAATATATTTCTATCTTTTAAATTAGTGTTATCCAATTTAATCATAAATTGCATAATAATTACTTTATATTTTAGAGTGGGTATACTGCAAACTTTTATTGATTAAAATAGAAATATTTATGAAATATTTATGAAAAGGAACATTTAAACTAATTCATTAAGAATTGTCTAAAAGAATGATACAAAAAAAAAAAAAAAAAAAAAAAAAGACATAGAAAAATTTAATACAAATGTATTTATTCGCGAATATATCTATTCATTTTTAATGTCAGAACCATTGTTATTTTCTTTCTGCCCTTTCTTCTTTTCCCTTTGTCGACTGCAGATGACAAAAAGTTAATTCTGTTATGTTTTATGAATTAACGAATATATTACTTTGATGTTGTACGCAATTAAAGAATCTTTTTTAGAAATTAAACTTCAAATATATGGAAGAAAAATAATAAAAATGGTAAATCTGTTTTTATTCGAAATCAATAATGCTTTTAAAGTACATTTGAGATTAGATGCCTAATTAAACAAACTTTTTGAAATCAACATGTATTTACATCATTTCTGAAATTCATTTCTGATCGAACTTCTTGCGTGAGATATCATGCATTCAGAAAAGGATGTTTTTATTTTTTCATCCTAAAGCAGCAAACAACATTTTACTAATAGCCACAGGCAAGATTTTACACCTTCGTCCCTGTAAGACTCCCTACAGGGTAAACCCATATCGTCTTTCACCCTAATTACTCTTAAGGCGTCTCCCTTTTAAAGGCGGAGTTAAACACCATTTTCGACTCTTTTAAATCAAAGTGCTTCAACTTTTTATACAAATAGCATAGATTAAATTTTTTTAAAAATCAAAATAAAAAACATTTTCTGAAAGCTAAATAATTAAACTGTGCATGCTGTTTTACCAAATTTTAAAATGTCAAACAGATTTTTCGTAATAAGACATTAAAGGTGAATTTTAAAGACTATAAAATAATGCACTTGTATCGCCTTAAAATTCAAAAAAGAAATAAAATTTCAGAATGACGTGCATACTTTAAACCTACAGGTTTGCAAAACAACAAAAATTATTAAATTTGAGCAAAATGCAAAGGAATGAAAGCGATAAATTTCTTCCATTGAAATAACATTAGCCGTTCTATCTCGGAGCGTTACTGATGTAGGGCCTTAAGTTGGATAAGCTGATATCGATCTCTACGGAGTTCATTATTTACTTTTTTAAGATTTTTTTTTTTTTTTTTTTTTTTTTTTTTTTTTTTTTTTTTTTAAGGATACTTTCATTTTTGGAATCTGTTTCAAAAGCTAAAGCATCCTCCCTCATTAACATGTTGAGTGTCACGGCAGTCACCGGTGACTGACAGTCAGTATATGATGTCGATATATGAATTATTATGAATGTGATATATATGAATTATTAAGAATAAATAGTTCTGAAATAAGTAGAAGTTAAGTAAATTTTCCGTAATTACTTAAAACAACATATATATATATACAGTAAAATCTGTCTAAGGCGGAAAAATTTCAGAGTCCCACATTTTTAAACATAGAGATTTCCGAGTAATCTGTCTAAGATGGAAAGAATCTGTGTAACGCGAAACCGGACATTCATTTTGGGTCCCAGGTAGCAAATTTACTGTTTAAGACGGAAAAAATATTTCTGCGAAACATAAATAGAAAAAATTTTATTTCCATAATGAAGTGTAGTCGTATTCCCAGTGGTTAAGAATAGCCGTCACTGATTGCTGACAATAATTTGGGGGTGATTTTATTATTGTATATGACTGGGAACTGTTGAACAGTGGGTCACAGGATTCACAAATTCAATCTTAGGTTACAATAAGATAAGAGAATCTGTTTAAAAAGGGAAGGTTACATCATTGGCACCTTATAAAAAGTTAACAAACAACATTATTCGATTTCTTTCTAAATAAGTTTAAGACAACTTAATTTTAAAGCATTTATTAAGGTAAGTAAGGTAGGGTAATATAATTTTATTTTCACTAAAATCTGTAATTTGGATTGATACTAGTGTGTATGTGTACTATCAATTTGTAATGTAAATCATTAATTTTATAAATATATAAAAATGTGTAGAGATTGCATGCCTATTTAATTTTTAAAAGAATTAAAAATACGTTAGTTTTAACTTTTAGCTAAAGAAATATTTAAAATTCTATGAACGGAATGTCTATAAAGTTTTTCTGCTTAAGCCGAAAATCTGTCTAAGACGGAATTTTATTTCACTGCCAAGCGATTTCGCCTTAGACGGATTTCACTGTATATGTTTTTTTTATCGTATTTTACACTGACCTAAACGGAAAGTTCATTGTCAATCACCTGGCACACAACGCGTTGAAAAAAATTCGGAATAGTCTTAAGTATTTTTCATGTGTAATAATTTAATTATTTTAAAGTTTTTTTTTCTTTTTTAATATTCAAGTATAAATATAACAGATAAATATTTGGAAATATGATTATTTCTTAAAAATATACACATATCAAAGTAATTTTTAAAAATAAATAAAAAGATTTTTCAAAAAAATAAAAAGTATGAAATAATAAAAAATACACCCCCCCCCCCCCAAAAAAAAAAAAAAAAAAAAATCATTGTATACTGACAAACTAATAAGCTTTTTTTTTTACTTTGCAGTTTTCTCAAGTCTTTAATGTTAATAAACTTTTTATCATAAAACATTACTCTGAAGCAAACATTTTAAAATAAAGGTTATCGTGTTAGGGAATTAATTATGAATGATTATTGTATTTGCTCATGCAGTTGTGATTATCTAGATGAAAAACATTGTTTGTTTAGCTGAATATATTCAACTGTTCATAGTACAACTCATTTGTCTTTTATCTATGTTATGTATATGTTAATATGTATCCCACCTCAGATAAGATAAATTACTCATTCATTTGTTGATAAAGAATGTACGCGTACGCAAATCGTAGTACAATGCTAGAGTAGGAGAGGGAAGGATTCCTCCCATTCAGGAATCACGGGAGAATGTTTGCTTTCGCTTAGATCAGAAGAACTCGTTCCATTCAGGTACTTCTGAGAAGTATTTCTTGCAGGGAGAAAATTCTACTCAGCCACATACTTTTGGGTGATTTGCAGGTATAAAGAACAAAAGAGGGATACATCTGTTCAGATAAGAGATTTCACCTAGTTGTTAAACTTGTCATCGTAGTGACCCCTCAGAATAGGGAATTTTAAGATATGGCGGAAGCCAAAGTTCTTGGAAGAACGAAATCCAGTCAGGGACAATATTTACTATTTGAAATAGGTACGCACACCTGTAGTTCGAAGCATAGGCTAGCTTTTGAAATGGCGATTATAAATAAGAAAAAAGCTTTTTTTAAGTTCTTTGTGCAAGTAAGACTATTTTAAAACACATTAATATACACAATAACATAGAAATCCAAAAATGAACTTGGAGCTATGGCTTTTCTCAGAATAAAGAACTTTTTTCCCCCCACCAGAATGGGGTTGGGGGATTTCCCCTTCCAGCTCACTAATTAACTTAACTCTTAAACATATGATCATTAAAAGAAAGAAAGAAATGCAAGTGTAATGCATTTCTGATAACAAAAAACAAATCTGTCCGTTTTCATCTTTTAACTATTGTTCAGTCATTTGCTTAAATGAAACATATTCTTTTTTTTTTTTTTTTTTTTTTTTTTTTTTTTTTTTTTTCCAAGACTATATAACAAATAAATTAAATTTCAAAAACTTTGGATAGTGCCCTCTCCCCCTCCCTCTCTTTGACAGTGATAATGTTTGATTTTGAAAGATTTTCTTTCACATAACGTATTTATAAAAATAAATAACATTTTTACGCCTGTAGCTTGCTATTTTTAAAAAAATTAATTTATTTTTAAATAATTTTTCTGTTTTCTTATACATTTACACAAGGTCTCGCACAATAAATATATGGATTAGAAACTCAGAATTCCATTGCATAATGAATAACATGAATAGCAAGTATATTTATTTCAGTTTTTGATAAATATTTTAAATATAACTTTTTTTTATTATTATTCAAACTTCTTTGAAAACAAAATTTATACTTTTTCAATTTCATAACATTACGTGTTATCATAATGATCCTGCTCTCGGCACAACAGAAAAAAAAGTGTTTACAGTAAATTCCATAACTATTCTATCTATTTAGCGAACATCTTTTTGAATCCCAAAGACCTACATAATTGTTTTTATACCCAAAAAGCACATACCTCGAAATCAGAGGTGTAATGCACGGTATACAGTATATAATACATTTTGATTTTTTTTTAAGCTCTGTATATCCTTTGTTTCTGAAATAAAGTTTTAGCGAGTGCTCTATCTATGAACGTTCATGATCCTAGCGTATATCCTCTTTTTATACAGCAACAATACAGCTCGAAATATAATACATTGCAAATTCCACAGTCCTGAAGTGGTCAGCCGCTGCTCAAAAAGATTCGAATTGTTGAGTGGCTTATTTTATTATTATTTGCATTTATTATTTTTAGTGGCAGGTACAATGTTTAAATCCAGAATTGTAAAAATGTTTTAAATATTTTTTATTAAGTATGTTTGCGATTTTAAAGTTGAACTTTGCAGAGAGTACTAATTTCACGAATAGTAATCTAGAATGTCGATGTGATTAAAAGATTGACTATTTTGAAAATTCCGTGTTCATGCACTTTTTTTTCTTTAAATTATATTTAATCTTATATATCAATTCAAGGATTTTAATGAGAGCATAGAAGTATGAACGTATCGGCAGAACCCGAGTATTGTCGCTCGGGCCCTAGGCACAAGAGTTAGTGGGGAACGCAAGGCGTAAGAATTTTTTTACAGAAAAATTTCCAATAATTATACATATTATTTAGTACTCTCTATTTTTTTCTCGAGAAAAAAAATAAAAATAAGTTTAGAAAAGAATGTTTAATGTTTTAGAAGCAGAAAGCATTTGCTCTAGACCTTTAACTAAATTAGACTCTATGCTGCAGTGCCCTCGCCGTTACCCTGTTTTGCGGACGGTTGCACCGACCCTGTATATTGGATCAGATTGACTGCTATAACAAACAATATAATCTTATAACTACATATTTTATCTATACTAATATCATAAAGAGGAAAGATTTGATTGTTTGTTTGAATTTTTGAAAAATTCACCATTGGAAAGCTACACTATTTCCAGTGAACATAGGTTATAGTCGCCGCTTAAAATGATCAAAATAAAACTCCGGATAAATGGATAAGCAATTTGAGAAATTAAGTTATCTGACACCCTAGACACATGACAATCACTGAAACACATATATGAAAATCGTAACTATGCAAAAAAAAAAAAAAAAATTTTTTTTTTTTTTTTTTTTTTTTTAACTTTCTAGTCTGACCTGATATAAAAGCGTGTGTTTTAATTTTTAAAACTATTTAGCAATTATTAAAAAAGGAAATGCTGAAACGCGAATTTATTAAAATAAAAAAAAAATAATCACAAAAAGATTGTTTTGGAGTTTTCAAAAAAATTATAACACATAGTAAATATTTTAAAGAGTAATGAGCATCAAACATAAGGCGGAGGGATTTTTTTTTTTTTTTTTTTTTTTTTTTTTTTTTAAGGGGAAGCGGTCAAATATTTAAAATTGTAACGTTTTCTACCATTTCAAATGCGGAGTTTTCACTAAGCCCAGGGATAAATATTACTTATTTAATATAAAACTTTCGGATAGATTATAACATTAATATAGATTTTAAAGAGTAGGGGACGTCCAATTATGGGTAGGGGAGGCAATAATTATTTTTGAAAGAACGTGATCAAATACTTAAAACCGTACTGTTTTAGATGCGGATTTTTCAGAGTCCAGAGACAAATACTTATTTAAGAGTGTTCTTAAATCAAAAAGGGCCACTTTGTGACACATGCTTTAATTTATTTTTGTTCGGAAATGCATGAAAACAGCAGGTGTTATTACTCAGAAACTGTCTAATTGCACTCAATCGTCTGTTTTTTGAAAAACACAATAGATTTTTCATAACAAGATTTCAAAGTTAACTTTTTTGAGCACATTTCCCGACGAAAGCAGAAAAACCGGTCGAAAAGCAGGAGAAAAACGGGTGATCACGTGATAGAAACAGCGTAGAACTGGCTAGGTAATTTAACTATCATAAAATGGAAAATTAAGTTCGATTCGAAATCGCTTCCACAGTCAAGCATTCCAGTTTTATATCTTTCCGTTAAAAAATGAATTTGTAAACGTGTCAAAACGTTTTGCGCCTGTTGAGCGGAGAGAACGGCTGCATTTGAGAACACACTTAATATAAAATTTTATTTCATGCACAATTGATTGACATGGAAATTCTATGAGTGATTTTTCAATAAACATAAATCCTCTTAATCAAAATTTAATACTACTACACTTATCACTTAGAATTGTTCGCAGTAGAATTTTTGTAGATTTGGTTTCGATTGACATTCCCAAAACTAGTTGTACAGTATCGGTTTAAGTATTGAGTATACTAAAATAAAATATAGTAAATTAAAAAAAATATATATAAAAAAAAAAAAAAAAAAAAAAAAAAGTTGTCCGTTGAAACACTAAAACTTGTTTATCGTATAAAAGAACGAATAATTTTTTTCTGGTCGTATCAAAGAACTTGTTTTCATTCAACAATTTTACAGTTGCGAACTTCCTGAAGTCGCGAATTTGTATTTATTTAAATTTTACTACTAATATTATATTAAAGTTTTAATATGTTAACCAAACACAATTTTATTACATCACTTTTTTTTCCCGAGAGAAAAAAAAAAAACTGTGAGAACGAAGTGTTAAACGCATACGCATCTATGTCACAAGTTATTGAAGACAACTCACACACTGATTGACTGATTCTCTCTCATACCCGGCAATTTTTGTTTCCGAAAAACCGAAGCCCACTATCAGCGCCAAAGAAATACACACTGTCTCCTATGCAAGCAAGAGCGAAATATTACTTCCCATTGGTTAAAGAGAGTAAGCTCCGCCTTTACGTTTCCCGCCACTATGAACCTACTCACACTAGTTTTCTTACTATGCTAAGAAAAATATAGTTCCATATAAAGCCATAAATTATTACAGACTGGAGAGTTTTTCTTTTGTAAAAATGTAAGTTTCACTTTTAAAAAATGTTTCTAATTCTTAAATAAAATTTATAAAAAATCAGTATTACCTTATTTTGATATTGGAAAAAGAACCGCCAGAGAAACACGTTTCGCAGCGGAAGGTTACAATTCTATGTACCCGAAGCAGCGTAAATACCAGAAGAAAACGCCGGCTTTCGGTGCAGAGTGATCTGAGATCTTGAAGGGTTAGCATCGTCTCTCTCGCAGTTGGCTTTTTAAATGCTGATGTATTGGAATTGTCACTTCTGCTTCAATTTGCCTTTGATATTATACAGTTCTGTTGATATAGCTCCTTCATAAGAGACTTATTTTGGATATAACTAGTTTGAAACCATTCTTTCAAGGTAAGATTAATATTTCTGCTCGCATTAAATGCCGGTTTTACGCATGCTTCTAGTTAAAGGGCCAAAGCCGGCCGGCTACGTACTCCTCGTGATGTGGAAAGTAAAACGCCGGTTTCGCTTATTATTAACTTAACATCACTATATCTATTTAAAAGTTACTTGCTGATAATACTTTCCAAGCTTACTGTTAGGTAATTTTTAATTAACTATATTAAGGTTATTCATATGTTGTTGCGTATTTGTAACATATTGTTATAAGTATTTTATTTAAAAGCGCTAAATTTTCGTGTATATAATTTTAAAGAAAATATTTAAGTTTATTTTGCTTCAAATGTACCAGAAGTTTAATTTTAATGAAAATTTTAATGTGTTGAAATGGGCGTATCAATGTTCGATGATGTGGCGCAGGGTTTTCGCCAAGCGATCGCATGGCTGTATTTTTGGAGTTGCATCGCCAAATCTGGAATTGGTAATTACTACTATATCGTGTATTTCGCCGGTAGCCGGCGCGGCCCTTTAAAAACTTTTTAGCGGAAGTTATAGCATGCGAACTGTTTAAGTTTCGATATTGCAATGGTTGGCAGTTAGATTTCTGTAATTTTATAATACTAACAAATAGTTAATGAGGTTTTTTTCCCCCCCTCTCCTTGATCATTATTATCAGTGTTAAGTTTGATCTTTTTTTAAGCATTTTGAAACTGAAAGGTACCGATTTTCTGCTTTTATTCCTCTATTTTCTACTTAAAGCTATAGTGTTTTATATTAAATTTAAATTAATTTATATTATAAAAAAATTTGAAAACGAGTTATTAAAATTCAATGGTAGTCTATTTTAGGAAATTACATGCTCTCATCGATTAAGTTTTTCGCTTTATAGTCTTATTTTCAAGCAGGTTATTTTTTGGGGTGGGAGTGATGGTAATTTATTTCCATGTTTTTAGGCACTTTTTCTTAGTAGCCTTGGACAAATTTTACTCTAGATTCACAGGTACTTGATAATCTTTGATACAGATTTTTGTCATACAGTTCCCCTAGTTTACTGCATATAATGTGACTTTTTAGATAATTTTTTTACAGTTAATTTAATAAATTAAAGCTCTTTTTGCAAAATATTTGCGAGAATAACTGGATTTAAAGGAAAAAATACTATTATGAAAAATCTTAAGAACAGTGTAAATAAATGTATTGTGATCTTATCTGTAACAAAAAGTGCTTTATAGCTGCAAATTTGTTGTATAATCTTTCTTAATAGGATAAAAGTTGCACCTAGGTAAATCTTGGAGAAAATAGCCTTATTAAAAATGTTTATCTTGGCCAGTTTCACTGTGCTTCCTGCATTACTTTAGCTAATTTTTCTTTATGAAAAGTGCAGTATCCTTCTGTTTCCTGAGTATGATTGAGCAAATTATTTTGTATCAAAACTGCAATTTACTAATAGATGATTTAAATTCTTACATTGATTTTTCTTCAATAATATTTTTAAATAAAATCATGATCATTAAGTGTATTCTTAGTTTAAGCTTATCCTAAAATCATCTATTTCTTTCCAGATGACTGCTGACAGTGTAGATTTGGAAGAATGTGACAACCACTTTAAAGGTGTTGTTGGCTCTTTATTCAATGAAGATAATATGGATGTTGTCGTGAATTCTTTTCTCAACCCACCATTCAGAAAACTCCCAGCAGCTCCCGTTTTTCCAAATAAATATACTACTTCAATGTACGATTTAAATGAAATGTTCATGCCTCCCAGTTATGCATTTCCATTAGAAACATCTTTGGATATATTCAACCTCCCCAAGTTTGGTGACTGGAGTGAACAACTTCTGCCATTTGAAACTTTGACTTCTCCTGAGGAAGATGCCCAAATACGTCAATCAATTAGCGATTCAATTAATGGCTACATGATGCCAACATATGAAAATTCTAGTCACTCAGATGTGGAATCCGATTACCAACTTCTTGTTTCACCTGATGCAGTTTTACCAAGTACTTCCTTAATTAAAGAAGAGAACATTGGACCTTTAGATTCAATGTGGCCAGAACTTAGTAATTTAAGTGATGAAAAATTGGTAAAAATGGTAGATGATGGCTATTTAGAAAATATAACAATTGATGATATATTTGTAAAAAAGAAGCGTAGAAAGCTTACTCACTTGGACATTGATCATTGCTATTCACAAAGACTACCTGTGGATGATTATGAGGAAGAAGATGAAGAAGACTTCTTTAATTCCTCTCCTAGCAGTCCTGCATCTTCATCATGTTCTGGTAAGTTGCATTTCATCTATGTTGTGGAAAAGTTTCTAATTATCTTTAAATTTGTTGTACACTGTAAGCATAAATGTTATAAAAATATTAGTGTGTAATCCCATGCTTGTTGCCACAAAAATTAAATTTAATATTTTTTAAATTTTGACATTTAAAACTTGATAATTTATTTTTAAATATATAAAGCTATAAAATTTAAAATGAAAGACAATTGGCAAGTTCGATTAATGAAGAGATTTGTAACTGAATGTTGTATATGTGTGAACGTTGAATATGTCCTTAAATTTGGTTCAGAATGTCATTTGACATTAATCTGAAAGATCTGCTGTCCTTTATTTAATATTTTTAAATTAATAACTGCAATTTTGATTTTATGTATTTCTCAACAAAAATAAACAATTTATCAAAACATTTCTAAAAATTTCTCAACAAAAACTCAATTGTACAGAAAGTGAGCTCATTTAAATTTGACAGCAACTTTCTTAATTGTAGCATATGGTTTTATTTATATTATATTGGATTTAAGCTTTTCTAAAGATATATGCTTTGCAATTTTTGTTTTGCTTCAGAGTTTCTATTTATCTGTACTACTTGGTTATCCTGTCG
This sequence comes from Maratus speculifer, assembly GCA_964019185.1. Classification (NCBI taxonomy): domain Eukaryota; kingdom Metazoa; phylum Arthropoda; class Arachnida; order Araneae; family Salticidae; genus Maratus; species Maratus speculifer. The sequence goes on from OZ025290.1 coordinate 83,026,968, forward strand.
ACTTATTTCGCCAAATTATGCAAATCTCCAAACAATTAGCCAAATTGTAGAAATTGGCGAAATTTTACTTTTAAATAATGAAAGAACAAATATATTAGAACATTAATAAAAATAATAAAAAATCACTTGATATAACAAACGGTATCATATTTAATGTCAAATGAATGTGGCGTGACATTTTCAGTCTGTCATTTAATCTTAGAATTTGGCAGCAGTAATTTGGTCGACAGAATAACCAATTAGTGGCAAAAAATCATTCTGCCATAAATGTATAACATTTTATTTTTACTTAAAATTGCTGTTTTTGCTTGTAGTCTTAATCTGTTTCTTATTGTAGGTATAAGAAACATACTGTTTTCTTCTTTAAAATGCTTGTTCTATTTAATTATCCTATTGACCAGTTTTGCGAAATATTTTAAATGACAAAAGAACAAATTAGTACAGAACTCATAAAAATCAATTTGACATAACAAACCCGTTGTAAAGTTTTTGATGTCAAGTGAATGTAACAATTATGATCATTGTTCGCATTTAAAACCTTTTTTGGTTGGCAATATTGCAAAGTATTACTAAAATACTTATGTATTTAATAGTTTAAGTAAAAAACTTTGAAACAATTGAAACAAAAGCTGTTAATTTGTTTATATATCTTGATTAAAATGAGAAATTATAGGTATTTAAGTATCTTGATCACATGTCAAGGTTTTTTTGGTTTAAACCGGATTTTTTTTTTATTTAACCAGTTTTTTTAATATATATGCATGCATATTTATTAATAAAAGTAAACTTTGTTGGATTATAAGTTGTGTAATTTTATTTTAAAATAATTTAAATTAAATAATTGCAGTGAATTCATGTAGAAAATTGAAAAAAATATTTTAATTTAAACAATATTAGTAAAAAATTTTACGTTCAAAGAATAAAGTGTTCTACACTGTGAAACATTGATAATTTGAAAATCTTTATAAACATTATCACCGTAAAATTTGAATGCACTTTGATAAATATAATCCCAGTTATTCAAAAAATATATTTTGAGTACTTCTTGGGATTTTGTTTTTTGAATGATAATTTGGAATCAACATTTTATGTCATTAGATTCAGCAGATAACATGAAAAAAAAATAATAATAATAAGATTGTTATTATTAAAATGGAATAACTAGCAATCCAATCTTTGAATACTCTTATTCAACTTCATATTTTGATTTTAATTCTTTAATCTCCCCAATCAAGATTTTTTACAGCTTGAGCAAAATCTTAAATATCATCATGCTTTAATTGCATTAAATAACCTACATTCTTTTAATTAAAAATTTTTATACTAAACATTCAATATTTTAAATAATTTTTATCTTTGATCAATTCACATGTCTGAGGCTTTTTCTTAATAGCAATAGATATGTTCACCAATGCATTTTGATTTTAATCCTATGCATAAACCTAAAGCCACTATATCTAATGCTTATTGGTGAAATGAAGTGTCAAAAGTAGAAGTTAAATTATTTATATCCAGTAATCTGAAACATATAAATTATAAAGAAAAAGGAGAAAATGTCGCTAGTTTTCTTTTAAAAAAATCAACTGTTTTTTAGAAAAACCAATTGGCTTAAACCATGCCAACCCTGAAATATATAGTTTCGAAGTATATATTGATGTATTTATTCATTATGTTTAGGCTAATTTGATTTAAAATTATGGTTTTTATTGCACCATCCAATAGTGGCTTCCAATGCTCTCATGTCAAATATAATAGCTGTTATTGACAAGATTTGTAGATTTGTAATAGTTTTTTTCTCCGAATTGCAATTTTCAATATTTTATTTTCTTTTTTACTGCTGAATATGTTAAACTGTTTGCATATTAAAATTAGTTGTCATTTATGGAGTTTTTTAGATATCAAAACATGCAAAAATGTCCAATGTTTGTAACTACTTAAAAGTTGTACAGTAGAACCCCGTTAATCCGAATCGGTTTGGTCTTTTTTTTTTTTTTTTTTTTTTTTTTCAAGTTTGAGAAGTGATTGGCCAATATCCATAACACTAACTTATTTCATCGTCATATTCTGCATAAAAAAAAAAAAAAAAAATTCTGAAATATTTTCGGAAGAATTAAGCAAAGTAAACATTATTGCTGCCTGTAAATATTCAATAATTTTAACATAAAGGTGATTTTCTGTAGGTATGTTTCATTTTATTTCATTTTTTCCTATTTCTCTGGATAATCCGGATTTTCAATAATCCAGATTGGGTCCGGTCCCAATTAATCCGAATTATCGGGGTTCTACTGTATTTAATTTTATATGTAAAAATTACTCTGGCTATTTGCTTATTTTCATTTATTGTCTTATTGATTGTAAAACAAGAATTTGCGATTGTTCAACTTAATTCAGAGTTCTAAGGATCAGGGAAATCCTTAAAAACATGGAGAAGTTAGGAAATTAGAAAATGTAGGTCTGAAAGTCTGATAAATGTTGGAATTTTTTTAATATTTGAAGTTTAAGAGAACTTTTGATGCACTGTTTTCTATCAGAATCACTATCGTCATTGTAAATGAATTGAAAGAAATTCTGAATTAATTTCATCCAAATTAATTTTTTTAATGAAATTTATGATCCCTGATAGCATACAAAAAAAAAAAAAAAAAAAAAAAAAAAAAAATAGCAATCTGAAATTCATACATTGTGCACTTTTTGTTTAGTGTTTTTTATCTAGATTAAAGTTGTCCATTGTGTGGAGGGTTTTACAATAATAAAGCAGTTTTGGCATTTTGAACGAAATTCTCCGACAAAAGCAGAAAGAGAAACATTGTCACATGATAAATAAAGCTTATAACTAAAGTAATTTATTGATCAAAAAATTTAAATGACAGTTTGATTCCAGATCACTTCCATAGTCATGTCTCCCAATTTTATATTTTGTAAAAAAAAAAAAAAAAAAAAAAAGTAAATGTGTCAAAACATTTTACGCTTGTTGAGCAGAGCAGTTCAGAACAGCCTTAAATATAATGCGTAAAAATTGGCAAGACCAACTCTTTAAGTGATTTGGAATTTAATGCAGCAGTTTTTTTTTTTTTTAAATATAAATTAGGTACTGGAGTTAGATAATTTTGGTGTCCATTTTTCTCCTTTTCAGCACTGTCAATTCTCTTAACCTTCCTTCCTTTACCAAATGTAAAATACTCTATTAAATTACATAGTTACTAATTAAGAACATCTGCCAATTTATTTCTGAAAAAAAAAAATTCATAACTATATCAGAAAGTAGCTCTTTTTAAAATGTTTTTTATAGCAGAATGCTTTTGCTATACTTCCCTGCCTTTTCAATGTCCCAAGTTCATATTTTGTATGAAATTAATTATAAAAGTCCCTGGGATTGAGTTAATTAGTTGGAGAGAACAACAAAAATTTTGACCTGACAAAACTGATGTAATTTTAAAATTTATTCCCATTTTTATCATAACCTGTGATATACTTGAAAATAAGCACATTTGAGTGTTTTAGCTTTATTAAAATGTTTTATTTCTAACTTGTATCCATTTAACATATGTATTTTTTATTTATACTATAAGGTTATGTTCTTTCTTGATAAACAGATCAGATTGTTGCAACCAGAGGTGTGAAGCGAACTCGCTCAAAAAGGAAAAATGTCAGACGTAAAAAGATAAAACAAGAGGTGACAAGTTCTGAGGATGAAGGTTAGTATTTTTATCAAATCTTTTTGCAAATATATCCAGATATAATTTTTTTTACCTTAAGCTTGATTTTGCTTTACAATAAATTTCTTCTTGCTTTGAATAATGTGAAGAAAATGTGTAAAATATAGATCAATAATTCTGAGAGAACAAAACATGACTTGGTGTAAAAAATTCTAAATTTTCCAAAATTCTAAATTTAAAAAAAAACCTAGGAAATTTTAAAACATGCCTTTTTAAAATGCAATCCTTCACTACTGGTGACGAGTCTTAAATTTAAAAAAGAAATTGAAGCCACAAATTTTCCCTATATGGTATACAAGTATATTAAAGTAGTTCCTTATATTCATAATCAAGTTTCTGAAAAATCATATACCTTATATATTTTATTTTTTTCAGATATGAGCTTGCAACTAAACTTTGTACAATTTGTTTATTTTTTAAAAGTTATCTAAGCATTTACTTAGTTTAGTACTTAATGTATATTTATATTAAATTGGTTTTTTCTATATTTAAAACCTATCTCCATTTAATACACCAGAAAATAGACTGGCATTTGTAATTTTCACATTTCCAGAACTTTTCGCAAACCCTCATGAATTTTAAGCAATTACTTACTGTTTTAAATATTGCATTAGTGTAGTGATGCCAGGGTTGGCAAGTTTTTGACATGCGACAGTTTTTGACGGTTTTAACCATGGTTTAAACCGTCATGTCAAAAACCTCCTTGTCAAAAATGGCTAAAACTGTCAAAAACCTAAATTTATATGTAAATAAAAATATTTATTTACATATATATATCTACCTATATTTATATTTAATAAGTAAAATTTCTTTGCTTTTAATAAGGAAAATGTTTCTAAATATGTTGTAGGAAAAATAAATTTTAATTTTAAAAACATATTTTGAATAGTAAACAAAATCTCAGACTTTGGCAAACTTATCTTTTGTAATATTATTTATTAAATTTTAATGTGTTATTCAAAATATGCAGGGATTACATTATGAAGAAATTTATTTATAACCAAACTTAGTGTATCATTTAAAATAATATAAAAGATTAGACAAGTTCTGTAATTAGAAACAGAAAATTGTTCAAAACTGGTTATGTGCTACCGTATGATATGTGGGACAAATGAATTGCATTATTGAACTAAATTTCTACTTTGATAATTTCATTTGGATTGATTTAGATTATGTAATCAAATTAATTGGAAATATTTAATGAATGTTTTATTTTTTTTAATTATGTATTTTATAAGATTAATAAAAAAAACTACATAATATTTTGTGTTTTAGAAGTATTTTGTAGATTTTTTCTGTTTTGACTTTTAAATTGTTAGTTTTTCAAAAAAAATCAGTAATTCTGAATTTTAAATTATCAGTCTTTTTTTGAATTTATAACTAACTAACATAAAGATAATAAAAAACATCTGAGTATCTATTTAGAATATTCAGCCTATTTATTTACTATGCTGAAAAATTAGCTTATACAAATACTTTTTTTTTTTTTTTTACTGAATGCTATAAAATTTTGTTAAATATCTTAAGTATTCAGTTGTTGAATAATTACTTCTCGTCTTACCTTGCTTTCAAAATAAGCATTATTTGTATTCTTAATACTATTAGTGTGTGTGTTGTGGGACGGGGTAGAGATAAGAATGGTTTATAATGTGTAATAATCATACATATAATAAATTATATGCATTATATTTAAATTCAAATTAACCTATTAGATATTATGTATACAATCAGGTGTGTGAGAAGGGGGCGGCAGTTGCCCTATGCACGGAAATTTAGGGGGCACTATCCAAATTTATACAACAAACGTTATTTTTTGGCCTGTCACAAGAAAAAGTTGGGTAGAGGGGCACCAAATTCTAACTTTGCCCCTGTCACAATTTTCTCTGTACACGCTTCTGTATATAATGTGTATAGCATTTAAAAAAAAATTAAACACAAGTATCAAGTTTTACACTTTTGAAAATCCTGCATTTATAACACTTAACTTGTTAACACTTGTAAATACTAACTATGACAAAATGCATACTAAATAACTTTAGATTTTTTAAAATATTAAAATAATAAATAAACGAGATATTTAAACATAATTTTTGTGCAAATATTTCTGCATGCCCATTTCAAGATAAATTTCTGAAATTTGAAATCTATCATTTTTACCTTAATTTTTATTAATTAGAAATATTTAAAAACCTGCTAATTACCCACAATATAATTAAATTTCAGCATAATGTATGCCAACTGTTGCTAATTTAAAAATTTAACAACAAACTCTAGTGCATCACAGCAGATTGTAACTCTATGGGTTTTCGACAGGTTTTTGACGGTTTAATCCGGTTTAAACCGTCGTCATGTCAAAAAACACTTTTTGACGTCAAAAACCCAACCCTGAGTGATGCACAACCTTTTAGTCAGAAAATCGTTTGCCACCAGAATATTTGAAAAGTGACGTTTGTCTTCTTTCATAGCAAAGTTTCTGTCATTATTATAAGGAAAATTAATCTGCATAAAATTACTGGTATCTGTTTGGCCCGCGGGCCACAGGTTGTGCACCCCTACATTAGTGCATCTTGCTTGCATCGTGAAGCATAATTTGATGTTTATCTTTTCTATTAAATCAGCATTAGAATAGTAGGATAATGAATGTTTATTTCAGGGTTGCAAAAAAGCCGGCTAAAATAAAAATAAAAAAAGCCAGGCCGGTGGCTTTTATTGGTTTTAACCGGCTTTTTTTGGCCATAATTGGCTTTTATACAATGAAGCATTTTAATTATAAGCTACACATATTTAAGTGTCTTTTAACTAGTTTTAATGATGTTTAATTTACTTTGAATTTAATAAATGTATTTAATAGAATGAAAAATTGGGATTTTAAATTGACTCATTATGAGAAATTGGGTTATAACCCAATTTTTCAATAATGAAGACTATTAATACTAGAATAACATATTGATGGAGTTGCTAGTGTTTATAGTCAGAGTTGTAAAATATGTCAGCTAAATTATAAAATAGCCATACCAAGTGCTTTTTCTGATTTACATTGACCTTTAATTTTAATCCCACCTTTGTTTTTCTATTTTTACTGCTTTATAAAATTAAAGAGGACAATATTTAGTTACATGTGTTATTGTTATTACCTAACTAATTTTAAGAGTTATTAAAATGTCATGATTTATTCTCTATAAACATTTAAAAATCATACATATAAAAAACATTTCTCACTATAGAAAATAGTATTATGAATTATGCATATTTCATAATTTATTATCTTTCACAATCTATTTCAGTATTCTCAATTAGCATATGCATGAATATATTCATTCATAGAGTAAATGTACGCATGAATATATTCATGCAAGAGGGCATATATGCACTTTTAAATAACAAAGAGCTATTCAAAATTTTAATTCAACAAATTTTATTAGAACATTTTTTTGTTTAATTTTATATAATTATGTATTAAACTCTCCTGAAATATTGAATCCTTCCTAATTTCTCTTTCAACATTGTTCATTCTATGACTTAATCTTTACATATTGACATGTAAGAATGTTTCCATGAATGCTTTGGTGTGTTACATTTTATCATAATCTAATTATATATAATTCTTAAGAAGGTTTAATGTAAGTAGAACTATGAAATATAGAAATTTAAAACATATTTTTTGAGTATATTCTTTTTTTCAAGATTTATATATTTTATTAGAAATTATGCCTTCACAGTTGACTTCTAGCGGTTATAAAGATTTATTTATTTGAAAAATTAAATCAATCCAAATTTAATATGGATTCGATACAAATTAACACTTTAAAAATAAAAGCTGGCTTTTTTTAAGTGGATAAAACCAAGGCGCACATTGAGACGCAGTCAACAAGCGCGGGGCAGGTTCCCACGTCACGCGATTTTGTAAAGCATTGAAATGAATAGAAGAGCGCATATTGAGTCACGCGCAGTTTTTCTGACGCAGGTCCTGCCTGCCACTTGTATTTCGAACACAGTTTCCAGCATTTCGAGTGCGAGTGTCTCACGTGTTTGATGAAAATGGAAGAAAAAATTATTGAAGCTGTTTGCGCTTTTCCCGTTTTATACAATACCATGAAGATTATTTCAGGGCCAAATTTTGTAAATGGCTAATATTATATAAAATTACGTTTTCTGTTTTTTCTTTCAGAGTAATAATTATTTTCAAAAAATCTTGTTTAAATATTAAAAAAAATTGTAGATTAATTTTGTGGAGTAAAAATTTCTATGGATAACAAGAAGTTTATTAAAAATAGCTATTTATAGGTGGGGGGGGGGGTTCTTTTCATTTACACGAGAAAAATACTATGAAATTTTGTAAATGACTATTATATAAAATTAAGTTTTGTTTTATTTTTTTAGTGTAATAATTATTTTAAAAAAAATCTTGTTCAAAATAAAAATTTAGGAATAACATGAAATTTATTGAAAATAACTAATTATAGGGAGGGGGGGGGGAGTTCTTTTCATTTACCCGAGAAAAATACTATGAAATTTTGTAAAATGGCTATTATATAAAATTAAGTTTTCTGTTTTATTTTTTAGAGTAATAATTATTTTCAAAAAATCTTGTTCAATATAAAAATTTAAGAATAACATGAAATTTATTGAATATAACTAATTATAGGGAGGGGGGAGGTGGGTACTTTACGGTTACTTGGGTGCCAGCGATATGTATATGTTTATATCACTGGAACCTGGCTAAAAAAAAAAAAAAAAAAAACTCTAAAAAATTGTCCTTAATACATTATCGTGTGATTAAAATATTAAATTTTATTACTTAGCATATCAGTTAAATCAATAAGTACTATAAACATTCCAGTAATGGAAACTGGTTCTAAAACTTTAAAATTAAACGAAACTTTGCAAATGGTTTTTATTACATGAAATTAAATTTTATATTCTATTTTTCAAAGTAATGATAAAAAAAATCTGACTTAATATTAAATATTTTATTACTCATATTAAATAAATTATAATGAGCTGTTTAAAAAAATATATTCTTAATGCATTATGGTAAACAATTAAAAAATAATTTTTTTATTTTGCAGCAGATCAAAATTAAAACATGCATTTTTTGCAAGAAAATAAAGAAGATATAAATTAAATAAAACCACCAATTTAGCTCATTTATTAAAATTTTCAACGAAAACAGTAATGGTGTGAAACATTATTTTCTATATGAAACATGAAAAAGTGTTAAAGAAAAAAATACTTTTTATTGGTTTTTTTTTTTTTTTTTTTTTTTTTTATATATATATATATAAACTAAAAATTTTGGAGGGATCCATTAATAACATATTTAATATTTGTTATTTTATCTATCATGAATAGTTTCATTTTTTTTCAGTATGAGAATAAATAATGAATACATTTTTAATACTTTAAAAGAAAATTATTACATCAAAGAAAGGTAAATTACACTTTAAGTATATTTTTAGAATTAAAAATTGTATTAAAGGTAACAATTTACAAAATAATATTTAAAAAATCCTAAGAAAGAAATAGTTGTTTCTTGTATATAAAATGCAAAACGAAACTTGTTTCACACGCGTACATCAGCAAGTGAACGTGACGGAAAACTGAGTTGTAATATGCACACACCCTGCCCCGCGTAGTTTTTTCCCGAGCAATGTCGCTTCAACTGCACGTGGCAGCTGCGTCTCAATGTGCGCTGCGCCTAAAAGCTGGCAACCCTGGTTTATTTTCACTGTTCTGATTGATCAGTGTTTATATAGTATAGAAATTAGGATATTTTGGATTCAATTCCCAAGTAATTAGTCTTATCTCAAGTCAGTATGTCGCAATACAACAGAAAGTGCATCACTTTGATTGCCAGTCTTTTGAAGGAAATATTTAAATAACATTGAAATTTGAACATCCCCCCCCCCCCCTCTCTGAGAAGCTGTTGGGCATTTTTAATGCAACATAAGAATGTTAAATTAAGATGTAATTATCAGACCTTGAAACCCATATGCAATTGCAGAGTCTGTCCATATGATAATCCAGCATTTTTTATATTGTAAAATTTACTTTGGAAACTGGAATGTTTTTTGAAATTTTTTTTAAAAATTCTAATTGTGAATTTTTGAATGTTTGTTTTAAAAAGTCTCTATTTTTACCATCTTTCTTTTTCAGAGGTAGATGTGGAAACTCCATGCTCTGTTCCATTAGTAGTGCCAAAAATAACAATATCCATTTCGCCAACTCTTAACCCACCACCTGCTAGAAGAGGTAGGAAACCTAAAAACAAGAGTGGACAAAATGTGAAAAAGACAAATATTAAAAACTATCCAGTGCCTCCAAAAGTTTTGCAGGCAGCCATACAGCAACAGAAGAAAAAATGTTACATCACAAAATCTGGTAGAGTTACTAAAATCAGCAATAGTGTTGAAACAACACCGTCCACTTCTACTCCATCTTCAATAAGTAATAGTCGTAGCAATTCGGACAATGAGGATAATACTGATAAAAGAGCAAGTCACAATATGGCCGAACGACATAGGCGGCAAGAATTAACAAATTTATTCCAGAACCTACGACTAAAAGTTCCTCACCTTGTAGAGAATTTAAAAGCTTCAAAAGTTGCAATTTTAACGGGTGCTGTGAAGGAGGTCGAATATTTGGAAGGAAATCTTGAACAATTTCAAAAATTACAATCTGAACTGAGAAGAAAAATGTCTCTAATGCAATCTCTCATAAATAGGCGAGGGTGTTCTAGTTGAATAGTGCTGTAATCTAGTTTGTTTTAATTTCTGCAGGTTCATTTCTTCTTTATTATATTGAATATGTATAAAAAGCTTTCTTTGGCATATTGAAGATAAGTCTTTCACAGAAAAAATTTACCTGAATAGTTTATCTGTTTCAGAAGTTATTTATAGTGTATAGTTTAAAGGTATTCCCTTCAGACATACGTATTTTATTAAAACTTATTTTGATATCATCAAAAATTAGAACTGAAGTTTTATTCATTGTTAAAATTTTTCTAATAGCTATTATGAGAATGTCTTGAAGTGATTAAACTGCAGAAGTTTTAAGGCTTTTTAGTTTTGCATTTATGTATATTTTTTGTAATATATATTTTAATTTTTCATCCTATCTGAAAACATGGGACCATTATCATTTCTCATTTATAGCTTTAATGTCAAATTCATTCTAGGTGAGATTTCATTTATAACATGTAGGTAATCTGTCATAAATTCCATTTGCACTTGTTTCCGTTGTTCTAGCAGTGCAGATGTGCAAAGTTAAAAATGGTGCTTAATTATGTAGTTCTAGGTGGTATATTCAAACATTTTCACTGTTGAATCAAATATTATTTTTTCAAAGAAAGTGTTAGAGTTCTAAATCAAAGAATTTTTTTTAGAATTTTTATTTTTTGGTAATTTGTTTCTTCTAATTTAGGTTTTCTTTAAAAGCAAAATGGCATCAGTAACATTTCTATTATCTGTAATGTTTATAATATGGTTCTTTCTTACTGTGAAAATATATAACAATTGAATTTCATATTGGTATAGTAGAGATAAGAATTGCCTTCCAAACCACTTTTACATATTTCCTTAAAAAAAGGGAGAAGTATCTTGTCTTTTTAAAAATAGCTTTAGCATGAACATATGAAAAATATAACAAACTATGAAATGAAGCTTGAAAAGCTAACATTTTTATAGAAATACAAAACTTTCAAATATCAGATTAAATAAACCACATTCAAACTCTTATATTATTTTCGAATAAAGTTAAATTGCATTTTTTTTGGGGGGGGGGGTCGAAAAATTGTTTTGCATTCAGTATGGATTAGTAAAAAAAAATTTCTTTTCTTCTTTTTTTTTTTTTTTAATAGCTATTTTTACATTTCACAAGTTTTTAAATTTTGTTTGGTTGCAATCTGCTTGTTCTATAGTACCTGTCTTAAACTGAAAATATTCGCATAGTACTGGTGGAACAAAGTATAAAATTTCACCTGCTTTCTTTAATAAAGTCTCTATTTCAAAATCTGGTTTTTGGAAATATTTAAATTCTCAAAAAATTATTTTCAGGCACACTTTCTTTCTAATCTCATTTTTAATATATGCATGATATTTGCAGAATTTTTTTCATAGTCTTGCTATCTTAGTATTGTCCTATCATCTCCTCCCCCCTCCTTTTTTCTCTCCTTTATTACATTGTAATGTTCAGATATTTAGTTACAAACTCCCTTTTGATAGCATTTTTAGAAATATCTGTTCTTTCAGGAAAAAATTAAGAAAAATCATTAGCGTAAAAAGTGCCTGCCAATTTCATGTATTTTGAAACTGAAATTTAAAATGTGTTAGAAAGTAGTCTGGTTTAGAGTATAGTCTTGCTATGTTGCAATGCCATTTGCTTTTTTTAAGAAGAAAGCCATCCAATAATTCAAAATAAATGGTTTATATAAAGATAGAACTGTGTTTCCTCTCTCCCCCCCCCCCCCTTCATTTCGTCAAAATCATTTATTTTGGTATTCCATTATCAAGACATGTTACTTATATATCTTTTTTTTTTTTAACTTGTATATTTTTTTGGAATTGGTAAAATTATTAAATGTACAATAAAAATTTCTTTGGTATAGCGCTTTTTTTTTTTAATATGAATTTTTAAAATTATGAAGTCTTAAATCATGATTAAGAAATGTTTGTTTAAAGATCTTGTTTTAAAAATTTAATGAAAATTTAAAAGTTTCAAAAATTGCTTGTAAACATTTTCTATTTTCCATAAACAATTCTTTTTACTGTAAACTGTCTAAGGCAGAATAGATCATGATTGAATTTTCTGCCATACAGTAGTAGTCTTTATTATATAAAGTTGTTTATTAACTTTTTTAATTATTCAAAAATTTGAGTTACAAATTTCAGTCTTGTAATTAGCCTTAAGTAGATTTACTGCAGTTGGCGTTATTAGCAATGGCTCTAAATTTTTATTATACCATTTATGCTTAATGTTTTACTTAACATTTGAAATCTCTTTCAATTAAAAAATGTTTCAAATTTTGTATTAATATTTTTAATTTATTTAAACTTTTGAAATTTGTTTTCTAACACCTTAAATTTGACTTTTAGATTTTTTAAATTTAAAAATTTAAATTTTTGAAATTTGTTTTTTAATTAAATTTTTTAATTTCTAGTATCTTAATTTAAAATTTTGCTATTTAAAATTTTCATTTTCTAAATTTGAATTTTTATAAGTTTGGAATTATTTTCTAATACATTCATATTCATACATTCTAATCTTTCAAAGAATTTTTTTAAACGTCAACTGTTATTTCAATTTTGCCCTTCCAGAAAAATACACAAGTGGTTTTTTTTTTTTTTTTTTTTTTTTTTTTTTCCCTCCAAGGGGATGGGGGAAATAGTGCACAAGTTCTGGTCTTTTAATTCTAGAATGAAATTGGCTATCTTATGCTGCTCTCTTTAGACTTAGCATGGAATGAACTGATCCTTGTAATAAATGTTCATTGTAGATAATATTCATTTGTTTGTATCTTGTGTATATATAAAAAAAAGTGAAATCATGTTCACTAAACTATTGTGATAATTTATGTTTGTTGTATAGAGATGCCATTCCACGATTATTTTTGAAATGCAAATGTAGAAATGTATTTATTGAAATCTAATTTTTATTTCATCCAAAGTGTTTCACTGCTACTAATTTTAAACTGATTTTGGGTTTCTGCTTTTATGATTTTTAATTCTCATAATCTTGTTATTGTTCCTAATGTGATATAGTAATCAAAAATGTCTTTGTGTGTTTGTATTCAGATAATTGTATGTGGAAAACGTACAGTGGCATCTCTTGTTTTGTATAATTGTAATGTATTTCTCATTTTGTTTTATATATAGTCAAGATCATCTAAAATCTAGTCATGTTTTATGTTTTGCATGTAAGTCACATTTAATTGTTTGGTAATTGTAGGATTTTCATAAAAAATGACAGATCAATTGGAGTTTTTAACGCATGAATGTTTGATAATTTAGTCTTTTATATATATAAAATTAAGATGGTCAGACTAATAAAAAAAAAAAAATTAGGTTTTGATTTTCTGTTTAAAATGTTTATAAACAATTTTTAGTTTTATCTTATTTTTTCACCAGTAACATTTATATTTTTATGAAGTGCTTATTTTTTAATGAGCTGAGTATGCTGAGACTCCATTTCTTTCTGGAATGTAAGATTTTCTACAAGAAAAATAATTACCTGACAAATTTGCTTTTCATGACTGGATATCCTCAATTTATTCTCTGTGTATGCTATTATACATCTTTTAAGCTTCATTTTTTTCTTGTATATTTCTATAGACATGTTTCTAGATTTATCATTAAACTGTACAAGTACCTGTCGTTAATCGTTTATACTTATAATATTTTAACGTTTTCGGGTTTTATTGAGTCGTTTGTTGTGTATATATATAAAGATAAATTTATTTAAAGGAATTCATACTCCAGTTCATGTCTCTGGAACAAGGATGATTGTAATTTGTAAGTATGCAAGATTTCATAAGAATGAGAAAGAAATGATATAGGTCAGTTTTCCTTTTTTAATTTATTTTCAGTTATATATGTATGTTTTTTTTTTTTTTACAAGTTTGTATGTTACTTAATGGTATCAAAATTATTTTCACAAATTCAAACCTTAAATTGGTCTCCCAATTTTTTTTTTCTCCAAAAGAAATCTTGGTTTTCAACATCTTCTATCATAGAACACTTAAATTATCCTTGCTGAACGCTGAATCCTAAATTAACCAATGAATAATTTTAAACAGTTGGTCATTACCTAATACAACTGTCAAAATTTGGTTTTCACCATTATAAAGTATTCTTCTTGTGGTGGAAATTTTTTTAAACTTTTTTTTACCTGTATCAGATGTCTACTTTTGTATAGTGAATATGTTTTTTAATACTAGGCTGTAACTCTTCGCCTAATTTAATTTTCCTGTAGGTTAATGAGATTTTGCAATCTGAGGAAGGAAAACCTTTGGTGGTACATCCCATTAACCTTTAGGTAAATGAGTCTATCCTTTTGTTATGGGGATGTATTTATGGTATTACTTGTCTAAATTAAAAATATAATATACATTAGTGTTATGCTTCAAACTTAATGTAAAATTAAATAACCATGTTTTTTTGGGGGGGATGTTATTGTTTTTGTTAGCAGTTTTAACTATTCATACGATACTTGATATTTTTATTTACAGTCATCCTTGTTTCTGTTTTTTAACTATTTATTGTATTGTATAATTTTAATTTGAATACAAAACGAGAAAAGTATGCTGTTTAACATGTATATATTTGTTTCAATGGTAGTTTAGCCAAATATCCTATTTTTATTGATTAAAAAATTCTTTTTGCTCAAAAAGATTCTTTTGACAGGGATAACTATTTTACTAGGTTACTCTTTATATTTGTACTATTATTTAACCCATGAATTGCATCCATTTATTGTGCATTGTTTAGTATATGCATAAGTATCTCAAGGATTCAATGATGGGGGTTATGGATTAATTCTTTCTCTCTGCTCATTACAGCAGATGCATTCCTTTTGAATAATCTAGATATTTCCAATAACTTTTATTGAAAATGAAATTAAAATTATTGATTTTAATGTATAGAATTTTATATTTTAGTACATCTTTAGATTACTATTAATTGCAAAATTCAAATTTATAAGGTGGGAGGGGGGGGATTGTGTACATAAATTGTTTCATTTTGGAAAATGTGATTATAAATAATGATTAAACTTATTTTTGAATTTTCCCCATAGGATATTATGCAATAATCATTGCCTCAATGCTAACTTCCAGAATTTAACCTAATCGGTTATTAAAAATGCCTAACTAATACGATATTGTTAAAGGTTTATTCATTATTCAATGATTTTGTTAATTATTATATTCTTTTATTGGTATAGTTTTCATTGTGTGTAAACATGTATTCTTATGTATTTAATTTGCTCTTTTGTAACTTAGTGTGAATTTATAGTAGTAATTGCATAATAAAGTGTTGTATGCTGAAATTGTAAATTATTGGTTTAGCATGACTAGCTTAGTTCAGAATTTGTCATGCACAAAAAAAGAGATAAACTACATGGATTTTGTTGCGAGATCCAATAAATTGGTTAGTTTCTTCTATAATTGTTTGAAAATTTCAATTTAAGAATATTTATTGCTAAAATGTATTTGCTTTTGTATTTGAAGGGATGCTTTCTTGGTCTAATGTCATAGCCATCAGTTATTACAGTGAATGTCTTGCACTTATTTTATTGTTTTTCTAATTAAAGGTTTCTGTTTAACGAAATTAAACAAGGTCTGTGGGATAATTATTAAAATAACTTATTTACTTATGTTCAAATAATAAATTGATCATTAATACTCTATTCTCAAAGTTGTCATTTTATTATGAAATATCTATGTTGTAATGTTACTTGTTTTGTTCCTATCTTAGTTTCTTTTTCCCTTGTCAAGAACTGGTAAGTTATGTGTATAATAATTTTTTTTTATCCGGTATAATTGTCAACTGATCAAGAATGCATAAATCAGAATCCTAAACATGTTTTTTTAAAAACAGCTCCTCCCCTTCCTTTCTCCTTTGAGCGATTCTTCATTCAGTTCAAATTATTGGGTTTTATCATAGGTGTTTTTATTGTTAATGAGCCCCTCTGACAAGATTATGTGATATAAAACAATCTTTAACTTTTCTAGTTATTTTAGCTTTTATTGTGTCAAAAAATATTAAAACTAAATATTTCTGCATTGAAATAGACAAGGATTTCTGGAAATACTGACGGTAGAAGATTAAAAATTTGCTCGCAGAAATCCTATCACAAAGGGGTCTAATGAACAAAACTTTTAATTTTTCAAGTCTTGTTATTTAATGATTGGGTAATGATTAATCACAAGTCTTTTCATGCATTAAAATGTGTTTATAAAATTAATCTTTCTCAAAGCAGCTACTTTTCTCCCACGAAGACAACTGCTCATTAATATTAATCGTATGAATGTTTTGAAAAATTGTTTGCATTTGTTTTTTAATTTTTCTTTTATTTGATACTTGGGGTAAATCTCTATGAAGACCACCATTCTTTACCTTTCGTCATATTTAGTTGTTTTATTATTATTTAAATACTTTGATTGCAGAACTGGTTTCAAAAGTAAAAGTATCTTCATTGGGGGAAAAAAAAAAATAAAATAAAATAAAAACTTAACAAAATTAATAAGTGACTTTTGTAGAGATCGACCTGAGCTGTCTAATGAAAAAAGTAAAAAATATATTAATGCAAGAGATATATTTAAAATTTCCATAGGATTAATAAAGGATAGGGTAGTTTTTGCATTAGTGAAGTAGCACTTTAATACAAAATTAATTTAATTTCTTATTAAATACTCTGACAATGATAAGACCCTCCTTGCATTTCTCCTCAAAAAATGTTAGATGGTTCTACTGTAAAAGTTATGAGCTTCTCATCCTAATTGCTAATATATCTCAATTGATTAAGTATGAAATGAATGCTGTGCCAAAGTTATTCAGATACTTTTCTAATAAGTATTCTTAATTGGCAATAAATCACTTTAGCTTTGAGTATTATAAAAATCTGAGACTTCCATTACAATAAAAAATCTAAGATATACAAGTACCTTCAGTTGCAGCGGTTAAGTGACACTTACTTATTCAATTGCTGGACATTCACTTATTCATTTGATATAATTGAAATATATTTTTTTTCTCTTTAATGATATTGCTAAAATCCCTGTTAAATCTTCTTTCTTTATATATATAAATTTGTTTTGAGTGATGTGTTGGGTTTTTGAGCTGTGTAATTTTGCTCTTAATTGTTAAGTGAGTTGCACCTGTTTAATTGTAATTTTGTTGTATTAATTTACCTTTTCAATTAAATTGTTAAATACAACATGGAAGTGTTGCTAAACATTTCTAAATTGAGTGCCTTTTTTATAATTAGTTTTGAATTTAATGATTATTGTTATGATATATCAATTGAGATCTGTTGATAGATTGAATTAAATGAAAATTCAGTCAGGGTTTATACAATAAAATTGTATTTGTGTAGCTGATCTTTTTATAATTGCCAAAATAAATGATTTTTAAGCCTATTTTTACTGTTTGTGTGGTTTTTAATTTTAAGCATATGTGCTTGGGGTTTTTTTTTCCCTCTTATAATTGTAAGTATTTAAAGGTATATTCAGAGCTGCCGACTACTATGCCTGTTTAAATAGTATAAACATGTTTAAAACCACAATTTTATTTTAGTAAAATGTATGCCAAATATATTATATGCTATGTATTACATTACATATTATCAATAATTTAAATTTCTGTTTCTAATATGTTTGACTTTAAATAGGCGTAGTAGTTGGCAGCCATGTATATCAGATTTATTTTTATGTTCATTTTTGTTCTCAAATGCATCAAACTGGCAAATTTTCTTATTTAGAAACTACACAATGTGGCGTGCTTGTCTATCTTTTGATAGATGAGAATAATATTCCAATAAAACCTGTCAAAGTTGACATTTTAAACCGAATTTTCCAAAGCGGAAGATCTGGGATTAAAAAAAAATGGTCATACTGAGAAAATAATCTATTATAAATCAAATTTAAAATGAAATGAGTGAAAAATTACATCACTTGGCCTCTTGCATCTCTTCAAAAATCACCTCAGCAAGTTGCATAGTTTTGCTTTTAAAAATGTCTGACGAAATTTCGAACTGTTAAGTGTGGAAAAATATTTTTCTGCTGCATGATTCTTTTATTTGGAAAGCTGCATAAGATGCTTTGTGTTCTGCTATTAAAAAATCTGGAAAAAATGAGTAACTCGATGCGTTCTTTCCCCCTCCTCTTCCAATTACAGCAAAACTAAAATTATAGTTATTAAATTGGGATATTGCAACTTATCAATCGGTTAAAAATAAAAGTTCTACTTTGTTGAAATTTGGCCGTAAAAGGGCACTTCTATGCACCCCCCTCCCCCCCTTAAGCCATGGCAGAATTTTAATTGCAGGATTACAGTGTCTTTTCTTCATGCTGATGTAGTGTTATTTAAGGGTGTTCTTAACTGATCCGCTCAACAAGCGAAAAACTTTTTGACACATTTACAAATTCACTTTTTAATGGAAAGTTATAAAATTTTAATGCCTGATTATGGAAGCTATTACGAATTGAACTTATTTTTCCATTTTATGATAATTAAATTACTTATCGAGTTATAAGCTATTTCGATGACGCAATCACCCGTTTTTCTCCTCCTTTTCGACCGGTCTTTCTGCTTTCGTCGGGAAATATGCTCAAAAGTGTCAACTTTGAAGGCTTGTTATGAAAAATCTATTGTTTTTTAAAAAAAACAAAAGAATGAATGCAACTAGACAGTTTCTGAATAACACCTGCTATTTTCATGCATTTCCGAACAAAAATAAAGCATGTGTCACAAAGTTGTCCAGTTTGATTTAAGAACACCCTTAAGTATTCCGAGCCGTTCACAAATTTTATAATTGTTCAACTTATGGAAATATACATGTAAAAGATTTATTCATTACGAACAGCCTTAAAAGCATGTTCTGGGGCTATTTCAATCTCTCAAAATAATTCACTTTGCTATATTGGACAGTTTCGATCTCAAAATACTGTGCTATTGGACTATATTTATACGCGATGCTGCAGAAAAACTGAATTCATAAGCACTCTTCAGTAATGTTGGATAGTATTAACAATCTCAAAAACTCGAGGTTTGCTAGTTCGGAACTGCTGGTATTAATAATTAAACCAAAAACTATTTCTTAAAATTGTGGTAGATGTTTAGAATTTAAAAAATCTAAATTACTGGGCGCCATAACCTGAAGGCGAAGCCAAATGAAAATTCTTTACTCGCGTCTCTTTGCACTGTACTGTTAAAATCGACTTGACTGGGAATATGCCAAAGCATATAATAATCTATGTAGATAAATCTACGATCAAAAGATACTGTAGAACATTTTTTTTTATTTAGTTTTAAAGTTTTAATGAATCTATATTTGACTAAGAGGAATGTATTTTATGATTATATATTTTAAAATAAGCCGTTTATTAAAATCTTCTCTAAAATGTTAGTAAAATTTTGTAAACTTACTTTGAGAGGAGAGGGCAACAAAATTGTCTTCCTGAAGTCAAAAAAGGAATATGAACAACTAATTCACGAAAATACGCATAGAGCGTTTTTTCGGCATAAATCGGTATTTATTTTTCTCCACCTACCCACGGGAGAAAAAAATGTCCCATTCTGGAAAATTTGAGATTTTGTGCCTTCAATGGTCAAAAAGTGCAACTTTCCCTGTGGGACTATAATGTCCCTCCCCCAGAGCTATAAAAGTCTCAATTAAACACTGGCGCAATAAAGAGATGTTTACTATAAAATAAAATTGTTCCAAAAATACTCCAGCGGTCGAGGGCAGTGATCTGACAAAACCTTATTGCTGCATATTGCTAAAAGCCGTAATATAAAGGCACTTGTCAAAAGAAGAAAAGGTCGCGATATAAACAGATTGTTAAAAAACAAAAATTTACAAATAAATGTATTTGATTGGTCTCCAAAATGTAATTATAGACAACTTTTTTTTTCTTTTTCAAAATTGTTAATAAAATGCATTTAATTCGCTGGAGGGTGGCGAGATATTTTTTACACCCTAATTTCAATCAAGATTTAAAAGCATGATTTTTGAACAAAATTTTACTTTTATAATTTTAGTGAAACTACATTTCTTTTACTTTCAAATAAAATATTCTGAAAATTCTGGTTTGAATTCAACATTAGTCGCTCATAGTTACTTGTCTTTTGAGAACTTTTCTAAAAATTAATAAATTAAAAAAATAAAAATGAATGAGCGAAGTAACAATGCGCGATATAACGAAGCGTTTCTGTATTTAAAAATGCATAGCCTCTCATATAGAACTCTTATCGTAACATGAATATGTAGAGACGAACAGGGCAGGGGTGATTCTCGTCCGAAAATTCCGAAATTTCCGAAAATTTAAGGCATCCTCTTCCGAAAATTTGAAATTGGGTAATCAGTTCCGCATAGTTGCCAACTTGTACGGTTTTGCACACGGAAAAAACAGTTGCGTAGAAATGCAAATTTCGTGATAGGATCGCCGAAATAGCATACCATTCGTCAATATTTCGTGGGAAAACGACGATTTCGTCAATGTTTTTGTAAACGAACTTTGTCAAAAGATCGATGACAAAAGGCAATTTCACCAAACATCGCAGATAAAAAGTTGATTTTTTCTGAAGACGGCGGGAAAACGCCGATTTCGTCTAAAGTTTGCGGATGTAACGCCAATTTCGTTAAAAGATCGCGGGAAAAAACGCCGTTTTCGATAAAAGATTGCTTAAAAATATTTTGTCAAAAGAGTATTTGAAAAGAATACGCCGCTTTCATCAAAAGATTACGGAAAAAACGCCGATTTCGTCAAAAGATCGCCGGAATAAAACGCTGTTTTCGAGAAATATCGCGTAAAAAAGCAAATTTTGTCTAAAGATCGTCGAAAAAACGCAGATTTCACTTAAAAAAACATGGGAAAACGCCGATTTTGACAAAAGATCGCGGAAAAACCGCCGATTTTTTCAAAAAATCGTAATAAATCGCCGATTTTGGCTAAAGATCGCAATAAATCGCCGATTTTGCTAAAATATTGCTGATTTCGTCCGAAGATAGCGGGAAAATGCCGATTTTGTCCGAAGATCGCTGGAGAGAGGGGGGGAACTCACGACCCCCCCCCCGCCGAAATTTCCGAAAATGCGATACGAATTTCCGAAAAAAAAATTTCATCCAGAATCACCCCTGGAACAGGGAGCTATTATCCATTGTAAGCATGGGATCGATCGGAAGAGCACTTGTGACGAATCTCTCAGCTGTGTTTACTACTCTTCTCCTGTTTTCCCGCCGCCGTCGCGTCGTATTTCACTTGTTACTTGCTGGAACAGAATACTAGGACCGTCGATCTTTCCTATATTCTTAAGGTTGTTCTTAAATCAAAAAGGGCAACTTTGTGTCATAAGGTTTATTTTTCTTCGGAAATGCATAAAACTAGCAGGTTTTGTTATTCGGAAACTATCTAAGCGCACTCATTCCTGTTTTTTGTTTTTCAAACGCAATAGATATTTCGGATCAAGCCGTCAAAGTTGGCATTTTGAACCGCATTTTCCGACGAAAGCAGAAAAACCAGTCAACGAAAGGGAGAAAAGTGCTTGGCGACGTGATCAAAATAGATTATAACTCGGTAGGTAATTTGACATAAAATGGAAAAATGAGTTCGATTCCAAATCGCTTCCGTGGTCAGGATTTGCAATTTTATCTTTCGTTAAAAAATGAATTTGTTTCAAAAAGTTTTGCGCTTGTTGAGCAAAGCAGTTATAACGACTATGGTAGCTATTATAGCACATAATTTGAGCCAAAAAATTAAGGAATGGATGCATACAAAATAATCCTTCGAGATGCGCAAATTTGCCACTGAAAAATTTCAAAAGCGACAAATTTATAAATGACTCTTTTTTTTAATATTTGCTTTAAAAAAAAATAAATAGCGATATATCCTGATTTGAAAGTCTACGTGCATTAAAATTTTCCTGTTCTGGCCCGTCCGCTATAAAAGCAAGCAAAAAAAAAAAAAAAAATGGTCCTATTTGTTGACAGTTGAAAATTGTATTTTTAATTCTTATTTAATCTTGTTTCGGCTCTCGTCATATTATTTTGGTGTTCGGTGAGAGTAGCTCTGAAACGGCAGAGCCCTTGCGCCCCCCCCCCCCAAAAAAAAAAAAAAAAAAAAAATTGCTGCACCGTGTACCACATTTAGCACATACCTAAAAATAATTCTTATTATATACCGTCAATTTGTCCACTATGATCGCTGTAACTGATCAAGAACAGTTCAAAGAATGGAATAACACTTATTTTGTGCATGTCAACTGGCTGTTTTTATCAAAAAAAAAAAAAAAAATTCTTCGGAAACAAAAAAAGGATCAAATTAATTTAGTCTGTTCTTAAATCAAAAGTGGCAGTTTAATGACAGTTTGAATTTATGTTTGTTCGGAAATGCAGGAACTTAGCAGGTGTTGTTCAGAAACTATCTAATCGTACTCATTTTACTGTATAAAAATTTAAATTCTGTAATTTTTTAAGAAATGTTTTTGTTGACCTAAATCGCTTTTAAAATATTTTTGTAATTGGGTCTATATGCCTATGACTAACGGTTAAGGAATTAGCCAGTGACCACTGTTGAGAGTGAACAACCTGTATAGAATTACATAGGAAAAGATAAAATTAGCACCGCACAATTTATTATAAAACGTTTACTCATTTAAATTTCATAATTATGTAATAATTATTTAAAAGGACATTAATGATTATCAAATAAAATTTTTGAGTGGATTAACTTAAAAGTAATTCTTGAAGTCAATAGTGATTATCTTAGTAAATACCTTTTTACAGGGTTGCTACACAACCTGGAAAAGTCAGGGAATCGGGAAATTAACCAAATAATTTAATTTTTTTTCCCTAAAACCTGGAAAAGTCACGGAATTCGACAAACTCTCATTGTTATCTGTAAGAGAGTTTGATCGTTGAGCGGCCAGAAGTAAGAATCTTTCATGATTGGGCAAACTGCATATTTAAAAATAGAAGAAAAATCATCTACCTTTTTTGTCCCAAAAATTTCCTCTTTCATCCTCCACATTTTATATATTTAATTCTCATTATTACAGATTTTAAAACTTTTTCCAGTAGTTATTTTCATGTAACAATAAGTAATTATCATAAGCCTCCATCTACCAACTCTGTTTCCTCTTCCCTTGTTGAAAATAAATTTTAACTAGACAATGATTTTGGGATATAGTTAACAAAATGAATGTTTGTGAACTTGGTGCACAAATATTTTGTAGCAAGTTAATCAGTTTGTAGGAAATTTTATTTGAAAGTTTGCAGTCATAAATTATTAAAGAGAGCGAATCCAATTGTAAACCTTACAAAAAAAAAAAAAAAAAAAAAAAAAAAAGGTTGTTATTGATTTGGGGGGAGAATTGGGATAAAGATCTTTAGTTCAGAGATTATTAGCAACTCTATTGAATATTTTTTTTTTTTTTTTTTTTTTGTGTGTGTGTGTGTTTTGAGTAATGTAACATTTTTTTTTTTACCCTCAGCATGTCCACTAACGTGCTACACCGCTAGACTAGAATTTTCTTAGAATGCACCTGGGAAAATCGGGGATTTTCATTCTCCCATATGAGTAGCAACCTTGCTTTTACAATATATAGCTTTTTTCTACTCAGCCCGTCTGTAAGTATCAGTGCCCGTTGCCCCCCCCAAATTTTTAAGTCAGTCTCTGTAGAGAGACTGGGGGACTAAACGAGGCACCCAATGGAGCGAGGCCTTGGTCAGACTCCTTTTCCCTAACATTTGCACAGGCCCTGAGTCCAGGTCCAGTTCACATTTGCCTGCAACAATATTTTGAGAAAATTCTTATTTTCGTTTTCATTTTTGATGCAAGTTTTTATCGTAAAGTAATTTATGCACACAATATGATGCGTTGCTATTCAATCTATTTACGAATTTAACAGAATATGTACAGAGTTGCCAGATTTAGGCAAAAAGAAATATATATTTACACTAGAAAATATGTATAGTGTTTTCTATATTTAAGGGCGTTCTTAAATTAAAAAGGGAAACTTTGTGACACATGCTTTAATTTATTTTTGTTTGGAAATGCGTGAGAATAGCAGGTGTTATTATTCAGAAACTGCCTAATTGCACTCAATCTTCTGTTTTTTGAAAAACACAATAGATTTTTCATAACAAGACTTCAAAGTTAACTATTTTGAGCACATTTCCCGACGAAAGCAGAAAAGCAGGAGAAAAACGGGTGATCTCGTGATCGAAACAGCTTAGAACTGGCTAGGTAATTTAACTATCATAAAATGGAAAATTAAGTTCGATTCGAAATCGCTTCCACAGTCAGGCATTCCAATTTTATATCTTTCTGTTAAAAATGAATTTGTGTCTAAAAGAATTTTTTTTTTCATGATGTTATAAAAGTCCGGGAGGTGGCGACACTTTCTATTTAACCACTTTATACAAGTTAATTTTAAAATTTGTAACTGATTTTAATAATCGATCGCGAAAACAGCAATCAGCTGTCGCGACAGCTAATGTATTCGGTCTTGGGATGCGAAGAATCCCCCATTTAAAGACAAATCAGATTATAGAAAATTACCGCTGGTTGTGATAATATTCTATCTATCGTCATCAAATATTTTTTAAATGGAGCAAACTAGCTTAGCCTGTTTTTAGTGGAAGTGGCAGAGCCATTTAGTGTTAAGATAAATAAATAAATAAAAACTCACAAGGAAGGTCTCCATTGGGGGCATACTCAGAATTTTTTGAAAAAAATACGAATTAAACTACTCATGTAGGTAATAAAGGATCAGTGAAAATTAGCGGCGGAATTACATTATTAGATATGTAAAAAAATAAAATAGTTTGGAATAATTGGCGTGAAAAGCTGAAAGCGACGTGGGATTTGGCAAGCAGTGCATTTCCTCGCCAAAAGCAGACGATTTTAACGAATCTGAAAATTGATTTTAATTGACTTCACTGTTAAAAATCTGCAGCATTTACTGCAACGTCACTCCACTACTTTTATAGAATATCTCTCTTCTGACCAATGAGAATGCTCCATAGCACGGCGAATTGACCGTGTCATACACTGTTAAAAATCTGCTGCATTTTGTTGCAACGCACTCCACCGCTTGTATATAATATCTCTATTTCAACCAATGAGAAAGCTCCATTTCATGGCCAAGTAACCGTTTTCTATACAAGCAAGGGAGTGCGTTGCAACAAAATGCAGCAGATTTTAACAGTGTATTTTTCAATTTGGAACAATTTTAATCAATTTAAATTGTGTTTTAAATGATAAAATATATTAATTTCATTTTGTTTTAAGTACATACAAACGTATATGACAAAATTACACTTAAAGTAAAGTAAAAATGTAAAACTAAAATTACTTAAACTAAACTTATTTAAATAAATTGAACATAGGAAGTTTTTTCTTTAAAAAGTATTCGAAGCGTAAAAGCGTGTTTTTCAAAATTTCGTTTTTTCGCCAACCGGAGATAAACCGCCAAATAAACGAAATTTTTATTATTTTTTTACGGACGTTATAAGGAGGTTCCGCCGAAATTTTTTTTGTAAACATATATAACTATATGAGAAGAACATTCTGTAATTTTTTCAGATTTTTCTGAGTATGCCCGTATGGAGACCTTCCTTGTCAGATGAATTGACTTGCCATTAAGTTTTTATACTCAACTGGGATTCTCGGGCGCTAAGTTAGACGGATTGCACCAAAGATTACATTTTCTGCTTTGATGTTTGATAATTCATTTTTGAAAAATCAACTGTGTACTTTAAGAAGTATTATATTGAGTACTCAGCAGATATTGATTACATTTCAAATTATCAGAAGTTGCAAGTCGCATTTTTTAATTTGAATTATTTTTATTTAATATCTTGAGACTCAATTATCTTTTTATTTTGAGACTGAAATTTAGCATCTTAAATCTTTGTAAAATAGTTAAAACATTGATTTTGCAATAGTGACATTAATAGCCTTACGATAAATTATTCTCATAAATATTTTATTAAGTATTGATAATCTGAATTATTTAGTTTATTTGAAAATGACTTAATTTTTTAAAATCTACATCCAACATCCCTGTCTTCTCTGCTTTTATAAGTACCAACATCTTACAATCACATTTAAAGGGCCTCTATGTTTACCTCTGCGTAACTCTTCGTTTTCCCGCGCAAAGTTAAAGGTCCCACTTTCCTCGTCTGTAGACCTTGAGTAGTGCGCTGCCGCTACCTGTCCCTGAACCCTTCCGCGGCCTTGGAAACGGTCGCCCGCTGCAGGAGCTCTTCGAATCAACGTGATTTTGTCGCGCGCGGGGGAAGAAGCAAAATGAACGGAAACGAAACTACTCTTTTTTTTTTTTTTATGACAACCCCCCTTACTGATTTCTTCTGTTTTAGAGTGTCCACAAATGACGCAATAACATGCCAAGCTAGAAAAGGGTTGACACAACAGCAGTTCGCTCGCGCATTATGTAATTGGGTGTTTAGATTTCATTAGGGGGAGCACATCTTTACATTCTTAACATTTTTTTTCGGCATACGCATGAATACATTATTACGAACCTGCTATGTTTATCTTATATCTATAATTCAAATTCTTGGACCTCGCACAAATTACTGACCTGCGCGTATTTAGTTTGAATCCGAAAATTTTATTTGATCTCAACCTAACACGAACATAATATATATACATATATATAGTGATTGACGCGAAACACAAGAAAATTATTTTTTTTTTACCTAACCCAATTAGGGAAGTATTTTCTGCAATTTTACATCATATCAATTGTATGTAGAAAAAATAAATACAAAATATTCTGGTCTTCGTTTTGGAATATCGGCTTAACCCGAACCCATCCTGCAAGACCCAAGACCTAACCTTAAACCGACCCAAACCTCAAAAATAAGTCGTAATATTAAACATTGCAAAAAATTCGATTACTCGACTGATGCTGTATAACTCCAGTATAAATTATAACATTTTCGTGCGCTTTCTTTAGATAAACAATAAAAGGTTTAGAATGCAAGTTTTTATGTTTGCTTCTTCGCAATCTATACATATAATAAAACAGTAGGACCCGGTGTGTCTGTACATTGAAGATAATTGACAAAAATGGAGTCAGGGCGATAAAAGAAAACCAATGAAACACAAAAAAAAATTTTTTGAATTTTTTGTCTGTCTGTCTGTCTGTTTGTTCGAGGTTATCTTCGTAACTACTGAATGGATTTTTATGCGGTTTTCACTAATGAAGAATGCACACTCCCGGGCAGTGTATAGGCTTTGTTTCATCAAAATCGGACAACAGACAAAAAAGTAACAAAAAGAAACAAAAGAAACTATTAGGTGCGCTGCTCACGTTTTTTAGTACATAACGTTTTTTAGTACATATAAAATCCAATAGATGTCACTGTGCGATTTTAAAACGCGCTATCGTTATGTTTTCGCCAGTCTACTTAAGTATGAGAAAGTTTCAAGCTGGCTGTCGTTCCATGTGGTTTAGTCGGTAGAACGTCAGTGCGCCATATTGATGGCCCGGGTTCGATTCCCAGCATGGAATTTTTTTTCACTATGTTGGCATTAACGCCTATAAGCAATTAAAAGAATTTGAAATATTGTATTCAAGGCGAATTTTCTCTCTGGGAAAATTTCCTTGCATTAATATGTCAGTGTAATTTTTTTTTCGATTTAATTTTTTTTTTCGAAACTTTGTTTTTCTTAAAAAATTACAGTAAATATTTGATATTTCCCAACGTTTTTTGAATGATCGACTTGCTTTTTTTTTTTTTTAATGTATGTCTGAACCTTATCTAACTACTTCTTCAAGATTTCTTTAGATAAACCGACCAGCGTAGCGGGCGAAGGCCGCTAGTCTGCAATAAGCAGGTTACAACCAAAAAAACGGAAACAAAACTATTATTTTTTTTACAACCCCCACTACCGATTTTCCCTATTTTATACCGTCCACAAATGACGTGATAGCAAGACAAGCAAGAAACAAGTTACGGTGTCGGTTCGCTCGCTTCTTATGTAATTGAATGTTTAGTTTCTCATTAGGAGAAGAGCATCTTCACATTCTTCTCATAGCACAGTGGGAGATTAAACTATGATATTTTGAACTTTTTTTTTCGGTATGCATTATGGGGACGAGCAATGTTACAGCAATTACAAATTCCTAAATGTCGCACATTCTGAAGCAGGCTCTCTTTAAAATCTGTCATATCAAATATTGAAAGGTTTAAAATCCAGAGCCGGTACAAAAAGGAGCTGATTATCGAGCAGGTGAACGAGGTTAGGCCTTGGTTTATCGTTGAAAAAGTTAAGTCTATTCCACTCAAGTCGCAAAGTCTCTACTGTTATTACATCAACCAATTCAGCCCCAAGTCCGCCCCAATGACCTAATATTACTTACTTATATATACTTATATTACGTATATTAGAAAGTCAATGGTCCGCCCCACCAATGACCGAGAGGTTCTACCTCCGAAACTGGTAGACAGCAGGTGTTGGGTTCAAACCCAATCGCGGCGGTTGGCATAACTATTCGGAGTTTTCCGTGGTTTTCTTCGAACCTTGGATTTCCTTGCGTAAATACGGTTTAGGTTCCCTTAGAAAGACCCCCCCCCCCCTCTCTTTAGGGCCATTATTCTAAGTTTTGATAATTGGCCGTCACACAAACAAACTCAGCTCCAAGTCCTGATTAAAGTATGGTCCAAATGACCAAATGGGCCGTGACCCTGAGTCTTCTGATTTTACGAACACTCAAACAGATATGTAAATTTTGCGATGAACGTGATGTTTTTTTTATACTTTGTCTTTCCAAAGGGCATCGAAATTAGTATTTTTCTATTGATTCATACCTCTTCTTACAGTTTTGAAAAATCTTGCCTTTTCTAATAGCGTAACTATAGTCGGGAAAAAAAATGTCACGCGCATGCTAAAATTTAACATGGTTGTAATATTTCCTTCTAAGAAACAATTTATGAAATTTCAAATTTACGATATGTTAATGTTTAATCCAAGAGGAGAAAAAAAAAATGATAGTGCAGTAATCAATATGTTTATGCATTAGAAGTCTACAGCCTTTCCAAATTGTTTTGATAAAAATAGTTTTATATATTTGTAGTTTATATATTAATAGTTTTTTTATATTTGAATACAAGATTAAGGGTGTTCTTAACTGCTCCGCTCAACAAGCGCAAAACGTTTTGATACATTTACAAATTCAATTTTTAACAGAAATATATAAAATTGGAATGCCTGACTATGGAAGCGATTTCGAATAGAACTTATTTTTCCATTTTATGATCATTAAATTACTTATCCAGTTCTAAGCTATTTCGATCACGAGATCACCCGTTTTTCTCCTGCTTTTCGACCGGTTTTTCTGCTTTCGTCGGGAAATGTGCTCAAAAGTGTCACCTTTGAAGGCTTGTTTTGAAAAATCTATTGTGTTTTTAAAAGAACAGAAAATTGAGTGCAATTAGACAGTTTCTGAATAATAACACCTGCTATTTTTATGCATTTCGGAACAAAAATAAATTAATGCATGTGTCACAAAGTTGCCCTTTTTGATTTAAGAACACCCTTAAGCATTCCCGCGGTCCAGATAGTCCTAGCCCAAAGATAATTATTTTGTAACAACTGTTTAGTAATTCATCTCTAAAAGAATAATTCTGTACATAAAGCAGTGCAATAAATAATAATTAGGTTTTTAACGTATAAAACTGAAGATCAGGGGTCTCAACGTCAGTTCTAGCAAGGGCGGATCCAGCCCAACCTCCAGGGGGGGGGGGGGGGGGTCACAACTTTTGTCAAATGATTTAATGAAACAATTTTAAAATACAGTAAATCTTGTGAAAACGGAATTACGATAAAAAGTAGCAAATTTCGCCGATCGGGCATGAAAAAAATTGTGAATTTTGTCGATTAGGCACGGAAAAATCACGAACTTTGTCGATCGGACGCGAAAAATCTCAGATTTCGTTTATCGGGCAAGGAAAAAAAATCTAATTTTTTTTATAATACTTAAAAAAATTGCAAATTTTGTTCATAGGTTGCGGAAAAGTCGCCTGTTTTGTCTGTTTACCACACGAAAACAACGCGAATTTCGTTGATCGGGCGCTGAAAAATCGAAAATATCGTCAACTGGACATTGGAAAATCGCCAGTTTTGTCTATCGGCCTTCGAAAAATCGCGAATTTTGTTTGTATGTCTCTGAAAAATCTCAAAATTTGTCGATCGAGCACAAAAAATTGCGAATTTTGTATATCTGGTACAAAAAAATCGAAATTTCATTAATAGGACACGGAAAATCCCCAATTTTCTCGATCACTTCGTAAAAAGCGCGAATTTATTCGATCGGGAAGGGGAAAATCGTGAATTTTATTGATTGGGAATAAAAAAATTGTTAATTTCGAGTTGATATAGAACGCAAAAATTGCCAATTTCGTGAATCGGGAAAGAAATTATCGCGAATGTAAGTCGATTCTCTTCGTAAAAAGAGCGATTCGGGAGATTGGGCACGAAAAACTCGCGAATTTTGTTGATTCGGAACGAAAAAGTCGCTAATTTCGTTGATAGGGCATGGAAAAATCGAAGACTTTGTCGATGATGAGCGGAAAAATCGAAAATTTTTTTGAGCGGCTGCAGAACAATAACGAGTTTTATCAGTTTATTGCGAGAAAAAAAAATCAGATTTCATCAATTTACGGCAGGGAAAAAAATGCAGATTTCATCAGTCAGTTAAGAATCGAGAATTTTATTGTTCGGTGCGGAAAAATGCGTATTTCATGGACAAGAACGGAAAAGGGCGCGAATCTCGTCAATTGGGCACAGAAAAATCCCGAATATGGTCGATCGCTTTCGTAAAAAGCGCGAATTTAGTCGATCGGGAACAAAAAATTTTCTAATATGGTTGATCAGTTTCATAAAAAGCGCAAATATAGTCGATCGGGAATGAAAAAAATCGCGAATTACGTTGATACGGCGAAAAAAATTGACAATTCCATCGATAGGGAAAGAAATTATCGCGAATACGGTCGATCGCCTTCGTAAAAAACACGAATTCGAGCGATCGAGTACAAAAAACTCGGGAATTTTGTTGATGGGGTGCGGAAAAACCGCTAATTTTGTCGATGATGCGCGGAAAAATTAAAAAAATCTGAGTGGCTGCGGAACAATCGTCAGTTTCGTCAGTTTATCACGAGAAAAAAATCACGGATTTCATCAATTTACGGCGGAAAAAAAAGCAGATTTCGTCAGTCAATTAAGAAAAGCGTATTTGACTGACGAAGTTCATGTGCGGAAAAGTTCGCATTTCATCGAATAAGAACGGAAAAATGTGCTAATTTTGTGGATTAGGCCGGGAAAATCGTGAATTTTTTCAACCAAGTGAAGAAAAATCGCAAATTTCGTAGACCATTCGTGGAAAAAATCTCAAATTTCGTCGATCACACCCAAAAAAATCGTGAATTTCGTCGATTAGGCATCGAAAAATTGTGAATTTCGTGGATCGGCTTCGCAAAAATCGCGAATTTCACCGATCGGGTACGGAAAAATTGTGAATTATGTCGAGCAGGCGCGGAAAATTCCCGAATTTTCTTGATTAGTTTCGAAAAAAGAGGAAATTTCTTTCGATTAGACGTTATTTTGCGTTCTTGTTTTAGCACTTTTTACTTACACTGTGCATCACTCTTTGAAGAGCTCCAGGGGGGGTCATGACCCCCCCCCCCCTTGGATCCGCCACTGTCTGCAAGCCGCGTTTTAATTTTGAGATCTTTGTATTTAATATCAGGGGTCAGAGTTGTCCTATATTTCCTATGTATCCTATATTTGTAAAATAATCTTTAAAAATGTCCTATATTGTCCTATATTTTTCTAATTGTCCTATATTTCCTATATTTCTCCACTACTCTCATATATTTGATATTAAAATCATCGCTTGTTTTCACATGCATCACTTTGCTCGCTGAGTTAGTCTAACGTTCAACATGATTCTGTGTTTCATTGCAATTATTTTAGTTTCTCTTACCGTGTATTCAGCTGCAATACATTGTTTTTATTTATTTTATATTTTAATGTAGGAAAGACATATTTATTGCATTACATTAATGCATATTCACAATGTGAACATTTTACTGGCAGGAAAAGCTTGAGTGTCAGTAGTAATTGAATATCAAATTAAGAAAAAGAAAAGTGGATTGAGTACTTCTTTAAATGAGGGAGATTAGATCTACCGTTCCAAGATTTTGTTCATAATTCATATGGCCCTAATTATTTATTTCAGTCATCAGATGGAATGCAAAATTTATTTCTGAAATGTTTGCAGTTTCCTCTTTGCCATAAGGGATACAGTTAAATTCAAAGAAAGTGCCATGTGCCGTTGCTCAAATCACTGTCAGTGATGATTTCAACAAAGAATACCCCTTTTGTCACTCTCGTGTATGATGAGACATTAAATGACCAGAACTTTAAACAATTAAACATTTTTGCTTAGTATTGGAGTGAGAAAATAGGTGGTATTACCGAAAAATATATTGAAAGTGAGCTTTTTGATCATTTAACTGCAAAATGAATGTAATGAAAGCCTTTAAATTGGATCTAAATCATTTGCTCATCTTTGGATCGATCAAATGGTCCTAATGTAAATAAATCAGCTTTTAAAATTTCGGGTAGAGAAGAACAATTTATGAGAATTTGGCATAGTGCTAGAACCTTTAATTTACACATTGTTGATTGTTCACAATGCATTGACCAGGATATCTATTAGATCACATGTGAGCCTTTCTCAAACATAACAGATTTCCTTGAAATCCGATTTTATAAGAATCTGTGATTATAAAAGATTTTCTTGAAATCTAGCATTGTTAGTTTGGAAAATTTCCATTATACCAAGAAGATATAAGAATAACGATGGAAAAATTAATTTTATGCAAATTTTTTTAATATTGTATCTTGATTTACTATCATTAGTTAGTGAAAAATTATAAACATAGATTATGTTTTTAAAATGTATTTTATAGCAGTATATATATATCCAATAGCGTTATTTTTTAAATGTTCTATATATGTCCTATATTTTTTACAAAAAATGTCCTATATTTTTGAACTGGTCATTCCTACCCCTGTTAATATTAAAACTTTCAACCAGCGCCGTGCGAAATGGGGGGGGGAAGGGGGCGGTCGCGGGAGTTTAGGGGTCGCCAAATTTATACTACCAACGTCATTTTTGGCTTGTTACAAGAAAAAGTTCGGGGGTGGGGGCGCCAAATCGTTACTTTGCCCCGAGCGCAGTTTTTTCTTCGCACACCCCTGCTTCCAACTCGTGCTTTCAATTCTCTCATATTAGTATTACTAACAAAGTAATTCGAAACTTACAAAGTGCATTGGACGTACGATTCCTTACACTGATACTAAGGACTTCATTCTCTGTGAAAACTTTTTATTATGTCAAGGAGAGATACAACCCCACATCTCCATGAACACCCGTTGTCTGAGTAGTTTCATGAGCATAATTCTATGAGGATCAGTATATTAAATAAGTATTTTAAATAATTAAAATTTTGATTTTGTAATGTTCAAGATATTCTTTTGACGCAATCGATTCTGAAGGCAAATTCTTTTGAAAACACGTCCTTACTTGGGATGAAACATAATATCAGTTGCAACTATATAACGCTTGCGTCCCAACTATTTTAGCCAGATATTAAGAATTCATTGCTAATCTATATATTTAAAATACCTGGCTGGTTTTTTTAGTCATCAGCCCTGAGCTTTCTACTGGTCCGATTTTGATAATTATTTTTTTAAAATGAAAGCTGTTAGCCCATTCTGGCTAATTTTTAATTTATTTCTATTTTTTCTTTCTTTCCTTCTTTCTTTCTTTTCTTTTTTCTTTTTTTTTAAGCTTTTTCGTGACATTTCTTCAAAACAGTGGCAACAGGTTAAGCTTTTCTCACTGTAATAAAAATTTATTTTGCTTTATTACTTTCCACCAACCAGGAGCTTGATCTCATCGGTGAATGTGTAATCGTATTTAAAAGAAAAAAAAATAATGATTTTCGTAAAATTTAAGCCTAATAAAATGATTGCACATAATTATTCACTAATCGCGGTACAATACACAGATTATTTACTGAGTAATATTATTAAGTACTAGAAGATAGCCCGTCAAAATGACGTGTTTGCATTTTTAAAAAGATGATAAAAAATTACAACTGCGGTCAACCATAGCCACTTTAGGCTTAAAGAATTTTTAAAAATACAGAAATTAAACATGGAGGAAAAAATCTAAAAAAAAGAAAATTTCAACAGAAATCTGCATTTAAAACTATAACAAAACTATCTGGTGGATGGGAGGATTGTAATATCGTAATTAATCAAATCCATGGTCTGTTCTTAATCGGTTTCTGAGCGCATAGTACCGAGTACTGAACATCCGCTATAAGATTCACTCCATGTACCTACCTCCTGAGCGCGCGCGTTCAGCACGCGTAGCTCCCGAACACGTCCAATTCTAAAGATTCATTCACGGCTGTAAATAAAATTAAAACAACCCGAATATAAAAATTCTAACATCATTGCATTTAAAACGCACCTTCGATTTCCTTAAATAAAAAAGTTTAATTAAATATTGTTTTTGAAATCGTGAAAAGATTTCAAAACTCCGTAATATGCAGTGACGTCATTTACAGCTCCCACTGTAAATCTGACCAATGAGAACACTCCATTCGACTATAGAACGTTTTCATCAGTCAGAAAATAGATAGCCTTTAACCCTTTAATTCCCATGCTAGAACACGTTCTAGAAATTATGTAGTTCATTTCACACCAGAAAAATTCAATGGCTAATTTCGTTTTATTTAAATACGGAATGTTCTGTTATTGATTAAAGCAAATGTTGTTTTAATTTTCTGGTTGGAACTAAAATATACGAATTAAAATATCTCGGGCAGTTTCGGGCGGTTTGGGATCCAGAGGGTTAAAATACGAGGTAACTTTTCACAATATTTTTTATAGATTTGGAATTTGTCATTCTTGAATGGCAACAGCATTAATTTGCTGAGATCGTTTGTTTTTTTGGTAATTTATCGTTTAATTTTCCGTAATTGCTGGTTGTTTTATTTAGAACTTAAACATAACAATTAAATAGTTTTTGTAGGTAGTAGGTTGTAAAGAAAATGAGTAATGAATTAAACTTTTTACATGTATATTTCCATAAGTTGAACAATTAGAATATTTGTGAACGGCTCGGAATACTTAAGGGTACTTTAATACTTAATACTTCTCAAATCAAACAGGACAACTTTGTGACACATGCTTTAATTTATTTTTGTTCGGAAATGCATGAAAATAGCAGGTGTTATTATTCAGAAACTGTCTAATTGCACTCAATTTTCTGCTTTTAAAAAACACAATAGATTTTTCATAACAAGCCTTCCAAGATGACACTTTTGAGCATATTTCCCGACGAAAGCAGAAAAGTCGGTCGAAAAGGAGGAGAAAAACGGTGATTACGTCATCGAAATAGCTTATAACTCGATAAGTAATTTAATTATCATAAAATGGAAAAATAAGTTCAATTCGTAATAGCTTCCATAGTCAGGCATTAAAATTTTATATCTTTCTGTTAAAAATAAATTTGTAAATGTGTCAAAACGTTTTTCGCTTGTTGAGCGGATCAGTTAAGAACACCCTTAAGCCTAACGTGTAGCAGTCGCAATAAGTTTATTTTTCTCGTGGATGAGTTGACCCCGGAATTGTTATACACGGAGGGGTTTTATATATATAATTATGTAAATAAAATAACAGAAAATAAACTTTAATAAAATATAATATCTAAAGTGAAATTTTGTCGATGGGAAAAAATGTCATCATTCAGAAACCAGATAAATTTGTCCCATGAATATAAAATAGGTTATTGTTAGCTGTGTCAGTGATGATGTCACATTCTCTCACTTTTATTCCTGCATCTAAATAAATTGAATTTCTATTTATTTAAAGGTCCGTGGTGTGCACAAATTAAAATATTTCTATAAATTGAGCCATTTCTATTTAATTATAATAAATATTTTATGAAACTAAAGAATTTTTAAATAATTGCATAAATTACGCTTTAATTTCGGAAAACATGGGTGTTTCTGAAGGTGTAAATGATGTTATATTAGAAAAAAATAAAAATAAAACCTGTGATATGCCGATATTACGATATTTCTATTTTACATAATATCAAAAATTAATTAAAATCATTTCGTTGTAATAAGTTATTATTTAAAATAAAAATAAACAATATATCTGCATATCAGCAACAAACACAAAAATTTTATTCCTTTTAATAACAAAGATATCGTTTTTCTTTTCGTTGCCATAACAATAAAATTAATTTTGACAAGTTCATGGAGTCTACAAACGAGTAAATTAAATTTATTGCGAGTGTTCTAAATATGTAGTGGGTTGGTTATGCACTTTAGTAACTCCCTGCTTCTGTTTTAATTAAAATGTTTTGTTGATATTATAATTATTGTAAAGTTACCAAGCGATATTTAAACGGAGAAAAAATAAACTATGCAGATGTTTTTGAATTCGTTTTCTGAGGTATTATATTAACTTCCTAAATAATTTGGCATTTAAAGAAGGTTTAAGATTTAGAAACTGCATTAAAAAGATTTTTAGCTGAAGTTAGGTCCAACATAATAATTTATGAGTTGTTTTCCTTATTTATTGTTATTTTCTGAAGTTTGTGTATCTTCATCATGAAAAGTTATGTTATCCTATTTTAAGAGGTGGCAATTGTTTATTTCGTTCAGTTTCTTATTGTGTATATAAGACTGATATATGTCATATCTAATATACATTATTTTTCGTCGAATTTCGACGAGTACAGCTACTATTAGCATTAAAAGTTTATTATTAACAATAAGAATTCATTATTATTATTAACATTACATTAAAAATTTTGGTACTACTCTGTTATCCCGTCGACCGATTTCGCCAAATTATACAAATCGCCAAACTAATAACCAAATTATACATATTGATGTAATTTTTATTTTAAATAATAAAAAAAACAAATATTAGTAGAATATTAATAAAAATACAAATAAAATGTCGAAATAAAAATCACTTAATGACGTTTTAAACACGTGTATCGTATTTAATGTCATTGAATTGACATTCACGATCATCCATTATTGGCATTTAATCTTATAATCCGGCGATATTATTTTGGTCGACGGGATAACAGAGTAGTACCAAAATTTTCACTAATAAATAATAATTCTCATAATTACTTTAAGGGTGTACTCGAAAAAACGCTTTTCCACCTTCAACAGCTCGAAATTTTCTGACACAATTTCAGACATATTTTTAAAAGTAGAAACATGAAACTTGGTGAGGGGATTTTTGAAGAGACGTATAAGATGCCGTGTGATGTCATTTTACGTTCAATTCATTGCAATTTGATTTATAAACAATTACTTTCTCAGTATGACCCTTTTTTTTTCGTTCACAAATCTCCCGCTTCGGAAAAAACGGTTCAAAATGCCGTTTTTTATTGTTTTTTTAGCAATATTTTCTGCATTTATCAAAGAAACGACAATCACGGCACCTTGTGTACTTTCTAAATAAGAAAATTTGCTAGTTTGATGCATATGAGAGCAAAAATGAATTAAAAAATAAATCAGAAAATAAGCAGTTTGAATCGAAATACACCCTTAATAATGACTGAATCCGAATTTTTCAATTTGGTTGAAAATCTCTAAATAAAGTCGTCTCTCTCATATATTAACATTATATATATATGTATGTATTAAAGCTGTTCTCAACTGCTGCGCTCAACAAGCGTAAAACGTTTTGACACATTTACAAATTCATTTTTTAACAAAGGGAAAAAAAAAAAAAAAAACTACAAAATTAGAAGATATGTCTATGGAAGCGATTGCGAATCGAACTTAGTTTTCCATTTCATGATAATTAAATTCACTATCGTTCACGTGATTACGCG
This sequence comes from Maratus speculifer, assembly GCA_964019185.1. Lineage (NCBI taxonomy): Eukaryota > Metazoa > Arthropoda > Arachnida > Araneae > Salticidae > Maratus > Maratus speculifer. The sequence goes on from OZ025290.1 coordinate 83,065,387, forward strand.
TTTTTCTCCTGTTGTAAAACTGATTTTTCTAAGTAAAGAAGCATGAGTGCAATTAAATACTTTCTGAACAACAGTTTCATTCATTTCCGAATAATAATAAATTAAAACGTATGTCACAAAGTTACCCTTTTTTATTTAAGAATATCCCTAAACGTAATGTGTCTACCTTGCATTATCAAGCCATTTTTTCAGTTAATAGTTTTTTCTTTTCAGGGCAGGATAAATAAAATTTAATTTTTAAATGATTTTTCATTTTTAAGTTCTTAATTTTATATAATGGCCGTAAAAGATTAAGAGCACATTTAATATTGTGAAAAACTCAAATTATTAAGGTACTTTTCATTTATAAATATCATTTTTTTTTCAAAGCAACATGAATAAAATTTAATTTTAAAGTATATGAAATGTAATTCATTTCAATGTTCTTAATTTTAAACAATAGCCGGTAAAAGATTGAGGCACATATAACATTTCGAAAAACTGAAATTATCAAACAATTTTTAATTTAAAACTGGGATTTATTTTTTTCAAAACAAGATGAATAAAATTTAATTTTTAATTGTTTTTTCATTTCAATGTTCTTGATTTTAAATGGCTGGTAAAAGGTTAAGAACCCTTATAACATTTTGAAAAACTCAAATTAGCCAGCCATTGTTCATTTATAATTAGCTTTTTCTTCTTTTTTTCCGAGGCAACATGAATTAATTTTTTTTTTTTTTTCATTTATATGTTCTTAATTTAAAACAATGGCCGGTAAAAGGTTAAAATCATTGTAGCATTTTGAAAAGTAAACAGACATTCAGTATACAGCTTTGTATAAACAAAAGATGTGAAAAACTTAGCATTTTAAAAGAGAAACCTTAAGATTCGTTGCGTAATATCTCAAACCACCGCTGCAGTGGCGCCTGCTTTCGAGGTATTGCATCATACTGAAACGCCGAATTCCTGAAGCAGGAAAGAGATAGAAACATGTGACGGCCGAAAAAAAAAAAAAAGAAATGCCGCATCCTTTATATTAGCTTTCCTTTTTTCACTCGCGCTTTCAAAGCCAACATGACGAATATGAAATGAACTATTCTTACAAAGGGTTTAATTTACTTATTTATTATTTTATTTATTTAATACACAGGTCTTGCTAAGTGAAATATTTTTCTGTAAGAAAGCAATGGGGTAGAAATTTACTGGTAAGTATGCGCTCTGGGATAAAGCCAGAGCTGCGGTTTTGGAGTCCTACCTTAGTTAAACCTATTTTTCAGCAAAAGAGCAGGAGTCGGAGTCGCTAAAAGCAAACCGACTCCGATTCCAGATCTTTCTATTAGTCATTTTAAAGTGAAATTAAGTTAAGTATATGCAATTTTAAATCTATAAAATGAATTATTATTGTTATTTTATGGACAATTTCCGGCTACTCCAATCAAGTGTAAAGACCCGTTCGCTAATGTTAATCCAAGGAAAAAAAAAGTATAAAAATATCTTTGTTGCATATCAATATTTTTAAATGATTTTTTTCCCTTTTGCATTATATAGCTGAGATCGAGGCCGTTTTTTATCTTTACAAATTTGATTGCAGATTTTTTTTTATGAGGATGCTTTCACTTTCGAAACCGATTCTGGTAATGAAAACGTCTCCACTAAAAATATTTGTAAAAAAAAAAAAAAAAAAAAAAAAAAAAAAAAAATCGAAAAAGTAAAAAATGTACTTTGTACAGATTGATCTCAGCTATCCAATGCAAAAAATAATTTAAAAATATTGAACTACATCCGAGATGTCTTTATATATTTCTTCCACAGGATTAGCATTATCGAATGAGACTATTCGCTTGACTGAAGTAACCTCTCTCTTAAAGATGACCAAGATACTGTAGTGTACATAATAGATAAAGGGATAAGTACAGGGTACCTGAGATATTCGAAAACAATCTGCTCATAAATTTAAGATTAAGAAACGGAGTTTTTCAAGTGAATGAAGAGTCCCCTTAACTGTTCTTGGGATTAAGGGTGTATTCCGATCAAAGCTGCTTAATTTCAGATTTATTTTTAAATATATTTTTGCTCTCAAATGCACCAAACTTTCTAAATCTCTTATTTAGAAACTACAAAATGTGCCGTGTTTGACGATTTATTGGTAAATGTAGAAAATATTGCAAAAAATGCTGTCAAAGTTGACAATTTGAACAGAAATTTCCGAACCTGGAGATCTGGGAACGAAAAAAATAATCGAAATGAGAAAATAATTATTTATAAATCAAATTCTAATAAGTTCAGCGAAAAATTACATGTTTCTACTTTTAAAAATGAGTCTGAAAATGTATCGCAAAATTTCGAGCTGTTGAAGATGGAAAATCATTTTTTCGAATACACCCTTAAGTTCTTCAAATTTTTTCTATGAGTTTTTATTCTTCATACAATTTTACGACATTCGGTATCAAAAAATATTAAATTTATTTCCATCGGCATGATCCTAATACACCCGAGACACTTGGCGTCGTTGAATTTGGCGAGGCGATAAATGACTTTTTCTTGTTACCGGATCGTTTTCTGAATTCTTTCCACGCCCACAGTTGTTAGTTCAGGAATTCTGATCGGTTTAACCGGATTGGATGGTTTCTTATCTTTCGTTTGATTGGCTTTTATGAAATGCCATTGTCACATCAGTCTATTATTGTTTAAATTAAAAGAGGAGATTGCATTACATATGTATGACTATATTTTCCCTGCCTTTTTTTCGTGTTATTTTAAAGATGGTGCTTATTTTAATAAATAATACCATACATTTGGGAAAAAAATATGCGGTACGGCAGACGAATATATTGAGGATACGCTTTTCTCGAAATAAATATTCAATGATTTACGATTTGTCAATTTCATTTAAAAAATTGAGATGACGTGTTGATGTTACTGAAAGCGAATTCCTATATCAGATAAACTTTCTTTTTTACTCAAAAATTCGCGCAATATTTATGTACCATAAATACATAAAAAATATTTCGAAATTTTATCTCGTATTTTCGTACAAATTTAGAAAGATTTTAATAGTTGGATATCTGCATTAATAACCGCAATTTTGCTCATTTTAGAAATTTCTTCAATACGACTTTTGAGCTTCCAGAGAATTTTACGGTATTAGTGTCGTTAGTTAACGCAGGTTTGAAGAGTTTTTTGCATTTTAGGGATTCTAACACAGCGAGATTCGTGAATTTAGCGATTTTTTTGTTTTGTTTTAATGGGCGCGAAGCGCTCATACACACGTTAGTGACTGCGGCGTTGACAAGTTTCGTGCATTTTAGTGATTCCTGCACGGCGAGTTTCGTGGATCCATTGATGTTTTTTTAGTTTTAATGGGCGCGAAGCGCTCATACACACGTTAGTGACTGCGGCGTTGACGAGTTTCGTGCATTTTAGTGATTCATGCACAGCGAATTTCGTGGATCCACTGATATTTTTTTTAGTTTTAATGGGCGCGAAGCGCTCTTACACACGTTAGTGACTGCGGCGTTGACGAGTTTCGTGCATTTTAGCGATTCCTGCACAGCGAGTTTCGTGGATCCACTGATGTTTTTTTAGTTTTAATGGGCGCGAAGCGCTCATACACTCGTTAGTGACTGCGGCGTTGACGAGTTTCGTGCATTTTAGTGATTCCTGCACAGCGAGTTTCGCGGATCCACTGATGTTTTTTTTTAGTTTTAATGGGCGCGAAGCGCTCATACACACGTTAGTGACTGCGGCGTTGACGAGTTTCGTGCATTTTAGTGATTCATGCACAGCGAATTTCGTGGATCCACTGATGTTTTTTTTTAGTTTTAATGGGCGCGAAGCGCTCATACACACGTTAGTGACTGCGGCGTTGACGAGTTTCGTGCATTTTAGTGATTCCTGCACAGCGAGTTTCGTGGATCCACTGATGTTTTTTTAGTTTTAATGGGCGCGAAGCGCTCATACACTCGTTAGTGACTGCGGCGTTGACGAGTTTCGTGCATTTTAGTGATTCCTGCACAGCGAGTTTCGCGGATCCACTGATGTTTTTTTAGTTTTAATGGCGCGAAGCGCTCATACACTCGTTAGTGACTGCGGCGTTGACGAGTTTCGTGTATTTAGTGATTCCTGCACAGCGAGTTTCGCGGATCCACTGATTTTTTTTAGTTTTAATGGGCGCGAAGCGCTCATACATACGTTAGTGACTGCGGCGTTGACGAGTTTCGTGCATTTTAGTGATTCCTGCACAACGAATTTCGTGGATCCACTGATCGGAGAATCGGAAAAAAATCAATCAGAAATGAAAAATTAAAAATCAAGAGTGAAAAAATCGAAATATTCGGAGCGATATAGTTTGTAAAAATGTGATGTTTCAGAGTAAAATAGTATAAATTCGAAAAATCGGGATAGTAATGTTTATGAAATTCAAAAAATGTGGAGTGAAAATTTTTAAAATTCGAAAAATGGAGTGAAAATATAAAAAATAGTTTAAAAATTTTTGGAGAGAAAATTTGTAAAACTGTAAATCGTAAACTTTATTGTAGTAAAAAAATCCGAAAAGAAAGTTAAATTAAATTCACATCGAAAAATTTGCGTGCATTGAAATATTTGGAGCGATATAGTTTATAAAAATATAAAGTTTTATAAAATATATAGTTTATAAAAATATATAGTTCATAAAAATATAGTTTATAAAAATATAAAATATAAAAATTCCAAGTAAAATTGGATAAATTCGAAAAATCTGGACAGGAATTGTAGAATTTGAAAAATTTGGAGTGACAATTTTTAAAAATCGAAAAATTTGTAAAATTAGTTATTATAAACTTTGTAGAAATAAAAAAAAATCCGAAAAGAAAAAAATTGAGTGAAAAATTTGCGTTAATTAAATATTCTGAGCGATATATTTTGTAAAAATATAAAATTTCCGAGTAAAATTGGATAAATCTTAAAAAATCAGGGCAGGAATTTTTGTAAAATTCGTAAATTCTGAAGTGGAAAATATTTAAAATTCGAAAGATCTGGACAGGAATTTTTGTAGAATTTGAAAAATTTGGAGTGGCAATTTTTAAAAATCGAAAAATTTGTAAAATTAATTATTATAAACTTTGTAGAAATAAAAACAAATCCGAAAAGAAAAAAAATGAGTGAAAAATTTGCGTTAATTAAATATTCTGAGCGATATATTTTGTAAAAATATAATTTCCGAGTAAAATTGGATAAATTTTAAAAAATCGGGACAGGAATTTTTGTAAAATTCTTAAATTCTGAATTGGAAAATATTTAAAATTCGAAATAGTTACTTCATAAAAATACAAAAATTCATAGCGAAATTTATAAAAACAATTGAAACATTTTTAGATATGCAATAGTGGAGAGTTAAATTCCTAGAATTAGCAAAAAAAAAAAAAAAAAAAGACATCGAAAAATGTATAAAGTTACAAAAAATTAAATGGGATATAAAAAAGTAAATAGTTTCGTATACAAATTCTCAAAGAAACGGAATAGACCTTAGAATTGTGCTGTCGAATCGTCTGTTGAAAAACGCGCGTTGTGATTGGGTAGAATCTGTAGGTTGCTGAAAACTCGGTTGGCGCTCGTAAGTGCTTGGCGCGTGTTAAAAAATCGCCAAAATCAAGTGTCTCGGGTGTTTTAGGAACATGCCTTTCCATCTGCTAATAAAGTATTATTCCAATACAATTCATTTTATCTTTGATTTTGCAAAGGAAAGCCTAATTTTTCTGTTTTTTTTTGCACTAACAAAATTTTTTCTCCAGCTGATATCAACACTTGTCGAATAGTTTCAGGTGAAATTGAAGTAGCAAAAATTTTCATTAACTCCTGTATCAACATTTACAGCACTTAAACATGGACTGTTTACGATTTTTCCAATAATAAATCTCTGATTGCATAGTGTTAATTTTGGTAGAAAACCTTCTCTTACCTTGTTTTCGATCCAATTTTCTTCTTTAAAGTTTATCGCATAATGCACTGAAGAATAAATTAAATTAAGTAATTTGGCAATATTTTGAACTGATTTACCACTGTTTTGATGAAATATAATCAATTTTCAAATGCTTTTAATTGTTTCTTATGACTACGAGTCATTTTAAAATAATAAATAGAATAATAGGAAGAAAACAAACAAATAATGATGCCAAACGATTTTTTAAATCTTCCTACAGTGGAAAAATAAAAATAAAGCGACAGACGATAATTTTAATCATGAATTTATCGGAAAATATTTTAATGTGCGAAGACTTTTGTGGTACATTCTTTCTCTGGCCCATTCCGTTTTCATTTTTTGTATATATATATATATATAAATCAGTCTATAATAAAATGAAATGTTTGGCATTATTTAGAGTAACATAAAGATGATGCGAAAAAATATTAGACTTCATGTTCAATTTCAAATCCTGGGAAATAACTTTTTACTATAAATTTCTAAAACGTACGAACATTTTTGGGAGCCACTATATATAAATATATTCCAAATTTCAAAGCTCTGTAACAACAAGTAGTATTACAAAATGAGAGTAACAAAGTTTGACTGCCACATAGAAACAAACAGAATTGTAAGTTAAAAGAAAATATGTAATAAAGGCGTGTAAAAACGAAATTTATATATATATTTTTTTATATAGAGCCTGACTTTTCACTCAGCACGTGAGTTGAGAATTTATCAGCAAAACAGGAGAATGCGCTTTTCTGAGTAAATGGCTGCGCGATTTAATTTTTCTATGCTGACGTCTATCTTTTTATTATAATACGTTACAGTGGAACGAGCACGGAGTTGAAAAACTTAGTTTTGTTTTTCGATTATAGCGTCTCCCGCGGTCATAGAATCGCCTCGAATAGCCTTGAAACTGACAGATTAGCATAAGGGTCGTAAACCTATTTTATTGCTACTTTATTATTAAAGTCCCAGTTTTGTTTTTGTTTAATGATTCAGGCTTAAGCATTATGTAACTCTAAAAGAATCATATTAAGCAGAAACGAAATGGAAAACGAAAGAAAATTTTTTGTAAGCTGTTTATTAGAAATTATCTCATTCGTATTCTGGTATACTATTGCATTTCTTGGAATTTTTAGCACACATTTGAGATGATTTTAAATGTAAATGATTTTTTTTTATTATTATTCAGAGAGTATCCTAAATCATGTTTTAATTTTAGTAACAAGTAATCAGCATTACAACTATTCAAATTAGTTTTGCTGAAGATTGATGTGTGAAATTGGGAAATTGAAATTCTTCTGTTTCAGTTCCAAGCATCATGTTAGATTTCTCCGTGCTCCATACTTTTAAATTACTAAACATTAATTGAGGCTTTAAATTACTAAAATGTCCCCCCCCCCCCCAAAAAAAAAGGGTTTATAAGTACTACATACATATATAAATGTATTAAGTTTCTATTTAGGGAATTGTATGTACCACACGAAGAATAATAATTATACAACCCAAATCTCCCGGTAAGAAGCAGGGTATTTCGATACTATGGTGGGAATGTTTAAATTACAAAGTTGCTTCCAGCTTTTTACCATGCAATACAACGTAACACCACCTATAGGCAGGGCCGGCGCTAGACATTTCGCCGCCTGAGGCGAGCCTTATTTTGCCGCCCCTATAAAGTTTTTTTTTTTTTTTTTTTTTTTTTTACCACTATTAAAACTTTTTAACAAATGAATAAATTAGTATAATATCTCTAATTTATTTGCATAAATGTAACATAAAACGTGTTGTAATATACAAGGTGGTCATAAAAAAAACTTTGCCGATATACGGAGCTCTAGCGGCCAGTCCGCTCAACAGATCGAAATGAAATTTCAGATATAGCTATTCAGAAGTATGAGCTCGAGATTCTGTAAACGACAACAAAATGGTCACGGTTATAGTTACAGAAACTCGAAAATTTCCAATGGCAACTCCCATTTTTTTTCATCGCAAAATGCTCAGCGCATGCGAAAACCATAAAGAGCGTTGGAACCGTACGTGTATCGCAAGAAACGGACATGTTATGCACGCACAAAAAACCGTTCTGCGAATCCTCCCCCCCCCATAAAAAAAACTCGATTGGGGTGCAAGGAGGAAATTTGCATATGACATAGAGTCAGTACACTAATCTCTAATTGCAATACAGATCGCAGAAACTAAAACTTTTATTTTGATTATACATTTTCCACATGGGTGTCATCACAGGCATTTAATGGTGATGGCACCCATGTGGAAAATGTGTAATCAAAATAAAAGTTTTAATTTCTCCGATCTGTATTGTAATCAGAGATTAGTGTACTAACTCTGTATCATATGCAAATTTCCCCCCTGCGCCCCAATCGAGTTTTTTCTATGGGGGGGGGGGGAGGATTCGCAGAGCAGTTTTTTGTGCGTGCATAACATGTCCGTTTCTTGCGATACACGTACTGTTCCAACGCTCTTTAGGGTTTTCGCATGCGCTGAGCATTTTGCGATGAAAAAACTGGGTATTGCTATTGGAAATTGTCGGACGTTCCTCTCACTCCACACAACTTAAAAGAATGTCCGTGGTAGATGTAGCTGCCACCACCGATATTACTAGCTGATATCGGTCACCCACTGTGAGGTTTGTGTAAATGAAGACTTACGCTGTCAGGTAACTGAATTATCAGTTTATTAAGAATATATGTACACACTAAATACGTTATTTACAAATATATACAATTACAACTCGGATATAGGTGATCCGGTTCAACATTAAATTAGATATAGTAAAGATTGGCTGTGTACTATTCCAATTACACTTTCCACCTCACACTCAATACACGTTAAATTCACTTTATCGGAGCTCAACCTTGAGTCTCCCAACACAAGAATACTAGGCCTGCACTTCTTAGCTCAGAGCACTAAACACTAGGACGTCAGTGTCCTTCGCTCACCAGAAAACGCACTGCTTATGCTCTTCCACACAGAGCAACCTCTAGGTCCGAAACCTTAGTACCGAATGACTGATCTGAGGCAAGACTTGCCCTCTCCAAATCACTGCTTTCCCCAACATGAACCCCTTTGGAGCTTCCTCATTGGACACATACTCCATTCTTTTCTTTCTTAGTGACATGCTGCTAATCTGCTCATCAACCGCATACTTCACTGAGAGATGGACATGCCTCTCAGCTATCTCCTTTCTCTAACACACCACCTGCAAAGGATTATCTGGCAATTCCCCTTTCCACAAAGAAGGAATGTCACCTTGGAAATTCTGTACACAACCATACCATGCAAAATATTCAAATAGAGAAAGAGTAGACATTACATTCTTTAGCACAGGTGCTATCAGATCCTGACACCCCCCACCTTAACGGAAAATATGCCTTTTAAGGGCTAATTTTCCCCAAACATAGAGTAATATCGCAAAAGAGTTCAATAGTCTCTTTACAGATTTCTTCATTATGCTTATTACATAGGTATTTCCAGTTGTCTGAACACTATCTACTGACATCTCTACTGAACCTTGTACCAATATTAATATTACAAAAACAATACACGTACTAATACACTATTATAAACACAAAAATTCAAAAATATTTACACATGCACAAAAAAAATTAAATGTGTGACGACATCCCTTTAAGGTTGTCCACTACTGGGTCGCTGACGCTGATGCGCTAACAACTGGTTGTTCTTCCCAGTTCTTTCTATGTAGCCTGGAAATTGCGTCAGCATTCAAATGTTGAGCTCCTGGACGATGAGAAATACTCAGGCTCCTGCTTTGCAAGGCAAGAGCCCATCTAGTGAGTTTGGGTGATCTTGGGGTTGTTTCAGTGAGAAATTTTAATGGATTATGATCTGTAATGATTTCAATTTGAGATCCATAGGTCCATTTTTCAAACTTTCGCAACCCAAAGAGAACACTCCAAGCCTCTTTCTCTATACTCGGCCAAGCACGCTGAGCCCCTGACAATTTCTGACTGGCAAAAGCTATCGGTTTATACTGACCCTTTTCATCTTTTTGAGTAAGACAACATCCTACTGCCAGGTCGGAAGCATCTGCGTGGAGCTGATATTCCCGGCCTACGATAGGTGTAGCCAAACTCGTCACCTTACATAACTCATCCTTAAGGGTATTAAATGCTTTTTCTGCCCTTTCATCCCATGGTACAGTATTTTTAACCTTCCCTTTTGTCAATTCGGTTAAAGGTATAGCAATTTCGGCATAATTTGGAATATAAGATCGGTAAAATCCCATTAAACCCAAAACAGATCTGACTTCCTTTTTAGTTTTTGGTCTCTCTAGATCCCTTATTGCTCCTATTTTTTCCTCATCAGGTGCATGCGTTCCACCCCCAATTACATGACCGAAAAACTTAGTCAATTTCTCTCCAAATTTACATTTGTCTAGCCTAATCGTAAAATTTCTGCTTTTAAGTTCTTCAATGACAGCCCTAACATGCTCACAATGCTCTTCCCAGGTGTCGGAGAAAATGATGACATCATCAATATATGCTTCCGCATACCTCCGATGACCTTGAAGAACCTCATTCATATCTTTCTGAAACGTGGCAGCCGCCCTGATAATCCAAAAGGCATTGTACGCCACTGATAAGTTCCATTATGCGTTGTAAAAGCTGTCAAATGTTTACACTCCTCTGCCATTTTAATCTGCCAATAACCCCTCAATAAATCAATCGACGATAAATACTTAGCCGCCCCTGCGGTATACATGATTTCTTGAGAATCTTTCATCGGAAAGGTTGGAACCTGAGTTACCGAATTTAAAGCTCTATAGTCTATAAAAAGCCTAACAGTTGCGTCTTTTTTCGCCACGCAAACAATTGGATGGCTAATTTCAGCATTTGACACTTCGATTAGATTTAATTCTAATAACTCCTGAATCTGCCTATCTACTTCCTCCTTGTAAGCTACCGGTACACTATATATCTTTGGCTTTTTCCTTTCCACCCCCGGTTTAAGATCAATACGATGTTCCCCTACATCGGCTGGTCGTACAGGACCCATAAACACCTCTTTATTCTCCCTCAAAATAGACTTTATATCTTTGACTTGACTATTAAATAACCCTTTTATTTCGAACCTTTCTATATCTCGTTCTATTTCCTGATCCCGGTTCAAAATAGGAATTTCCCAAACTTCTCCAAATTCCTCATCACCCTCAAAAACAATATTAACTATATTACATTTAGCAATAAATTCTCTTATTTTATTTTGGTGCACATGCTTCCTACTCCCGTCAGCTAACTCAACTATAAACGAATGCTGATTTCGTTTTTCGACTATGGTTGCCGGCTCTTGCCACCTAGAATATAACTTATTAGTTGAATCGGGGATTAACAATATTACCTTATCGCCTACTTCAAACGTTTTTTCCTTTGACCTTAAGTTATAATGATACGCCATTCTATTTTGTTGCATCTCAGATGATAATTTTGCCTCATTTGCGGCTCTTTCTAAACGTACCCTAAGTTTATTCAAATACTCATGAATCGGCGTAGTATCTAACTGCGCCCCCTTATTTTCTCCTGCCCAGGATGACTTGTGAATCGATAAAGGACCCTCCGGCGCTCTATCATATAACAACTGGAAGGATGCGATTCCCGTCGTAGAATTTGGGACTTCTCTATACGCCCATAATACAAATGGTATTTGTTCATGCCACTTTTTTCCTTCTTCCCTAATAGTATGATGTAACATACGTTTAAGAGTCTGATTAAATCGTTCCACAAGCCCGTTAGACGTGGATACTGTGGGGTCGAAAATCTTGGACTAGCACCTAACCTTTTTTCAAATTCTTTTGTTAAGTCGGCAGTGAAATTGGTTCCATTATCGCAGGCGATTATATTTGGAATTCCTGTCCTCATAAATATTTGAAGTAACGCATCACACGCGGTTTTAGCAGTTAAACTTTTTAGAGGGATCGCATCCGCCCACCTGGTATGCTGATCAATTAAGGTTAGTATATACTGATGCCCTTGGGAACTTTTAGGATCAATAGGCCCAATTAAATCAACATTAACTATCTGAAATGGAAGTTCCGGACGTGACACTGGGGAAATAGGAGCTCTATCATTTACTTTAACCCCTCTAGTCAATTGGCACTCTAAACATGACTCACAAAATTGTTTAGTTTCTTTCGCCATCCCCTCCCAATAAAATTAATACCTGATTCTCTGTAAAGTTTTCTTAGCTGCATGATGCCCTCCAAATACCGAACTATGCGCTAATTTTAAGATTTCTTCCCTTCTGACTTTGGGTACTACTAATTGCGCTATAGTTTCGCCTAACAATTTCTCTTTATGATATAGTAAGCCATTTACAATATAATAATCCCCCTTATCCATTTTAGCTAATTCCCAAGCTTTCTCTAACTCTTTACATTCTAATTGGGATTGCTTAAACATATCGGAATTGCTAACAATAGCTTTATTACCTTTCTCCACTTCCGTTTTTTCCGTATTCTGAGTTTGTATATTTTGCGAACTCGCTTCTATTGCGTAAACATTACAACTATCGTTATTCATACCTTCCTTTTCATTCAGGTTATCAACAATAATTTCTGAACTTTCTAATTCTTGGGCCCCTATCAATGGCTCCTCGCGGTTGACACCTGACAACTCATTAATCACTTCGGGATGTAAAATTACTTGCTCATTAATATTATCAGTCACTGCGCAAAGTACTTCCTGATGAATTATATTAGTTTGTCCGAATTGCGGAATAGCTAACGGTAGTTTAACCAACGGCGATTTAACTGCTTCACCGAATAACCCTTGTAAATAAATACTACCCGCTCCTTTTAATTTCTCTTCCGGTACCAAATCTTTATGAACAACACTAATTTCACATCCAGAATCAACCAATCCCTTTGCTTTTTGCCCATTTACACTAACTTCAATTTTCTCGAGTTTATTTAATTTCTCACCAATAACGTTAGTTCTCTGTTCGGCCTTTGCCGATATTCTCGCCACAATAGCTCCATTAGGTAACTCTTTGCTTTCTTTTACCACAACCTTATGTACACCCGCTTTCGGATCTCGTCCTTTATTACCATTATTTCCCTCATTACCCACTTTATTACAAAAACGTTGGTAATGACCTCTCAAACCACATTTAAAGCATTTAGGCGCTGAAGCATCACTAGGCTTCTTAAAATCTATTTTCCTATCCGAAAAAGAATTAGTCTCATTACTCCCGTTTTGCCTCCAATTATTACTAACTTTGTTATCCTCCCTCGGTCTCATTTTTTCATTGTTTACGTGCCTATCTTTACCTTTAAAACTTTTATACGTAACGGCGTAAGACTTATGTTTAGCGTCAAAATAATTGTCACATTCTTTAGCAATTTTAGAAGTTTCTAACCATTTACCTTGGTGAGTTAACCCAATATATGACGCAGTATCCTCATCTAACGTACTTACTAATTTATCAGTAACTATTAACTGGTTGACCTTTTCATTAGAGTCGGCACCTCTAATCTTACAATAATTTTCCCACGTCGCTATTAAACGCGATACAAATAATACATGAGTTTCGTTCTGGTTTCTCCTAGCCTTCTTAAAATTTTCCAAACACGCCTTCGGTGTCGGCTCATGTTCCCTTAGAACTAACTTCTTTAACTCCTCATAATTCTCCATTTGTTCCGTAGTGGTATAAATTAACAAATTATCTGCCTTATCTCCTAACATATTTAGTAGAATTTCGGCCTGCTGGTTTCCCGGTACATTTTTGGTTTTGAATGCCCTTTCTAAACTGTTGAAAAATAAATTCCATCCCTCAGTCCCTTCTGGTACTTTGAGAGATAGAGTTTTAACGCTTTTGATCAATTTTTCTATGTTACTTTCATTATTAGATTCCCTAGACCCATTGAAATTATTTGCCGATTGAACTCTTAGCCTTTCCATTTCTAATTCATGTTCCATTCTTTCGCGCTCTAATTTTTCCTGTTTTTCTTCACGCTCTAACCTTTCCTGTTTTTCTAACTTTTCGCGTTCTAATTTTTCCTGTTCTAATCGTTCTGCAACAATAGCTTCAGATAATTCCTTAATGACCCCCTCGTCATACTCATCACAGTCCATTATCTTTTTCTTAAGCTGAATTATGGTATCATCTTCCGTGAATTCAACACCCAACTCTTCGGCTATACCCTGAAGATCAACCTTTTTTAGTTTTGTTGGTGTCCGAGATTCACGAAGCAGTTCTTTGGTGTTGTCAAGTGTAAATAAATTCACACTAATATCTTTTTTGCGTTATATTAACAACTTAAAGAAACATTTAGTAAATTGAGAAAATAAGATACAGGAATGCAGTTTCCTGCTGCGGTTACTGGATTAACATGTTATCCAAGTATGCGAAATCATAGCGAAGAGAAATATAAGCACCGTGTGTGCTTTACAAAAAACATAAGAGAGACTGAACTAAGTTCGTTCACAGTAAAATATTGTCCTTGAAGTAATCAACAAAAATGATTTCACAATCATGTGCAATCAACTACTTATGAATTGCTTTAAATAAACAATGATATTATATTAATATCATTAATGTCACTTTTGAGTTATAAAGTAATTTACCATTTATAAATATTATGGTTTTAAAGTAAACAGTTGAATTGATTAATGTCACTTCTGAAATATGAAGTAATTTAACGTTTATAAATATTACTGTTTTAGAATAAACACTCTAAGCATTCGAACACACTCCCACCCTATCAGGCCTTAGTCCTGATATACAGGGAGGAGAGCTAATTTGTGTACTGGTCGTCTCAAAAAAGATCCTTTACACTGTATGGTCACAACACGGACATGTCCGTCCTTTCCTGGGTGCACCTCTTTTACTCGGCCCAATGGCCAAGAGTCTGGTGGCTGGGCATCATCAAGGAGTAGCACAACTTGTCCAGGTTGAAGATTACGTTGCTCGACTCTCCACTTTCCTCTTTTTTGGAGCGAGCTCAAATATTCCTTCTTAAATCGATGGGAGAATCCTCTTTTTAAATTTTGCAGCAGCTCCCAGCGATTTCTAGGGTTGCTCGTAATAGATGAGGTCTTCTCAGGTAGCGAGAAAATTACATCACCTGTAAGAAAATGTGAGGGTGTGAGAACATTTATGCAGTCACTATCATTGTCATTTAAATGTATAAGAGGTCGCGAATTCAGTAAGCCTTCGACTTGGCTAAGTAGGGTGGCGAGCTCTTCGAAAGTTAGAAGTGTCGCTCCTATTACTCTTTTGAGATGGTATTTCGCGGATTTTATTGCAGCCTCCCAACTTCCGCCAAAGTGAGGGGAAGAAGGAGGGATAAAATGCCATTCAATGGATTTTTCAGTTAAATATTGAGGCATGATTTCATTTTTAGGAAATGACAACCATGCCCTCTGTATTTGGTCGATTTTTCTTGATGCCCCGAGAAAGTTCTTCCCGTTGTCACTATAAAGGTGACGTGGGGTACCTCTTCTTGCACTAAAACGTCGAAGAGCTGCTATAAATGCTTCAGTTGTTAGATCACTTACAGCTTCTATATGGACCGCTTTCGTAGCAAGACAAATAAATAAGGCAATGTAACCCTTAGTTGTTTTTGCACCCCTACCCTTGCTAAATTTAATGGATATGGGGCCTGCGTAATCAATTCCGCTGGCAAAAAAGGGGCGTTCAAGATTTACTCGAGGTTTAGGTAAATTCCCCATTAATGGAGGAGTTGTAATAGTTTTCTTATATCTGAAACATTTTAAACATCTATTAATGCATTTGTTGATGAGCTTTTTTCCACCAACTATCCAAAAAGATTGTTTTATAATGTGCGATAGTAGAGAAGGTCCAGCATGTAAAGTGGCAATATGCTGTTGTATTATCAATAGTTCACTCATTTTATGTTGTGATGGAAGTATTACCGGATGCTTGTGATTAAATGCTAACTGTGAATTTTGCAGGCGTCCTCCCACCCGTAAGATACCCTTAGCATCAATAAACGGATATAGGGAGTGTAATTCGCTTTTCTTAGCTAGAGGTTTTTGTTCTTTGATGCATTTTAACTCTTCTTTAAAGTAAGAACTTTGAATCCAAAGAACGATAATTTCTTCAGCAGATTTTGTTTCGTTAGATGTAAGTACTGTTAAAGGGATTTGATATTCATTAGCATTTTTGCATTTTTTAATGAATCTTAGGCAATATGCCAGAATGCGGATAATTTTTGAAAGTGAAGAGTGCTTTTGAAACAAATTATCTAGTACATCATTTGAAGGCTGCATGTGAAATGAAAAAATGGGATCCGATCTTTGCTCAGATTTGATTTGTTCATCGAATTCATCAACATTTAAGTCGTCTTTCGGCCAATTAGATGGGTCTAGAAGTAGCCAGCTTGGCCCTTTCCACCATAGCTCGCATTCCGGCAAACCCTTTGGGTCAATACCGCGAGAAGCGATATCTGCGGGATTTTCTTTTGAGGGAACGTGTCCCCAGTGCTTCATAGGTAAAACTTCTGTTATTTGAGAGGTTCTGTTCGCCACAAATGTTTTCCACTTGCGGGGGTGTGCGGATAACCATGAAAGGACTACTTTAGAATCAGTCCATGCAAAAATATCGAACTTGTAATTCTTTAGTGTGTCCATAACTGTGCGGAATAATTTAGATAACAAGTGAGCACCACAAAGTTCTCATTTAGGGACAGAAATTTGCTTGATTGGTGCGACTTTTGTTTTAGAAACCAAAAGAAAAGCATTGGTTTTTCCATTGCAAGTTTGTCGGCAATAAATTGCGGCAGCATAAGCTAGTGTTGACGCATCGGAGAATCCGTGTAATTCAAAGGCATTCTCAGATGAAAGCGTAACACATCTTGGTATCGAAAATTGATTGATTTCATTGAATGAATTTTGAAATTTGAATAATTCCTCGGTTAGATGTTCTGGAATAATAGTGTCCCAGTGCCCTTTTGTCAACCACAGTTTTTGATAAAATATTTTTAAAGTTACAGTGCATGGGGAAATTAGACCCAGTGGGTCAAAGATTCTAGCAGATTCTGCTAAAATTTGCCTCTTTGTAAGAGGTGGAGTGAGATTTAGTGAAACCTTGAAAATAAAAGTATCTGAAGAAGAGTTCCAGCTTAATCCTAGAACTTTAGAGCTTCCGTTATCACTAGGAATTATTTCAAAATTCGATTCGGTATTGGAATCATCTTCAAACTCTCTAAGAAATTCCTTTGAATTTGAATTCCATTTTCTTAAGTGGAAACCGTGCGCGTGCAAAACATCGGTAATTTCTTTACAAGTTTCTATTGCCTCGCTAACAGTGTTTGAGCCTCAAAGTAGATCATCCATATAGAAATCTTTCTCTAATGTTTGAGAAATAACAGCATTTTTTGTATAATCATCAGCAATTTGTTTGAGACATTTAGTGGCTAGATAAGACGCTGGAGCTAGCCCATAAGTAACCGTTTTTAATTTGAAATTTTTTATTTCCTCATTAGAGTTAAACCTCCAAACTATTTTCTGATAATTTTGATCTTCTTCAGAAACTAAAATCTGGCGGTACATCTTTTCTATGTCAGCGCAAAAAACAATTTTCGGAACTCGAAAATTAAGTAAAATCTCAAATATGTCCCGTTGTAATTTAGGACCTACTCCCAATATTGAATTCAAGGAGTTTCCTTTTGAAGTATTACATGATGCATCAAACACAACTCTCAACTTGGTAGTAGTACTAGAAGGTTTAATAACCGCATGATGAGGAAGAAAATATTGTTCGTTTTCAGAATCGTTAATGTCATTTTGTGTTATTAATTCCATATGGCCTAACTGTATATATTCGCGCATAAAAACCTTGTATTGCTTTTCGAATTCTGGATTTTCTTTAAATTTCCTTTCCATTGCCAACAAGCGAGAAATTGCGGCAGGTCTAGAATTACCTAATTCTGTCTTAGATTTTACAAAAGGTAATTTTACTACAAAACGACCCTCGGAATTGATTGAGTAAGTTTTCTGAAAATGTGATTCAACAAATTGTTCTTCTGGAGACAGAATTTGAGCATTATTATTGAATACCTCTTCCATTTCCCAAAACCGTTTTAATTCATTATCAATATTAAGTTCATAAATATGTAAATTATGCATTGAATTAGGAGTCGTGTTAAGATGCGGCATTTTTCCAGATACGAGAAAGCCAAAGATCGAATTTTGCGCAATTAAACTGCTCTGAGCACATGTTATTTGACCAAGAAGCAAAATAGAAAAAAAGTAATCTGATCCTAAAATAACATCAATTTTATTTGGAGTCCCAAAATGTGGATCTGCCAAGTTTACATTTTTTAAGTGTGAATAATGCTCTTCACTTATTTTCTCAGAAGGTAATGGAGCTGTTAATTCGTCTAAAATAAAAGCTTTCACTGACAACTTGCTGTCAGCATTATGAATTGATATAAGATCAATCATTACGTAACCCTTGGTTACTGCGATTTTTGAATTAGAATGACCTTTCACGGGAAATCTGGCATTTTTCCTTTTGAATCCTAACACTTTCATGCATGATTCTGAAACGAACGTAGATTCTGAGCCACTGTCACACATAATTCTTAACGTGTGCTTTTGACCCATGCAATCATAAATATATACTGTAGCAGTTGGCAAAAGTGCGAAAGATGTTTGAACAGAATTTATTGAAGGAGAAACTTCTTTTTTATTATCATCAGGAATCGAAAGGTCCTCTGAATCAGATTTGCTTTTCCGACTCTGTTTTTCATTCGAACGTGAAGTTGACATCGCATAATTTTGTAGTTTATTCTCGCATAACAGCGTATGGTGTTGACAGACAAACAGTTGCTACATAATTTGTTTTTTTTCACAAATTGTTTTCTATCTCTTACATTTAATTCCTTAAATTTAATACATTTGTACAATAAGTGATTAGCTTTACAAAATAAACATTTGATAACGTTATTGGCGGGAGCTTTGTGAAAATTAAATTGTTTCTCTTTTTTATGTAACCCTGTATAATCATTATTATACAATTCTAAAAATAAACATCTGTCATTAATGAACTGAATAAATTGATCAAAAGAAGGAAAATCATCCTTTGATGAATATTGAGCCCATTCTTCACGTGTTTTATTATCAACCTTTTGAAGAAGAATATGAATTAACCAAATGTCTCTCTCTGATGCTTTAACATCGATTGATTTGAGAGCACGAATTACCTCGTCAGAGATATCTGATATATTGCGTAAGTTAAGTGCATTAGCATGAATAATGGGAGGTATATCCATAAATGTATGGATAAGAGCTGCGACAATTTGTTTTTTTTTTGTCGTATCTTGACAATAATTTTTCCCATGCTTCTGCATAACTGGTTTCAGAAATGGGTATATGTTTTATAATTGAAGATGGCTCTTCACCGAGCAAACCTCTTAAGTATTGAAATTTTTGAATATTTGTTATACTGGCATTATTATGCACTAACGATAAATATAAGTCTTTAAATGACATCCAGTTTTTGAAATTACCATCAAATTGCTCAATATTCAATCTGGGTAATTTAAAATTATTAGTTGTATTAACTATAGGTAATTGTTCATTAACAACTTGAGAATGTGCATTCATACTATTTATAGAAAATTTTTCAAGTTCTGATTGCAGTTTGGCTTTGGTTTCATAATATTTTGTTTCAAATTCCTCCATTTACGAGGATTCTTCTGGTAATTGTGCATCATATTTATCAAAATCGAAATAAGCTGTTTCTAATTTTTCTAATTTATTCAATAAATCATTCTTTTGAAAAACTTGATCAGCGTCAATGAAGTTCGTGATACGTGTTAATGCAGATTTAGCTCTGCCACGTAAATTTATTGCTGTCTTTTCTAAATCTTCTTGACTCATTATTAAAATAATGAGGGAACCAAGTTAAAAAACAAAGCCAAACTGATAATAAACCAAAATGTACTTATCTGAAACAGCTGGGCTGAAGGGTGCTCCTTTACGTCGACTTTGAAACGAAGTAATCCATAAAAGCGATGTGTGCAGGTTATCTCGCCGGTGCCTCCATAATGTTGGTGTCCGAGATTCACGAAGCAGTTCTTTGGTGTTGTCAAGTGTAAATAAATTCACACTAATATCTTTTTTGCGTTATATTAACAACTTAAAGAAACATTTAGTAAATTGAGAAAATAAGATACAGGAATGCAGTTTCCTGCTGCGGTTACTGGATTAACATATTATCCAAGTATGCGAAATCATAGCGAAGAGAAATATAAGCACCGTGTGTGCTTTACAAAAAACATAAGAGAGACTGAACTAAGTTCGTTCACAGTAAAATATTGTCCTTGAAGTAATCAACAAAAATGATTTCACAATCATGTGCAATCAACTACTTATGAATTGCTTTAAATAAACAATGATATTATATTAATATCATTAATGTCACTTTTGAGTTATAAAGTAATTTACCATTTATAAATATTATGGTTTTAAAGTAAACAGTTGAATTGATTAATGTCACTTCTGAAATATGAAGTAATTTAACGTTTATAAATATTACTGTTTTAGAATAAACACTCTAAGCATTCGAACAAGTTTCAATAAGAAAGCCATACCTTCACCGATTGTTATAACCACCCCACAAGAATAGTTAAACCTACCAAATTAATATTTCCTAAATTTCTAATTTAGTACATATATACCCCACTTATTATACTAATTAATATCCTTCAGATAATCAATACATTTCATTTCTAATTAACCTACTGAATACTCTTATTTTCCTCAACCATTGCTATCACACAATACACTTCCAATAAAACAAAAGGTAAAACAGTAATTCGATTTGATTACTATGCAATACAGATTTCAATTTATACACTTATATAACAACATACAATTTTCATAAAAATACTGATACGTTGAAATTGAATAGAAGTATTGATGTCAATCAAAAAATCCACATAAAGAAAAATTTTAAAACATGCATATATAAATTTCTACAATTATCCTCACTAAAATATTTCCGAACTCAATACTGGTTCTTACACTTAAAACAAATATACTGAAAATCTTCACTTTTATTTTTCCTCACTATGGCTCTCTTTTGAGCCTTTTTTTTTCTATGGCTCTCTTTTGGGCCTTTTTTTCACTATGGCTCTCTTTTGAGCCTTTTTTTTCTCACTATGGCTCTCTTTTGAGCCTTTTTTTTTTCTCACTACTATTGGCCAATTAAAATTCTAAGTAAATGTTATTATACACTCTTTAAACTTAAAAAAAATGTTGCTTCATTTAAATATTACTTTAACAATAATTTAAATTTAAATAAAGTTAATTATTCTTTCCAACTATATTAACACAATTAGTAAAGAAAATATCTAGAGAAAGCCAATACTAGCTCAAGTTATTATGACCTTTCCTTAAATATGGTTATGAACACTTCATAGGTAGGAAGTATTGATAAAACACATAAATAATGTAGACAATTTACTTAAATTACTATTAATTATACAACAACAAATTTTGGTTTGAGATGTCAGCAGAAAGATATGATCAAAACACCTTACCTTATACTTTCTTTGCTGGGGTACTTTTCTAATCACAGGTAGCTTTACGATGTAGCGGTAATATGGCACAACAGTTCAGTTTAGTTCTTTCTAATAAAGATACGCACAACACTTTAGTCCACACTCGACGATACGGCACGACACTTTAGCACCCACTCGACGATCCGGCAAAGCACATACTCGACGATACGGCACGACACTTTACACACATTCGACGATACGGCACGACACTTTAGCATACAATCGACGACCCGGCACGATACGTTAGCACACACTCGACGATATGGCACGATCACACAAGAATTCCACTGAATACTCCGGCATTAACAGACTGCAACACGGCTCGCTGGTCACTGGTTTCAGGCGATTCTATCCCGACGCTGCCAACACTTTGTCGGACGTTCCTGTCAGTCCACACAACTTAAAAGAATGTCCGTGGTAGATGTAGCTGCCACCACCGATATTACTAGGTGATATCGGTCACCCACTGTGAGGTTTGTGTAAATGAAGACTTACGCTGTCAGGTAACTGAATTATCAGTTTATTAAGAATATATGTACATACTAAATACGCTATTTACAAATATATACAATTACAACTCGGATATAGGTGATCCGGTTCAACATTAAATTAGATACAGTAAAGATTGGCTGTGTACTATTCCAATTACACTTTCCACCTCACACTCAATACACGTTAAATTCACTTTATCGGAGCTCAACCTTGAGTCTCCCAACACAAGAATACTAGGCCTGCACTTCTTAGCTCAGAGCACTAAACACTAGGACGTCAGTGTCCTTCGCTCACCAGAAAACGCACTGCTTATGCTCTTCCACACAGAGCAACCTCTAGGTCCGAAACCTTAGTACCGAATGACTGATTTGAGGCAAGACTTGCCCTCTCCAAATCACTGCTTTCCCCAACATGAACCCCTTTGGAGCTTCCTCATTGGACACATACTCCATTCTTTTCTTGCTTAGTGACATGCTGCTAATCTGCTCATCAACCGCATACTTCACTGAGAGATGGACATGCCTCTCAGCTATCTCCTTTCTCTAACACACCACCTGCAAAGGATTATCTGGCAATTCCCCTTTCCACAAAGAAGGAATGTCACCTTGGAAATTCTGTACACAACCATACCATACAAAATATTCAAATAGAGAAAGAGTAGACATTACATTCTTTAGCACAGGTGGTATCAGATCCTGACAGAAATTTTCGAATTTCTGTAACTATAACCGTAACCGTGAGTGCCACTTTATTGCCGTTCACAGAATCTCGAGCTCATACCTCTGAATAGCTATATCTGAAATTTCACCTCGATCGGTTGAGAGGACTGGCCGCTAGAGCTCCATATATCAGCAAAGTTTTTTTATGACCACCCTGTATATTTAAATTTAAGGAATTTAAAATAATCAAACTGCGTAATTTATTTATTTATTTTATTTTATTTTTATTTATTTATTTATTTTGCACCTTTAAAAAATAACAATAGCTAACTTGGAATAACATTAATAAACCATGTTCTACTAATATTTTAAAAAAGAGGGGGGGGGGGGGAGAGAAAATCTCATATAAAGAATAACAGTAACGCTTCAAAATCTCTTTTGCCTTGTGTGTCCTTTCGAAAAATCACGCACGTTATGAATGCTTTTAAAATACTTATTATATTAATTATATTATATACATTATAATTATATGTATTATATATAAATATATGTATAATACATAATAAATACTATTATACACTGCTCAAAACAATTAAAGGATATTTGAAATTTTATATAAAATAAAGATATAAACGAATTTTTTTTGCCGAAAATAGAAGAAGAGAATCACAAATGCAAATTTTTCTGGTTTCAAACTGTGGAGTATGCAAATTTTGAGTTCGACGTCAAAAACGTCGCTGCAGCGGCAGCGAATGAAATTTGACTTTCAACTGGATAAAAGAGAATGAAGACAAGGATGATCGGCATTCAGTGATTGCTTTGTTTCGATGAGTACGATGTCTCAGCGAAGTCATTTGACAGATTCAGAAGCTTGGAGAATTGTTGGTAGGTTAGAAGGGGGCCAAACTCAAACCGAAGTAGCGCAAGCCATTGGAGTGTCACAAAGTGTCATTTCTAGGATCTGGAACCGTTTTTTGGAGAGTGGATGCGCAGGCCGAAGACCAGGGCAAGGTCGTAGACGGGCAACAATGCCCAATGAAGATCGGTATTTAGCGTCAACAGCTCGGAGACACCGAAACATGAACGCTACTCTTCTCCAACAACACCTTCGCTCGGCTACAGGCACCACGATTTCAATTCAGACTGTCCGAAACCGGCTCCATGCTGTAGGTCTGTATGCTCGCCGACCGATGGTATGTGTTAGATTAACATCAAGGCATCCTCGCGACCGCAAGGAGTGGGCAACCGAGCATGTCAACTAAAGGAGAAATGAATGGAGCAATATTCTGTTTTCTGACGAGTCCCGTTTTTCTGTGCATCCGGATAATAGCCGTATTTTCATCTGGAGGGACCGTGGCAGTAGGAATAATCCTGCGTTCGTGCACGAAAGTGTCATATTTGGCGGTGGAGGTGTGTTGGTGTATGGTGGCATCTCCATTGACGGGCGCACTGACCTCTACATCATTCGAGATGGAGCTCTGACTGGTCGCCGATATAGGGATGAGATCCTCAGACCTATTGTAGTCCCTTACGCTGCAGCAATCGGAGATAACTTCATTTTAATGGACGATAACTGCAGGCCACATCGTGCAAACCTGGTGGAGGATTTCCTTTTCGAGGAAGGAATCGTTCGAATGGGATGGCCAGCGTGTTCTCCAGACATGAATCCAATCGAGCACGTTTGGGACGCTCTATGAAGACGAGTTTCTGGCCGCCAACAACCCCCACAAACTCTCCAAGAACTGGAAAGTGCTCTTCTGGAAGAGTGGGGCAGAATACCCCAACTCGTCATTAATAGCCTCATTGAGTCCATGCCTCAAAGGTGTTCAAGGTTGCTAGCCGCCCGTGGAAACTATACCCCCTACTGAAAATGATTTTCTTTGAAGAAAACACCTTTTCTTATTCTTTTTTTCTCATATGCACAAATTGTGTTTTTTTTCCTTTTGTACACAAATGAGCAATAAAATGCATTTTTTTCTGCCAAACATGTGTAATTTATTCTCATATAACCTACTATGTCTGTCGACCATGTATCAATCAGCTAAAAAGTTTCCCAGATACAAAATCCACCTAAAACTGCAATATCCTTTAATTGTTTTGAGCAGTGTATATAATATAAACTTATTAGAGCAAACTTGGAATCGCTAAGCGAATTTCGAACAAGTTTAACTGAAAAGAGGGCACATTTTAATATATTAGGTTAGAATATTAAAACTGGATTCCTTTTAAATAATGTTGAAAAATTGTTTCAAAACTTTAAAAAAAATCGTAAAGGTCGCTAAAGATTAAAAAAATTGCAGAAAGACAAAATTTACAATAGCAGTTTAAACTATTCTAAAAGCAGTTTTTTTTACAAGTAAAGTCGCAGTTAAAGTTTGTAACAGCATTCATTTTACGAATGTCAAAAACTCATGTTGAAAATTTCGTTAAAAGTCGCGAAAAAAAAAAAAAAATCGCGGAGGAATAAATTTAATGTATTACGCTGAAAATAGTAACAAAGTTTGACAAAATTTACAACAGTGGGCTAAACTTTACTAACAATAGTAACATAATAAAAATTCGTTAAAGGGGGGGAAAAAACGCGAAAGAAAAAAAGAACGTTAAAAACCACATTGGAACCAGTAGGTTCAGGATAAATGTTTGGAGCCAATTTTATTTTATTAATATCAAAAAATTGAAAAGGAAGATAAAAGTTCCATTGAAAATCGCGTAGGATAAAATATACTTTGATTAGGCTAAAATTTTCAAACTAAATTATTTTTACAAATGTAAAAAAGAAAAAAAAAATACACCTGAAATTACAACACCTAGGTCTCTAAAAT
Source organism: Maratus speculifer (assembly GCA_964019185.1). NCBI lineage: Eukaryota > Metazoa > Arthropoda > Arachnida > Araneae > Salticidae > Maratus > Maratus speculifer. The sequence continues at coordinate 83,090,857 of OZ025290.1, forward strand.
TTGTGTCATGTATGGATGCTAACGCCAAAAAATGTATTTCACAGCCGGATTTTTAAATTCCCATTAAAAAAATTTAATTAAAATTTACTGGGTAAGGAAATATTTGCAGCTTTCCACCAATCTACTGCAACGAAGCAGCCAGGTTAGAGGCTATTTGAAGCTAGGCACCAGTCCGCGATTACGAAGCAACCAATGAGAATAGCCAGTAAATATGGGATTTAACGACTGCATTTCACTGCTGAATGCTAGCAACAAATTGAACACGCATTTGTTAAGTTTTCGTGTTTTGATGATTTTGTTTTTCCTGATTGATTTACAATCGATCTTCAAAATTCATCCATGGCACCATCCGTAAAAATTTTGTAAATTAGGTAATTACACGTTTTATGTCTTCTTAAGATGTGTTCAGACGCGCGCGTGCTGAGGAGATTTTGCATTGAGTAGGTCTCATTGAAAAAAAGAATTTTAAAATAATAGGAAATTTTTTTAAAGGTGTTCTATATGCTTTTTGGTAAAAAATTTCATATTGCTATGATTAAAAAAAAAAAAAAAAAAAAAAAAAAAAAAAAATCCAACGTCTCCTTAAATTAACCTGTGAAATTTTGTAGAATCTTAACACAATGTTATTACCCCCAAGACATCTTAATAATATTAGACTAAATGTTTGAAAAGTAATCCTTTTATGAATGTCAAAAGACCACGGACCCCCCCCCCCCCAAAAAAAAAGAAAAAAAAATGCCTGACATTGCATTAAAAATCGTAAAACACGGAGGAAGAAATTTCCTATACTTAAGCTAAAATTTTGAAGAAGAAGTTTGCGTAATGAATGCCAAAAACTCGTAGCAGAACGCAGAATAAATAAATAAATAAATAAAATAATAATAATAAAAAATAAAAATAAATAAATAAAATGATAATAATAAAATTGCTGCAAAATGATAGAAAAATTACAAAAATCGCTCCATGAAAGTAAACTTCATTGAAAACAATTTTTTACATTAATCTTAAACATTAAAATACATTTCCTTTCATTAATGCCGAAAAATCGAAGAAAGAAATTAAAAATCTGTTAAAAATTCGCTACTGTACAAAATTTATCACTATGAGAGCTAAAACATTATGACAGGAATTCACTCAATATATATATAAAGGAAATAATGCAAAAAATCCATTGAAAATCGCAGGAGACTAAATTTAATATATTATTTATAAAATAAAATGCCTTTGAGGATGTCAAAATATCACCGCAAAACGCAAAAAAAGCTAAAAACTGCAAAATTTTCTGCAATCATGATGTACAAAATGTACTACATTAGACTAAAAATTTAAAACATTTTTTACGAATATAAAAAAAGCTGCAGCAGAATGAAAAACCCACTAAGAATGGCATTAAAAATCTCACTAAAAATCGGTAAAAATTTTTAAAAATACGTAAGACAATTTTTACTAAACCAGTTTTAAAGTCTAAAACCTAATTCTTAATTAATAAATTACATACAATGGATTATATGTTAAATATACATTAAATTGTTAAAATACTTTTTTTAAAGAATTTTGTGTTCAATTACCAAAATTTGGAAAACTTTATTTTGGCAATAGGAATGAAAATACGAGGAATCCCCCCTCCCCCGGAAAAATAAAAGTTTACCATGTTTAAAAAAGCAAAAGGAAGTTTTTTTTAAACACTGATTAGGGGGGGGGGGGAGGGGCGGGATTCAGCATTTTTTAAGTAAGTCAAATGAGGTATGGTTTCCTATGGATTTATTTTTTAATTCTAAAACGAATGACACCATCTGCAAGTCAATACGATCAATGTTTTCAAAGTTTGGCACGACTTACGAATAAAATAGCAAAAATTATACTTTATGACGTTAAAACAGGATTTTACAGTAACTGATAGCCATGCACGAAAATATGGGGAAAAACATCGTTTTGTCACTAGGCATGAAAGTTCGACGAGTCCCCCCAAAATAAAGCTTTACCTTGCTGCTTTTTTTTTCGGGGATGGGGGGGGGGGGGAGGTGACGATACATCTTTTAACTAACTTTTAACTTCTTAAGGGTAACTTTTTAAAATTAGGTGAAGTGGGTGTCATTTTTTATGTATTTTCAAATTCTGGATCAAATAACATCATTCGCAAGTCCATACGATCATTCTTCATAAAAATTATTGTAGGTTTTATAAATATACAATGTTGAAAGTTACATTTCATTATTGAGCACAGCTTTGTCATATTTTTTTTGCTTTCAAAACTTTTATTTCATATCAGATAATATCAAATTTTTTAAACGTCCTCAAAACTACAATAATCAAAATCAGGATAATCAAATTTCTTAAAGTTTGGTAAAGTTATCTAAATATCCGTGTATTCATAATTTTTTATTGATAAAACCATCCATGACTTTGTATTCATACAATCCACCTAACTTTGCAATGTATAGCAGTATCGACTTGCGGAAATGTCATTCAATTCCGATTTAAAAAATGCTTAGCAAACAGAACTAAACATTAGTTAATGAAAAAAATGAATTTTCCACCAGAATAAAAAATGCGTCCTCCCCCCTCCTCCCCATACATCTTAAAACAGCTTTTTTTTAACCCAGGAGAACGGAAACTTACCCAGGATATGAATGGTTTTAACTTTGTCACCAATAAAATCAAATTAAAACAGTCGGTTTATTTAGACGGAAACAATTCTTACAAATCTTGCGATAAAATAAGTTGAAGATTACTTGAAAAAATTAGTGGTTGCAATTGTAAAAACCATACGCACTCCGGGTCTTTAGGCCCTGCGCTCGTACTCCCGGGTTAAAGGTGCGGGAAGGGCATCAGATCTTCATTTTTACTGTCAAAACAAAACTTTTTCAAATTTTCTTGAATAGCCATCAGTTGTTTATTTTAAAATTACAAATATGCGAGACAAATGCCGCCCTTTTACGGTGCGCCCTGAGGCGGCTGCCTCACTTGCCTCACCCCTGGCGCCGGCCCTGCCTATAGGTGAAACTAAAACAATCAACCTTAGTCAGAAAAAAAAAAAAAAACTTTCTGACAACTATTTGAGAAATTATTCTCTTCTGCAAGAGTAATTTCTATAACACTTATTGTTGAAAACGTCTAATTCATTTAAAGACACAAATTACTTGCCTGCAAGTCTTATACTTTCACTTTTAAACATGTAATTAGTGATAGACGATATCGAGATGTTTTTATCGATTTTCTCGTTTGTATGGACATCTCGATAACTTTCGATTGTGTAAAATAGTTTTTCGTGCATTTCTCGATGACTCTAGTTTGCAATTGCTTTTATACGATACCCTATTCGATTTTATCAAGAGCAGTCTGTGAGGGAACTCGAATGAGTTGGCGTTGTTTAGGCTGTTATCAAAAAGGGCAAATTTATGACATACGTTTTAATTTATTTTTGTTCGAAAATGCATGAAACATAAAACTAGCATGTGTTGTTGTTTAGAAACTATTGAATCGCACACAGTTTCTCGTTTTTTTTTTTTTTTTTTTTTTTTTTTTTTTAACAAACACAATAGATTTTTTAGAAAATAGTGTTAAAATGGCCGTTTTCAGTTGACTTTCAGAAAAAACAGTTCACTTTGGGGTAAAAATCTTCTTGTCACGTGATTAAAAAAAGTTTATAACTCATTAGGTAATTGACTGGTCAAAAAATAGAAAACTGAGTTCGATTCCAGATCGCTTCCATGTTCAAACTTTGTATCTTTCTGTTAAAAAATGCTTTTTGTAAATGTGTCAAAACGTTCTCTGCACGTTGAGCAGAGCAGTTGAGAACAACCTTAAGGGTGTTCTCAACTGTTCCGCTCAACAAGTGCAAAACGTTTTGACACATTTACAAAAAGCATTTTTTAACAAAAAGTTATAGAATTGGAATGCCTGACTATGAAAGCGATTTCGAATCGAACTGAATTTTCCATTTTATGATAATTAAATTACCTATCTAGTTATAAGTTATTTCGATCTCGCGATCACCCGTTTTTTCCCTGCTTTCCGACCGGTTTTTCTGCTTTCGTCGGGAAATGTGCTCAAAAACGTCATCTTTGTAAGCTTGTTATGAAAGATCGCTTGTGTTTTTAAAAAAAGCAGAAAATTGAGTACAATTAGACTGTTTCTGAATAACAACACCTGCTATTTTCATGCATTTCCGAACAAAAATAAATTAAAGCATGTGTCACAAAGTTGAGTTTTTTGATTTAAGAACATCCTTAATAAAGACTAGGCTTATTCGCTCCCTGGTGGGGTTCTCCTTTATTCGAGATCTCTATCTAATTTATACGCAGGCTTGTAATATGAAATCTCAAACTGGATCCTCGATAAAGGTCTGCACGGGCCGGAATTTCCCGGCCCGGCCCGTTGTAAAACTCAAAGTTCGGCCCGGCCCGTTTTGACCCGTTACAATTTCTACGATTTCTAAAAAATTCAGATTTTCATCATATAATTAAGATTCCTTTCAATACTGCATACATATCTATGGAAGGATGACAGTATATTTTACAGAAAATACACATTAGCAATATTAATGATTACTTAGATTCTTAGGCTTTCGACATTCAAATAAAGATTCATTAAAAAATTAATATGGCTTAGAATAAAAGAAAAAAGAAAGAAAGTTAAAAACATCGTAACTTTTGAAGCTGTTTGATAAAAGAAGATTTATGAAAATATTTCTATATGATTTTATTGAAGATATTAAATCCAAATTCATTCGTTAATTCAAAGAAGCTCCTTTCTGATGCATTTCTATTTTTTTTTTTTTTTTTTTTTTTTTTATTTTTTTTTGTTTGTTTCAGAAAGGCATAAAATTAGCAGGTGTCTTTATTCAGAAACTATATAATCGAATGGCGTTATCCATTTTTTGATAAAAGCAATCTAAAAATACTGCAAGTAAATAAAATATTGTCATAGTTAGCGTTTTGAATATAATTTCCGGAAGCGATAGCATGGGAAAGGAGAAAAACCTGCAACCATTTGAGAAACTATTATATCTCAACAAAGTTATACATGTATTTTATTTACCAAAAATTAAAAACGCTATTCGATTACAAATCCCTTCAATAGTCAGGCTTATCACTTTTATGCTTTTAGAATTAAAAATTAATTTGAAAATGGGTTAAACTTTCGCATTATTGAAAAATATAAAAACCATTAAGAAATATATATCCAAAGATTAAGCTAACATAAGTTCTTTATCGCTGTTAATAATTTTATAAATCATGTTTTCTGCTCTAGAGATCTTGAGAACAATTAAGTCTAGTTCCTGCCCGACAAGTGTATATGTAGAAAAATAATGCAAGCTTGTTCTCGGCCCGACACGAGTCAACTAAAAATATATTAAAACGGGTTACACACAATATAACTGTCCGATGCCGATCTCTACACTGTACAAGTTACATTGTTATATTGATGCTGTCAAACTACATTGCTCAAAACAATTAAAGGATATTTGAAGTTTTATATAAAATAAAGATATAAAGAAATTTTTTTCCCGAAAATAGAAGAAGAGAATCACAAATGCAAATTTTTCTGTTTTTCAAACTGTGGAGTATGCAAATTTTGAGTTCGACGTCAAAAACGTCGCTTCAGCGGCAGCGAATGAAATTTTACTTTCAACTGCATAAAAGAGAATGAAGACAAGGATGATCGGCATTCAGTGATTGCTTTGTTTCGATGAGTACGATGTCTCAGCGAAGTCATTTGATAGATTCAGAAGTTTGGAGGATTGTTGGTAGGTTAGAAGGGGGCCAAACTCAAGCCGAAGTAGCGCAAGCCATTGGAGTGTCACAAAGTGTCATTTTCAGGATCTGGAACCGTTTTTTGGAGAGTGGATGTGCAGGTCGAAGACCAGGGCAAGGTCGTAGACGGGCAACAGCGCCCAATGAAGATAGGTATTAGCGTTAACAGCTCGGAGACACCGAAACATGAACGCTACTCTTCTCCAACAACACCTTCGCTCGGCTACAGGCACCACGATTTCAACTCAGACTGTCCGAAACCGGCTCCATGCTGTAGGTCTGTATGCTCGCCGACCGATGGTATGTGTTAGATTAACATCAAGTCATCGTCGCGACCGCAGGGAGTGGGCAACCGAGCATGTCAACTGGAGGAGAAATGAATGGAGCAATATTCTGTTTTCTGACGAATCCCGTTTTTCTGTGCATCCGGATAATTGGCATATTTTCATCTGGAGGGATCGTGGCAGTAGGAATAATCCTGCGTTCGTGCACGAAAATGTCAGATTTGGCGGTGGAGGAGTGTTGGTGTATGGTGGCATCTCCATTGACGGGCGCACTGACCTCTACATCATTCGAGATGGAGCTCTGAGGTCGCCGATATAGGGATGAGATCCTCAGACCTACTGTAGTCCCTTACGCTGCAGCAGTCGGAGATAACTTCATTTTAATGGACGATAACTGCAGGCCACATCGTGCAAACCTGGTAGAGGATTTCCTTTTCGAGGAAGGAATCGTTCGAATGGAATGGCCAGCGTATTCTCCAGACATGTATCCAATCGAGCACGTTTGGGACGCTCTAGGAAGACGAGTTTCTGGCCGCCAACAACCCCCACAAACTCTTCAAGAACTGGAAAGAGCTCTTCTGGAAGAGTGGGGCAGAATACCCCAACTCGTCATTAATAGCCTCATTGAGTCCATGCCTCAAAGGTGTCCAACGTTGCTGGCCGCCCGTGGAAACTACACCCCCTACTGAAAATGATTTTCTTTGAAGAAAACACCCAGGGCCTGATTACTAACGGGGCACTCTCCCACTAGGAAAAAGAAAAAAGAATTTTTCCTTATTCATGACAGTAATCTTGTATGAAAAGGGCGTTTAAAGAAGACGAAAATTTCTATAAATTTTTTCTGGTGAGAGAGTGCCCCGTTAGTAATCAGGCTCTGAAAACACCTTTTCTTATTCTTTTTTCCCCATATGCACAAATTGTGTTTTTTCCTTTTGTACACAAATGCGCAATAAAATGCATTTTTTTTTCTGCCAAACATGTGTAATTTATTCTCATATAACCTACTATGTTTGTCGACCATGTATCAATCAGCTAAAAAGTTTCCAAGATACAAAATCCCCCTAAAACTGCAATATCCTTTAATTGTTTTGTGCAGTGTATTAAGCGTAGTATGATTATTGTTTAATTATTCGAAAATTTTAAACTCTGCTTTCTCTGCATATGCATGTTCAGTATAGGAAAAGTGGATTTACAGGCATGTTAGATGTTTACAATTGAACCTGAGTGGCAAAATTTAAACTGCAATATCCTTTAATTGATTTGAGCAGTGTAGTATGGCTCGTGACGTACATTAATACTTATCCTCGTTAGAACCATTTTCGTTGAAAATAGGTGATATTTTATCGTTTCTGCTTAAATCTTCAGACCGGGTCGGCAGGCCCGAAAATTTTTTTATCGACCCCGTCCGTATGGTCCGTTAAATTTTTTGCCGGCCCGGCCCGTTGAAAAAAACTATTTTAATTCTGCCGACCCGTTAGAAAATTCGAAATGATTCCGCCGGCCCGTGCAGACCTCTAGTCCTCACTGCATTACGGCATCGTGCACCAAACGCGGTGTGTACGCACGGCAAAATTTTGTAAGCAACAACATCAACAACAAAAAATTTCGAATCGAACCCCCCAGGATCCTCTGAGATAAAGGTAGGAGAAGTGACGTAGGAGCTGTATAATATGAATAATTGGGCACAGGGTTTTCAACAAGTATCACATGAGGGATATTGGCAAAATTAAGAAATTTGCCCCGGGAGGGCAAAGTGGAGTGAGGTTCGCCGAAGATGGATAAAATCAATAAGTGTGTCACAGGTCTTTTTAAACATCTGTGGGATCTCGATCAAAATTTATAAGAATGCTCCCTGTGGGTGCAACATGAGAAGGAAGGGCCACAAAAGGTGTATAACACGAGTAAGTGGTCACAGGCATTTCCAACAATATGTCACATGATGGTTCTCGGCTAAATATAGAAAACTGAAAAGAATGGAAAATAGAAGTAAGGGGGGGGGGCGGATACACCGGAGCTGCATAAGATCAGTAAGTATCCACAAGCCGGATTACAACCTCCTGTGTGTTGAAATTTCCTATATTATAAGTATTTTTTACTGGAGAGCTTTTAATACAAAAAGGTTCGAAAACCATCCCCCCCGCCATGTAACCCGAATTCGGAAAGGAGGAAAGAAAGTTCATAATATCAAAGAGTAATTAGAGAGCTTCCCGATGATATACCACGTGACAGCTTCAAAAAAAGTTTGAAAATAGACCCCCCGCCTCCGTGGATCCACTCTTTCGGCCACGAACTCATGCAGATCGCAGTTTAAATTTTTTTTTTTATATTTAATAAATAGTATTTACCGGAAAGCTAAAAAAAAAACCCTCATTTAAAATGATGTATTGGAGAAATCCGCTACTATATTGAAAATGTGTTCATGCCCTCTCCACACGAAAATTTTTTGAATAAATTATACTTATCGGAGGGATCCAGGTATGTGACAGCTTGGTAAGTCTAAAATATGAGAAACTTTGAAAATTAGACCTTATTTTCACAGTTTATTGTTATATTGCCATGCCTCTTTCTCTGTCTCGTCCCTAAATAAATCTTCGATAAAGTTTCCTTGATAAACTTTTTTCGATAAACCTTCTCATATCTTTTCATTGCCGAGAATGAAAATCATCGAGAAGCAAATCATTGGAGAGCCACAAGTCGCTCGAGATACCGCAGTCCTGGATGGAACAAATCATCGCGGAGCCGCAAATCACTCTAGATGCCTTAATCACCGAGGTAGGAAATCATCAAGGTGAGATTTGCGGAAACGCGAGACATATCGAAAAGCTCTTTGACCACTCTTTGATATTATTAAACTTTCTCCTCTTGGAATTGAATTTCAGGACGGAGACGAGGGGATGACGAAGAATGACGGAGGTTGGAGCGATGAAGAGGTGAATCTTTTAAATCGAAGCTATTTAGGCTATAAATATCATTTTAAACGTGTTTTTTTATGGAGCTTTCTGAGAAATATAATTTATTAAATATAAAAATTTTAAAGTGGAGACTGCGTGATTTCCTGGTGTATTCTAGGAAAAAAGTGAACCCACGGGTGAGGAGAAAATTTCAAACTTTTTTTAGACCCGTCGTGTGATATATCATCGGAAAGTTTTCGGATAATTTCATAATTATGAATCTTTTTCCACCTGCAGTTGAATTTCAGTACGGGGTGAATTTTTCAAATCGTAGCTACTTCGACAATGCATATCGATTTAAATGTGTTTTCTTTTATGGAGTTCTTCGGTAAATATTATTTATTAAATATAAAACTTTAAAAGTGGGAGCTGCGTGATTTCCGGGTGTACTCTGGAAAGAAAAAGCGAACTCACGGGGAGGAATAAATTTCAAATATTTTATGATAAAGTTTTCGGACCACTCTTTCATATTATGAACTTTTCTTCTTCCTTCCCCAATTTGGGCCCCTTGTCGTGGCACTTTTCAAGCTTTTTTGAAATCGTAGAGTTTTTATTATTTTAGATCGTATTTTTTTATGGAGACCTCCGATACATAATTTATAATATATGAAAATTTCAAAGATAATCGGGGGAGAGGGCACGGGAGGGAGGGCAGAGTACATTCCGGTGGGCGCAATATATGAAATTCTAAGGGGAGAGGGGCACTTTTATATCTTTTTCTGACACCCCTCTTGTGATATATCATTGGAAAGCTCTGTAGTACTATTTTATTTTATATACCACCCATGCTCACCCCCCCCCATTTTCCCCCGTGGGGAGCACTTTTCTAAATTTAACCGGCACCCGTCATGTAATATGTGAAAGATCACGGCGATTGCATGTATGGTATATAGTTTGCATGTATGGTTAAAAAAAAACCTTTTTCTGTGACCTATAAATGGAAATTTGCATTAATGTGTGAAAAATGGCCTCTTAAAAATGTGGGCCAGGACACATTCCCCGTTTGCCTTTGTGATAATCAGGTACTGAGCAGCAATGCAATGATATAATATACTTTTTCATAATAATATATTCAAGTACGAACGGATTAAATTGTTTTTTACAGAAGATGGGGTGTGTGTAGGTGGGGGAAGCTAGTGGAAAAGCATACAAACCTTATAGTGTCAGTCTTGCATGAACGTTGTCGTGGAAGAAAACTGTTTCAAATGGAAAAGAACGAGTCGCGGGGGATGTGAAAAGAAGTGGCTACGCGGTCTCCCTGAAACAGTATGCTTATTTTTACACGTGATCGCACAAACGTGAAATTTGAAATGTTTGTAGACAAAAGATTATGCATTTCTTTTTTCGTGTACTAGCAGCACTAAACGGCTCTGTTGGGAAAGTTGCAGGAAATCCAAGCAAAATTTTTAGAATAGTGTATTTGTGTCAGTGGGTGGAGGTCTTTTTCCGTAGCAAGTGAACCGCGTATTTTTGGGTAAGTTAAGAGTTTCGTGCATGTTATAGAAGGGAGTGGGTGTAACGGAAGGAATAAGTAAGCATTTGGCGATCTACTAATATAATGCTTAGTTAAACATAATGAATTGACAATTTAATGTGACAGATTTCGGAACTAGGGAGTGCGTGCAATTGAGAAAGAATAAAACGGATTCAATTCTTATTGTAGTTGGTAAAGTGTATACAAGGTGAATCAAAATTCTTTAGATACACTTCAGTTGGTGGTAAACCATACTCAGGGGCGTGCGAAGAAAAAACTGCGCCCGGGGCAAAGTCTCAATTTGACACCCCACCCTGAACTTTTTATTGTGAGAGGCTTAAAATGACGCTGGTAGTATAAATTTGGCGTCCCCTAAATTTCCGTGCCAGGTGCCATCACTCCTTCTCCCCCTTTCTCACAGCGCTGATCATACTACATCAAGTAAATTACTTTTTGCTTACGAAATCAGGGTCATAAGCAAAAAATTATTTTACCAAAACTGCGGGGTGTTCCATTGTTAGAACACAACCATTGTTCACAGTTTTATTGGAAATGAAAATAGCTTGGGGCTGTACATTTGTACATAGTACACAGATAACATTTTCGACTTTTTAGCAATTTTTACCCCCTCTTTCCCTTGCGATACCATGCTTTAACATTCCTTGACACCACTCTTCTGATGATTTCATTATTAGTGTCTTAAAATTCTTTTTATTTTTACAATTTTTTTTTCGCTTTATTTTTATACGTTTGCAATGATATACAGATATGGTTACACATTTATTATTCACATATTTTACTGATTTAAATGAAGAGACAATCAATAAAATTTTAAAATAACAATTATATCAAATACGCTCTTAAAGAAACTAGAATATCAAACCAGGGCTTCCCGGGTTACATAGTAATGGTTAAAACCATTTTCTTTTTTTTTAAATTGAACACTCGAATAAATTTTCTACATGTAATATGCTTGTTAAATTGCTAAGTAACTAAAAAGAAAAAAAAAAAAAAAAAAAAAAAAAAAAGCATTTTTAGCCTTTTAAGCGTCTTGCAGATTTTTTAATACATGTTTAATTCATGAAATATTAACTGTGAAAAGTATTGGTATGAAGATTTGTATTTGATAACTTTACATATCGTTTTATTTTCTGCAATTCAAAAAACAACATCAATGACAATCTTATATTAAATCAGCCTGCGAATTAAAATATTACATGACAAAAAACACGATTAGATTAAGGTTGAATGAAAAATGTTGATTTTGGAATCAAATAAAGCTATGAAATTTATCAAAAGTCATATCTCCGTATTAGACGCACGTCAGATGATATCAGCCGAAGATTTTGCTACTTACGGCACCTTTTATTTTCTGATCATTTCAGTGCTCCGAGCACGTAATTCAATCACATGTCTGTTACATTTATATTTATTTATATTATTTTCTTTTATTTTATATTGAAGAAGTTTTAATTTTGCTATAGTATAGCCAGAAACAAATCCCGAACTCTTTGTATTATTTTAAGGGCAAATGGATTAATCTTTCGTAATCGAGTTTCACTCGTTAGATATAAAGTGAAAAAAAAATCGCACCTGATTTTTTTTCTTTAATTACAGCCAATCAGTAAACTAATATACAGTTTTCAAACAAATTACATTTTAAAGTTTTTTTTCTTTTTTTTTTTTTTTTTAGTTATTGGGCTGTGTAAAATTTAAATTGTTTGATTACATGCTAAATTGGTAATATTTAATAATTTTTATCTGTGTTTTAATCATTCTTTTGTTCATTTACTCATGCAGCTTTAATTTCATTATAGAAAATTATAGAAAAAAAAATATCAATAGATTTATGTGTAAATTGTGTATTATTATTTCTTAATAGAGATCCGTGATCTAGATTAAAAAATGCCTGAAAAATAATAAGTCGTAATAAGTGAGTCAAATGAGATATAGTTTTCAATCAAATTGCAATTGAAAGTAGATTTCCTTTCCTATACGATTGAATAAAAATTGAAAATGTGCTATGTTTAGAAGATTAAAAAATATCAGTAAAAAATTTACAAAAAATCATTTCATCGTAAAATGTTGCCTTTCGCAAAATGACGTCAGTGCTACGCACGGACAAATTTGTTCGTTATAATACAGATGTTGCGCATATGAAAAATCTTACACGCAAAATAAAATGCTAAAAGCAAAGAAACGATAGCACGGGCACGGGCATTATTTCAAAAAAGTTTGTTTCAAAGTTAACTCTATGACAAATTTAAAATTCGTTTTATAAATTAAAATACGCAACGCAAATTAAAATAATAAAAATTAAAATGCACAAACGTTGCCTGACGTCACTTCAACCTACAAAGAGGATGCCGTATTTTCCGTGTAACACGCGAACCTTGATTTTTATATATCATGCCAAACCAAATTTTCAATTGCATTTTAATTGGAAATTGGTGAATTATAAAATATCATTTCATCATTTACATTTTTTCCCCCATTTCAGATCAAGAAAAATGCACTTCTTCATTTTTTTATTTTCTGAAAACATATTTGGAAAATAAAAATGGTGCTATAAATCCTTCTATAGTAAAAAAAACTAGCCTTAAAAGGAATGACTCCTGGAATGATGCTGATGTGGAAGATTTCCGGAACTAACGAATCCGGGTTGTCCACTCCTTCCATGAGTCGAATAGGCCAATCAGGAAAGGGCTCCGTCTATGCATCGCCGTATGGGTTACCATAAAGAGAGGAAGGGTTACCATCGCCAACAATCGCCAACTTGGCGATATATCGCCAAATTTGGCGACCAAAATTAGTTGTCAAAAGTGACGCCAACTTGGCGATAACTGTAATATTTCGCCAAATTTTTAATTTCTTTACAACACCAGTCGTTTGATACATCATTTGAGAGGTTTGCAACTGCTTATTCATATAATGGATGTCTTGTGTGTTATTCCCCATTCTGCTTACCAGGAAGGACACATTTTTAATTTCTTTACAACACCAGTCGTGTTACACAAGATTTGAAAGGTCTGCAACTGCTTATTCATATTATGCATGTCTTGTGTGTCACCCCCACACTCTGCTCTCCCCAAGGGGGGGTGTCACATTTTTTATTTCTTTACAACACCAATTGTATGACACATCATTTGAGAGGTCTGCAACTACTTATTCATATTATAGATATCTTGTGTGTAACCCCCCCCCCTCTGCCCTCAGAGGGGGCGTATTTTGTAATTTCTTTACAACACCAATTGTGTGACACATCATTTGAAAGTTCTGCAACTGTTTATTCATTTTATGGAGTCTTGTGTGTCACACCCACTCTGTCCCCCAAGGGGCACATTTTTAATTTCTTTACAACACCAGTCGTGTGACATATCAATTGAGAGGTCTGCAGTTGCTTATTCATATTATGGATGTCTTTTGTGTCGCCTCCCACTCTACCCCCCCAGGGGGGCACATTTTTAATTTCTTTACAACACCAGTCGTGTGACACATCATTTGAAAGGTCTGCAACTGCTTATTCATACCATGGGGTATTGGCGAGCGCAGCAAGCAGGGGTAGCCAATAATTTGGAATCGCTAAGCGATTACGCGGGGGGTTGGCGAGCATAGCGAGCAGGGGGGCGGGGCCCCCCTAGTAAAGTAAAAAAAAATACTTAAAAAAATACTTAAAAAATATAATTATTCTAAAATTAAAGAAAAATTTAATAATTTTATTTTGCAATTTTTCTTTTTGTAAAATGACAGGTAACAAAAAATAACTAAAAAATCGTCTGCTCTAGAAAGTTTAGATGAAAATTATAAAAAATTACATTTCGCAAATTATGGTAATTCAATAAAATTACAATAGAAAGTCTTAAAAAATATCAATGAAATTTTATTATAGTTGAGAAATTTTTGGACAAAAATTTGGGGAACCGGACATTATTTTAAACCTGGAATTATTGCCGAGATCATCTTTGTTTGTTTATCTAACTGGGCGAAGAAAATTCAACCCGGAGAGAATCACTTACAAGGAAGGTCTCCATACGGGCATACTCCGAAAAATCTGAAAAAATTACAGAATGTTCTTCTCAGGAGGATATATACGTTTATAAAAAAATTTTCGGCGGAACCTCCGAACCGTGTCCGTAAAAAATTATTGAAAATTTCGTTATTTGGCGATTTATCATCTGTTGGCGATGAAAAGCAAATTCAAAAAAAAATTTTTTTTAATGTCAAATGCATTTTAAAGGAAAAAAGGTTTCATTTCAGCGTGTTTAGATAAATTATATCTCTTTGTTTTGTAAACTTTAGTTTGTTTTAAGTATAGTTTCGTTATATTGACATTTATATGTATTTATATTCAAATTTAACATCAAATTTTCAAATTTAAAACAAAATTCAAATTTAAATTCATTAATATTGTTTCACATTCAAAGTCCATTTGAGCATTGTCAATTCGATTTTGTTGCTATGGAAACATTTGGCTTTTAATTTTTAGTACGCTTAAATGTATGAACATAATTTTACTGAATAAGAATTTTTTATACTATGAAAATATTTTTTCCAGGGGTAAATTAAATAACTACAGCAACTAATAGCATATATATATACAGGGTGATTCTAAATTTTTTTACAATAAAAGAGGGGTGATAGTACACATAAAGACAAACAATAATAAATAGGAGACCAAGGGTCCAAAACGTTTTCCAAAGGAGTTAGCCGCCATTAAAGTTTAGGGATCAAAATTTCAAATAAACATAAAAAACGGAAAAATCGGTCGATTGATTTGCGGTTTTCACTAAAATTATTCTTTATGTCGGCATTTTCTTGAAATTAAATACTAAAGATAAATTTCAAAAAATGCCGATAGAGGGCGCTTTAGACTTTGGAGTAAAGCACAACTATTTTTTGCCGGTATTTTTTACAAATCATTAAATGTTTTCGTAAGCTTAGAGTCAAACTTAAATTTTGAGCTCAAAATCTGAAAGTGGGAGTGGTTAAGTAGCACAAACTGAACTGTGTTCAGAGGATTCAAATTTCAAATGATTAAAAAAAACGGAAAAAATGGTTCATTGATTTGCAGTTTTCACTAAAATTATTCTTTATGTCGGTATTTTCTTAAAAATAAATTATAAAGATAAATTTCAAAAAATGCCGATAGAGGGCGCTTTAAACTTTGGAGTAACGAACAACTCTTTTTTGGCGTTATTTTTTGCATCTTATTAAATGCTTTCGTAAGCTTAGATTTAAACTTAAATTTTGAGCTCAAAATCTGAATAGTTGGGAGTGGTTAAGTAGACAAACTGAACTGTGTTCAGAGAGTTAAAATTTCAAATGATTATAAAAAACGGAAAAATTGGTCGATTCGTTTGCGGTTTTCGCTAAAACTAATTTTTAAATGAGCATTTTCTTGAAAATAAATTTTAAAGATAAATTTCACAAAATGCCGATAGAGGACGCCGGCGCCGTAGACTTTGGAGTAGCGTACAACTATTTTCAACTGTTATTTTTTAAACTCATTAAATGCTTTCAAATGCATAAAATAAAATTTTAGGATCAAATTCTGAATCGTTGGGAGTGTTTAAGTAGCGAAAAATTGAATTGTGTTCGTGGAGGGGGAGGGTTAAATTTCAACTCCTGAAGACACTTCAATTTGTACTACTTAATTACTCCTAATTATTCAGATTTTGAGCTCAAAATTTAAGTTTAAATCTAAACTTCCGAAAACATTTAATAATTTTTTGCAAGCATTTAATTAGAACAAAAAAAATAATGGTTAAAATTAATTATTGGTTACTCTGAAGTTTAAGGCGCCCTCTAATGGAATTTTTTTAAATTTATCTTTAAAATTTATTTTCAAGAAGATACCCACTTAAAGAATAGTTTTATTTTAAACCGCAAACAAATCAACAAATTTTTCAAATTTCTATAATTATTTTAAATTTGAACACCCCCCCTCCCCTTAAACATAGTTCATTTTGTGCTACTTAACTATTCCCTACTATTCAGATTTTGAGCTCAAAATTTAAGTTTAAGTCTAAGCTTCCGAAAACATTTAATGTGATGCAAAAAATAACGGCAAAAAATAGTTGTTCGTTACTCCAAAGTCTAAAGCGCCCTCTATCGACATTTTTTGAAATTTATCTTTATAATTTATTTTTAAGAAAATACCGACATAAAGAATAGTTTTAGTAAAAACCGCAAATCAATGAACCAATTTTTCCGTTTTTTTATAATCATTTGAAATTTGAACCCTCTGAACACAGTTCAGTTTGCGCTACTTAACCACTCCCACTTTCAGATTTTGAGCTCAAAATTTAAGTTTGACTCTGAGCTTACGAAAACATTTAATGAAATGCATAAAATACCGGCAAAAAAATAGTTGTTCGTTACTCCAAAGTCTAAAGCGCCCTCTATCGGCATTTTTTGAAATTTATCTTTATAATTTAATTTCAAGAAAATACCGACATAAAGATTAATTTTAGTGAAACCCGCAAATCAATCGAACGATTTTTCCATTTTTTATGTTTATTTGAAATTTTGGTCCCTAAACTTTAATGGCGGCTATCTCCTTTAGAAAACGTTTTGGACCCTTGGTCTCCTATTTAATATTATTTGTCTTGGTGTGTACTATCACCCCTCTTTTATTGTAAAAAAAAATTGGAATCACCCTGTGTATATATATATATATATATATATATATATATATATATATATATGCAATTTAATATGTATATATTAAACTCGCTCATTGTTTATGTTTAAATTCATTTATACGGATTCTAAATATCCAACAGTTTTGAGTTGCATTAAAATCTTTTGCTTTTGGCGGAGAAAAGTACTACTCGCCAAATCGTGTGACACTTTCGTCTTTTCACGCCAAATACTCGAAAGTATTTTATTTTTTGCACGTTTTCTTCTGTAATTCCGCTGCTAATTTTTACTGATCCTTTATTACATACATGAGTAGTTTAATTTGTATTTTTTTTTTTTTTTTTTTTAAATCTGAGTATGCTCAGTATGGAGACCTTCCTTGTTAGTTCTCTAATATAAATTGCTGCATTTTGGACAAAGATTTCCTGTCTGATGACACACACTGCATGTTACTGCTATTCCATAAAGACGGGGTAAATTTTAAAACATTGTGTTTAATCAGTGTATGATTTCAATTATCTTATTTTCAAAAGTGGAGCATATTCCTTGACCTAGAGGTATATTACTTACAATTTTTTAAAGTTGCAATGAAAAAAATTGGAACAAAAATATATAGTAATCTGCTATTTTCTATGCTATTTTCTAAAAACTGTAGTACTAAAAGTTTGCTTCTCTTTTGCGGAAGCACGCGGTTGAGTTTGGGCTTAATGTAGCAGATTTCAGGATTACATTTTTTGCATCACTCCAAGCCATTATAATTCCTTTATATTCCTTTTTACTTTATGACTATTTTCCCTTTACTTCGCACAGAAATTGAGTACTCAAGATACCAACTCCAGAATAATTGAATTAAAAACTACAAATACAAAAAAATTAGTATCTCAAAAACAAATTGAGATAGAGTTTTCAAACAAATTGCATTTAAAAGTGCATATTTTTCCCTATACAACGGAGTAAAGATTGAAAATGTGCGGTAGCTAGAAGTTTAAATATTTGCAGTAGCGATAATTACAAAAGAGAAATTTCATCGAAAAGTGTTGCCATACGAAACATGGCATATGCGTTACGCACATATACGTTTGGCCTTTATAATATATACAGCTCATATTCAAAATATTAGAATAATTACCTTTTTTTTAGAAATTGAAAATATCGTTTGGTAATTTAATGTCTTTTAATGAAAATATGCAAACGATATTTTTATTAAGAACTTATTGTTGATTAAACTTACTTGTTATCTTAAATTTAATATCATTTTTGAAAAGATTAATTGCAAAAAAAATTATTTTGAAAAGTCAAAATATTAGAATATTTATTCAAGTGGTTCAAAATATTAGAATATTTCACATTAAATCTCCTTTAATTATTACCAATTCTTAACTGGTGGCATCATTGATTAAATTCAGACTATTTTATTTAAAATCAGTATTCGTTTTTGCAGTTTGTTTCTTTTTCGTCTTAAAATGGGCCGTGTGAGTGATGTTCCTGAATCTATACTAAACTTCGTATGGTTGATTTGTATCGGCACGGTAAAAATCAATGTTTTATAGCGAATTATTTACATTGTTCGCAATCGAGCGTTAGTAAAATACTAACACAATATTCAAAAATTGGAAAATTTCAAAATAATCGCCGAAATGGTGGCCGAAAACCAAAAACATCTGCTAGAGATGACAGGAAACTGAAGCGTATAGTTAAGAAAAACCGTTTTAAAAGTGTGCGATTCTTGCACCGAAAATGGAAAGAAGAAGGAGTTAAAGTTTCTACATCGACAACATTAAGACGTCTCCATAAATTTAAATTTGAATCTCGTGTACGGAAAACAAAACCTCTTATGACTGCAAGACAAAAGCGTATAAGATTTAATTGGTGTAAATCAAGACGTTTATGGAGCAATGAAGATTGGAAAAATATATTATTTAGTGATGAAAGTATGTTTTGTGTTTCATATGGTAATCAAGGTATTCGAGTTTGGAGAATGAAGCAAGAAGCATTTGATAAAGAATGCCTTAAACGTTCCGTAAAATTTGCTGCTAGTGTCATGGTTTGGGGTTGTATGAGTGCAGAAGGACCTGGAAAGTTATGCATCGTTTACGAAAAGGTTAACTCTCTGATATATCAAGAAATTTTAGAATATTACATGATTCCATCATCAGAAGATTTATTTGAAGATGATTTCATCTTTCAACAAGATTTAGCGTCCCCGCATACCTCGGTGTCAACTAAGAATTGATTCCGCCAACGCAACATTAAGGTACTTCCTTGGCCACCAAATTCACCAGACCTTAATCCCATCGAAAACTTATGGTGTATAATGAAGAAAAAACTACAAGAAAATCCTCCTTCAAGTAAAACTGAGTTAGTGGCACGTTTAAAGTCTATTTGGGCTAATATTGATAGAAATGTTTGTAAACACCTTATATATAGTATGCAAGATCGATTGTCGCTGTTATGAAAGCTAAAGGGGATGCTACAAAATATTAACAGCCATTTACTTCATATTCATAAGGTAATATTGTTGCGTAAAATAAAATATTCTAATATTTTGAACCAATCTAAATTTTATTCTAATATTCTGGTGTGTTTAAGGAAGCTGTATACCTAATTTATTGTGCTGTATTTTATATTTTATAAATGTTAAAATCTTATCTAAACATTCCAGATTTAATTTATAAGAAATTTAATCGCATTTACTTAGTATAAAAAATAAATAAATGACAAATAATTTTTTCTTATTACTTTTTCTCAATTATTCTAATATTTTGAATATGAGCTGTAGATACTATTTAAGAGTATTGCATAATAGTTTTTTATTATATAATGCACTCAACAGTTAAATTGTTCCCTTGTAAATTCCCTTTCCTCAATGTATTATCTAGGTTGATGGCTAGATAGCCAGGACTGGTTATAACAGTACATTTTACTTTAAAAATGGATATTTTTTTAATGTATTTTATTAAAATCGAAACCTTAGTGAAAATTTTTGAAAAACTGCCATGATCGCAATTTAAAGCGGTCCTCGAGGAAATACTTTCCTCCGCTCAATAATGCGAAACTTTCTGCCATTTTTTTTCATTAATTTTTAAATGTAAAAGCATGAGATTTACAGGAATGATTATTGAAGTGATTTGTAATCGAACATTTTCTTTCATTTTTCGTTAAATTAATTGCATCCTAAGCAATTGTTGTCCCCTGACAAAAGTTTTTTTTTTCTCTCTTTCAGTGTCGCATCATGAAATTCCGTTCTAAATACCGACTTTGACAGCCTTTTTTGAAAGAGCATCTGCTATTGTTGAAAATTAAAAGAAAAAGGTCATTTGCTAAGTTTCTGAATAAAGGCACCAGCCAATTTCCTACGTCCTGGGAAAAATAAATAAATAACGGTGTCCAGAAACTAGCCAGTTTGGACTTTAGAATAACCTTAGGAACAATCGCTTAAATATTTGAGTTCTTTTCTACATTTTCATAAAAATTCTAATATCAGGTCAATTTAAATTTTCTTTCATATTTCCATAATGCTATATGTCTGTTCGTTAGATATATCTTAAAACATCATTCTACTAGGAATGTTTTTATCCATAGCGATTTTAAGAAACAGTAAAATAGTTTAATACATTTCTAAAATTTCAAGACTGACACAAAAAAAAGGAAAGAAATTAGACTTGTTCTCTAAAAGAATATTTATAAAGCGGTTACCTTAGTGACCTTTTTTAAGGCATTCAAAGCTATTTAATCGGAGTAGTTAATTAAACGCATAGCTGAAATATTTGTCTCCAATTACAAATCCAAAGAATTCCAAGCATTACTCTTTCTTTCAGATAAATAAAATTAACTCTAAGGAAATAATAATAATAATACAACAATAATAATAGTCGAAGAACCGGCAGCACAAAAACCTATGTCTTCAAGCACAAGAAAGAAAAGCTTTATTTTATAAAAATGCAGAAACAGAGGAATCTAATGATCCATGTCAGCTGAAAGTGGTGCATAATCCAAAATTTACTACCACCAGTGGTTCACTCATAGATTTATTATTGTATTTTCCTGCTTCCAGTCCACTGTGTTTCATGCCTTTGATTGAAGGACAAACACAACGATAAACCTACGAGTCAACCACTAGTAGTATTAACTAGCGGCCTTCGCCCGCTACGCTGGTCGGCTTAGACGAACAGACGGGCATTAAATAGTTTATTAATTACGGGCATTAAATAGATTAAATGTTAGTATTAAACAGTTTAATACTATTAAAATGCATACCAAACTATGTCTCAATATATAAGTAAGCAATGGAATTCTTTTGTTTAGCCCTGTAAATCAATAAAAAATATTATTTGCACCACAGATTCTACAGAATGTATATTATAGCATATACTTCATAGATGCATATCAACTTTATTATATTCGAAAGAGTGTAAGAATGCTATTACACGTAAAAATTGCAAGCGACAAAAATCATCTGCGTTTTTTCGTGTTCTTAGCATTTCGTTGGCTGTTCGAGAAGAGTCTTTACCATCATTTGGATTTCCAAGCATTTGATTGGCTCTTACTAGCGACTCGCTTCGTTCCAGGCGTCAAAGACGCTCTGACAAAAGAGAATCGCGCGCTACCAAGCGACTCCCCTAGTCCCATAGGATAACATGGAGACGCCTGCAATTTGACGCCTGCAGCACGACACGTGTAATAGCACCTTTAGGCCATTAAAATGCACTTGAAACTTTTTTCCCTAATGACCGTAATGTATCGGAATCCTTTTGATTGTCCCTGTAATTGAGCTATCCATCCGATTTTCGTAAAATTTGAAATGACTCTACAAAATTATATAATAATTATATATTTTAAGTTTCAAACGATTCGGTTGGGTAGTTTTTGAGTTGTTATATTCCAAGCGTGTCAAACACGTGGTCTGCGGGCCAAAACTGGCCCGCCGACAACTTCTCTGTGGCCCGCCAAGCCTTTTGAAATTTGACTTGTATTTTTAGATCTGTTTTTTAGACTATACCAAAAATACTTATGAAGAAAATTTAAATTTCAAGAAATATGAAAATTAGTTTAATCTGTTTACTTTTAATGATTAATGTTGAAATTGTAGTTTACTATTTATTAATGCATCTAACCAAAATTAACTTCGATTCCATATTAGAAAGAAACTTATGTATATGAAGTTTTCAAAATTCTGTAATTATTTATTAATGAATTGATTTCTTAAAGTAGGTGTGCAATTAGGTTTATTTTAGTTATGTTCAGTAGTGCACTTTTCTACGACATTTTCGTGGCTATTTTCAAAGCGTGCGTATGTGTGTTTTGTATATACAAATTTAATACTATATAATGGTAATAATATTTATTATCTACTTTTTTGAATGGCCCGCGACTTTGTACACTATACTTAATTTGGCCCGCGGCGGTAAATGTGTTTGACATGACATGCTTGTTATATGCGGTCAAACGGACGGACGGACAGACAGGCAGGCGAATGGGCAACTCGAGATCCCGGGATTGTTTCCCTTCAATTCAAAACAAACTCGACGTTTTTCCATTTCCGGCGTCGGAGGAGATAGCGTCACATACATACATAGGGTCGGATTTTAATAGTGTAGAATTTTGGCTTGTGCAGCCCTTTTTTTTTTACGGCAGACATGGATCATTAGATTTCTCCATTTATATTCTTTCACAAAATTAAGTTTTTTTTCTTTCTTTCTTTTTTTTTTTTTTTTTTTTTTTTTTAACTTGTGCTTAATGATATAGGTTTTTATGCTGTCTGCTCTTGATGGACTATAATGACATCAGCTTCATGTAGGATACCTACTTATTTTAGAGACATATTGTATAAAACAGCGGTTCCCAAACTTTATTGATACGCGACCCACCTTTAATTAAAAAAAAAAAAAAAATTCTCGACCCACCTAATACACTATATTGCCATTGATTATGGGACACTTGCGATTTTAGACATTTTACTAAATATCTAGAAAAATACATGAGGAATCATCTCGAAACTCTCAGTGTATAAATATAATAGTATACGTCATACATCTCAGTGAAGATTTTTTACCGAAACTCCATAGGGGACCGTCAACAAATTAAAAAAGAATGAATATCTTTTGAATAACCCTGTCAAAACTAATGTAGCAAAAGCGCTCAAACTCTAGATTATGATTGAATGCCTTATTGTAATACACTGTGTTCATTTTTATGCAAATAGCATGCATACTCGCAGAGTAATTGAGGTTTTTATAAAAATGGCCCCAAATGTTTCTAAGTTTTTCCCTTATAATTTTCAGAGTTCTTAATATAAAATAATATTTTTTTCAGAAAATATGACAAACAGCATTGCACACAGTACCCTGTAATCAGAATTAAAAAATAATAAAAATTGTATAAAAAATGAGTAGGTTTACTAAATAATTTTTTACTGCGCATGCGTCAAAGACATCAAAATTTCATTTGCATATTTTGTTAGCTAAATGTATAGAGCAACTTTTGTAAAAGTCTCAAAATTATAGCTTGAAAATTCTGAAAGTAATCGTCTATAGAAAAAGGACAAAATCCGTTGTTTCCAAAATGAAGCAAAAAAATGAGGGATTTTATCCAAAAGTAGTCGTAACATCCCGTATTGTGTATTCTATATTGACATTAATCAATGAATATATGGATACAACCCCTCTTGTTTTTGCTTCATTTTGAGAATAACGGATTTTCAACTTATTCAATTGACGATTATTTTCAGAATTTTCAAGTTATGATTTTGTGACTTTCACAAATGTTGCTCTATACATTTAGCTAACATAATATGCAAATGAAATTTTGATATCGTTGACGCATGCGCAGTAAAAAATTATTTCGTAAACCAACTCATTTTGTATACAATTTTCATTATTTTTAAATTCTTATTACAGGGTACTGTGTTCAATGTTGTTTGTCATATTTTCTGAAAAAAACATTATTTTATATTAAGAACTCTGAAAATTATAAGGAAAAAACTTGGAAAAACTTGGGACCATTTTTATAAAAACCTTAATTACTCTTCGGGTATGCATGCTATTTGCATAAAAATGAACACAGTGTATTACTATAAGGCCTTCAATCATAATCTAGAGTTTGAGCGCTTTTGCTACATTAGTTTTGACAGGGTTATTCAAAAGATATTCATTCTTTTTTAATTTGTTGGCGGTCCCCTATGGAGTTTCGGTAAAAAATCTTCACGGAGATGTATGACGTATACTATTATATTTATACACTAAGAGTTTCGAGATGATTCCTCATGTATTTTTCTAGATATTTAGTAAAATGTCTAAAATCGCAAGTGTCCCATAATCAATGGCAATATAGTGTATAAAGGTGTATATCCATACGGAATGTGTTGTATTACTTGTTTAAGCTATCGGCCACCCTATCCAACGAAAAAGGAAAATTGTAAATAGTGTATAAAGCATACACTATCAAAAAAAAAATAAATAAATAAATAAATAAAATAAAATAAATAAATAAATAAAAATAAAAATAATAATAATAATAATAAAAATAAAAATTGTAATTTAAGAAATTACCCCAACCATTTGAAAAATGTTTCACTCGATACATTCATCTATCATTTTAAGCTAAATACCAGTTGTTTTATTGTGTATTATCCGTGCCACTGCTATAAATGACTTTATACATGCTGCAATTTGAAGGTACGGTTCGTTTAAGTTATATCACTCTATTGTCGCCAAGCATAAAAGTTGGCGACGAAAGAAACATTTCAAACTATTTAACATTGTTGGTGCAAAAGTAATCATTATTAAAATACAGCTTTGGCATATACTGTTATACTTGTAAGACTTTGGCATATATTGTTTGATTTTACAGAGCAGAATTTTGGTGATGGAGGTTTTAAACCAAAATCGATCGCAGCACATGCATCTGTGAATGGGTCCATCAGACATCGAATCAAAAAAGTTTTTTCCCAGTTTTTCCCAAGCCGATTGCTTTTTAGTTTTCTTTTTAGGTGGTGGAAAATCAAGAGTAATAGCTATAACATTTTCCGGCTTGTTAGAATCACTATTGGCACTCAAATTTTCCTGGTTAGAACCGACCGATAGTAAAACGCCATGGCTAGTGGATTGGTCGCCCTGGCGACATGATGTTTTACAATTAATCGGTTCGGCATTAAATTGCTTCCTTTTTCGTGATCGCCTTTCAACACGTAATTGGTTTTCAGCGGCTCAATAATCTTTTGATTTTATCATTTTCTGCATTGAAAGACGTTTTTGCGCCAAACCAAATACAGTATTACTCAGTTATCCCGTCGACCAATTTCGCCAAATGATACACTTGAAAATATTTTAGCAGATAATGGGTAAACAAGAATTAATTAACTTAATTCAGATAAAAAATATGAAATAAACATTACGAAGATAATTTTAATTTAGAAAAGAAAGGTAACAGGCTTCCACTATGGAACAAGCTGAAAAAACTTATTTTAAACAACCAATAATCAATAATTGCCACAAAAGTTAACAGAAGAAAACTACATATAAAAAGCACGTTAAATACAAGGAGCATGAGTAAGAATTTAAACAGTATAATAATTGAAGTTCATAATATCAACACTTCCCCTTGAACTTGCAATTATGGCATTCTTACCATACCCAAGAGAGTCCTTAACATTTCAAAACGTTTTCTATGTAAGGCTTTTGTAAAAATATCCGCAATTTGGTATTCACCATCAATATGCTGGACACTGACTTCACCAATTAAACACTTTTCTCGAACAAAATGATATCTAATATCTATATGTTTAGTTCGCTGATGGAACTCAGGATTTTTAGCCAAACGAACTGCACTCGCATTATCAACTTGCAGAATAGACGTTGATGTTAATGGGGCAATGTCATCAAAGAGACGTTTCAGCCAAACAATTTCTTTGGTTGCCTCACTTGCAGCTATATACTCTGCTTCTGTGGTCCTCAATGACACACACTGCTGTCGACGACTTGCCCAGTCAATGGATCCTCCACTGTATTTAAATACAGTACCGGAAACTGATTTTCTGGTTCTTGTGTCACTGGCATAATCTGCATCACTATATGCTTCTAAGATACCAGGATGAAAACCAGATTTAAACCCTAATGCAAAATTAGATGTTCCCTTGATGTATTTTAGTATTCGTTTTACCACTGACCAATGTTTTTGTTTTGCTTTATCCAAGAACTGGGAACAATATGACACAGCAAAGGCAATATCTGGACGGGTAGCAACTGCCATGTACATCAAACTGCCTACAGCTTGTCTGTAAGGAACTTTTTCAGAAACAATCTCTTCATTATCTTCCCCTGAAATATTATCCTTTTCTATGGGAGTAGGAATTGGATTAGCATCTTTCATGTTGAATTTTTCCAAAACTTTATTAGCAAAATTTTGCTGACTAATAAAAATATCTCCACTTGTCAGCTTTTTTATCTCTACACCAAGATAATATTCAGCATCTTTGTATGTTACCTTGAATTCACGCTGTAATTCTTCAAGGAAATTATTCTTGATTTCAGGAGTTGTGGCAACGAGTCCATCATCTACATGTAATGCTAATAACAACTTATGTTGCTTCTCGTAACTGCAAAACAAACATGGATCAGCAGCACTTTCTGTAAGACCATATTTTCCCAGGAACTCTTTAAATCGCTTGTTCCAACACCTTGGTGACTGTTTCAATTTATATACCCATCTGTTTGTAATGGCTCGTCTTCCTTCTGGTAGATTTGTCAAATACCAAGTATTGTTTTCTAATAACGATTTAATTTCCTCATCCATTGCAGCTTGAATCGCCAAACTAATAAGCAACTTATACATGTTGACTAAATTTTTATTTTAAATAGCAAAAGAAGAAATAAAAATCACTTTATGATTGTTTAAGTACGCGTATTGTGTTTAATATCATTGAATGCGATATTCACGTTCATTCATTTCTTTGGCTTCGGCTTTTTCCGTATCTGTTAATTTCCGTCTACCCATTTTTAAATTTGTTAGTTTTCTCCTTTATTACAATGATTTTAACCATTTTAATTTACTATTCAAATAAAAATTCTTCTAAAAGTAAAGAATTTAATTTAAATTCAAATAAAAATTCTTCTAAAAATAAAGAATTTAATTTAAATTCAAAAGTGGTAACATCATTCAAAAGTGGTAACATCATTCAAAAGTGGTAACATCATCGGGTCCATTCTCCCGAAAACAACAACCATTTTTCAAATGGTTAATAATAATAATAATAATAATCAACATGAGTGGAAATGGCATAATAATTAAAACAACACATTGTAACAAAGATAAATAAAAATACATTTAATTATTATCAAAATAGTATATTTTAACAAGTAAAATTTCTGACATTGGTGTTTATCGATGAAGGGTATTTACATTCGGATTAAAACTGGTTAATTTTAATGTTAAGTCACTTTCTACATCCAGTTTGTTTCTGTAATTTTTTAACCATTTGAAAAATGGTTGTTGTTTTCGGGAGAATGGACCCGATGATGTTACCACTTTTGAATGATGTTACCACTTTTGAATGATGTTACCACTTTTGAATTTAAATTAAATTCTTTATTTTTAGAAGAATTTTTATTTGAATTTAAATTAAATTCTTTACTTTTAGAAGAATTTTTATTTGAATAGTAAATTAAAATGGTTAAAATCATTGTAATAAAGGAGAAAACTAACAAATTTAAAAATGGGTAGACGGAAATTAACAGATACGGAAAAAGCCGAAGCCAAAGAAATGAATGAACGTGAATATCGCATTCAATGATATTAAACACAGTCAACATGTATAAGTTGCTTATTAGTTTGGCGATTCGTATCATTTGGCGAAATTGGTCGACGGGATAACTGAGTAATACTGTATTTGGTTTGGCGCAAAAACGTCTTTCAATGCAGAAAATGATAAAATCAAAAGATTATTGAGCCGCTGAAAACCAATTACGTGTTGAAAGGCGATCACGAAAAAGGAAGCAATTTAATGCCGAACCGATTAATTGTAAAACATCATGTCGCCAGGGCGACCAATCCACTAGCCATGGCGTTTTACTATCGGTCGGTTCTAACCAGGAAAATTTGAGTGCCAATAGTGATTCTAACAAGCCGGAAAATGTTATAGCTATTACTCTTGATTTTCCACCACCTAAAAAGAAAACTAAAAAGCAATCGGCTTGGGAAAAACTGGGAAAAAACTTTTTTGATTCGATGTCTGATGGACCCATTCACAGATGCATGTGCTGCGATCGATTTTGGTTTAAAACCTCCATCACCAAAATTCTGCTCTGTAAAATCAAACAATATATGCCAAAGTATTACAAGTATAACAGTATATGCCAAAGCTGTATTTTAATAATGATTACTTTTGCACCAACAATGTTAAATAGTTTGAAATGTTTCTTTCGTCGCCAACTTTTATGCTTGGCGACAATAGAGTGATATAATTTAAACGAACCGTACCTTCAAATTGCAGCATGTATAAAGTCATTTATAGCAGTGGCACGGATAATACACAATAAAACAACTGGTATTTAGCTTAAAATGATAGATGAATGTATCGAGTGAAACATTTTTCAAATGGTTGGGGTAATTTCTTAAATTACAATTTTTTTTTTTTTTTTTTCCTTTTTTAGAAAAAAAGGAAGAATAAAGTAGAAAAAGTAAAAAAAAAACATAAAAGTAGAGAAAACATATTCACACATTACGTGTAGAACCACATCAAGGTATTCTAAGTTGATTTAGATCTGGGTGGATATTCCGCTGGTATATTTATCAGGATGAAAATTAAGGATTTTATCTTGAAATATATTGCTGTTACAATTGTTATGTTTTTTTTTTAAACAAAGGAAGTAAAAGTTTTATTTTTGTGACAAATCTCGATTGTTCCATGGCGCGACCGATAGTTTTGGAACCGCGCTGGTATAAAAATCTAATTCAGCGCAGTATGTCATAATTTGATTATAACATGGGCTAATAGTCAACTGAAGGAGATAAAAGATTACCTACGATAAAATTCGATTAAAAAATATAAGTAATTGAATATTTAAGTTATTTAGATGATTCAAAATAATATTTCAATTTTTTTACATTGCACATTACTGAAGAATTTAACAATTGAAATTTTGTAAAATATTAAATATACACATATATATTGTAACTGTATTACAATATTGTAAGTATTGTGTATTGCAGATTTTTGAAGAAGTTAATAATTGAAATTATGTAAAATACTACTCCCTCTGTCCCAAATTAGTTGCGACATTTAGGTTGAAAATTTTGTCCCAAATTAGTTGCGACATTTCAAATAGGCGGAGTCATAGATAACTTCTGATGCAATTTAGTAAATCGACACCAGTAAAATTATACCAGAAGGAGTATAATGATGTATAGTAGGTGTGAAAAGCAAAGACACTCGTACGTAAAGTAATAGAAATAAGAAATAATATCCTGAAGAAGGAAATTAATAATTAGAAGCGTTTTCTATACTGGAATGTTTTCTGTGATGATTGAAAAATGGTAAGCTAAACCATAATTCTATAAATACTGCAGCTATTAAATTTAATGTTCATCAGCACATTCCGTTTGCAGAAGCAGACAAACACATCAAAAATAAAAGATCAGGAAATTTATAATGTAAGTTTTAAAACAATGTAAATCCTGAGAAAAAAAAATAGCTAAGTAGTTAAATCAATTGTAAAAAAATTCCAAATAAAACGAAAAAAATCTCTGCGAAGATTATCATAATCTGTTATAATTTGTAAAACAATAGTACACAGAATTCTCAATGCGAAAAAAGTTTTGGAACGTATTTCATCCACCATTAAGCCAAGTCTAATATTTAAAAAAAAAATCGACAGAATACGATTTTGTTTGCAGCATTTCCAAGCTAAAGGATACTTTTCAGAATTGTTAGAATGAAATGTTTGAAAATGAATTTACGATTGATTAGCTTGAAGATAGTTTTATGTGATTACTGTTAAAAGAATCTTTGCAAATTTGGGCGTGGCTTAGTAGCAAGTGAAACGTGATTTTTTAAACTCATTCAATACTTATTTATGGAATGACGTGGGGAATGCTAGGTGAGTAAATTTTGTAGATTGGTAGTAAAGCTCTCTCAAAAACGTTAAAACAGAAACATGAAATCATAAATATCAATAATCAGAACAAAAGTATTCAAATGTCGCAACTAATTTGGGACAGAGGGAGTATATATATTTATATATATATACATATGTGGGATTAAAGAATAAAGTATTCAGCAATAAGAGATAATAAACTCAATGATTTAATGAAGTGATATCCAAATGAGACTAGTGTGATGATGCGTGGAAGGAACGAGGTGTTCTATAGATTTCAGCGATGGCGAGTTTGATGGACTTTTAATGCAAAGCTCAGGGAAGCTTATTTATACTGAACATTATTCAGTTTTACTATTATTTTTGAATGCTACGTATATATTTTATGTCTATTAAACCTTTTTATCTTATCAAGAATATTAGATAATAAGTTAATCACTCAATATCCCATATATATATATATATATATATATATATATATATATATATATATGTGTGTGTGTGTGTGTGTGTGTGTGTATATATATATATATGGTATCTGTAGTACAATATTGTAATACAGAATTATATCTACCCTATATATGTATAAAATCCTAATGAAACGATTTTATGAAACAACTGATTAAATGACTAATTTAGTTTCATCACTATTTCTCCTAAAATAAAGAAGTTTTGGTAGTGAAATTACATATATTATCCATATTTGTCCAAAAGTGACAAAACAGTTGCTAGAATTTTGAAATTTGAATTACTTTTCGAGATATTATTTTCTTAATGATTTGCAAAATGGTTTATTTTTTTCGGTCTAGAGATATCTGAATCCTTGTTATGTCGGGTTTTTATTCGTTTTTTGAATGGTCTATGTTTAACGTCCAGAAATGAAAAACTTCTGTTATCCCGATGACAATACATATAAATATATTAAAAACTACAAAAAAATTAATAACTCAAAAACATATTTAGATACAGTTTTCAAACATTGCATTTAAAAGAATTTTTTTTTTCGCTATACGACGATGTAAAAATTGAAAATGTGCAATGTTTAGAAGCTTAAAAATTTGCAGTACCAAAAATGTTAAAATTGAAATTTCATTTAAAATTTGTTTATGATTGGTCCAGGAATATTAATGAGTAATCCAGGGCATATAGGAGATAGGACTCAATAGTATTACGTAAACCACATTTTGATCACTATAAAAACGATGTTTATTGTTATTATTATCTTTTCAAGTATTGAATTTATTTATAAGTCTGAAACTTTAGTCTTTGAAAATATCTTTTTCCAAATGGTCGTGATTTGTTAAATTACAATTTTTCTTTTCTTTTCTTTTTTTTTATAAGCATTGCAACAAAATTACTCCATTTTTGTGGATAAAAGGGAAGAACAGCGAAAAACTTTAGGGATTATTTATCTTTTTTTTTTGTTTTTTTTTTTTTGTTATTTTCAAATCGGAATTGAAATTATGTTTTATTTTAATAAATAGAGAAAACAATATTGTGATTAAATTATGTTTGTCAGGAATATTTAAAGAAATAAAAGCATATTTTCTTGTATTCGATCTTCAGAAATGACAATTTTAGAAAACGAAAAACTGTCTACCATTTTCCACATTAACTAACTTCACTGACTTAAAAAATAATAAATCCGCCGTTGTTAATTTTAGTTAGTTCATAAAGGCGCTTAAAGCGAAATGGTTTAGAGAGAAAATACAATTTTCTAAGCATTTATTTTAATTCATAAACTGGACATGCTTAGAAAAAATTTGTCCAAATGTGTCATTTATGAAATAATTTAAAAAAGAGGTAAAAATTAATAGGAATTGTTATTTATTGATATAATATTCTCATTTTCTAAAAATCTTAATGTAACGAATTTATAAAAGCGGATAAAAGAGAAATACTATCAAAATTTGATACAGACAACAACTGATAAGCTATAAAAGTTTATAACCAGTTTATAAAAGTTTAACCAGTCAATATTCTAATTACTTACAACGAAGGTAACACTTGGCATATTCCGAATTTTCTGAAAAATATACTAATTAAACTACATATGTAGATAATAAAGGATCAGTCAAATTTAACAGCGGAATTGCAGTAGAAAGACTGTGAAAAAAATAAAATACTTTCGAATATTTGGCGTGAAAAGACCAAAGTGTCACGCGATTTGGTGAGCAGCACTTTTCCCCGCCAAAAGCAAACAATTTTAATGTAATTGAAAATCGTTTCTTAATAGATTTTTCGAATGCATTTAAATGGTATTTAATGAATTTAACCATAAACAATGAGAGAGTTTAATATATTATATATATACATACAGGGTGTATCTAAAGTCTTGGGCAAAATTTAAAGGGTGATAGTATACGTCAAGACAAATAATATTAAATGGGAAACTAAGGACGTCTTCCCAAACGTCTTCCGAAAGAGATAGGCGCCATCAAAGTTTACAGTCCAAAATTTGAAATGATTGTAAAAAACGGAAAAATTGGTCGATTCGTTTCCGGTTTTCAGTAAAACTATTCTTTATGTCAGTATTGTCTTGAAAAAAAAAAAAATTATAAAGATAAATTTCAAAAAATGCCGATAGAGGGCGCTTTAGATTTTGGAGCGCCGTACAACTATTTTTTACCATTATTTTTTGCATCTCATTAAATTTTTTTTAGAAGCTTAGACATAAACTTAAATTTTGAGCTGAAAATCTGAATCGGTGAGAGTGGTTAAGTAGCGCAAACTGAACCGTGTTCAACGGTTGTAGGTAGGTTCAAATTTCAAATGATTATAAAAAACGGAAAAATTGATCAATTCGTTTGCGGTTTCCTCTAAAACCATTCTTTATGTCAAATTTCTTTGAAAACAAATTTTAATGATAAATTTAAAAAATTCCGTTAGAGGGCGCTTTAAACTTTATAACAGTATTATTTATATACAGTATTTAAACTTTATAAATACTGTGCTTTGCAACAACTATTTTTACCACGCTTTTATTAACTTCACCTGTATGTTTGTGAGTTAGTGAGTTTGTGAATTTGTAACTCTCCTTATTTTATGTATGTTCCCCGATTATTCCGAAACCATGCAACCGATTAACTTGGTTTTGGTGTTAAATGAAAGACGATGCTCTCGAATTGGTACCACTTCAGTTTCATCGAAATTGGTTCAGTACTTTTTTAGTAATTAGGCAAAAACTAATAAAATTAGTGATTTTTCGCTAATTAAAAGTGTTGAATACGTTCACTAAATGGAGTGTAGACAGCATGGCCTAGAGGTCTATGGCGCTGGATTGAAGCTCTGTTTTTCGAAAGAGATTGTGGGTTCGAACCCCACTCCTGACATTATTTACATCTATGTAAAATTAAAAAAAATTCCGTATTACAATTTTTATTTTTAACCGGCTTCAGAAAAGGAAGAGGAAGTTATCAATTCGACGCGTATGTAATTTTTTTCTATGTATGTTCACCAATTACTCTGAAACTCTAACCGATTAATTTGGTTTTTGTATTAAATACAAATATAGTTTAAAAAAACTAAAAACCACGCTTTTAAAGTAATCAAACTAAAAACTGAAAAATAAATATAGTTTAAAAAAAACTAAAAAACACGCTTTTTAAGTATATCAAACTAAAAAGTGAAAAATAATTCGTACTATAAGCTAAAAACGAAAATAGATGAAAAATACTATATTACTATAAAATCATTGTTATTATAGAAATCAATTAATAAGCAATAAATAAAATTATCGTGGAAAAAAAGCGTGGGGTGCTTCTTAAGAACTGATAGATGGACCATAGTAGATGGAGCACCCCACGCTTTTTTTTCACGATAATTTTATTTATTGCTTATTAATTAATTTCTATAATAACAATGATTTTATAGTAATATAGTATTTTTCATCTATTTTCGTTTTCAGCTTATAGTACGAATTATTTTTCACTTTTTAGTTTGATATACTTAAAAAGCGTGTTTTTTAGTTTTTTAAAACTATATTTATTAACCGTTAGTTTTTGTATATAAGTAAATGTTTTAAAAGAATAGACTTAAATTTTGAACTCAAAATCTGAATCGTTGTGTGTAATTAAGTAGCGCAAAATTGAACTGTGTTCGAGGGGTGGGCAGGGTAACATTTCAACTCCTGAACACAGTTCAGTTTGCGCTTCTTAACCCCTCCTACCGATTCAGAATTTGAGCTCAAGCTTTTGCAAGCATTTAATTAGATACAAAAAATAACAGTTAAAAATAGTTGTTGGTTACTCTAAAGTTTAAGGCGCCCTCTAACGGAATTATTTGAAATTTATCTTTAAAATTTATTTTCAAGGAAATACTGACATAAAGAATGGTTTTAGAGAAAACCGCAAACTAATCGACCACTTTTTCCGTTTTTTATAAACATTTGAAATTTGAACCTCCCCACCCCCATTGAACACAGTTCAGTTTGCGTTACTTAACCACTCTCAACGATTCATATTTTCAGCTCAAAACTTAAGTTTATGTCTAAGCTTCTAAAAAAATTTACTGAAGTGCAAAAGATAACGGTAGAAAATAGTTGTATCAATGTGCCCCAGTTCCCCCTATATTGTTTATTGATGTAGTTATTTAATTTACCTCTGGAAAAAATATTTTCATAAATAAAAATTTCATATTGAGAAAAAATAATTTCATGCATTCAAGCGTATTCAAAAATAAAAGCCAGATGTTTCCATAGCAACAAAATTGAATTGACAATGCTCAATTGGACTTTGAACTTGAAACAATTTTAATTATTTTAAATTTGAATGTCGTTTTAAATCGCAAATTTTGATTGTTAAATTTGAATATAAATACATATAAATATCGATATAACAAAATTATACTTAAAATAAACTAAAACTGATAAAACTAAAATTATTTAAATTTAATTTATCTAAACAAGTTGAACTAGAAACTTTTATTCCATTAAAGTGTATTTGACATAAGAAAGTAATT
This sequence comes from Maratus speculifer, assembly GCA_964019185.1. Lineage (NCBI taxonomy): Eukaryota > Metazoa > Arthropoda > Arachnida > Araneae > Salticidae > Maratus > Maratus speculifer. The sequence continues at coordinate 83,126,011 of OZ025290.1, forward strand.
TTTTTAATTGCATTTTATCGCCAACCGATGATAAATCGCCAAACAACGAATTTTTAATTGTTTTTTACGAGCGGTGTACGGAGGTTCCGCCGAATGTTTTTTTTATAAACGTATATATCCTCATGAGAAGAACATTCAGTAATTTTTTCAGATTTTTCGGAGTATGCCCGTATAGAAATCTTCCTCGTAAGATTTTTTTTTTTTTTTTTGAGGGGGGTGGGGGCATAAATAATTTATAGAGATTTGCTTGGACAAAAAATCAATACTATTGTCGCCCAGTGAAAATTCTTTAAAATATGCTCTGCTTAAGGGGAAAAGAATCCTTGATTATTACCACTAGTAATTTTTTATTGTAAATTTGCCTTATTCAATCAGAGCATTTCTTTGATTAAACTAGACAAAAGTGTCTATCTGGAAAAACAAGTGACAAAAGATTAAAAATCCTGTAAAAAATGTTCGTCGTAAAGAGGTTTAAAAGATTCTTCTATATCTTTGATCGCAATGTATTAGTAAATAACTTGCAAAGCTTTCAGTTTGTAGCTACAATGTACATTTCTTAATCTTTCTACAACCCTTTTATCGTTTTTTATCTCTCTTTTGTCCTTCGGAGATTTTTTTTTTTTTTTAACTTTGCTACATACAATTCTACAACTAAAAAATTAGATAAATTTCATCTACGTTGTTTCTAATCAGGTCACTTTTAACTTGTTAGTGAAAGTGATAAAATTTTGAAATGTGATAAATTCAAGTATTTGTTCGTCCTCAAATTGAAAATACAGTTGGCTCTCGTTAATTCTAAGTCGTCGGGATCACAAGAAATGTTCGAATTTTGGAAAATATGAAATGGAAATATGCTTAATATGGTGCTATTACAAAATAATTAATGTTATAGTTTTTTTTTTATTTATTTTGTCTGTTATCATTAGAATATGACTTAATATTAAATTAGAATGTATAAATGCATAAATTAATTAAAAGATTAGAAACAAGCACAATGGAAAAAAAATTAAAGCGTCACTGATGGACAGATGAGACACTAAGAAAGTGGATATCAATAGATCCAATGCATTTGCATTGGATTATATGTATACTCGTTCAGAACAATTTTCACAAAAATCAAAGAAACAAAATTATTCAAATGATCTGAAATCCGTGAGAAAGAAAAGAAAAATGAAAAATTGGAATTCTAGTAAGTTCGAATTAAACGAAGTCAAGAAAAAATGAATTCGAATTAATGAAAGTTTTTAACGTTATTCTACCACTGAAAATTTCGGGACTTCATGTTTAGTTCGAATTAAGCGAAGATTCAAATTATCCGATTTCGAATTAACGAGAACCGACTGTATTTTGTAGCATGTAACTTCAAACTGATGTATTTTTGCATCCCTAAAATGTTTATTTATTTATTTATATTTTGTATTGCGCTACAATGTAAAGCCAAGCGGTCCTCGAAGATATATTTTTCCCCCGCTGAATAACAATAAACTTTCTTACAAAATTTTAAGCCTAAATGGATAAGACTTGCAAACATTAATATTGAAGTTATTTGTAATGGAAAAGTTTTTTAATCTTAAAATTAATTACATCTTGACTTATTGGCGATTATTGTTTCATTGGTGACGATAGCACCCCCCTCCCCCTGCATCTCCCGTTTTTTCACATCCGAAAAATCGGGTGAAAATGCCAACTGGATAGGATTTTCTAAAAAAATCCGCTTCTATTACCGAAAAAATAGAAAAAAAAAGGTAATTACAAAGCTTCTAGTAAGAATATCTGTTATTTTCATGCGTTTGCGGATTTTTTTTTTTTTTTTTTTTTTTTTTTTTTTTTTTTTAAATAGTTTCAGGAATAGCTAAACTGTAAATTGGCCATTTGACTTTAAATACAAATAAAAAATATCACAGTTACGCGATTTCACAAACAGATAAACAAAAATAATGTGTAAAACAGCTGACATTGCTATACGATTTCCTCGAGATTTAATTATACGATTTGGTATTTAAGAAGGAAAAAATTGCATCACAAAACTTTCTTCTGCATCAATCAAACCAAATGAATGGTTTAACCCTTTCCGGCGCACTACTCTTTAAAGTTGGAATTTAAAGAGAGAAAAAATTAGGCGATCTATTTAGGCCTAGAGGAGTACACAGGTATTGTTTTGTAAAGATTGCACTAACCATTTTAATTATACAGCTGCTGCCGAAGTGGTCACCTCTCATAAGTAAAGCATTGATAAGCGCAGTGAGAAGAGCATTGATAAGCGCAGTGAGAAGAGCATTGCTGTGAAGCGCGTATTAAAGTAAAACATTTTACCTATTATTTAAAAACAGTAGAGTTTGATCTCTGTGGTGCTGCCATCTAGATCTCATAAGAAAGATTATAAGGAAGCCATTAGAGTAGTTTTTAAAATATTCACGGAGTTTTTGAGTCTCTAAACAGGGGGAACTTTAGGTGTTGCCGACCCGGCAACACTGCGCGTTAAGGGGTTAAATAGTACAAGATCTTAGACGAAATTGCCTTGTTCATAAATCATTTGTTCTACAGTTAAATAATCACGTTCGCTAAATTACATCAAGTTGATTGTAAACCTGATCAGAAATCTTTCATAAGCATAGGATAAGAGCCACCTCCACCCTATAGCCCCGACATAGCTCCTTCGAACTTCTATCTTTTGTCATGTCTACAGCCACATCTCGCTTGTGCTATAGTTAATTCTGCGCAGGACGTCCGAAATGAGGTTGATCTGTTTTTGGACTCACGGCTTCAATATTTCTGGATTAAGGGTGTTCTCATGCTCAACTGCTCCGCTCAACAAGCGCAAAACGTTTTGACACATTTACAAATTCATTTTAAGACAGAAAGATGTAAAATTGGAAGGCCTGAACTATGGAAGCGATTTCGATTGGACTTATTTTTCCATTTTATGATAATTAAATTACCTATCCAGTTCTAAGCTATTTCGATCACGTGATCACCCATTTTTCTCCTGCTTTTTGACCGGTTTTTCTGCTTTCGTTGGGAAATGTACTCAAAAACGCCAACTTTGAAGGCTTCTTATAAATTATCTATTGTGTTAAAAAAAAACACACAACAGAAAATTGAGTGCAATTAGACAATTTCTGAATAACAACACCTGCTGTTTTCATACATTTTCGAATAAAAATAAATTAAAGCATATGTCACAAAATTGCCCTTTTTGATTTAAGAACACCCTTAAGGGTGTTCTCAACTGCTTTGTTCAACAAGCGCAAAACGTTTTGACACATTTATAAATTCATCTTTCAATAGAATGATATAAAATTGGAAAGCCTGACTTTGGAACAGATTTGGAATTGAAAAAAAAAAAAAAAAAAAAACAGAAAAATGAGTGCGATTTGATAGTTTCAAAACAACAACACTTGCTAGTTTCATGCATTTTCAAGCAAAAATAAATTAAAACTTATGTCATAAGTTGACCATTTTGATTTAAGAATACCCTTAAAGTCTTTAAAAAACTACAAAACACTAGCAGAAAATCATAGATTTGGGTGGTGATTACTACTCGCACTAAGGCTCCGGGCACACATGTATTTTGCCCAACTCCAACTGAATTCTAGGAAATTATTTATTCTTGCTTGTTCTACGGTTTATTCACAATAGAATGCGGTGGTTCAGGAGATAAGAAACTCAACCATTACTTGAGGGAAAGGTTCCCTCTCCTGCAGTTATATTGACGTTTTCCTTGACATGGAAAAGTCATTATATATAAATCACGCCGCTTACGAACATAAAACATGCCGATGAGTGACAGCAAGTAGTGGTTAGGTCTGTCTAGACCTTAAAAATTGCTTTCATGTTTTTTTTTTTTTTTTTTTTTTTTTTTTTTTAAAGTTTAATAAGAGCTTTTTCTTTTCTTTTTTCAGAAAAGTTTCGTTGCAACCTAATAAAATCAGTTGTTATAATTGAATTTATTCTTCGCAACGAATTTGTTATTTTTTTTTCACATTATTATAGTATTTTATCATATATCCAACACCTTGTGCGCTCTTTTAGAAAAAGTAAATAAGACTGTGTATAATTAAAAAAATAAATAAATAAAATTTTTTCAAAATGACTTCACAAAACATAATAACTAATAAAGGAGTATTTTGTTAAGATAGTCTGTTACGCAATCGGAAACTTGAAACATAATATCTATTTTCAAGAATACAAGCTTTTTATCGTGAAACAATGACAATTTTTTCTTTATTGTTTGTATTTTCTTTTTTCCCTTTTCTTTTTAAAAATCTGATGTAACTTGTTATGTTTCAGTCCCCCTTGTGCAAAACTGACATCCCGTCAGATGATATCGCTTCGAGACTCCTTTGAGATTAGTAAGTTAGCGTGTAGTTTTATCGTTTTAGACAAGGAGAAGGTTCATGGTAATATATTCAAAGAATAGCGCTTATTTATTTACTTTTCTGTAGCCTTTCGCACAGGAATGCTAAAATATCGACCCGCGCAAATTTTAATATTTCTGGTTTATTTTTGTTGCCTGAATACTTTTTTATTTTCTTCTATCTTTGCAAGAAAAAAGTTTTGGATTCGTGAAAATTTTCGAAATCCGGTTATCGACGGATTTACACATTTTAGGGGTCAGAGAACCCGAAAAACATGTTTTTACAAAATGTCTGTCTGCCAGTCTGTTTGTCTCTGACAAAAAATTTTGTGGGTGCTGTATCTCAAGAACTTATGCACATAATTTCACAAAACTTTAGATTCTGTCAATCTTTAATATAAAGTAGATCTGGTTAGTTTTTAGTATATATCACTCAAGAAATGGTGCTGCTATGCTACATTATTTACAATTTTCACAATATATTTTTCACAAAATTTCCATATCTCAAGAACAAATGCATGGATTTTCATAAAACTTTATATCTAGTTAGTACTCTATATAACTTGAAGCTGATTATGCTTTGGAGCAAATCGCACAAAAGGTGGCGCTGCCATGGTACATTATTCGTGATTATTGCAATAGCTCTATCTCAAGAACTAATGCACGACATTTTCTAAATCTTCAGATTCAATTAGTCTCTAATATAGATTAGTGTTGTTTAGTCTTTGATGTAAATAGCCCTACAGATGGTACTGCTATGCTACATTTTTCACGATTTTGCAATAAATGTATCTCAAGAACTCATGCATGGATTTTCATTAAACTTCAGATTCAGTTAGCGCCTGATAGAAAGTTAATCCTGAAAAGTTTTTGGTGTACATCACTCAACATGTGGCGAAGTTATGCAGTTTTTTTTTTTTTTTTTTTTTTTTTTTTTTTAAAGATTTTGCAATGGGTTTATGTTAAAAACTAATGCATGGATTTTCACCAAGTTTCAGATTCAGTAATAAATTGACACAAATTGTTGCTGACTAGATTTTCGTTTAAACCACCTAACTAGGGGCGCTGCTGTGCTGCATTTTTCAGGAAGTATTAACATAAGATAGAAGAAAGTTTTGGGATTGCCACATCCGACTAGTTTTCATTTATATTTAGGAAGAATAAATTGCGGGTTCTGATAGAAATTCGAATAAGATTATCTACGGTGATCCTCAAAAATTATTTTTCATCGCTCAATAACATGAAACTTTTTCTTTAAATGAAAAAAACATGACATTTGCAGCTATGATTAATGAATTGATTTGTAATTGAACTGTTTTTCCATTGTTCAATAAATGAATCACATGTAGACCGAGAGGCGACAGTACAGACAATCACCTCATCGAGTTTACGGATGGAAATTTAGGATTAGTTAATTCTTAATTCGGGTATTATAACACAATCGGTCTGCCAAGTCATATCTTGGTGGAAAACGTCTAAAGATCCGATTTTAACGGTTGACTCGTATGTTTACAATTATTCTTTCCTGCATCCAAAAGTAGGAAAACCTGGAGTATTGGGAGCAGGAAAATATAATGGTAAACATATATATCAACCACTAAAATCGGGTTTTTAGGTATTTCCAGCAATATATGATTCGGCAGATCTTTCAGAGTCTTTTTTTTTTTTTTTTTTTTTTTTTACTCCCCGATCGAGTAATAACAAAAGCCTCAGCCATAAGATTACTCATAGTCAACGTTACCTTACTTTTGATCACTATGTATATAACCCTTGTCGTCGTAGGCTAACAATGCAACCTTTCTTTCGACTATTATGTACAGTTGACGATTAGTGCTAACAATATTTCTCGCACTGGTTTCAGGTTGTGTTTAATTAAGGGTTGTTTCATACCTCTATCTCTTTTAAGCCTTCATCATTCATGAACAACATTAAAAAAAAAAAAAAAAAAAAAAAAAAAAATCTTAATTCAACGAATTTAACTCGCACTTCCTTTTACCTAACACTTTCTTGCTTTGTAGGTTGTAAAATGTATAATGGTTGTAAGCGGTCCGAAAGATTAATGCTTGGAAATATTTACCGAGAGAAAATTTGCCTTGCATACAGTATTTCAAATGAAAATAAAATTTTAAATTGCTTAAGAGGTGCAAATGCCAACGCAGTGAGAAAGTTTCCGTGCCGGGATTCGAACTCGGGCCATCAGTATAGAGCACTGACATTCTACCGAGATTCTACCGACTAAACCACATGGAACGCCACCCAGTACAGAACTTCTCATTATTACATGTTGGCAAGGCTACAAATGCAGCACAAGATATGGAATATTTTCCGTGAGCCAAAGACATGGGACAAACAGGAAATTGAAATAAATCCAGCATCGACTGAATATTAATCATACTTGAAAATTTTTTCAGAGAGAAAATTCGCCTTATATATGTTACAGGCCAAACCCGATTTTAGGCCAAACTAGTCTATCCTAACGCCCATCGGATAAACTAGTTTTTCCTAGGCCAAACTAGTCTATCCTAAAGCTCATCGGATAAACTAGTTTTTCCTAGGCCAAACTAGTCTATCCGAATGCCCATCGGATAAACTAGTTTTTCCTAGGCCAAACTAGTCTATCCGAACGCCCATCGGATAAACTAGATTTTCCTAGGCCAAACTAGTTTGGCCGGACGGTCATTAGGATAAACTAGTTTAGCCTGCTAATCATTGGTTTGAATTAGTTTATCCTAGGTCGAATTAGATTGTCCTAGGCCAATTCAATTTGGCGTGTTTTTTTTTTAATCTACAGACCGCCACGGCGCCAACTTTCTAGTTTTGATCTAATTTAGCCTAGGCCAATGCAGTTTGACGCGATTTTAGCTCATAGACTATCAAAGTATGAGAGCTAATGTGCTCACAGATTCTGTGTGCGTGTATGTAACCATGTACGTATGTATCATACACGTATGTACATACGTACGTATGTACATACGCACGTATGCACGTACGTATGTACATAATGCGATAATTCCTGATAGAAATATCCAATTTGCTTCAAATTTTGGACATAGATTTACCCTGATAACGAACTTTCCTGATTAGTTTCAAAGGTTCATTCGATACGAATAAGGGAAGGGGAATAAAAGACTAATTCGCACCCCCCCCCCTCCTTAATTTAGTTAAGTCAGTTTTCCATGCAAAAGTATCAGATTTTATTAAAATTTTAGGTATAATAACATTTTGATAAGGTACATTCATGATTAGTTGTGGGTGTTCATTGTTTACATATAAAGAAAGGAGGAATGGGGGGGGGGGGTAACACTCTTAATTTATGTAAATAGGTTTTTCACGGTTTATTTACCGATTTGTTTCAAATTTTGGATGTAGGTTTCTTCTGATAAGGCGTTTACCTGATTAATTTTGGGGGTTCTGAGTTTAAATATAAAGGTAGAGCGGATTATATTTTCAATCGGATAGAAACTTTTGGTTTTATGAAAAGATTTTTAATTCGTAACAGATATTGGTTTTCACACACGTCACTTCACGCGATATTGTTCATATTAAAAAAGTAAATATCCGAATCCTTTTATAAAAAAAGAAAAAGCTTAAATAAAGCATGACACTTGAAATTTAGGATGGGGGTAAAGTAAGGGGACGCTAGATTTTTTTTTTTTTTTTGTTTTATTAAGCTCAGCGTTTTTTAAAGTTTTAGCTGCTAATTAAATATTACCATTTTTTGAAACTTTTAGAAACATAATAAAACACGATGTTAAATATTTAAGAAAAAAGATGCCGCGTTAAATACCACTATTTTCTATTTGTAATTTTTTTAAAAATATTAAATTCTTGTTGGAATTGTTTGAAACTTTGTGATAGTTTATAACACATGATAAAAAAATTGTAAAAAAAGTCCCATTACGAAAGGGAAAGGGGGGGGGGGCAAACAAAATCAGGAAATATAACGGAAATTCTAGGTTGATCTATTTGAAACTTTAAGATAGTTTATGATACATGATATAAATTTATAAAAATATATTTCGCGTTTAATGCCACTATTGACGAATAGTGATTTTTGCAAAAATCTTAAATTCTTGTTTTGAAGCACTGCGACATCGAGTAACATATCTACACATAGATTCTTTAACGGAGTTTTCCTAAGATACAGTTTTGTTGGTAATAGGGTGCGCTCCCTGGTGATGGAATGTGGAACTAATGCGAGCACCCTGGTGTTGGAATTTGGAACTAATACAACGTGATTTAGGTATGGACGAATGTTGAATCGAAGAGAAAGAAACATGATGATAAATATTTAAGAAAAAGGATTCCGCATCGAAATACTACTATTTTCTAATAGCAATTTTTGTAAAAATGTTAAATTCTTGCCGGAACGTTTTGAAAAATCCGTAACAACGTCTTTCAAATTCTAATTCAATCTGAAATTTAATGAAAATCTGTGTATTAGTACTATTTGAGATATAATTATCGCAGAAATCATAAAAAAAACTGGATAGAAGCGCTACCTATTGAGCCATTTACTCTAAAAACAAAAGAATATTAATTTTTATCAGGGACTAACTGAATTTGATGTTTGATGAAAATCCGTGATTTTTTTTTTTTTTTTTTTTTTTTTTTTTTTTTGAGATAGAACTATTGCGATAATCATGAATAATGCCACATAGCAGCGTAACCTGTTGCACGATTTACTCCAAAAACTAAAATTACTTTTGTACTTTTTTATATCAAGGAATAACAGAATCTGGAGTTTGATGAAAATTCATGCATTAGATCCTGAGATAGAGCTATTGCAATAATCACGAATAATACCGTATAGCGGCGCCAATTTTCAAGAGATTTACTCCAAAAACTACAGAATACTAATATATATCAGGGACTTACAGAATCTAAAGTTTGATGAAAATTCGTGCATTAATTCTTGCGACAGAGCTATTTCAGGAGTCGGGAAAATTGAGCACAACAGCGCCACCTATTGAACAATTAACATGAAAACGTAAAAAGAATTAGTTCATATCACGGATTTACTGATTCCGGAAGTTTGATTAGAATTCGTAAATTAGTTATTGAAATAGTGTTGATGCAAATCAGTAAAAATGCACTTTAGAAGCGCCATCTATTGATCTATTTACATGAAAAAGTAATCAGCATCGATTTATATCAGGGACTATCTGAATATAAATTTTTATTAAATTCCGTTCATTAGTTCTTGAGATACAGCTAATGTGAAAATTGTGAAAAATGTAGCATATTATAGCCATGTTGAGTGATTTACTTCAAAATAGGAACAACATCAATTCATGTCATGGACGAACTGAATCTAAAGTTTGATGGAAATTTGATGGCATTAGTTATTAAGATAAAGCTGATGCATACATCATATAAAAATGCAAAACAGCAGTGCCTCCTGATGAGCGATTTACACCAAAAACTAATCAGCATCAATTTAGATCAGAGACTACCTGAATATAAATTTTTATTAAATTTCGTTCATTAGTTCTTCAGCCACGTCCCCACAGCCTGCGGTAGCGTATAGCAGGTGTGCTGCACGCGTACTGCCGAATGCCCTCTTCCTTTTCGAACGAACTTCGAAGCGAACAAAATTTAAATCGTAGCAAGCGTGCTGAGCACGCACCGCCGAATGTAACCCTCCTTTTCGAAAGAACCTCGAAGCGAACGAAATTCATACTATATCCCCGCTGTCCACACCAGTCCGATAGCGGGCGAAGCCAGCAAGTTTTAACTAAGCCACGTTATATTAGTTCCTAATTCCAACACCAGGGAGCGTACTCTATTATTAACAAAACTGTATCTGAATGAAACTCCGTTAAACAACCTATTAGTAGATATGTTACTTGAGGTCGCGATGCTTTAAAACATAGAATTTCCATTATATTTCCTGATTTTGTTCGCAACCACATCCTCTTTCACGCTTAAATGTAACTTTTTTTATAAATTTATATCATATGCCATAAACTATCACAAAGTTTCAAAAAGTTCCAGCAAGAATATAATATTTTTACAAAAATTACTATTAGAAAATAGTGGTATTTCGATGCAGAATCCTTTTTCTTAAATATTTATCATCATGTTTTTTTTCTCTTCGAGGTTCGTCCGCTTCAACATACGTCCGTTTCAAGATTTTATATAAAAGAAGGGGCCCGATAGCGGGCGAAGCCGGCTGGTTTGAACTAAATCGCGTCCAAATTCCAACACCAGAGTGTCGCGTTATATTAGTTACACATTAGTCCGTTATATTAGTCGCGTTATATTAGTCCTACATACGTACGTACATAAGTATGTACATACATACGTACATACATACGTACGTACATAAGTATGTACATACGTACGTACATACATACGTACATACATACGTACATGGTTACATACACACACAGAGAATCTGCGAACACATTAGCTCTCAGGCTTTGATAGTCTGTGAGCTAAAATCGCGTCAAATTGCATCGGTCCAGGCTAAATTAGATCAAAACTAGAAAGTTGGCGCCGTGGCGGTCTTTAGATTCAATAAAATCACGCCAAATTGAATTGGCCTGGGACAATCTAGTTCGGCCTAGGATAAGCTAGTTCAAACCAATGAATAGCAGGCTAAACTAGTTCATCCTAATGACCGTTCGGCCAAACTAGTTTGGCCTAGGAAAATCTAGTTTATCCGATGGGCGTTCGGATAGACTAGTTTGGCCTAGGAAAAACTAGTTTATCCGATGGGCGTTAGGATAGACTAGTTTGGCCTAGGAAAAACTAGTTTATCCGATGGGCGTTAGGATAGACTAGTTTGGACTAGGCCAATCTAGTTTGGCCTAAAATCGGGTTTGGCCTGTAAAATATACAATATTTCAAATGAAAATCAAATTTCAAATGAGGCGCAAATGCCAATCTAGTGAAAAAGTTTCCTTGCCGGGACTCGAACCCGGATCATCAGTATAGTGAACTGACGTTCTATCGACTAAACCACATGGAACGATACTCAGCGTGGAACTTCTCACTATACATGTTGGTAAGATTACAAATGCAGCACAAGAAGGGATATTTTCCGTGAGCCGCCGACATGGGGCAAACATGAAACTCGATTAAATCCAGCATCGAATGAATATATTCATATTTGAAATTTTTTTCAGAGAGAAAATTCTCCTTGCATACATTGTTTTTCAAATGAAAATCAATTTTCAAATTTTTAATTGCTTAAGGCTCCTGTCCCTGTGAGCGAAGACTCGCGAACTCATGTTATTCAAATGGAGTTTTTTTTTTTTTTTTTTTTTTATAATTTTTCGTTTGCATTTCGATTTTTTTTCTTTTTTTTTCTTTTTTTCTTTTTCTTTTCTTTTCTTTTTTTTTTTGGCATTTCATGGCATTGCATAGCTGAGGTTTCTCTTCACATCTCTTCTTTTTTTTACTTTTAAAATTTTGGTTGTAGATATTTTTTTAATGACACACTTAATAGAGACGCTTAATCCGACACAGTTAATTGTTAGTTAATATTATTATTAGTTTTGGAGTTATAAGGATGTTTCTTTTACGCAGTTCGGTACTACTTGAGTGGTTTGGCGTTTTATATAATTTGTCGAAATTGGTACATCAGCATTGGTACATTCTTTAATAAAGCATTACTATGTATATTAACAATATTTAAATTTTGTTTATGAATTGTAATGCTTTGTATAAATAGTTTTCACATGTTTTATTTTCATATACATATCCATGATGGGTAAGTATTACCCCAACGACTAGTTTTAAATTAAAACAATGAATAAAAGTATCAGTTGAATTAAAGGCTTGATTCATATCTTGCAATTTGACCGAATACAATTTTCAAAAAGTTTTTATTTTCGTTAACTTTTATTTAACTTGCAAAATCGCTTGACTTTTTACATTAAGCGGAATGAAAAAAAAAAAAAAAAAAAAAAAAAAAAACAGAGGAAAAAATTCGCTGAAATGTTCAGTACAGAATTTGGTTATAAATCGGCGGGACCGAGCCGAACACCCTCTAATGGGGGACTATAAAGTCCTTGAATCTTTGATGTCTTAAAACCCTTTAAGGTGCCTCCTTCTGTATGTAGGGGTTCTTATATGCGTTCCCCAGTTTCTTTTTTCAAAAAAAGGGGCCACACTCTGCTATATTTTCAAATTTTGAACCACAGGTGTTTTCTTAACGTCGAAATCAAGTGCAAGTATTATCACGTGCAGGTAGATCTAGCTTTTGTCTAATTTCATCATTTTTATTGATTTTTATGCGTTGAATTTGAAATTATCCTGATAAATAAAAAATATGATAAGGATAAAGTTTTATTTATAATAATTAGTTGAAATAAATAAATAAATAAGCGGAGTTTAAGTGATAGTTCTTTAAGGCTGTTCTTAAAGCCAAAAGGGCAGCTTTATGGCATAAGTTTTAATTTATTTTTGTTCGTAAATGCATGAAACTAGGTATTGTTGTTCAGAAACTATCTAATTGTACTCATCCCCCCCCCTTTTATTTTTATTTATTTATTTATTTATTTATTTGCAAATGCAATAGATCTTTTAGAAAATAGTGTCAAAGTGGGCGCTTTGAAACGAATTTCTGCGCGAAAGAAGAATAACCACTCAAACAGGGGTGATAAACATGTTTGTCATGTGATCGAAAACGCCTATAACTCAATAGGTAATTTATACTATTCTACAGAAAGATTTTCTAACTATGCGAATTTAATTTAATTAAAAAAAAGTTTTATTTTAGGTAATCATACCTCGATTTATTTTTTATAATGATTTTTGTAAATGATCATCAGTTATTCTAGAACTTCCTCAATGAGTATTCAAAACATTTCTGCGTCTCCAAACTAAACATTTCCTGCTACTGTTAAGCCTGCAGCTTTTAATGACTACGTGAAAAAGTTTAGCTACGTATGCATTTCTTGTTTTACTTACCCATCATACGTAGTATAGAGTAAGTCTTGCAATCGTTTTGAAAATCGAAAAAAATTTTTTTGACGGATTTACACGTTTTAGATAGTGGAGATTCCGAAAAACATATTTTTAGAAAAAAAAAAAAAAATTTTGGCGTCCGTCTGTCTGTCTGTCTGTCTGTAAACGCTCTATCTCTCGAACAAATTGAGATAGAGACTTGAAATTTTGCATGTAGTTAGTATGTAAGAATGGAACGAACCCTATTTAATATCAGCAACCTCGATTATCCGGAACTATTTTTTTCTCGAAAAATTCGTTCTGATGAAAGGTATATAAAAATTTTCGAATTTTTTTGTTCTAAGGAATGGACGTAAAAGGCAATAAAATAACACACATTTTGCATATAGAACGAAGTCGATCGGATTATTAGTTGCCGAGATATTTGTAATCCTGTTTTCCACATTCTTTGATTTTTCATGACCCTGTATTTCATTCAAATTTCAATTCAAAAGTATATTTTAATTGGAAATGAGACGCTTAATCCGACGCAGTTAATTGTTAGTTAATAGAATTATTATTTTTGGAGTTATAAGGATGTTTCTTTTACGCAGTTCGGTACTACTTGAGTAGTTTGGCGTTTTATATAATTTGTCGAAATTGGTATATCAGCAGTTCTTTAATATAGCATTACTATGTATATTAACAATATTTAAATTTTGTTTATGAATTGCAATACATTTTATAAATATTTTACACATGTTTTATTTTCATATACATATCCATGATGGGTAAGTATTACGGTGGCCCCCAACGACTAGTTATAATTTGCACCTATATTTTGGGTCAGTCATGGCTGATAATTATAAACAATGAAATTTATAGCAATAAATAGTTTCATTTAAGCCGATACAGCTCAAATCGATAAAAAATGTTGAAAATTTCCGAAGGAAGAAGCGAGATTTTAAAAATACAGATAGTTTCGATCGAATTACTTGTCTTAACTAACTTGCCTCGCACACGGACCACATTTTCCAGCGTGACATGGTTAAACTTAACCGTTTTCTATTAAAAAATATATCGTATATTTTCGTGTGTAAGTCGAGGTTATTTTGGACTTTTTTTGGTTCGAAAGGGAGGGGGGGGGGGACGTCGGCTAATACATGAATCTAAGACAATTTTAAAATTTGATATTCTAAAAACAACAACAACAACAACAAAAAAAAAACAGGATGGTAAATGTAAAAAACATAAAACTTTCTTTAAATACTTTAATACTCCATCTTTTTATAATGAAACAAGTCACCAATCATCTTTTACTATCCAAGACATTATCAGAATTTTCAAGCAGCTCTGTGAACTCTGGTGGGTAAATTTCTTCAAACTTAAAAGTGTCACATTGCCACCTGTATTTTGAAAAGAAAAAAAATCGGTTTACGATATACACGAAAAAATTGCATTAAATCTTTTTCAAATAAATTTGGTAGAATATTATGGGTTCATTGTGACATTTCGAAATTTAAATTAAGTGGTAGAAATTTCAACCATCACATCTCAAAAGGTTAAAATTGCTTTCTCTCATTAGTACACCAGGATGAGTATCATTCAGTATCCCTATCGCCACCTTCTTCTTCAAAAATAGCATCATCCTCAGTTCCATCCAACCCATTACTGATGCAACATTTTCTTAACGATTGGACGATCATTTCGAATGGTAATTTAAGCCAATCTTTTTTCTCCCATTCAGAAGTAGCTACGATGTCAACCTATTTTAAAATAATGTACATCCATACTATAATTTTAATACAATCAAATAGGTCGGTAAACTTATCATACGAATTGAATGTTTCCAACTGAGCGAAATATTGCCAAGGCCGGGAATCGAACTCAGATCCTTGGCTTACAATGCCAATGCTTTACCGTTTAAGCTAACTGGACGATAACCGGCAGGCCTGGGCAATTTTTCGCTTGCTTGGAAACATTCAATTCGTATGATAAATTTACCAATTAGTTTGATTGTGTTGAAATAATAGTATATCTACGTACAAATAGTTATATGGAGTTCCATTACCTGCGGTTTATTCTGTCGAGCTGTCTAAATGACAGACTAGATATTATGACCAATAATGTTACCTGAGCACGAATTGCCCAGTTAGCTTAAACGGTAAAACACTGACCTTGTAAGCCAAGGATCTGGGTTCGATTCCCTGCCTGAGCGATTTTTCGCCCAGTTGGAAATATTTAATTCGTATATACCTCCATTTTTCACAGTTGCATTCTCAGAAGGCATCCATTCAGTCCGTTTCAAACAGAGCCTTTAATTGACTAATTTAGAAAAATGAACGAGTGTTGACGAATGGAAATAAAGCCACCGGGGATCTAGGGACAATCTCTTTGAAATATCAATAATTTCGGAGACTGTATTTTTCTCCTTTAACTATGAAAAAAAAAAAAAAAAATTAGGTTTTAATTTGATGAATTTTAAATCCCGTTTGTTTAACATAAGCTTATATACGCATTTCGAATTTTGGACGATTTTCCATTGAAGAGTCATATACTCTGCTTATATACTGAAATATAAGGCATTTATTTATTTATTTCTATTTTTATTTTATTTATTTATTTATTTATTTTTGAAAAATAGCTATGCAATGATATCCTGTTGATTTCAAAATAGACTAAAAATAAAAAATAAAATAAAATAAAAATACCAAAATAAAATTGTAAAATTTTTGGAAAACTTGCGCTGGTCTCCCCTAATAAGCATTTAATACTTTATTCTCGTGACATGAAAAAAATTGCAATATTTAGGACATACAAATTTCTCCCTGTTTATTTTTTTTTAATTTTCACCATTGACAATAACACTCTTCGCGCATTAAAAAAAAAAAAAAAAAAAAAAAAAAAAACTCTTTGGATGTAATTTTGCCTTTGAAATGAATCAACCGGGGTAATAACGCCAGTGAATGATGTTATTACCCCGGTATAATTATTAAACAGTATATTTTTAACTACAAACTACCTCGTGAACACATATAAAATCTCTTACAACATTTTGAAAGTAACACGAAATACACTAAAAATTTATGTAATAAACAAAGCATTTTCTAAGAAACATATAGTCTCTACATCACAGAACTTATCTCACAAATTTTAGATCGTGTGTTGATTCTTGCGTGCTTCTTTCAGTGATAAGGTCTACAAATGAATCAAATTATTTTTTAGGACTGTTTGTGATTCAGAAGTCTCAGAGTTCTAGAATCCTTAGTGCCTCACCCATATTCCTTCATAACTACGCATAATATTATTACTTGGCTTTATTATTTACCTGGTATTATTTTCCTAGGATACTGTCAGGATCTGATAGCACCTGTGCTAAAGAATGTAATGTCTACTCTTTCTCTATTTGAATATCTAGTATTGTATGGTTGTGTACAGAATTTCCAAGGTGACATTCCCTCTTCGTGGAAAGGGGAATTGCCAGCTAAGCCTTTGCAGGTGGTGCGTTAGAGAAAGGAGATTGCTGAGAGGCATGTCCATCTGTCAGTGAAGTATGCGGATGATGAGCAGATTAGCAGCATGTCACTAAGCAAGAAAAGAATGGAGTATGTGTCCAATGAGGAAGCTCCAAAGGGGTTTATGTGGGGGAAAGCAGTGATTTGGAGAGGGCAAGTTTGTCTCAGATCATTGATTCGGTACCTAGGTTTCGGACCTAGAGGTTGCTTTGTGTGGAAGAGCATAAAGAGTGCGTTTTCTGGTACGCAAAGGACACAGACGTCCTGGTGTTTAGTGCTCTGGGCTAAGAAGTGCAGGCCCAGTACACTTGTGTTGGGAGACTCAAGGTTGAGCTCCAAAAAAGTGAATTTAACGTGTATTGAGTGTGAGGTGGAAAGTGTAATTGGAATAGTACACAACCAATCTTTACGGTATCTAAATTAATGTTGAACCGGATCACCTATATCCGAGTTGTAATTGTATATATTTGTAAATAGCGTATTTAGTGTGTACATATATTCTTAATAAACTGATAATTCAGTTACTTGAAAGCGTAAGTCTTCATTTACACAAACCTCACTGTGGGTGACCGATATCACCTAGTAATATCGGTGGTGGCAGCTATATCTACCACGGACATTCTTCAAAGTTGTGTGGACTGAGAGGAACGTCCGACAGATACCTTATTTATTATTTTTTTTAATTCATGCTCAAAGTTACGCCATAATATCAATGACATCCTAAGATGATAAAAGCTAATTCCTTAGAGATAGTATTGCCTGGCACAATATTGATGAATAGATCTTTACTACCTGCTTAATGTGTTCGTATCATATGTTATTCGCTGATCTTCCTCTCATCTAACGGGTACAACCAGTGGCCAAGAGATTCGGACCTCTCAACTGGTAGACGCCAGGTGCTGGGTTCGAACCCAATCGCGGCTGTCGGCCTAACCGTTCGGAGTTTTCGTGGTTTTCTTCGAACCTTGCGTAAATACGGGTTAGGTTCCCTTAGAAAGACCCCCATGAAGGGCACTCCCCCCCCTGGTCCTATATCCCTAGTGTAGATAATCGGACGACAAAAAAAAAAAAAAAAAAAAAAAAGAAAAAGAAAAAAACCTCTCATCTAACTTATAATGCATTCTCTACAGCAGCGGCTTTCGTCATATACGCATATTACATCATACTAAACAAATGGGTAAATGTGATCGTAGATTGCACTGAAGGTTTCATTTAATATGTCTTTTAAAACACTTCATCCTTAAATTAATAAATCAAAATTGCTAATTTATAAATATTGAAATCTTACATAAATGACAGTATCATTATACTCGTATTTAATTAAACAACGTCTCTTTATAACTTTTCTATACGTATTAAAACTAAATGACGGCTCAAAAAAAAAGTGTCAAAAGTATTTCATTTTAAAAAAAATGGATATACTCAAATTATATTATTTTTTTTTTTTTTTTTTTTTTTTTTTTTTTTTGTTTATAAATAAAAATGTTTTAAATTCTCCTTTCAATTATTAAAGCTCTTTGAGAAACATATTAAAATAATTTTAAAATAACTGTAAAAGCAGATTATTTATTTTAATCAAATTTAAAATGTTCAAATAAAATTATTTAAATAAAATCCAAAAATCCATTTTTTTTAAAAAATCCGAAAAAAACGGAGATATAAATAATATTTTAAATTTATAAAAAAATGAAAAAAAAAATGTTTAAGCTGAATTTAAAATGCACACATAATAAATAAATCACAATAGTTTTTAAAATAGAAAGAAAATTGAATTAAAAATATATTATGAATGTTAATGTTAAAAAATAATATAAATCCTTAAATTGGTAAAAAATGCGATTTAAAAAAAAAATAAATCCATCTAATTATCAAAAATCTCAAATTCTAACACCGAGGAAAGAACTAATAATCTTCTGTTTACTAGTGAGATGCATTACTTCCAAGCTACGATGTCTATATTCATAACTAAACGTTGCTAAACGTTGAAATTAAGGTTATCTTTCGAAATTTAAATCGCAAAAATGAACGGGTGACACTGAAAAATTTAATTAAAATAATAGATTTTTTCAAAAGTTTATTACTTGTCGTGTGGCGTGGAGTATTCAGGTATAAGTACGCAATATTTGAAGTTTCTGTTCTCTGACAAATACAGTTTTTGTGTACGGACTCTGTGACAGACGGACAGACAGAGGACAGAGACGAATAGGGCTTCGTCAGATATACGAAACCCTAAAAATTTGCTAAAAATATAAAAAGTTAGCAAAAGCATTTTTAAACAAAAATTAAATAAATAAATAAAATAAAATAAAGATACATTAACAACGCCGTTTAGAAATGCCAAAAATATACATTTCTATAATGTTACTAATTGCGAAAATTGCAGTAAATTTAAACTATAATCTTCCACTATTTTAAATATGGATGTCATGGAACGTCTGAAAATGACAGAAATACGAAATGTATCGATTTATCTATTTACTGGGAGAATAATGGGTTTTTCTGGCCAAAGCGCTCAGTCAGGTGCGTTCTTATTCATTTTTGCATTGAATGAGTCATCTCAAATCATCTTGGCAAGTATAGGCACGATTTTTTTTTTCTTCTAATATCATCTACTGAACGGTTATTGCACCCAAAAGTTGTACTTCGAGAATAAAGAATCGCGCAATTTCGTGACATTTTATAAGACACTGGTTTTTTGCTCCTTTTTTTTCTGTCCATTACAGATCTGAATTATTTTTCTATTGTATATAAACTACATTTATGTGTTTGAAGTTTAGCTTGTCACAAGGTAAAATCAAATTTACAGCATATGTAGCAGTCTTTGGAAAACTTTAACCCTTAACTCCTATTTGAAAAATATATACCCAGATTTTAGTATACATTATTTTTAAAATGTAAAAAAAAAGAAATAATAATAATAATATATTGGCTAAAATATTTCTTTTCACACTTGCAATAAATAGAAAATTATATGCTTCTCAGAAAAATATTGTCAATTTTCTGATGCACATTTTAAAAGTATATGAACATACTCTTGCAAAAAAATCTATTTTTGGACGCCTGCAGCTTTTTTTCGGCGCGTTCGTAATTATATAAATACATAATACCTATAGTCATCGTCTGGACCGATAAAAAGTTAATTTACTAATAGCTATATAATAATTTCTATAAAATATTTTTGTTCATGTTATTGCTATTTTCCGAACAAACACACAACAACAACAAAAGTAAGTATTTTATATGTAAGCAATATAAAATGTAGCAGGAGCATGCTGTGCGTTATAAAATTACTAAGCCTAACCATGGAAGCGATTTGGACTTAATTTTCTATTTTTTGAGGGCATTTTTCTCCCTACATTGATTGGTATTTCTTCAATTTTGATAAATAAATTGCGTTTTTGACAAATAAATTACGTATCGAGTTATAAACGTTTTTGATCGAGTGAGAAGGTATTTTTCTCTCTTCGTTTTCCGACAAAAGTAGAAAATTTTTCTACTTTTGTCGGAAAACTCGGTTTAAAACGTCAACTTTGACAGTGTTTTCTTAAAGATCTGTTTCGTTTAAAAAAAAAAAAAAACATATTTGGTTACATAGTTTCTGAATAATAACATCTGTATGTTTCACGCATTTCCGAACAAAAATCAATTAAAACTTATGCTATAAATTTGCCTTTTTGAATTTACGAACAGCTTTAAACTAAACAGAATTTTTTGCCTACTACAGGTCTTAGCAGTTCAAATCATAATTGATAAACCATTTAAAAATAAACTATTAGTTGGGGACCACCGTAATACTTACCCATCATCGATAAGTATAATAAAATATATATAAAAAAAGAACATGCGTAAACTATTTATAAAATGCATTGTAATTCTAAAACAAAATTTAAACGCGTATTAAAATATTTTTAATATGCATAGTAATGCTCTATTAATGAATTGCTGGTGAAGCAATTTTGACAAATTATATAAAACGCCAAACTACTCAAGTATTACCGAATTACGTAAAAGAAATATCCTTATAACTCGAAAAAAGAAATAAAAAATATATTAACTAACAGTTTACTGCATCAGATTAAAGTCTCATTTCCAATTAAAATGTATATTAGAAATGAAATTTGAATGAAATACAGGGTCATGAAAAATCGAAGAATGTGGAAAACAGGATTACAAATATCTCGGCAATTAATAATCCGATCGTTTTGTTCTTTGTACAAAATTTGTGTTATTTTATTGCCTTTTTCTTCCACTCCTTAAAATAAAAAAATTCGAAAATTTTTAAATAGCTTTCATCAGAACGAATTTTTCGAGAGTCCGAAAAAAATAGTTTCGGATAATCGAGGTTACTGATATTAAATAGACTTTGTTCCATTCTTACACTAAGTATATATAAAATTTCAAGTCTCTATCTCAATTTCTTCGGGGATAGAGCGTTTACAGACACACAGACAGACACACACACACATAGACTGACACACAGTCCGACAGACATACAGTCGGACGGACGGCAATTTTTTTTCTAAAAATATATTTTTCGGAATATCCAGTATCTGAAACGTGTAAATCCGTCAAATTTTGTGTTCGATTTTCAAAACAATTGCACGACCCTATGCTACATATGATGGGTAAATAATAAAAGTGAGTATTTCCAAAGAAAAGTATACAGCTGAGTTAGTGTCAATGTGTCATCTCCAAAGACTAGACGAAAAACAATTCTTTAAAAGTCGTTGCAACTTTTTTGTGATGTTATTTTTTCAAAACCGCTCCTAAAAATAGCTGCAAAAAGACGAAATTTTCTTATAAAAAAAAGGAATGAAAGTTGTTAATATCGAGAAATGCGGAGGAGACAGAGAAAAAAAGTAATGTATAAGTGGGAAGTTCCAGTTCATTTCAGCTAATTGTTTTTAAAACAAGGTATTTATTGATATTTCATCATTACTTTCTTCTATATCTTTACAGGAAAAAAATAATTGGATTCGTAAATATTTTCGAAGTTCGGTTTTCGACGGATTAACACGTTTTAGGCGTCAAAGGTTCCAAAAAACATGTTTTTACAAAATGTCTGTCTGTATGTATGCGACATAAATTTTATGGGCGCTCTATCTCAATAACGGAATTTCACAAAATTTAAGATTCAGTTAGACTTTGATACAAACTGGATTTGATTAGTTTTTGGTATAATTCGCTCAACACTTGGTGCTACTATGCTGCATTTTTCACGATTCCCACAATAGTCAGATCTTAAGAATTATGGACGGATTTTCATATAACTTCAGATACTGTTAGTTCTTAATATAATATGGTTCAGATTACTTTTTGGAGTAAATCGCTCGACAAGTGGCGCTGTTATGTGATATTATTCATGATTATGGCAATAGCTCTATCTCAGAAAATAATGCACGGATTTTCATCAAACTTCAGATTCAGTTAGTTTCAGATGTAAATTAGTATTTTAAAGGTTTTGGAGTAAATTTCTAAACAGGTGGCGCTGCTATGCGGCATTAATCATAATTATCGCAATAGCTTTATTTCAGCTACTAAAACACGAATTTTTGACAAACTTCAAATTCACTTAGTTACTGATATATATTAGTATTCTTTAGTTTCTGGAGTAAATCACTAAACAGGTGGCGCTGCTATGCGGCATTATTCATAATTATCGCGATAGCTCTATCTCAGGAACTAATGCACGACTTTTCATCAAACTTCAAATTCAGTTAATCCCTGATATAAAGTAGTATTCTTTTAGTTTTTCGAGTAAATCGCTCAAAAGGTGGCGCTTTTATTCAGTTTTTTTACGATTTCTACGATGATTTTATCTCAAATACTAATGCACTGCAGATTAAATTTTGGAGTAAATTATATAACCTGTGATTCTACTATGTTTTATTTTTCTGGAAGTATTAACGTATTAATATATATGAGATAGAAGAAAGTTTTGGGATTGTGCCACATCCGATTAGTTTTCAATTATGGAAAACATATAAATTTTAAATCTAAGTAAGAGTTCCTATCTAGCTATTACCGATAGAGTAGCTATTATATAATATTCTTGCAATTAACTCGGTTTAGCAAATAATAATAATTTAAAAAAAATTCTTAATCGATTTTTCAATCGATTCTTCAATCGATTCTTCATTTACTGGAATTATTATGCTTGCATACATGTGGGTTTCCGATGCAAATACAGCTTTTTTTCTTTTTATAATTTAACTATGCATTAATACATTAATTTTAAAGCAATTTTCCATTAGTTGTCTAAAGGTAATAAGTCGAAAACACAAGCGAACTAGTGATATAACCCCAACAATCCAACAAATAAATATTTTAAAGGTGTTCTCAACTGCTTCGCTCAACAAGCGGAAAACGTTTTGATACATTTACAAACTGATTTTTTAACGGAAAGATATAAAATTAGAATGCCTGACAATGGAAGCGATTTCCAATCGAACTTATTTTTCCATTTTATGATAATTAAATTACCTATCGAGTTATAAGCTATTTCGATCACATGATCACCCGTTTTTCTCCTGTTTTTTGACTGGTTTTTCTGCTTTCGTCGAGAAACGTGCTCAAAAATGTCAACTTTGAATGCTTATTATGAAATATCTATTGTGTTTTTTAAAAAACAGAAAAATGAGTGCAATTAGACAGTTTCTGAATAACAACACCTGCTATTTTCATGCATTTCTGAAAAAAAAAAAAAAGCATATGTCACAAAGTTGCCCTTTTTGATTTAAGAACACCCTTAAACGTTAAAAAGCAGGAAATATAAATAAATAATATGCAATATGCTCTGAAAAAAAGGAAGTACACAAAAATGAGTAAATGAATGTACTCATATCGAACTGAGTATGTTTGGATAAGAAATGATCATATTGCTTTCTGAATTTTGAAACATCATATGTTATCAAACAAACGATAATTTTGAACCCCATATTGGTTTATTTCGTTCATGGCGGCATAAAAGACGCTTATTAATGTGAATATTAAATTATGTACAGCATTTCACAATAATTTAAAAGTGCTTGAAAATAATACACTTGTCATGAAAAAAATATTGCAATCGGGTATTTTGCTAATATTTTTGCTATTTTTCATGATAAATAATCAATTAAACGCTTATTGTTAATAGTTTTGAGCAATAAATAATTGACAGTATATTTTTACTTTAATTTGTAAGTTCAGAAAACAGTTCATAGCTATTTATATTTGAACACAATTATGGAATCAAAAATGAGTACATGTGTTTCTCAATTTTGAGTAAATTTGGATCGGAGCTATTTTGAGTATGTCAAGTTCTTAAAATTGAGTAATTTTTACTCAATTTGGAGAATCCACTTTTTTTAGTGTGTTTTTAAAAAAGACGCCTTAATCAATTAATAGTTTTAATTGATTAAGATTAATTAAATTATGATTAAAGTTGAGAAGTCAATTCAGAAATCCTCAAAAGGTAAGTTAGATAATACTTTGTTTTCTTCCACTCTTTCCATCTATATTAATAAAATAACAAATCGCTCTGTCTGTGTGTGTGTGTGTGTGTGTGTGTGTGTGTGTGTGTGTGTGTGTCTGCGATAGTTAGCGAAAACTACGGTACGTAAGAAGCTCAAATTTTTTCTGAGAGTGGCCCAATATCTCTCCTGATGCACCTGACTCTCAGAATTTCAAAATTCTATTTATTAACTGAGTAATTAATTAAATTCCAAACCTCACTCTCATAAAAAATCGCCTTTTTTTCGCTATTTTCACTTTCATTCTCTTATGGTTGGTTGGTTGAATAAAAGTTTCGCAGAAATAATTAAAAAAGCTGGGACTGACCTTTAAAATTCATAGACTGGCAAACTGTCAGTTTAAATGAGGATTTTTTTTTTCATCACACCTGCTGTACGCCATGGAGGAAAAAGATAGGTGGTGGAGAAGTAAACCAAAAAAAAAAAAAAAAAAAAAAAAAAAAAGGGTTTGCAATATAAAACCATTTATCGCTGAAATTTTAATATCTCAAACAAAAGCAAAAGGAAGGAATTTTGCATTAATAAGACGGATTGGAAGAAATGAATTACAGCTGAAGCATATTTTACGAAGAAATAGTAATTTTTTTAAATGTTTTTTTTTCTATTATATTATTTATTAAAATAAATGTTTGCTTTTAAAATAATTGAAATTGGAAAATTAAAAATAATTAAATGTCAAAATAAAATTAAATAAAATATTGAAAACATATGATTTGAAGTAAAAAATTGTATTACTAAAAGTTTTCTCTTTTTTTTTCAGAAATGTTTAATACTTTATAACGTAGATGAAAAATGTTTATGATTTAACAACATATTAATAATTCCATGTCAATATATAATATTTTTAGTGATGAAACAATTCTTTTAAAATCATGCATGAACACTTAAATAATAATATTAATCTAAAATCTAGATTTCAGAGTGCAGACGATTTTAAGACATTAACGAAAGAATGTTGATTTTTCAAGCAAAATCTTAAATGATGCTTCTATATTGATATTTCAAAGTCATATGATAAAAATAATCAAATAATTCTTGCCTATGATTGATCTATTTGTATTTTTCATGCATTCTGATCGTGTATTACAGGCAATGGCACAAAACGTTTATTTTAAACGAAATTTTAGTCATCTATTCAATAATAGTTTAAAAGATATAAAACAAAAACAAAGAAATACTGGTTAAACCAGTTTGAATTGATCGGAGTTTCTAAGCACATGGTTTTGTTGGTGCTTATTTGGACTTAATGTAGCGGATATTAGAGTTACATTTTTTGCGTCACCCCAAGACTTTATACGGCCACTCTATTAATTTCTTTTTATTGTATGGTTGTACGCATATTTTTTGGCATTTCGAACATTAGAATGTATGAGTCATTAGCTGTATTGCAGTAAAAAAAAAATACACAACACTTTTCTGTGAGTTTATTTTTTTAATCATTGATTAAATTTAAATGTGTTCTATCCAATTTAAAAGTGTAATATGGCTTTAATTTGTTTTTAAATCAAAAATAAAATAGCTGTTTGGCGTACAATTGTTTGTATCCGCAAACGATTCATTCACCATAATAAATTATCAAATAGCAAAGTAAATTATCTATCAGAAATAGCCATAAAAAGAATAGTAGCAAAACTGATTATAACCTTAATGTTTAGACTAATTTAAACATAACCCGATCCCAACCAGAAAAAAAAACAGACCACACTCCGAGCCGTGATACACAAAATTTCCGTGAGTATAAACCCGACCCTGACCTAAAAATTCTGTTTGGAAAAAAGTATGGATTTGATAACTGACCCGAACCAAATCTGAATCCCGCAAATATGTTGAAGTGAAGCATAACCCGATCCAAACAAGGAAAAATAATTTTCGTGGGCATGAAACCTGACCCGAACCTAAATATTTTCTTTAAAAACCCCGAAATATGACTCGAACGAAATCTGAAACCGATAAAAATATTCCAGAGAACTATATCCCGATCCCAGCAAGACAAAATACTTTTCGTGGTCATAAACCCGAATCAAACCTAAAAAACTCCGTTTGAAAAATCCTGAACCACATCTAAATCTGACCAAAGTATTCGAAAGGACCATAACCGGATTCGAGTAAGACAAAATAATTTCCGTGGACATGAACCCGATACGAACCTAAAACTTCCATTCGAAAAAATACCTGAAAATTGAATCGAACCAAATCTGAATCTGACAAAACTATTTCAAAGAAACTCAATCGGATCCAAACAAGACAAAATATTTCCATGGACATGAACACAATCCGAACCCAAAAAATTTCTTTGAAAAAATCGCGAACTGAATGAAATCTGAACTTGGCAAAAATATTCCAGGGAAGCATGTCCTTATTCGAACAAGACAGAATAATTTCCGTGAACATGCAAGAAGACCCGAACCCAACAGTTATATTTGAAGAAAAACCCGAAATCTGAATTGAGCCAAATCTGGACCCGACAAAAATATTCCAAAGAACTATAACCCAATCCAAGCAAGACGAAATAATTTCTATGGACATAAACCCGACTCGAACCTAAAAAATTCGATTTGAAAAAACCTGAAATTTGACCCAAACCACATCTAAATTCGACCAAAATATTCGACAGAATCATAACTGGATTCGAATATGACAAAATAATTTCCGTGGACATGAACGAGATCCGAACCTAAAAATTCTATTTGAAAAAATACCTGAAATTTGAATCGAACCAAATCGGAATCCGATAAAAAATATTCCAAAGAATCGTAATCGGATCTGAATAAGACAAAAAAATTCCATTCACATGAACCGAATCTGAACCTAAAAAATTTCTTTGAAAAAATCCCGAAATCTGAACTGAACCAAATCTGAACTTGAAAAAAAAATATTCCAGTGAAGCATGTTCTTATTCGAATAAGGCAGCATAATTTCCGTGAACACGCAAGAAAACCCGAACCCAAAAATTCCATTTGAATAAAAAGCCGAAATCTGAACTGAACCAAATCTGTTCCCGACAAAAATATTCCAAAGAACCATAACTGTATCCGAGCAAGGCAAAATAATTTCCATGGATATGAATATGACCCGAACATTAAAACTCAATATAAAAAAAATACCTAAAATTTGAACCGAACGAAATCTGAACCCGACGAAAATGTTCTAATTAATCATAACCAGATCCGAACAAGACAAAATAATTTCCATGGACATGAAACCAACATGTGGTTTGGTAAAATTAAGGTTGCAATTACATTACGGTAAGTCTTTGATTATATTTAATTTCCCGTTTGGTTACAGTTAGGTCACGGTTAAGTTAAAGTTAGGTTAAAGTTAAATTGCATTTATGTTATAGTTAGAATAAGGATATGTTACAATAAAGTGAAGGCTAGGTTACATTTATGTTATATTTAATTTACGGTAACGTACTGTTAAGTGAAAGTTAGGTTACAGGCAGGTTATGGTTACGGTACAAAAGTTTACGGTTAGGAATTTATCCACAGAGTGAACATTACGCATGATTTGATTAAAAATAACACTTACTTTTGCTAAATGGCTCTGAAATTATAACACTATATGCCAACCTTTTAGCTACCAGCGAGTATCGATTTCATTCATGGTATAGTCGGATTTAAGAGTGATATAATTAGTTTGAAATTCAAAATATTTCACTTGGGATTTCTATGTGAAAAAAAATAATAGTTAGTTACGTGACTTAACAGTGATTTTTGATAAATATCAACACTTTAACACGAATATCACGCAGTCGTTGGATACATATTTCCTCCCGCGTTTCTCATCGCTCATTTTTAGTATTTTTAGAGCTTAACATTAGTTGTTTTTTAAACCGATTTTTCGCACAGTCAGTGGCCACGTATTTCAGACAATGCATTTCTGCATGTTTCGATTTAATGATAAAATCATACGAATTTCAAGTTCGTTTAATATTGTTAATACGGACCCGGGCAACGCCGGGCGGGTCAGCTAGTATCTTAATAAAGAAACAGAGAAAAAAAAATATATGTATAATAATAAACTTAGTAGCTCCCGCTTTCTACCATCCGTAAAAAAAGGGTTAATTAAAATTAAATAAAATCATGGCATCCATTTTTATATTCGCAAGAAAATAGGTAAT
Organism: Maratus speculifer; assembly: GCA_964019185.1. Taxonomy (NCBI): domain Eukaryota; kingdom Metazoa; phylum Arthropoda; class Arachnida; order Araneae; family Salticidae; genus Maratus; species Maratus speculifer. The sequence goes on from OZ025290.1 coordinate 83,154,412, forward strand.
TTTAAATAATCGGGTTTGGTAACCGTGCCAAATTAAATTATTCTACCGGAAACTTTTTAGAAAAATAATGAAATGCAATCACGGAAGTAAGCGAGACTTTAAATATAAATAGTATTAGATGCACTTATAATAATAAAAAAAAAAAAAAAAAAAAAAACTATTTTTTTTAATATTTACTTTTTTAAGGAAAAAGAATTTTGTAAAAAATATATAGGTCACTCTGATTATGAAAGACTTCTTAAATTAGTTATTAATTAAAGTTAAGTATATTTAAATTAAAATTTTATGTAAGTGCAATCAACTTTTTAGAAAAATAATGAAATGCAATCGAAAAAAAAAAAAAAAATATATATGTATGTATATCCGTTAAATTTACGGCAAAAACTGCTTGCAGCAATGTTGCCAGAAGGCTTTGCTATAAAAATTGCAATAAAATTACATGTAATAAAAAATGCATCTAATTTTACTGCAATTTATACGGCAAAAACTGCGCAAAATTTTAGTTATTAAAAGTTTATAAAAGATTGTTTACAAATATAGGGTAACATCCTCAGTAATTGGCACTTCCTACGAAAATGTCCTAAAATAAGATTTATATCCAGCCTTTTAAAAAACAAGACCATATACCAATTATATGCTCATTTACTTTAAAGATTATAACTTTGATTTATGCTACTAGATGACAATAGTGCCTAGGAAAGAGAAACAAATTTGGCTTATATCAAATTAGCCATTTTTGTTGCAAGTGCTTCTTCTCTGGCTTAAAAAAGGGATGCATTTCAAATTATTATTATCCGATTTATAATATATTTTAAATTTTTATTGACAATAGTTTTGTTTAGTTGAAAAGGGTTACTTTAATTGTGTAAAAGTCTAGGTGCCAATTACTGGTGATTACAGCAACTTTTTATAACTAGTAAATCTGCAGATCAGGAGCCTCAACGTCAGCTTTGCACATATATATATTTTTTTAAAACACACTTTGGGTAATATTCAACTTCTTGGAAACTTTAATTTAAAACTTTCATAGTACTTAATTATTTATAAGAATAAAAAAAGAATTAGAAGTTTTCAGCTTTCAAAAGCGGTAAATTAAAAATTTAGTTATGTTAGGATATTCTGAAATTTTCATGATCTAGTATTTTTGTTTTTTTATTATAACATAGTAGATTTGTTTAGGGGGGCGGAGCCCCCCTGAACCCCCCGTAGCCTCACTTAATTTAAATTTGCCACTTTCTAATAATTGTGCTAATGGTTATAGTATATCTTGCATTTCCTTATACATTTTGATTTATAAGGATAAGTAACAGTTTGGACAAATATTTTTCATTATCTTCATACTTCTACATACCTGCTTACCACTAACACCTAAATCTGATGTATCAGGAACTTTTATAAGTGTAAACTCAGTAATCTAGAGTTTTACAATTTTGTTTCCGAAAAAAAAAAAAAAAATGTTTTGATTGCATTTTGTAGCAGTTATAGCGGGACTGACAAACATACAGAAGAACAGACTAACAGATGAAAAAAAAAAAAATAAATTTCGTGTCTTCAAAGTAAGCCTTCACTGAAGTTTCGGCAATGGCGTTATTTTTCATGAGTTATTGATATCCATGTTTCTTGTATTTTTAACGACTACTATAAAATACCTGTTTTAGTTCAATTATGATGTCAAATTTTACCAATTGAAATATTTGTTAAAAATATAATTCTTTTTTATTTCTTTTACTTCTAATTATGCCCTCATTTTTGTCAGAAAAATTCTTATTAACGAAACAAATTTCCGTGTTTAATATTTAACAAAGTACTATTTTTATTTTTATTTTAATTCTGACGTCATATTTATTTTTTCTTAGTTTGGTTTTTCGAATGGAAATTGCTCAATTGAAACTTATTGCCGTTGAAAAATTATTCCAGATTTTTTTTTTTTTTTTTTTTGGCAACGATAAAGGAAATTGGTTAAATTTTATCTAAAAAATCGCTCTTGATTCTGTATGTAAAAGAAGGAAATTTTGAATTATTAAGAAAAATATTTGAATAAAATTAATAAAATATAGCCTATATTCTTTTCTGGGCTATGTTATATTTATCCGCAAAGATAAAAAGACATTAATTAATTCATCAGTTTTGACGTTGACTTCATTTAAATTTTCGTCCACGCTTTCATATTTATAGCATTAAAATATAATAAGGATTAGGATGAATGGTTGCAAGCAACCATTAAGAGAAAATAAATAAAATGAAATAAATACATTTTAAATAAGTAAATCTATAAACCAAATTAGTTTATATTATTGGAACACATTTATAAAAAAATTCCAAAATTTGCAGTAATAACTTTAAAAATCTGACAAATGTATAGACAAAATTTCAAAACACTACGAATAATTTAACTGGTAAATTTCAGTACCCATTTATCATTGAATTCCATTAATGAAATGTGTCATTTTCTCTCAAGGAAAAAAAATTGAAAATCATTGGATTTGCCATAGAAAAGCATTATTGCGCAAAATAAAATATTCTATATTTTCCGAACGAATGAATCAAATCTAACAAAAAACTGAACAGCTTAATCCCAGTGCCTCACTAACATACCCACTTAATTTCAAGCCAATCGGATGTTTTTTGCGTTAGTTATCGTGGAACAGACAGACTGACTGACAGATAGAAACCAAAAAATTTCGTGTCTCCAAATTAAGCCTTCACTGACTTTTCGGCAAATATATTTTTATAAAAATACTTTTTCAAATATTTTTGCTTTTAGTGGGCAAAATAGATGCACAGATATGTACTCTTTGATTTAAAAATATTTGCAAGTAAATATTTTATTTCTTGGTAATGAAAACAGAAGTAAGTTTAAAAACAAATTCTTAGTGTGCCAATTACTGGGGATGTTACCCTATGTATAGATATATATTTAAGATATTGAGTTCAGCCTACATAGTCAAAATAAATGTTATTGATTTAAATAATAATAGGGTAAACTATGGTGTATGGTTTAATTTTTCTGTTATTACATTATTCTGATTTTAATTAATTTATTAATTTAATATTATGATGTGTACGATAAGTCTTTTTTGTTTTTATTATTATACTATCTCCATTTTTCTGTCATATGATACATGATTACTTCAAGTTTTTATTTACCACGTGCGGTATCAGGGTTTAGGTCGTGCATTTGGGATTCATTCTACTTTATAGCTCAACACTGTTTTATTTTTCTCCATATCCACTATAGATTCCTTGGTATTTCTTTAATTAATATTGGTTTCATGTGTGTTGGTAGTCCCAAATTCGTATTGTTTTGCTTTCTCATGGCAAATCCGAAGATGAAACCACACACTCCATTTGTAGTTCCAAAGTATATGGGACCTGATGATTCTGCTTTGGATCTACAAATTCCATTAGTGTTCATATTATTCAATTTTAATTTCATATTCAATGTGATATAAGTTATTAAACTCAATGGTTAATTTCAGATGGTTAATATTGTTTACTATTAATAGTCTTATATATATATAACAATTTTTTATATTCCATTTTTTTCATGGAAAAGCATTTTATAAAAAAATCATAGGTCATTCTGATTATGAAAGATTTCTTAAGTTAAATGAATAGTAATTAAAACAAGTAATTTTTAAATTAAAATTTCATGTACGTGCAATCAACTTTTTAGAAAAATAATGAAATGCAATCGTGAACATATGCAAAATTTTAATAATTAAATGTTTATAACAAAGGTTTTACAAATATAAACACTTTTTTAAAATTTTTATATTCCCTTTTCTTTGATGAAAAAGCATATTATAAAAAATACAAAGGTCACTCTGATTATGAAAGACTTCTTAAGTTAAATGTTTATTAATAAAAATATGTATCTCTTAGATTAAAATTTCCTGTACGTGCAATCAACTTTTTAGAAAAACAATGAAATGCAATCGTGAAAATAGGCAAACTTTTAATTATTAAATGCTTATAAAAGAGGGTTTTCAAATAGAAAAAAAAGGTATTTTTATTTTTATATTGCTTTTTGTTATGAAAAAGCATTTTATAAAAAATATATAGATTACTCTGATTATGAAAGATTTTATAAGTTAAATGTGTATTAATTAAAATAAGTATTTTTATTATAATAATAATAATAATAATAATAATAATAATAATAATGATGATTATGATGATGATGATGATGATGATAAAAATTCGTTTTGAATCCCAGCTGAAAAATATAAACTCAATAATTTTCTCAATTATGTATTCCCTTTTTTTTCGATAGAAATGCAGAAAAAAGAATTAAATATTGAATAAACCATATCTTATGAAGGACCGTAATGATTTCTTCGAAGAATGAAAGTTTTGGACTTAGCAGTATATACGGCGTAACATGATTACTATTTTAATTACTAGGAAATTCACCTTGCTTCTTCTGCACTTACAAGTTTATTATTGGAAAAGTGGATTTACAGGCATATTAGACATCGATGACTCGTTTGAATTTGCGGCGGAAAATATAATCTCAGTGACAGTCCTTCCAATTTCCTCAATGATTAATTTTATTTTGGCTTTAGAAATGCAGATAAAAATATACATTAAATAATTTACAAAATGTCTAGACAATTAATAAATATTCTTTGTAAAAATGAACTTATCACTATCAGACTTATCACTAATATTCAGCGTATAACATGATTGCTTTTAGAAATTCTAAATCTTACTTTCCCTGCATTCACATTTTTATTATTGGATAATTGGATTTACAGGCATATTAGATGTTGAATGTAACTTTGATAGTGTGTGGAAAAAGATAATCTCAGACTTTGTACTCGCGATTTTCTTAATGATATTTATTTCATATTGGCACTAGAAATGCATAAAAAGAATATATATTAAATATAACATATAACGTGTAGTCATGTATCGAATATTCGTTGTAAAAATTAACCTTTCAGACGTATTACTAATATTTAGCGTATAGTATGATTGCTATTAGAAATTCTAATCATTACTTTCTCCACATTTAAACATAGTATCCTGCAGATTTTCTCAATGATTTATTTCATCTTGGTACTAGAAATGCAGAAAAAGAAAATATATTAAATATATATCACATCCTGTGTAAGCACTAGTGAAAATTCTTTGTAAAAATGAACTTTTTGGATCTATTACTAATATTCAACGTAGCATGAGTGCTATTGCGAATTTCTAAACTTTGTTTTCTCCGCATATGTATTTTTGTAATCGGAAAAGTTGTTTTACGGGAACATGTTAGATGTTGAAGACTCTTTTGAATCTAGTGGGAAAATATAATTTCTGTGACTCCTCCGAATTTGCTTGATGATTTATTTAATCTTAGCTATAGAAATGCAGAAAGATAATATTACATTAAATATATCACATCCTGTGTAATCACTAACGGATATTCTTTGTAAAAAAGAATCTTTTAGACTTTTCACTCATATTCACATTGTAAAAAAAACCCGTTCAATTTAAGGCAAAAACTGCTGGGGTCAGCAGTTTTTGCCTTAAAAATTGCAGTAAAATTAGATGCAAATTTGTTTATTATATCTAGTTTTATTGCAATTTTTCGGCAAAAACTGCTAGCAACATTGCTGTCTGCAGCTTTTGCCGCAGTGCAGCATAGCGTGATTGCTATTAGAAAATTCTAAATTTTGCTTTCTCCGCATTAACATAGTTATTATTGGATAAATGGATTTACAGGCATAGTATATGTTGGATGTTTCTTTGATAGTGTGTGGAAAAAGATAATCTCAGATTTAGTACTCGCGATTATCTTAATGATTTATTTCATCTTGGCACTAGAAATGCAGGAAAAGAATAACTGTTAAGTTTGTTCCATTTTGTATGGGCACATAATAAATATTTTTTTGAGAAAATTAACACTTTTGGAAAGAATTCTAAATATTAAGCGTTTTCATAAATCGCCATTTTCTCAATGATTCATTTCATCTTGGTATTAGAAATGCAGAAAAAGAATTTATGTTAAATATATCACATAATTTGTAGGCACGTAAAGAGCATCCGTTGTAAAAATGAGCCTTTCAGACTTATCACTAATATTTAGCGTATAATATGATTGCTATTAGAAATTCTAAACATTACTTTCTTCTCATTTACATTTTTATTATTGGAAAAGAGGATTTATAGATATATTGATTGTTGAAGGTTCGTTTAAACCTGTGTTGAAAAATAGAACTTCAAAATATTCTTGACAATTTTCTCAATTTTTTATTTCATCTTGGCGCTAGAAATGCAGAATAAGAAAATATATCTAAATACATCACATCCTGTGAAGACCTGTAATGATTTCTACCTAAAAATAAAACTTTTGGACTTAGCAGTAATATTCGGAGTAGCATGATTCCAATTTCAATTATTAGGAAATTCTAAACCTTACTTTTTCTCATTTACATCTTTATTATTGGAAAACTGGATCTAGAATCGTATTAGCCATAGAAGACTCTAATTATAAATAGAAGTTTTCCTATACGTCCATTAAAAACATTTAAAAAATATGCATTAAAATATTTAATTGCTATAAAGGACGTCAAATACTAATAAAAGCATTAAAAGATCTTAATAATTTTTACATGTTTCGATTGAATTTACTCAATCATCATCAGAAAAACAAAATACAAATAAACACAAAGATGGAAAATGACAACAAACTATTACAAATGAAATTTTTTTTGTAATTCATTATTATAAATTAAGTTAATTTACAATAATATATTGTAATTATTCATTATATAAATTAAGTTTTGTAATTGTAAAAAATTTCATTTGTAATAGTTTATTGTCATTTTCCATCTTTGTGTTTATTTGTATTTTGTTTTTCTGATGATGATTGAGTAAATTCAATCGAAACATGTAAAAATTATTAAGATCTTTTAATGTTTTTATTATTATTTGACGTCCTTTATAGCAATTAAATATTTTAATGCATATTTTTGAAACATAGAAGACTCGTTTGAACCCAATGGAAAACTATAGTATCAATGACAGTCCTCCCAATTTTCTCAATGTTTTATTTCATCTTGGCATTAGAAATGTAGAAAAATAATATATTATAAACATATTACATCCTGTGTAGACACTAATGAATATTCTTTGTAAAAATGAACTTTTTGGATTTATAACTTATATTTAATGTAGCATGAGTGATATTATAAAGTTCTAAACCTAGGTTTCTCTGCATTTTTATTTTCGTAATTGGAAAAATAGATTTACAGGAATATATTAGATGTTGAAGACTCGTTTGAACCTAGATGGAAAATATAATCTCTGTAATTCCTTTGAATTTTCTCAATGATTTATTTAATCTTAGTTTTATAAATGTAGGAAAAGAATAAATGTTAAGTATCTCCTTTTCTGTATAGGCATATAATATATATAGGTAATAAATATTTTTCTAAAAAGCGGAAGACGCTTTTGATATTAATACTAAATATTAATCGTACTATAAATATTATTTAATTATTCGAAAATGTTAAACCTTGTTTTCTCAACATTTACATTTTTAACATTGAAAAAGTGGATTTACAGACATTTTAAATACTCGAGACTCGTTTCAACCTGAGTGGAAAAATATAATATCACTGACAGTCTTCCCCATTTTCACAATGATTTATTTTATCTTGGCGTTGAAAATGCTGTAAAAGATAATACATTAAATATGTCACATCCTGCGTACACGGTACACGCTAATGAATATTTTTTGTAAAAATGAACTTTTTTGATTTATTACAAATATTCAAAATAGCAAAAGTGATATTATAAAATTTTAAACCTTGTTTTCTCCGCATTTGTATTTTTGTAATTGGAAAAGTGAATTCACAGAAATATATTTGATGTTGAACTAGTAGACTAGTTTGAACTTAGTAGAAAAATGTATTCTCTGTGACCCCTGAAATGATTTATTTAATCTTAGCTCTAGATATGCAGGAAAATAATACATATTAAATATATCACGTCCTGTACAATCATTAACGTAATTCATTGTAAAAAAAAAAAAAAAAAAAAAAAAAAAAAAAAAAAAACCTATGGACTTATTACTAATGCTGAATATAGCATAATTGTTTTTAGAGTATTTTAAACCTTACTTTCACCTCATTGGTATTTGTATTACTGGATAAGTAGATTTACAGGCATATTAGATGCTGGTTGCTTTCTTTATAGTGTGTGGGAAAATATAATATGTAGGCACGTAATGAACATTCGTTGTAAAAATGAACATTTTAGACTTATCTCTAACATTCACCGTAAAGCATGATTGTTATTAGAAATTTTAAACATTACTTTCTCGGCATTTAAATTTTTATTATTGGAAAAGAGGCATGTTAGATATTGAAGATTTGTTTGAACCCGAGTTGAAAAATACAATCCCAGCGATTGTGTTAACAATTTTCTCAATTATTTATATCATTCAAAATAAGAAGATTATGATGAAATATATCACATCGTGTGAAGATCCGTAATGATTTTTTCGCAAAAACGAAAGTTTTGCACTTAGCAATAATATTCAGCGTAGTATGATTACTATTTTAATTATCAAAAAACAAAATCTTCCTTTATCCACATTTACATGTTTATTATTGGAAAAGTGGATCTTCAAACATATTAGACTTTGAAATCTTGTTTGAACCAGTGGGAAAACATAATATCAATGACAGTTCTCCCAATTTTCTTAATGATTTTTTTCATATGGGTGTTAGATATGTAGGAAAAGAAAATATATTAAATATACCACATACTGTGTAAGCACTAATGAATATTCTTCGTAAAAAATGAATTGTTGGATGTATTACTAATATTCAACTTTGCGTGAGTGCTATTATAAAATTCCAAGCTTTGCTTTCTCCGCATTTGTATTCATGTAATTGGAAAAGTGGATTTACAGGAATATATTAGATGCTGAAGACTCGTTTGAACATATTGGAAAAACAGCATTTTTGTGATTCCTCCGAATTTTCACTATGTTTTATTTAATCGTAGCTCTAGAAATTCAGAAAAAGAATATATACACTCACTTCCAAAAGTTAAGCATGGAGAGAAAAATGCTAATTTCCTGAAGCCAATCAGAAATAAAGAGGATGCAAATCGCTTCAGAGGTAGATGGAAGTATGCAAATATGTTAAGTAACAGGCAATCCCACTTTCATGTCAAGAAATATGCAAAAAGGGCAGTCTTATAAGAAGCCAGCTTTAAGAAGGGTTACAGAAGTTGATAGTAAGGGTTGATAGAAGGTGTTTAAAACTTTCGTACAATTTGTTTTGAAGACATGCGTGTTTCTATGACTTCCAGAAGACGAATGGAAGATTCTGATCGCTGGCATTCTGTGGGGCGCATTGAAGCAGGACAGTCAATCACAGATGTTGCTCTTTTCTTTGGCGTTCATCATTCTGTATTTTCACGTTTATAGAAACAGTTCTAAACCACACAGTCCAAAGGCCCGTAGTCAGTCGTCCAAGGGTTACAACCCCCGCGGAAGATCAATATATTGCTATTGTAGCCAAGCGGAATCGCAGAGCGACCTCCACACGTGTGACAGAAGGCAGAAAAGTAATATATATTGAATATACAGGGTGTCCGAAAAGTCTGGAAACGGCCGAATAACTCAAGAAATACATATGAGATTGAAAAACGTAAATATACGTGTTACATATTTTTAAATAAGCTACTCTGTGATACCAAATTTGACCTTCGAAACCGACCCCCTGGGGGTCAGAGGGGGTCCAACTTTGAAATCTTAAATTATAACCCCCATTTTTTATTGAAGATTCGAATTTTACGGACAAAAATACGTAACTTTTGTATTTGATGTTTATTTCAAATCTTCGTTTATCACGGTGTAATCGAGCATATTAAATCGATACATATTCCCGCTTTTCCAACGGGATTTTCCCTAATCGAAACTGATTGGGCAAAATTTTTGACGTTAAATTCCTCGTCTTTTGTAGGAATAGCGTTTTCTGAAAATCACCCGTGGCGATTATTTCAATAGTGCTACACTGTTAAAAATTTGACCCATTTGCTGCAGCGTCACTCCACAGCTATTATAGAATATCTCTTTTGTGACCAATGAGAATGCTCCATAACACAGTAAAGTAATCGTTTTCTATAAAAGCGGTGGAGTGACGATGCAGCAAAAGGGTAAATTTTTTTACAGTGTACTTTACTGTGTTATGGAACATTCTCATTGGTCATGAAAGAGATATTCTATAAAAGCTGTGGAGTGACGCTACAGCAAATGGATCAAATTTTTAACTGTGTAGCACTACCGAAATAATCGGCACGGGTGATTTTCAGGAAACGCTATTATTGCAAAAGACGAGGAATTTGATGTCATAAATTCTCCCCAATTAGTTTCGATTAGGGAAAATCCCGTTGGAAAAGCCGAAATATGTATCGATTTAATATGCTCAATTACACCGTGATAAACGAGGATTCGAAATAAACATCAAATACAAAAGTTACGTATTTTTGTCCGTAGAATCCGAATCTGCAATAAAAAATGGGGGTTATAATTTAAGATTTCAAAGTTGGACCCCCTCTGACCCCCAGGGGGTCGGTTACGAAGGTCAAATTTGGTATCACTGAGTAGCTTATTTAAAAATATTTAACACGTATATTTACGTTTTTCAATCTCATATGTACTTTTCGAGTTATTCGACCGTTTCCAGACTTTTCGGACACCCTGTATATCATATAATGTGTAGGCACGTAATTTCATTGTAAAAATGACCCTTTCAGAATTATTACTAATATTTAGCGTAGAGCATGTTAGCTATTAGAAATTCTATACATTATTTTCTCCGCATTTGCATTTTTATGATTGGAAAAATGGATTTACAGGCATATTATATGTTGACGGTTCTTTTGAAACCGAGTTGAAAAATATAATCTCAGCGAAAATCTTGGCAATTTTCTCAATTTTTTATTTTATCTTGGCGCTAGAAATACAAGATAAGAAGATATATTAAAATGCATGACATCCTGTGAATATGCGTAATATTTTCTTCGTAAAAATGAAAGTTTAGGACTTACCAGTAAAGTGCGGCGTAGCATGATTACCATTTTAATTATTAGGAAATTCTAAACCTTGATTTTAATAAGTGAATCTGCAGACATATTAGATCTTAAAGACTCGTTTGATGCTAGTAGTAAAATATAATATCAGTCACAGTCCTCCCAATTTTCTCACTGATTTATTTCATCTTGGCGTTAGAAATGCAGAAAAAAAAATATGTTAAATATATCACATCCTGTGTAGGCACTAACGAATATTCTTTGTAAAAATTAATTTTTGGATTTATTATTAATATTCAACGTAGCATGAGTACTGTTACAAAATTGTAAACCTTGTTTTCTCTGCATTTGTATTTTCGTAATAGAAAAAATAGATTTACAGGAATATATTACATATTAAAGATTCGTTTGTATCTAGTGGAAAAATACAATATCTATGACTCCTTTGAATTTTCTCAATGATTTATTTAATCTTAGCTCTAGAAATGCTGTAAAAGAATAAATGTTAAATATTTCCCATTCTGTATAGGCACATAATAATTTTTCTTTTCAAAAATGAATGTTTTTGGTTTTAATAATAAATATTAAGCGTAGTTTGATTATTATTTAATTATTCGAAATTCCTAAACCTTGATGTCTTAATATTTACATTTTTATTATTAAAAAAGTGGATTTATAGGTGTATTACATGATGGAGACTCCTTTGAATCTGAGTGGAAAAACATGAGCTATGGTACAAACCTTCCAATTTTCTTAATGTTTTATTTTATTTTGGAGCTAGAACGGTAAAAGAATATAGATTAAATGTATCACACGATGTCTAGAAATGTTATAAATATTCTTTGTAAATATGAACCTTATAGACTTTCACTAATATTCAACGTATAACATGACTGTTATTAGAAATTCTAAACCTTACTTTCCTCGCATTTCCATTTTTATTATTGAAAGACCGGATTTACAGGCATATTTAGTTCTTGAAAGTTCGTTTTGAAAAATACAATCTCAGCAATTTTCTCAATAATTTATTTCATCTTGGCGCTAGAATTGTAGAAAAATGAATGTATTTTAAATACATCACATCCTTTGAAAACTCGTAATGATTTTTTCGTAAAAATGAAATTATTGATTTAGTATTAATATTCGGTATAGCATGATTACTATTATAATAATTATGAAATTCTAAATCTTGCTTTCTCCGCATTTATATGTTTAGTATTGGAAAAGTGGATATACAGGCATATTAGACATTGATTACTCATTTGAACCTAGTGAAAAAAAGTACAATATCAGTAACAGGCCTCACAATTTTCTCAATAACTTCTTTCATCTTGGCATTAGAAATGTATACAAAGAAAAATACATTAAATATACCACATCTTGTGTGTCACAAACTGATATTCTTTGTAAAAATGAATGTTTTGGATTATTTCTAATATTCGACGTAGCACGAGTGCAATTAAAAAATTCTAAACCTTGCTTTCTCTGCATTTATATTTCTGTAAATGGAGAAGTGGGTTTACAGGAATACATCAGATGTTGAAGACTCGTTTGAACCGAGTGAGAAATGTAATCTCTGTGACTCCAACAGGAATCACCGAGATTACATTTATTATTGCTAATTTTCTCAATGATTTATTTAATTTTAGCTCTAGAAATTTAGGAAAAGAACGTATATTAAATGTACCATATCTTGTGTAATCATAAACGAATATCCATTGTTAAAAAGAGCCTTTTGGACTCGTCACTAGTATTTAGCACAGCATGATTGCTATTTGAAAATTGTAAAGCTTGCTTTCTCCACATTGGAATTTTTATTATTGGTTAAATGTATTTACATGCGTATTAGATGCCGAATTGTACAGGGTGTTTATAAAGTCCCGGACCATTTTGATTTTTAATAACTCAAAAAAATAATTATGATAGTTTAAAATTAATAATATAAATGGTTAGATAGACTCAAAAAGTTTCATGACCTTTGTCAATGAACTTCCACGTGTGACCCCCTTCGTCGCATGGAGAATATCATGTCAGTAGTCAATTTCCCGCCAGGTAGCGGCAAGTATGTCGGCATCCACAGAAGCTATTGCGGTTGTAATTATGGATTTTAAGTCTTCAATGTTCGACATTCTCCTCCTGTAAATATTTTCTTTTACAAATTCCCAAAGGAAAAAGTCCAGCAGCGTTATATCAGGTGATCTGGGTGGCCAAGAAATTGGACCTCATCAACCAATTCATCTTCCTGGAAAATGGTCATTCAAAGAAGTACGAACGATGGTACTCCAATAAGGTATTGCACCATCTTGTTACAAAAAGACATGTGGCTGAAGCTATTCTAGTTGTGGAAATACGAAGTTTTCCAACATGTCTAAGTATACGACTGATGAGACCGTCTGATCTGTAAAAATAATCATTCTGTTCATTCTAATCATTAATAATAATTCTGTAAAGATATTCAAACCTAAAAAGGAAAATATATAAGTTATTCCATCAATAAATGCCACAAGTTTGTTTATATCTTCATTATTTTATGAGTTATTAAACATCAAAATGGGTCCGGGACTTTATAAACATCCTGTATTTTGATTGTGTTTGAAAAAATATAATCTCAGATTCAGTACTCGTGATTTTCTCAATTACTTGTTTCATCTTGGCTCAAGAAATACAGAAAAAGAATATACATAAAATATATCACATAATGTACGGGCAGGTAATGAATATTCGTGATAAAAATGAAACTTTCAGACAAATCACTGATATTTAGCGTAGGACATGATTGCTATTAAAAATCTAAACATTACTTCCCCTGCATTTACATTTTTACTGTTGGAAAAGTGGCTTTACAGCCATACGAGATGTTGAAGGTTCGTTTGAATCCGAGTTGAATAATTCAATCTTAGAGATATTGGCATTTTTCTCAATTATTTGTTTCATCTTGGACCTAGAAATCCGGAATAAGAAGATATGTTTAACTACATCACATCCTATGAAGACCCGTACAATGTAAAAAAAATCTGTAACCTTAGTAATCTAAATTAACCGAAATCTCTTATGCTTACTAAAATTTTATGTGTACACTGTACAAGAAAATGGTGTCAATCTACAAAACTTGTAAGCAAAACTAAAAGCATCTGTAACTTTACAAAAGAATTTACTAAAATTTTGGTAACTTTACTAAAATTTTATCTATAATGCTCGTTATCGTCACTTAAAAAGTTCTTGGAATACGATTTCCCAAAAAAATTCTTAGTAACCTTAAAATTTGTTTGATTCAAAGTGCAAATCTGTATCTGTTACATGAATTTTTATTGTTGCCGTTACATAAAAAGTTCTTGGAATACAATTCTACTAGAAAAACTTTTGTAATTTTCCCAATTTTTTTTTTACAGTGTAACGATTTCTCAGTGAAAATGAAAGTTTTGGACTTAGCAGTAATATTCGACTTTGCATGATTACTATATTTATTATTACGAAATTCTAAACCTTGATTTCTCCGCATTTACATGTTTATTATTGAAAAGTTTATGTATAGGCAGGATTTTTGCTGTCGCTCGCCATTGCGTCAAATTGCGACTAAATTCTTCATTTGGCGAGTATACAAGCGATTAGATTCGCCAAATTGCTAATGCGTAGCGGATAGTTGAAATTAGATTAATAACAATCGTTGTCGCAGTTATAAATCTTAGGTTACTTTAGAATATATTGAAAAAAAAGAGGGTATATTAAGGCTGTTCATAAATCAAAAAGGGCAACTTTGTGACGCATGCTTTAATTTATTTTTGTTAGGAAATGCATGAAAACAGCAGGTGAACTACCAGAAACTGTCTAATTGCACTCAATTTTCTGTTTTTTTAAAAAAACCCAATAGATTTTTCGTAACAAGCCTTCAAAGTTGACACTTTTGAGCACATTTCCCGACGAAAGCAGAAAAACAGGTCGAAAAGCAGGAGGAAAACGGGTGATCGAATGATCGAAATAGCTTAGAACTGGATAGGTAATTTAATTATCATAAAATGGAAAAGTAAGTTCGATTCGAAATCGCTTCCATAGTCAGGCATTCCATTTTTATAACTTTCTGTTAAAAAATGAATTTGTAAAAGTGTCAAAACGTTTTGCGCTTGTTGAGCGGAGCAGTTAAGAACCCCCTTAAAGGATTAAAGATATATATATTTTTTTTATGATGATCTATTTTGCTAATACTTTTTTCATTTGGCAAAAGTTTTTTATTTTTAATTCGCCAAATTACTAACTTTAGTCAAACGTCAGCGAAAACACTGTGTATAGGCATATTAGAGGTTGAAGATTAGTTTGAACCTGGTGGAAATTTATAATGTCAGTGACAGTCTTCCCAATTTTCTTAATGGTTTATTTCATCTTGGCGTTAGAAATGCAGAAATGAAAATATATTAAATTTATCATATCCTGTGTAGGTGCTAATTTATATTCTTTATAAAAATGAGCTTTGTGGATTTATTATTAATATTCAACATAGCATCAGTTCTATTACAAAATTCTAAATCTTGTTTTCTCTGCATTTGTATTTTTGTAACTGGAAAAGTGGATTTGCAGGCATATATTAGATGTTAAAGGTCGTTTGAAATTAGGGGGGAGATAATCCCTATGACTCATTGAACTTTCTCAATGATTCATTTAATCTTAGCTCTAGAAATGTATAGAAAGAATAAATGTTAAGTATGTCCATTTTGTATAGGCACATAATATATATATATATATATATATATATATATATATATATATATATATATATATATATATATATATATATATATATTGCAAAAAATGGACGCTTTTGGTATTAATACTAAATATTAAGCGTAGTATGATTATTATTTAATTATTCGAAAATTTTAAACTCTGCTTTCTCTGCATATGCATGTTCATTATTGGAAAAGTGGATTTACAGGCATGTTAGATGTTTACAATTGGACCTGAGTGGCAAAATTCAATCTCAGTGATAATCCTTCCTTTTTTCTTAATGATTTATTTTATTTTGTCTCTTTAAAGATAGAGAAAAGAATATATATTAAATGTATCACATAATATGCAGAATCATAATAAATATTCTTTGTAAAATGAACCTTTTAAACTTATCACTAATATTCAACATATAACATGATTATTACTAAAAATATGTACTAGAATAAATCACATTACTAAATGGTACACTTATAAAAAGAATATATTTAAAACAAACTTAAAAATTATCAACGTTTCATTCGTTTCTACGAACGTCGTCAGGATACAATAGAAAGACGCTACATGTCCACGAGCATAGTTGAGTTGAGATGACAGTGCGTAAACTGCTAAATTAATTATAGCTTATTACGCCAGATTTTTGAACGGAGTATGATAAATGATCATTACAAGCTCACGGCCCGAGCTTAATGATTTTAATGGATTCTAAAATTTTATTGATATATGGATGTTTACATTATTATTATTAGAATTTCTAAATTTTACTTTCCCCGGGTTTAAATTTTTATTATTCAAAGAGTGGATTTACAGGCATATTAGTTGTAGAATGTTCGTTTTGTACCCGAGATGAAAATAATCTCAGCAGTTGTTCTAAAAAATTAATTCATCTTGGTGCTAGAAATGCAGAAAAAAAAAATGTATGTTAAATATATCACATCCTGTGAACCCACGTAAAGATTTCTTGAAAGATTTTTTCCTGAAAGATCTCTTGACTGATTGAATTTTTACAGTTTAGGCACCAGGTTCATTTTAATGGTATTATTTTTAATTACTTGTAAATTTTTTAATTGCATATAATGTGAGAAAATGCAATAAAGATATTATACAAATAGAAATAAACAACTCTTATATGCGTATAGTTAATTAATTTTTAGAATTTTTGTTACATTATAATAAAGCGCAGAATTTGTCATGTATAAAAGTTCTATTGTCATTTACTATTTAATTATTCATTTTACAACATTCTTCTAATCTATTTAATTTCCATCCGGAATTGTTTCTTAAAAATAAATTCCATTTATCCGGTATTTCTATAAAATGGTTTGAGTTCTTTGAAATTGATACATTCTGCTTCCCTGTAACAATTTCTTTTTAAATCAAAGAAACAAGTTTCCCTACTTTTCTGTCATTTTTCAAATCGATTTTTCTAGTTATTTTCTTACTTTTAATTATAGAGAGTGGATTAATTTAAAAAGCAAAAAAATGTAAGTTATTATTTATTTTACGGTATTCTTATATTTTCTTAGTTTATTAATTTAATTTTATTGAAAATTATTTGTTAAAAATAAATTCTTTCTATCTCTCAATTCTTAAAAATCATTTGAGACCTTTAAATTGACATCTCTGTTTCACTGCTAAAATCGAAGAAAATTTTATTTTATTCTATTTCCTTCCCCCTTTTTTTTTTTTTTTTTTTTTTTTTTTTTTTTTTTTTTTTTTAATTTATTATTTTTTTTAACCTTCAATTCTAAAGTTTTTGTCACCAAAATCGCCTGTATGTTGAAGTTTCAGAAGTTTTTCAAAAATCAAGAGGAAGAAAACTGATTCAGAGTCTGAAATTGTTTTTACGTTCATTAAGTGTATGTTTTTATTTGCAAATGACAACTAGAAATACATGCAAATAAATTATTGGTGTTTTCAAATTTTGTACACACATTATAACGCACACTGTTTTCCACTGAATTAGCTGCTTCAAAATATTTTAATATCCAAGAGGCTAAAGCTATTTTCGACACTTATTTTAATTGGATTAAATATGAAATTTTGTTCAAGCACGTATTAAATATTTTTTTCAAACCCGAAGTAACTTTTCCGGACATAGTATAAATATTTTGCGTATTAGGGCTATTAAAAAAAGGGTATTGTAAAATGTTGCTTTCTTTGTCTTTAAATTTCAAGCACATTTCTTTAGAAATCTACTAATTGCAATCGCTCTGTTTCTCTCTCTCTTACATACATGCAATTTATAAAGAAGTAGATATTATTATTTTTAAAAAGTTCTATAACTAGAATATTAAATGTTATTCATATCAAACACTGATTTTTCCGACTTCATTTATTGCTGAAAATGTGGATTTACATACGTATCAGTTTGTTAAATGATAATTTGATCGTGGATGGAAATATAATCCCGAAGATAGTCCAATTAATTTTCTTGGCAATTCTAGATATGTTAAAAATTCAGAAAACGAAATCATGTATGTAATTGATTAAATAAGTAATTATCAATATTATTTAAGAAGTATGATCTCTATATTAATTGTACAACATTTCACAGCCTTAATTTTTTCAATTTTATGTTTTTGTTGCTAGAAAAGTGGATTTACAGTTATATAAGAATATTTATCCATTTGATCGCCGATAGATATAATCTTGGAGAAAGTCCCCCGTCAAATTTCTTCGCAATTTAGGAGAATCTGGAAATGCAATAAAAAGAATATTGTCCAGTTAAACTGATGGCACTGAGCTCACAGGCTACGCATACTAATTGTACATTACAGTCTTATATTTTCAAGGGTTATTTCCGATCGAAAAAAAAAATCAAAGGAGGGGAAACAGCTCCCCCTTCCCCCTTTTATACTTAATCATTGAACCCCCTAAACTAATCAGGGACATGCTTTATCATATAAAAAAATCTATATTCAAAATTCAGAGCAAATCGGAAAATTCTTAATAAAAACCCATTTATATAATTTAAGAGGAGTTATCCCCCTCTCTTTTATACTTAACCATTAAACTTCCAAAACTATTCAGAGATTTGAACGAAATTCTGATTATTCTGCATGAAAAACCCATTTATATCAATTAAGGGGAGGGGCATTAGAACCCCCGTTCCCTCTGTTTATACTTATACAATGAAGACCTAATACCAGTCACTGAGGCGCCTCATTAGAATGATCTTATACCTAAATTTTGAACGAAAACTGATAATTCTGAATGAAAAACCCATTTATATCAATTAAGGGGAGGGGCATGAGCCCCCCGTTCCCCCTCTTATACTTATCGAATGAACTCCAAAAACTAATAAGGGAAGCGCCTTATCAAGATATACCTGTATACAAAATATCAAGTGGATAGGATACTTTTATCATGAGTTATCGCGTTATGCACGTACGGACGTACATACCGAACGGGTAAAAAATGGATTCATACATGTAATTTCTTAAATGAGTAATAATAATTATTATTTAAAAAGCATGATTAACATATTTAATTGTTACAGCATATCTCAATGTTGATTTTCCATATTTTCTGTTTTTGTTACTGATAAAGTGGATTAGAAGATACATTTGGCTGTTGAATATCCATTTGATCGTAAAAGGAAATAGAACTTTAGGGATAATCTGGTCACCCCCCCCCCTCCTTACATTAAGGAGAAAATTAGAAATACAGAAAATGGATTCATGTATTTAATTTACTTAACAATTAATTATTTTTTAAGTGATGCGACTAATATATTAATTGTTATAACATATCAAAGCGTTGTTTTTTCAAACTTTTTTTTATGTTGTTGGAAAAGTGGTTTTACAGACTACCAGATTGTTAAATGACGATAAACGTCGATGAAAATATAACTTTGGATAGAGTTTGTTTAATTTTCTTGACAATTTATGAGACGCTAAAAATACAGGAAAAGGATTCATGCATGTAATTGGTTAAGCAAATAATAATAATAATTATTATTTAAGTAGTATGACTAATATATTAATTGTTAGAGCATATCGAATGTTGATTTTTCCGACTTTACATTTTTATTGCTGTAAAACTGGATTTACAGGCATATAGATCACGAATGGCCAGCTGTGGCATACTGGACACCATTAAAATTTTATAATAATCATTGCCTTATTTAATCATGGAATCTCTGCGATTCAAGAAGTCGACTATTGTTTTTAAAAATTAGTTGTATCATAGTTGACCACCTCCTATATTATATAATAAAATAATAAAATAAATAATAGTTTTCACAAAAAGCTAAAAAATAACAAAGCAAACAATTAACAATAGATTAATGTTATTCTTGTTTACCAATTAATTGATAAAAAAATTATTGTTATGTTTATATATGTATTTATTGATAAGTATAGATTATTGTCATTATTGTTTACCATTAAATTGGTAAACAATTAGGAATAAGTAAAACATCTCTAAATAAATATAATATTTTTATTCAAAGATTTCGCAGAAATTTATTCTTATTTTTTACAAGGAAAATTCTAAAATTTATTTACTGTGCATTTCTTTTTTTATGTTTTAGTAATATACATATCATAAGATAATAAACAAATTAAAATTATTGATTGAGTTTTCAAATAAAGGAAATTATTATTAAGTTTTTATTACTTAACTTTTATTATTAAGAAAATTATTATTAATTTTCAGTTTGAGTTACATATTCTTATTGCAGCGGCATATGTCATTATTTTTTTAATTGTTTGAAAAATATTTTCTCTTGTAATTATACCTAGGCATATGAGATATAATCTCAGATAAAAGAAAAAAAAAAAAGAAAAGAATCATACTGAAAACAGAAAAAAAAAATTCTTTTGTCATGAAAAAGTTATATTCTAATAATCTGACAAACGTAAATGTGCGAATATCGCCAGTTGCTCACTTTTTTATTTTCTTTCTTAAAGAAAAAAAAAAAAAAAAAAAAAAGATAATAGAAGGATAAAGAGGATTTTATAAGCAGCGAGTTAAATTTTTGAATATTCGCTTTATCATTAGTAGAAATATGAACTCGATCTAAAAGTAACACTACTAACGTTCTTAGCTTCTAACATTAATTCTAAACGGTTTTCTCAAAAATACAAAAGACCAAAGATATAAACGTAAGTTCACCAAAGTTTTATTCACTCAAAACAAAGAAAAACAATTTTTTTGAAAAAATATTATTATGATCACTACAACTGTAATGTTTATTCATTTCTGTTTGTATTTCTGGTAATTCTATTAGAGCTTCATTTGCCAATTCTCCCAATTATTTTTAACGGTTTCTTATTTCATTACATGAATACATGTTCCGAAAGCAACAGAGAAGGACTAGACTATGGATGAGATATGTAGAGAGATTAACTATATGTATCGTAACATTTAATATCACACGTTATTTTTATTTTGCGGGGATTATGAAAATATTTTAAAAGTTTCATAAGAATTACTGGGTTAATTAGATAAAACCATTAAAAACCACCCAAATATTACATAAAATCACTTATAAATGTTTTGTTTTTAAAGAATTCCCATTCTTTTTAATTTCAAGGCATTTGCACAGTTAAGAGAACACAGAAAACCTACCCCCAAAAACTGTTATCTCCTTCCCCTTAATTCGTGTTATGAATTTCCAAGCAAGCATTAACAATGAGTATTTTTTTTATGCCAGTACCAAATATGATAAGTATTTCTAAGTTCAGTGACAGTTTCCAATATGAAGAGTATGTGGAATACAATTACGAACTGCATAACCCAAGCCTAAATGGGGGGAAAAGAAAGAAAAACTAATAAGAACCCCTAGATCCTACGCCTGTTTCCACCCACCTGGGTAGGCAGGTGCTTCTGTACTTGCTGGAAAAGCGAAGAACAGATTACAGAAATTATACTGCAGGTATAAAGTCTGGGGGGGGGGGTCTGAATAATCAGGTCGTTACCTTTTTCCAACATCCTTTTAGTTTTTTAGGTCTATAGTGTTTTTTTTCCCAGCTGCATTGGAAAAAAAATAATATAAATTACTCCAATGAAAACAAAAAGAAACTTTAAGGAGACACTTCATCGATACAGGTTTTTTTTTCACTTGCCGATCGAGAAATCCTACGTTACCGAATTAGAAAATTTAACCGATTACTCATTAGCTAAATATGATTATTAAAATATGATTTTCACAATAAAGAAGCAAACGTTCGATGGAGATACAGTTTATTATTATTATTATTATTATTAAATCTCCTTAATTTTAAAGACTTTTAAAATATTCTATATATTTAAAAATTTATACTAGGAAAAAAAAATATCAAATTTTATCCTTCTTTTAAAGATATTTAAAACATTAAGGATTCAAAAATAAATAAATAAATAAATAAAAGAGAAAGAAAAACAAAACAGAAAACAAAAAAAAAAAATCACAAAGTCGGTATTAGACGCCGACATTTCAATAGTGAAAACTGTATTTTTATAATTATGTTAATATGGATGTTATTTGAGTGACCACCTATTAAAAATTTCCTATACGTTAATATTAGATTTTCTCATTGGAAAGGATCGTTGAACAGACCTCTAAAGCCATTCAACAGTTTTTACCTTTTCTTTAGGGAATTTGGGAATTTATGTAACAGCTTAATGTGTAGCATTTTAAAATACACTACGAAATAAATATTGTTTGATATTTCATAAATAAATAAGAATAAAATATAAATAACTAAATACCATTGCCAAATTACCATTTTTTAAAAATTTTATTTGATAGACTTCAATGAAATTGCAAAAAGAAAAAAAAAAGAATTAAAAAGAATTTATAATTAAATGTATATAAAAAAGAAATTTAAAAAAAGTATATGCCGTTAAATATTTTTTTTTTCACAGATACTTTTAAAACAACTTCCAAAAAGAAAAAAAAATGAATTATTTATTCTAGAAAATAAATAAAAAACATATTTTTTAATTTCTATTATTTCATCATTTCAAAAAGAAATAAATAAAAAAAAGATGATTAATTTTATTATATTTAGTGTTCCCACCCCCCTTAAATATTATTTTGGAACTTTTGTTCCCCCTGATATTTGGCAAGTATAATCTAAAAATAAATAAATAAATAAATATAAATAAATAAAAATTCTTTTATTCATTCCAGACAAAAAATTCGAAAAGAACAAAAAATATCCAAATGATTTTAGAAATAAGATAAACAATAAAAAGAAAATCACCAGCACCAAGAAGGTAATTAAAACGGGAAACACCAGGCAGTGAAATACCAATTAAAACAATTTGCACTGTTTAATATGATAATGGAAAAAAAATACGTAATTGTAATATTTGAAGCAAAAATGAAAGTGGTAATTAAAATGTTCGAATTTTTGTATCCCTTTATGAAATATAACTTTGAAAGTAGAAAAGACGAGGGGGGGGGGGTATTAAAAAGTTACAATGAATTTCATTGTTATTTCGTAATATTACGTATATAATTAATTTTTAAAGAGGTACTGCAAACATAAACATTTTGAGTTTCCACAAATATAAAATAGAATGTATACATACAGTGAGACTTCTCTTTAATGAAGTCTCTAAAAGTTCTTCTGAACTTTAACTTTAGATATCATTAACATACAAATTAATCTTCATATTACGAAAAATATATTCTATATAATGAATTTATTTCCACTTTCGTCCGTGTATAGCATCAAATGGAGAGGTTGTTGTTGCGATAGATGAATGAGTTTATTTCAGCCTATTGTGTGAAAATGAAATTATACGTATTTTTAAATCATTTCCATTCTTTTTGGGGCTAAATAAAACAATTTTTTCACACGTCACAATGAAAGAAAAACATTTGATATTGTCATTTTCTTATACAGATACGTTGAAGCTGACGGTTCGGTGAAGCCTTTGATACATTATGAAGAGGACTGCAGTTTGATGAAAAAGTTATAGATAAATTGTTCGAATACTTACAAAAATGCGAAAATATTTATGAACAATTTAATTTTTATAAGAAACGTATGGTATAAGTCTGCATCCTTGTATATAGTCTTGTTTCTGTATTATTATTATTATTGTTTTTATTGGCAATTTATTTTTAAAAATATAGTTTATTTTATTTGGTCAATATCATATGTTTAATTTTTTTTTCAGAAAGCTTTTATGTATACACACATATATAACATCATTATAAAACAAAACAAATTATCATCAACAAATGTGAACATGTAAAGAATTTTAGTCAATTCATATATAAATCATTATCAAAATCATTGAAAGATATTTATGATATGTACGACAAGAATGGAAAAAACAGTAAATATTGGAAAAACGGAAATATTTGTGGAACCAAGGTGAAATCACCAGGCCCAAATTAGCTTGATATCCACAAATAAGATGTACGGTTGCATCTTTGCATTATCCATAACAAGCTAAAAAATGCAAAATAAGGGCAACCGTATACAATAGATCCAGAAAAGTAATAGAAGAAAGGCATGTTACCAATTGGAAATCCAACTTGGAATAAATGAAACAGCATAAAAAATATAAGAAATGATTTGCACATGTTGCCAAAAATATCTAAATAAAAATCCATGAGCATATACCATGGAGTATAAATATTTTGAAAAGGTTGAAATGGTAAAATTACAGTGTTTTAACTAGTAGAACATAAATAATGCTGACCTTTATCTTTGTATAGTACATTTAATGATTTCCAAAATATTTAGTAATGGAACAGTTTTAGTGTTGCCCACTACCTTTAAATAATACATTTAAAGATTACAACACGAAAATCTATTTTAAATTAAACAAGTAAGAAAAATCATGCGTTAAGCATAGATTATGAAGCACTTTCCTTAATGATTTCCAAAATATTTAGTAATGGAACAGTTTTAGTGTTGCCCACTACCTTTAAATAATACATTTAAAGATTACAACACGAAAATCTATTTTAAATTAAACAAGTAAGAAAAATCATGCGTTAAGCATAGATTATGAAGCACTTTCCAACGCTTAATGAAATCTTTAATAAAACTTCGTTACGTAGCTAAAAAAAGGATACAAAGCCAAATATGTATTCCAATACTGTTGAACAGTCTTGTATTTGATCTGTCAGCTAATATACATATTATAATTGGAAAATTTAGTTTAGCAAAAAATGCCTAGTAGCTTGAAATTTCTCTTTCAGCAATTTATACTAATAGATGGAAACATACTTGAATACTTTGTTCAGTCTTGTAGTTTGCCTGGTTCCTTTATTACACAGCAGTGTTCAAATAAAATTTATTTTAAACTAAAATACTCTTAAAACAACTGAAATCACTTTCTCAAAAATTATCATTCATCGGCGTCCATGTATTCAATTCTTTGCGTGGCCCTTTATATCATTTTATCTCTATTCTGCAAACATTTCCTAGTAAATTTAATGCAGTTCAGCGTAAAAATGTACAATTTATTTAAGAATCACCTTTTAGTAATTTATGCTCATATTCAGTAACGTTTGCGAGCTCTTTTGGGTAGCCCTGTATATTAACTATAGCATTTATACACACCATATAATATGCATAAATTTAGTGAAACTTATTAAAGCTTAAATATCATAAGCATATGATAATTAAAACGCATTTTATCCATCCATCAGCTATCATCGGATACATATACAGTACTTCGGAAAGAATGTACTATTTGAAATCTTTTGTATGTCTCTGTAAATACTATGTACTTTATATTAGGGAAGGCAGTATCGTATAATTTATTCTAAGCCTCATTGACATACATAAATTTTAATTTACATGAAACAGTTTAATATATTTAAAATATGTCACACACAATTCCCCCTTTTACCATTATCTAATGGAATTCTTTTGTGTGGCCCTGTAAATGAATAATAGCTACACTTTCACCTTATATTTTATAGAATGCATATTTTAATGCACCTCGTAAAAGCATATAAATTTTAATATGTTTGACAGGGTATAACATCTTTAAAATTTCTTTGAAACGAGTTTTCCCCATAGGCCGTAATGTAATGGGAAAATTTTTATTCTCCCTGTAGATAAACTAGTCATGGTAGAAACTTAATTTTCAATAGGGTTCGTGCTAAGGTAAACGTTAATAACTTCCTAAAATTTCATGGCATTCCGAGCATATTTACGTGAGTTTCAGCGCGGACAGACTGCCAGACAAATCGAATGCATAAGCACTTTTCAACTTTGTTGGGAAGTGCTGAAAACACGGGGGAAAATTAATTAAATAATAAAACTTTTTTCTATTATATATACTAGTATGTGTATAAATATTTTACCAACAAAATGCCTTTATTAGTATTTGACGCACTTTATGCAAACAGTTGTTGAATACATTAAAATGTAATTTCCATAATGATAACTAAGGTCATATCAGCTTGAATCATCCTAATATTTTAACTTATAAAATATAACATACAAAATTGTAATATTTTAATTGAGTACAAAATGACTTTATAAATAATAAACTATTTCTTTAAACATAAATATAAGGTAGAAAGAACTGTTTCCTCAATTTGTTTAGTGTTTACAAACCGAAATAAATATTTAAACATTTCATGTGCAAATAATTACTAATAATAACATAATTTAATAATAAGATAATTAAATTAAGAAAACAACAAAAGAAAGAATAAAGGCATAAATTACATTTATATAATAAAAATTATTACATTTTCAGATAAATAAAGATTTCTTCAAAGTCTGTAAATAATTTATAATTCAATGGGAAAATTCCCGAATGTTCAAATATCGCTGTAATATTGACTGATGTTAACGCAAGTTGAGCCGCTCTAAGTACGGTTAATTTGCTTTTTGAGGGGTCCATTCACA
Source organism: Maratus speculifer (assembly GCA_964019185.1). Taxonomy (NCBI): domain Eukaryota; kingdom Metazoa; phylum Arthropoda; class Arachnida; order Araneae; family Salticidae; genus Maratus; species Maratus speculifer. The sequence goes on from OZ025290.1 coordinate 83,181,000, forward strand.
TTGCGATCTCACTGTTGTAGCTTATAGACTATAAAGGCATGATTAACATAAAATGGATTAATTGAATGAACCCACTTAAAAGGATAATTCACATTTTATTCTATTTCTGAATTTACCTTGTTTATTATATTGATACTTTTACTGAAATGATTAAATAATCAGGTTCGTAGAATATATAGTTATTTGACCGATTTTACTACACAATAAATACATTTTTTGTACAATAAGACTAACTGATTTAGGATGGGGCACATTTTTTAACTTGAGACATGTTGCAAAACATGCTTCTATGTTGTTGGAAAACTTGCCCCATCGCAATATTTGAACTTTTAGACTACCTGGACGAATTATGATTAAAGTTATTTTGCGAAACAAACGTATAATTACATGAAAAACGAAATCCTTTTTTAGTGCGTGCAATGCCAAAATAAATTAGACGCTAGCACGTTTTAAAAAATGAATAAAAATCAACTCACCTAATGAAGTGACAACAGTTACTAAACTATAAATTTTGTAGATGGTGTGTACAATTTTTCCACTTTAGCCAGTTTACCTGCTGGCATCATTTAGCGGCTCATTCAAAAAATAAAACGAATTGGAAACCCTGCCCCTATGGATTATATTATTTGTCCCAGTCTACCCTATAAAGAGTGTTAAATAGAGTTTTTTTTTAAATCCGTAAAAGCCTGTGTAAAAATTCTACACTAAATGTCGATGCAGAATTTCTATATGGCTGATTTTTACATTTTCACAGAAAATTTTTGCACATCCATACTTTGATTATCGTTTATTTATCCACAAACAAAACAGAATGTGCAGTTCAAAAGAAATTCATTTTTTCCGAAGCTGTTGGTACTTAGAATTAGCATTTGGATTCAATGAAAATTCAAGGAAATGTTCGCGATGCGTATTGAATAATACATGCTGGAATAAATATATGAATTTTAACACAGCGCGTATTTTGCACTTTTCATTTTAAGATAAAACCGCTCTATCATTACTCATCTCCTGTTTCCTATTTTTATATTAGACTTCAGTAGCATTATTATGAAACTGCATGTTAGGACCAGACCGCATGGTTTTTTAAAATATCTTAGACGGACTACCCAAAGTACATTTTGTGTTTTTTAATTATCTCACTTTCTTTTTAGGTAGACTCAGAAAGAAATACTATCCATTATATTCTCCTACATATTGGAATTTCTCAGAAAACATTTGCAGATCTACACCTGACTTTTGCAACCAAAATCCATTTTTATATGTGTGCATATTTTATGGTCACTATAACTTCCATAATTCAGCACAATTCTCTTTAAAATGATACATAATATCAAAAGACAGAAAATCTCGATTAATTTCATTAATGGGCAAAATCGGACCAAGGGTCTGAAAATAGGGAGCGATTTGCCAAAACAGAAAAAAAGCCCACAATTTCTTAGCTATAGTACATATCAAATCAATTTAAAGTTTTTACGACTTCTAGAAAAAGGGCCAAAAAACTTTGTATGTCGAGGGAGCGAAAAAATCGGTTTTTATGGAGATACAAATATACATAACTTCGTCAATTTTCAGGATATCAAATCCAGTTAAACTTGCTATAAATCTTTTTAATATTATCTACGACTTTTGGATTGACAAGTTTTTGCTAATACTAACGCTTACTGATAAAAAAAATTAAAATGAAAAAAAAAGGAGGTGGAGGGGGTCTGTTGAAAAAGATATATATATATACAGTAAAACCCCGATAATTCGTATTAATTGGGACCAGACCCAATCCGGATAGCCGAAAATCCGGATTATTCGGAGAATTAGACAAAAATTAAATAAAATGAAAAATACTTACTGAAAATCACCTTTATGTTTAACTTATTGATTATTTACAGACAATAAAAATGTTTCCTTTGTAATAAAAAAGTTAGCAATTTTTTGCTGTGACAGTTTTCTATACCTTTTGCGAGCCTTACGGTCACGCATCCGCTTGAGCATAAGTAGTTCGTTGGGTCTAGTTTAAATAAGAAAGCTTGAGGTATTCTTCAAAAAAGATTTCAGAAAAAAGTTTTTTTTTTTTTTTTTTTTTTTTTTTTTTTTTAAATTCAGAATACAATAATGAAACAAGTTCTCGAAACAAAAAATGACCAAACCAATCCGGATTAGCGGGATCCGAATTAGCGGGATATATATATATATATATTATAACTTCGTCAATTCAAAGTATCAAATCCGTCTAAACATATTAGAAATCTTCGTAATGTTATCTGTAACTTTTATATTGACAGGTTTTCGATGGGACCAATTCTTACAGCAAAAATAAAAGTACTTTTTGTTGGTGAAACGAGTACACCTATAGGCCAAGACGGCAGAGATTTTTTTTTCTTTTGTACAGATTTCACACTCCAGTGAAACACTCAGCCTATTATTATGATGTGTAATTTTCTTCATTTACTAATTTATTAATTATTTTTCATAATTATATTTCATAAAATTAATAAATTATTAATTTATTAATAATTTATTAGTTTTATGAAAATATTTTTGCATGAAATTAAGAAAAATATTATATTTATTAATTACTAGCTGTTACCCGTGACGTCGTTCACGTCGCATAAAAAAAAGATAAACGCTTTAATTAAACAAAACATTTCATTAACAGTAATTTAAAATCTATATAACACATATCTTATACCAGGCTATGCTGTAATGTTTTTTTTTTTTTTTTTTTTTTTTTTTTTTTTTTTTTTTTTTTTTAGGGGATTTAAAGAACTTTGTCAAATAAATGGAAAATGTGTTAGATAATATTAAAGATCGCGAAAATGAAATTGCAACCATTTATACACGCACCCCAATGTAACAGAAATCATGTTGCAGTGCATTTCAGAATTCCATATCAAAGAAAGAAAAATCATGTGTTAAACCTATAGGTAATAAAAAAATATCCAACATTTCCATAATATATAACTTCGCCGGCCCATTCTTTTCTGCATCTGTGTATGTGATCTATGTGCTTGTAAATATTCTAAATACAATGTTAAAATTTTGCTTAGTTAGAAAGAGTATAACGAAGATTAAAATTCACCTTTAGCAATTTCTAATAATAGACAGAAACGTACTTGAATTCTTTTGTACAGTCCTGTATATTACGTGCAAATATTTATACGACCGCATATTTAGCTTAAATTATTCAAGCAAAAAACCCGATTCAAATTAATGAATTCATATTTCCGGGAATCGCTATTGCACAGGTGACCATATATCCAGTTTATTGTATAGTTCGATACATGATTTATTTAATTTCTACAAATATCTCTTATTATACCAAATGTAGCTGAACTTCAGGATGCATTAGTTTTCCTTAAAATACATACTATAATTAAAAAAGCTCTTCAGCAATCTTTTCTAATAGACCATACTTTGGATACAATATCTGAGATCTGGACACAGGTCCAAAATCTTTTATGCGTCTCTGTAAATGAACAACAAATGTAATGCAAATCATACTTTACTGTAAGCATATTAGTAAATTTCAGTATTTATCATTGTATTGATTATCTCAGTATATTAATTTCATCATGTTTGAAATAATGCAACGCAATTAAAATACGCTGGGAATATTTTTCCCCGTAGACTATTATATTACCGAACATTTTTCTGTTATCTTGTAAAAGAATGTTAAACCTTTTCACCCCATTTTCTACAGAAATCCTGTTTTATTGCACTTCAGAAACTGATATCAATTTCAATATTATTAAAATAACCTTAATAAAATAACATTATTAAAATATGCTGCAAATGGTTTTTCTTCACAGACTATGATATATTGAAATACTTTTGAGCTCCCTGTACGCACACTATAAGTACTATACTTAACATATTCGATAGTAACTATGTTCTTGTAAACCTTAAAAATGCATGTAAATTTCATTACATTTAAAATTATGTAGCATTATCAAAATACACCACAAATGATTTTTTCGCCGTATATCATAATGTAAAGTCTCCTTTTGAGTGCTCCTGTGATTCAGCTATAATTGCTATCTGGTTCATTTTCAATGCCGCACATGCTATAGCAAATCTCAATAACGTATGTTATTTTCGTATGAATCCTACTATATTTTCTCAAATTGAAACACGGACAAACAGACGGCAGACCCCAGACACTCGGCATCCGGTATACAGACAGGTTGAAGTCGTAAACACTTTTAGACCATGTTAGAAAGTGTCAAAAAGGGGGTAGTTTCCGTAAAACGAAAAAAAAAAAAAACAATTTTTTAAAATTTAAAAACTTATACTTTGTTTCAGATATGACGTTACATTGATATTTTTAAAATTCTTAATGGAAAGTATTCCTGTGACGTCACAATAGGTAAAAAGTTGAATTTTATAGCCTCGAACCGAAAGAAAGAAAAAGGTTCATTTTTATTACGGATTAATATCTGGAAAAACTACTAAAATATTCATATTCTTGTAAAGTGTGAAGTTATATTCTTGGGAAGTCTTCTAAGTGTAAAAGAAATTTTATATAATCGTCTGCGTGATATAAGAAGAAAAACAGTATTCCTCTGACGTCACAATTGGTAAAATCGCGGTTTTTAACCTCGATCCGAAAAACAGAATAGGGTCCATTTATTTATTTCATTTTCTTTTATCACGTGAAAATCTTTCAGTTGAAAATTAATTACAGAAGAGAAATAATTATTCCGGTTTTTTTATTTTTTGGCAACGAAAAAAGAAAGATGATTAAATATTATGGAAAAATTTTCAATTTATTCTGTATGAAAAATAGTGAAATGTTGAATTATTAAGAAAAATATTTGAATAAAATAAATAAAAATTAGCCTATGTTCATTTCAGACCAATAATCTATCTATATACAAAAATTCAAAGACATTAATCCATCCGTTTTGAAGCCAAGTTCATTCCAATTTTCGGACACACTTTCACATTTATAATATATATAAGGATTTTTCATAATTATATTTAATAAAATTAATAAGTTATTAATTTATTAATAATTTATTAATTTTATGAAAATATTTTTGCATGAAATTAAGAAAAGTATTTAAAAAACATCTTATATTATTATTATTCATAAACATACTTTCTGGAATATCAAGTACTTTATATTTTTGATACCCTTTTCATTAAATGCAGAAAAAAAAAATTTAACTTCTTTCAATTTTTTGTTTTACTTCCTCTTCATGCCAGAACGCTTCCGTGTAACTTATTATGTTACACAACTTTCTGCAAGTGTCTTGATATCCAGCATTTGATTCTTCCAATAAAAACGTTATTGCTATTTTGGAGTAGCCCCACCAGTGGCCGAGAGGTTCTGACCTCTCGACTGGTAGGCGGCAGGTGCTGGGTTCGAACCCAATCGCGGCTGTCGGCCTAACCGTTCGGAGTTTTCGTGGTTTTCTTCGAACCTTGCGTAAATACGGGTTAGGTTCACTTAGAAAGACCCCCACGAAGGGCACTCCTCCCCTGGGCCTATATCCCCAGCGTAAATAATCGGCCGACAAAAATAAACCAAACCAAAGCTATTTTGGAGTAATATCACTGGCTACTATTCATTGGTTAATATTTCTCTGTACAAAAGAAAAAAAATATGGGTGTCTTTCGGTGTCCGAATTTTTTTCCATTTTGAGAACAAAATTAGATTTTTTTTATTTATTAACGCTAACCGTAGCTATCGAAATAGACTTACTGAAGTTTAAAGATTATGTCATTGTCTGAAATGCAATGAATGTAGCTGTTTTGTGTACTGTTCAATTCATATTCATATGATAATACTCTAAGGAAAAGTTTTTTTTTTAAGACGTTTGGAAAATGGAGTATTACGACCGGATTTCAGAGGGGATTAGAACTTTCTAATATTTTTTGCCTTTTATCACACATGATGTTTCAGAAAAGTAACTTATATTGCAAATTTAAAGAGTGAAATGTATGTATGAAATAAAGGAATGGTGCAAAGAGAATCAAGATAACTTTATTATTATTATTAATTATCAAAAGCCAAAACATAAATGAAGTCATAATATGAAAGGCATAGCCATATACTATCACTTCTAGATGTCGAAAGTAAATAAGAAAAAATAATACTCAATGTAAAGAAATGTACTATTAATAGTACAGCAGATCCGAAAGAAAGGATATTAGCGGATAAAATCGGTGTCTCTAATTTCCATAGATGTGCAGTGCATGGTAAAACAGCGCCCTCTTCTTGATCTTTTAATAACTTCTATGACATTAAGTTTCGGTTTCGTTGTGTGTCATTGATGGAAAAAATTTCCGCCAATTGATATTTTTAAAAGTTGAACTGAAGACCTTTAAGATCGTTTTCAAAGTAAAGCTGGTTACTTTCTATCACATTTTGTAATTAATTTTTGTTCACAAATATATGAAAGTGTTGTTCTAAGGTTGTTCTCAACTGCTCCGCTGAACAAGCGCAAAACGTTTTGACACATTTACAAATTCATTTTTTAACGGAAAGATATAAAATTGGAATTTGGAATGCCTGACTATGGAAGCGATTTCGAATTGAACTTATTTCCCCACTTTATGATCAAGCGATTTTGAATTGAGCTTATTTTCCCATTTTATGATAAATGAATTACCTATCGAGTTCTAAGCTATTTCGATCACATGATCACCCGTTTTTCCTCTGCTTTTCGACCGGTTTTTTTTGCTTTCGTCGGAAAATGTGCTCAAAAACGTCAACTTTGAAGGCTTGGTATGAAAGAGCTATTGTGTTTTTTAAAAAAACAGAAGATTGAGTGCAATTAGATAGTTTCTGAATAACAACTTTTGCTATTTTCATGCATTTCCGAACAAAAATAAATTAAAGCATATGTCACAAAGTTGCCATTTTTGATTTAAGAACACCTTGATTTTTTTTTTCCGGTAAAAAAGGATTGTTTATAAAATGTTGTCAAAATCAACATTTTGAACTAGTGACAACGCATCAGAGGGAGAAAAACTATTGTAACCTGACAACAATCACTTTTAATTAAATATGTAATTAATTTAGCGAAAAAAAAAGTTTCATAGCAAATCATTTCAATAATCATGCTCGCAAGTGTCTTTTTTTATGTATCCAAAAGTCTCGTGTTATTTCGTGGGGAAATTTTTTTTCTCGAGACCAGCCTTAATAATTCTATATTTAAATGTACAAGAAGTTCCATTTATGCAAAAATTATTATCAAGAGATCCAGTCCGGTTTACTCGGGTTATAGAACATGAGATAAAAATTGTTTTTAATTGAATTTCTCATAGTTTTTTCACGTTTAATATACCATTCTAAATGTACTAAGCATATCATTTATACATTCAAAAAACATAGATTTAAAATTTATTAAAAAATGCATGTTTAAAAAGAAGCCTGTGTGTTAAACCTTTTTATAATCTATATATGTGCAAAATTTCAAAGAAATTAATTTTATTTATTTTCTCATTTAATAAAACAAAGTATATTTTTCCCATTCAATTATTTTCATATATATATATATATATATATATATATGAAAATAATTGAATATATTATAGAAAATGTTAATATGCGTAATCTTTTGAACTCAGGTACTAAATTTCGTATTAACAATAAATTAAATCCAATAAAGTCATTCAATACTTTTAAAGCTGATTTAAATGCTTTTATATTAAATTTAAGTTACAGATACAATACACCTATCCCCCTCTTTACAGATTGGAAATTACATATTTTAAATGATTTTAAATCTTTCCAGGATTGTTTTCTAAATAATTCATCTTATAATTATCATTATTTCAATAAGGATTTTAGAAACGAAATAGCCAAATTCAAACAAAATTTTGTTTTTTGTCAAGTTGATAAGGCTGCCGGTAACTTTGCAGTTATTTGAAAAAAGTTTTATGCAGAAATGCTTAATGCAGAGTTAAATAATAGTATGACCTATAAAATTTCTAAATCTTCTGTACAAGAAATTATCAATAAACATCTGGCTTTCTCTAAACAAACCAATATTCCATTCCCACGTAATAAAAATCCGTCATTTCCGTTTTTATTTCTTACTCCAAAATTTCATAAAGTACCGACTAAATACAGATTCATTTGCAGTAATGTTAATAGTATTGGTAATAATTTTAATAGGAAATTTGAGGATTTACTTAAAAAAATTTTGAACATGCTGAAATATAAATATAAAGATAGTAACTGTTTTTGGATTATTTCTAATAGTTTTGAAATTGTTGAAAAATTAAAAAACAATAAAATTCATTCTATCCATACATTTGATTTCGAAAATTTATTTACCACCATTCCTATTAGTAGTTTAAAAGATGCACTTTTAAAAACAGCTGAATTGGTTTTGGATGGTACTGATTTTAATTCAAACTTGTTTTATAAATTATGCCGGTTTTGCCTTTATAATAATTATGTTTATACTGGTTCTAAAATATACCTACAAATTAATGGGATTGGTATGGGCACTAGTTACTCATCCACTGCAGCTAACTTATTTTTATTTTTTTATGAATTTGAATATAGTATAAATAAAGCTGATCTTAAATTTTTTGCTTACCGATACATTGATGATTTGATCGTTTTGAATATTAATTCTGATTTTAATGAAATTTCCCAAGAAATTTATCCTGACTGCTTAATGTTAAAAAAAACTAATGAAAATAGTTTGAAGGCTGATTATCTAGATTTAAAAATAAAAATTTTAATAGATGACAAAATACAAATTTCTATTTATGATAAGCGTAAAAGCTTTTCTTTTACAGTTAATCAGCTCGTACACTGGTCCTCCAATATTTCAAAACGAATCTACATTAACATTATAACCAGCCAAATTTTCCGATTTTATAGAATATGTTCAGAAAAATATCTATTTCAAAGTGAGCTTTTTCAATTTAAAAGTAAACTTCACTATAAAAACAATATTCCTCTCAAGTTCATAAAAAAGTACTCTGATTTTGCAGATTCTCTACATTTTTGATCGTTTGCTACTCGGTGACAGCTAAATGACTTGTATTACCTAAAGCCTGGTTAAGGACGGTTTTATGATGATGAGCTGCATTGAGTGGCAACAGACCCGGATTGTTTTTGGATTGGTTTGGAATACGGGCCGAGCCAGCGGCTTGGTTGGTAGCGTCAGCTCCTCCCACACCGCTGGACCCTGGTTCGAGTCCAGCTAGCGGCATGGGTGTCTTGTGTTGTCCCTGTGATAATGGATGTACCGGATATTCTGTAATAAAGTGTTCTATGTGGTTTCTTGTGATCATTGGAGGTTATGCCGGCGAATAGCTGTAGCGTCTACCTCAAAGCATGTAAAATGTAAAAATGTTGGAATACGGTTTCTACTTTGTTCTTTTTGAGTTGTGACATTGCAGCTAAGTTGGGGATGTGGTTTTTATTCAGAGAACATATTTTTACATCGTTTACAATGTTCCAGGTGAGACATTCGTTTACTAATGTGGCGTAGGGTCCGGTGGGGGAGTGCGTGAATTATAGCCATCGGGTGTTTAACATCTGATTTTTTGCTATTCATCGCTCTGGCCGAAACCCACTGCCACTTAAATACGTATTTTTTTTTGTAAACTCGAGTGTCCGGCTGCTTTTGTCTAATAAAACCCATCGCTGATGAGGCTGGCAGCCTATTGTTTTTGTATTTTGATTGTTGAATTTTCAATTTTAAGGGATTTTTTGTTTTGTGAGGGGGGTGTGCTGGTTCTGGCTAAATTGATAAATTTGAAACTATATATATAGAACCATTACACAATATCACTATTTAACATCCACAATGAATATAGAATAACCCATAAAATAACAAACTAAAATAAGACATGAGGAGTTGGCAACATTGGAACAATATATATATGTATATATATATAGTGGTGGCAGGTAAATAAAAATATATCTGTTGTACTTTTGATACCTCGATGAAAAGCAATACAAAATAAATAAATAAATAAATAAGTGCTTTTTTGGGTGATTTTGGGTAATTTCATGTAAAAAATATTTAAGATAACTTATGTGTCACGTCATTATGAAACATTTTCGAATACTACCAGAATGTTGTTATGAAACTTCTTAGTTTTATATGATGATAGGAAGCATTGTAAACAACAATTATTTTCTCTATATAATGAAATCGACATATTTTGTGGGTCCCTGTAAGTGAAAAATAAATACTACCCACATAATAGGAAATATAATGTTGTCTGCAAGTAGGGGAAAAATGGGGCTCCGGCCCCAGGAGGAGGAGCGAGGAGCGTGGTGGTGGTGGTGGGCTCCTCCTCCTCAAACCTCCTCCTCAAGCCTCCTCCTCACTCCTCCTCCTCCTCAATCCTCCTCCTGGCATCGTCTTATAAGAGAAGGGGTTAAAAGGGGGGGATTAAATTTTTTTTCGTGAAATTTGAATATTTTATGCTATAAGAGAGGGGTAAAAGGGGGATAAATTTTTTAAGTATACTTCAGTACGAGCGGTTCTTTTGACTGTTGATTAAGAGATGAATGATTCATATTAAATTAAAAATAGTAATTAATTAAAAAGTAATTAAAAATTATGAGTGAAAAATAATGAAGGGACATAGAATTTTTCGAGCGGTTTTTTTAGTCAAGTATAGTACATAGTAGAATTTAAGAAATGAATAATAGCAATTAACGATAATTAGTAATTAATTAAAAAAGGTAATTAAAAATTATGAGTGAAAAATAATGAAGGGACTTAGAATTTTTCGAGTGGTTTTTTTTTAGTCAAGTATAGTACGTAGTAGAATTTAAGAAATGAATAATAGCAATTAAAGATAATTAGTAATTAATTTAAAAAGGTAATTAAAACTAATGAGTGAAAAATAATGAAGATACTTTAATTATTTCGGCGTGCTGTAGTATGAAGGTGATTTTTTTATTTTAATGATTTAATTTGTGAACTTTAATTTTTTTTTTTTCACTGTGCTTTTAGATGAGGGGTTAAGCGGGTATTTGGGGACATAGAATTTTTTTCTGTACTATTGTACGAGTGGTTTTTAATTTTAATGTGGCGACTTAAAAATTTTTCGGTGAACTTTAGTTTAAGGATCTATTTTTTCGATTTTAAGCCGAAATTTTGGGTAGATTGATTTTTTTTTTTTTTTTTTTTTTTTTTTTTTTTTCACCGTGTCTTAAATAAGGGGTTAAGCGGATATTTTAAGCACATAGAATGTTTTTTTCAGTACTATTGTACGAGTGGTTTTTAATTTTAATGTGCCAACTTAAAATTTTTCGGTGAACTTTAGTTTAAGGATTTATTTTTTGATTTTAAGTGGAAATTTTGGGGAGTTTAATTTTTTTTTCTTTTCCACTGTGTTCTTACATGATGAGTTAAGCGGGTATTTTGGGGGAAATTATTATTTTAGACTAATCATTCACGAAGGATATTTTGCAGATATAAATGTTTAATAGGGGGAGTTTAACTTTTTTGCAATGAGATTGACGTGCGCTCGTCGACCTAACCGTATGGAGTTTGTAATTTTCTTTGAATCATGTGTGCATACTGGCTTAGACTATCTTAGAAAGACTTCCACCACCTTTATCTCCACCAAGTCATAAATAACACATGCTGGTAATGGGAATTTGAGAATATTAACTTTAAACATTAATTTAATGAAGGAACTTTAAAATTATTTCGAGTACTATTTTTAGTTAACTATGTTATACACTTGATATTTTAGATTAGTTAAAAAATAACATTAAAATTTGAATGAGAAAATATGTTTCAAAATGGGATTTTACGTACTAACATTTATTTGCGCTCGTTGACCTAACCGTTCGGAATCTGTGATTTCCCTCGAATCATGTGTGAATAACTGTTAGATTTCTTTAGAAAGACCTGAATAAGCTTCAACCATCATAAATAACGCATGTCTGTAACGGGAATTTGAACTTAATTATTTTAAATATTCATTTTAATGAGGTGACTTCGAAAACAATTTGTAGAACTTTTGAGCGGTAATAATTTTTATTGGGAAACTTAAAAGAATCTTGTGATTTTTTGGGGTCTAATTTTTAATTGCTGAATTGCAATCTGTATTCGCCTTTCTTTCGTGTGATTGTGTAGATGTTGATGAAAACTATTTCTGTTCCAATTAATGAAATTTAATAATTAAAATAATAAAGTGTTCCTCACCAGACACCCCTTTTTCAAAATTCGTGCATATTTTTTAACATAACAATGTGTTTAATATAAGTAATTTTTGTGTGTCCTTTCTTTTCTGAAAGAGTAAGCGATTTTTAACAGAAATATCTTTTGACGTGTGTAATTTTTCGTTGGCAGAACAATTTTCAAATAAATAAATTTTAATATTAATAGAATTTTTGACTTTCCGAAGAAAAAAAGGAACTTATTTTTAATGTTTTAATACTTGTCGGTTAAAAAAATTAAACTATATTTATTATCGAAATGAATTCATCTACATTAATTTAAAAACATATAATATTTATAACCAGTAACGCGGAACTTTTTCAAACCCTGTTAATGAGATTTTAAAACAAAAGTGTTATTATATAATTGAATTACTGTTTTTAAAATGTGTTGTATGTATGTGCGTGTTTTGAATGTATCTGTATGTTGTATGTATGTATGTATGTGTGTGTGTGTTGCATAGTGTGTGTGTGTGTCGTATGTATGTGTATGTTGTATGTATATGTATGTGTGTGTGTGTTGTATGTATGTGCATGTTGTATGTATGTGTGTGTATGTATGTATGTGTGTGTTGTATGTATGTGCATGTTGAATGTATGTGTATGTAATTTTTTTTGCCGATAGGTGTGATCTTTAGCTGAAAGTGACCTAGGGTCAAAACTTTCACCCAGGAATCGCCACGAGGAGGCAGATCACATGATTCCCGTATTGCACACATTCACATACATTATTTCGAGCGATATTTTTAGCGAAACATAATATGCAATTGAAGTTTTAGAATAATTAAAAAATAACTTTAAAATTTAAATGAAAGAATGTTTCAAAATGGAATTTTACGTACTAACATTTAATCGCGCTCGTCGGTTTTTACTGTTTGGAGGTCTGTTAATTTTCCTTTAACCTTGGAAAACCTTGCGTCAATAAGGATATTTCAGAAAGACCCCCACTTTGGGTACTCTTTTAAACTAATATTTGTAATGAGATGTGTTCGCGCGCGTCGGCCTAACTGTTTGGAGTATCAACATAAAATCAGCAAATTAATACAAAATATTTCAAATAGTAAGAAAATGATTGATTAAAATCACCAAGTAAGAATAAAAATACTTCAAGCAATGAGAAAATAAATGTTTAAAATCAAAAATTTAACATTTAAAGGTTTTATCTTCAGATCTAAATAATTTGTGAAAAATGCTTTTAAATATTTTTAAAGCTGTATTGAAAATAATATTTTTCATACCTTAACATCAAAAAAAGTGTTAAATCCAAATCGATGAAGTTTAATAATTGTTTTCTTAAAGAGAGGATACTAAATTCGTTGCAATATATGTGTGTGTGTGTAAACATAAATGAATCATTCTTATCTGCTTATCTGATAGCGTTTTCCGAAAAGGGTTGAATCTCTGAATCATAACTGATAGGAACTGGGGTTGATGTGTTATCTTAATTAATCTTAATGAGTACTATATCTAATTAAAATTATTTGACTTGAAATAAAATAACGTCTGTTGAGCAATATCTTTCGAAAACTTAAGATTTAATTATTTAAATCAAATTAAAGGCTTTTTTTTATCTCATCGATTTATTTTAAATAAAACTAAAATATTTATATTTTCTGTACTTTGTTAGCAAAATAAAGAGTGTATCACATTCATTTCGGCTTTAACTGTTTGAAAATTTAAATTAACCTATAATTAAAATGATTACATAAGGTTGAGTATGCGATCTTTTAAATGAAATCTAGTTAAAAACGGAACACGCATTCATATAAAACTTTAAATACTTATGGTGTTGTGTATAATGCAATGTATGTATTAAATATTAAATGAAAAATATGAATTAACAATAAATGAAAGACATTAACATTAATAAAATATTAATTAAACATTGCATTGATTAAAAACTTAATGAAAAATATTAATTTGGGAATACGCATCCTTATAAAACTTTAAACATTTATGTTTTTGGGTATAATATTATGGATGTATTAAATATTAAATGAAAAATATGAATTAACAATAAATAAAAAATATTAATTAACATTAATAAAATATTAATTAAACATTGTGTTAATTAAAATATAGATTAAAAATTTAATGAAAAATATTAATTTCTCGTGTAATTAAAATAACACTTTATAAATTAATGAATTAATAATAAATGAAACATGTTCATTCGAAACAACTTGAGAAATACTAATTTGTAATGAAATTAGAAAATACCAATTAATTTAATATTAATTAAAAATTAAATGAAAACTATTTATGAGAGACACATTGAAAAATATTCTCACCTTAAACTTTCATTCGCCAATCCTTAAATCCAACCTTCATCGTTGCTTACCTGTTAGGAAATGTCTGATAACAACAAATTCTTATCTTTAACGGTATTTCCCGAAGGCTGACTCACTAGATAAGTAACAATGACAAGTTCAAATCTGAAATTAAGAGTTTATTCATATTGAATATAATTAATATAATGTTTAATTAAAAAGGGACTTAATTTATTTAATACGTCATAATTAAGAATTTAATTAAATCCTAATATAATTTTTTTATCTAATTAATAGAATAAAAAAGAAATTCTTTTCAACATTTTCAAGAAACATCAAGTTATCGAATACTTAATAGATTATTTTTTTAATGAATGTGTAATTAACATTTTTAAAGGATTTTTTTCTAATTAATTAGTGTTTAATTAAAATTTTCATAATTAAAATAAATATATAAAATAAAAAAGGAATTCTTTTCAAAATTTTCAAGAAACACCAAATTATTATTAAGCAATATTTCGAATAACTACAAACTTTAATCATGATGAGTCATCACTGTGAATGATCTTTTCTTCTCATATGTTATAAAAACAAGTTTAAGTACCTAAATTTATTGATATATTTCATTGTGTGTGTTGGATCCTTCATTACTAATCTCGTTAAAATTATTCATTTACCAATGATTTAAATTTCATATTTTAAAGTCATTTATATAATATACTAACATTTGACTATTAAATATCAAATAATGGATATGCACTTTTTACACTCACATCTTACAATGTAATTAGTAACCAAATGTAATGATTTTTAAGCATGTCTTCTTAATTTTTTTACAATGAAAGACTATCACAGTTGAATATTTAGCTTTCTGTTTATAACTTTATCGAGAAATATATAATGCATACCACACGATTTCATTAAATGAGTCACAATACATTTCAAACTTCTCATTTTCAATGTTTTATATATACTAGTGTTTATCAAATAGGTGTTTATTCTGAACAATCATTACTTAGTATATTGATGAAAAGTTTGTGTTGAACGGTTTTTAACTTAAATGGTGTGAGAGAAGGATATATTAGGACAGAAGTTATTAAATATAGAGTCTTTAAAGTTTATACCCGTGCAAGAATTGGCATTTCAAGAAACAAAGTTGTGTCACATTTGAAAGCATTCTTTATATTCGAAACGCACACGTGATCACGATCACATCACTGAAGAGCATAGAGAAGCTGTTTATGTTGTATATAATTTGAATTTTCATTAACACAATATTATAATCGAAGTTTTTCGACAGTTTGAAAAATTATGATGTTCAACGTCTGCACACGTTAACACAGAATAAGATTAGCTTATGCCCTTTCGATGATAAGCGTTATTTGCAGGTAAGATGTATTAACATAACAAAATTTTCTTGGTAATTTTACTCGCAGGTTTCGAAACCACAAACATCTGATCATACTTCTCATTTTTAACACGCGACACTAACCATTGGGCCATTAAAGCCCGTAATTTAGTAACTAAAAATTAAGAAAGATCATCGAAAATGATTACTTCACACATGCAAAAATAATTTTTATTGTGACTTATCAGTTAAAAATCACGAAGAAAAGAAAAATATCACATATGTTTTGGATTACTTTGAGATTTTATGAGTCACTTCATCAGTTAAATAGACATAACCACTTCTTATGAATCACTACTTATGCTTAAATTTTGAAACACTTGCTTATATGAAATGTATTATATTTTAGTTTATCAGTGATAGTGCGATTACTTGTTAATAATTTTAATGTTATTAAAAAAATTTAAAAAAATCAAATGTGAATAATTAATTAAAAAAACACAAGTCACTATTAAAGGTTTGAACAAATTATTAAAATTATTTTACAAAACTTTTCAAATTATTTAAAAATGTTTCACTAATATTTAGTAATCGTCAAATTTTAATGTCGATAATCATTTATGTGAGTCAGGTTTTCTGTTTTAACTGTTAAGTTATCAGATTCCCCCTTCAAGTACATCTCATTGATAAGTTTTAATCAACCAATCAACTATTTATTTACCCCAGCAATCAGCTATTTGTTTACCCTAGTAACCAAAAAGCTTTTGTCGACACATGAACAAAATTTTGAAGATGCAAGACTCTTCATTTTCATTCGAAAAAACAATGACTTATGTAATAAATTTTTTCTTTACTTAAATGAAACCTTCACATGTGTATGGTAAAACTTGGAAAATTTCATTTAATGCACAAATTTAAAGTTAACAGACAAGGTCTTCACACATCTTTTAGTATTTTACTAACACTTTGCCAAATATCTTTAGAAAACAACAACAGAATTTTAAATAATTATTTTAATAAAAATTCTCTTTTGTAAGTGACATTATTAAACTAACTTGAAAAATTAACTTGGCAAAGCAAGTTTTCACTATTCCAACTAAGTAATATTCATAAGTTTTATATGATAAACAACCTGTTTGGTTATGTCCCAGCATGGATTTATAAAATGTATCTAAAATAACCTTTAATATCAATGTTTAAAAATATGCGAATAATTCAGTTAGTCTTTTATAGATGATTATTTTCCCTTCTATTATTTAAAAGACATTTTAAAATAAAATTATTACTGATGCCAGTTTATCCCAGTGTTATGAAATGTGTATGCAAAACTTTTAATTCTAATTTTCACATTTTATTATTTCAAATTATTGTTTTCAAGTTGTACTAAAATTTGGAAAAAAATATTTAATTTTCATGCATAATTAAATTGAAATACTTTAATAATAAAGACACATTTAACATTGTATACTCACCTAATCCAACACTTTCACAAATACACGTCCGACTCGCTCCAAGGTTTAGGAAGAAATGAGAGATTCAAAGTCCTTATCAGAAAATGTTATCAGATAGTCTTATCTTAAGATAAGTGACGTCAGAGAACATATGTCATCAACTGGTCACGTGATGTATATCACATGACCAGTGCTTTGTTAATTAATCTTATTAATTAATTATTAAGTATTAAATTATTAATTATTAATTAATTAATTATTAAGTATTAAATTAAATTATTTAATATTATTAATTCTTTGTTATTAAAAAATAATAACTATTTTTAATAAGATTAATTAATAATATTAAATAATTTAATTTAATACTTAATAATTAATTAATAAGATTAATTAACAAAGCACTGGTCATGTGATATACATCACGTGACCAGTTGATGACATATGTTCTCTGACGTCACTTATCTTAAGATAAGACTATCTGATAACATTTTCTGATAAGGACTTTGAATCTCTCATTTCTTCCTAAACCTTGGAGCGAGTCGGACGTGTATTTGTGAAAGTGTTGGATTAGGTGAGTATACAATGTTAAATGTGTCTTTATTATTAAAGTATTTCAATTTAATTATGCATGAAAATTAAATATTTTTTTCCAAATTTTAGTACAACTTGAAAACAATAATTTGAAATAATAAAATGTGAAAATTAGAATTAAAAGTTTTGCATACACATTTCATAACACTGGGATAAACTGGCATCAGTAATAATTTTATTTTAAAATGTCTTTTAAATAATAGAAGGGAAAATAATCATCTATAAAAGACTAACTGAATTATTCGCATATTTTTAAACATTGATATTAAAGGTTATTTTAGATACATTTTATAAATCCATGCTGGGACATAACCAAACAGGTTGTTTATCATATAAAACTTATGAATATTACTTAGTTGGAATAGTGAAAACTTGCTTTGCCAAGTTAATTTTTCAAGTTAGTTTAATAATGTCACTTAGAAAAGAGAATTTTTATTAAAATAATTATTTAAAATTCTGTTGTTGTTTTCTAAAGATATTTGGCAAAGTGTTAGTAAAATACTAAAAGATGTGTGAAGACCTTGTCTGTTAACTTTAAATTTGTGCATTAAATGAAATTTTCCAAGTTTTACCATACACATGTGAAGGTTTCATTTAAGTAAAGAAAAAATTTATTACATAAGTCATTGTTTTTTCGAATGAAAATGAAGAGTCTTGCATCTTCAAAATTTTGTTCATGTGTCGACAAAAGCTTTTTGGTTACTAGGGTAAACAAATAGCTGATTGCTGGGGTAAATAAATAGTTGATTGGTTGATTAAAACTTATCAATGAGATGTACTTGAAGGGGGAATCTGATAACTTAACAGTTAAAACAGAAAACCTGACTCACATAAATGATTATCGACATTAAAATTTGACGATTACTAAATATTAGTGAAACATTTTTAAATAATTTGAAAAGTTTTGTAAAATAATTTTAATAATTTGTTCAAACCTTTAATAGTGACTTGTGTTTTTTTAATTAATTATTCACATTTGATTTTTTTAAATTTTTTTAATAACATTAAAATTATTAACAAGTAATCGCACTATCACTGATAAACTAAAATATAATACATTTCATATAAGCAAGTGTTTCAAAATTTAAGCATAAGTAGTGATTCATAAGAAGTGGTTATGTCTATTTAACTGATGAAGTGACTCATAAAATCTCAAAGTAATCCAAAACATATGTGATATTTTTCTTTTCTTCGTGATTTTTAACTGATAAGTCACAATAAAAATTATTTTTGCATGTGTGAAGTAATCATTTTCGATGATCTTTCTTAATTTTTAGTTACTAAATTACGGGCTTTAATGGCCCAATGGTTAGTGTCGCGTGTTAAAAATGAGAAGTATGATCAGATGTTTGTGGTTTCGAAACCTGCGAGTAAAATTACCAAGAAAATTTTGTTATGTTAATACATCTTACCTGCAAATAACGCTTATCATCGAAAGGGCATAAGCTAATCTTATTCTGTGTTAACGTGTGCAGACGTTGAACATCATAATTTTTCAAACTGTCGAAAAACTTCGATTATAATATTGTGTTAATGAAAATTCAAATTATATACAACATAAACAGCTTCTCTATGCTCTTCAGTGATGTGATCGTGATCACGTGTGCGTTTCGAATATAAAGAATGCTTTCAAATGTGACACAACTTTGTTTCTTGAAATGCCAATTCTTGCACGGGTATAAACTTTAAAGACTCTATATTTAATAACTTCTGTCCTAATATATCCTTCTCTCACACCATTTAAGTTAAAAACCGTTCAACACAAACTTTTCATCAATATACTAAGTAATGATTGTTCAGAATAAACACCTATTTGATAAACACTAGTATATATAAAACATTGAAAATGAGAAGTTTGAAATGTATTGTGACTCATTTAATGAAATCGTGTGGTATGCATTATATATTTCTCGATAAAGTTATAAACAGAAAGCTAAATATTCAACTGTGATAGTCTTTCATTGTAAAAAAAATTAAGAAGACATGCTTAAAAATCATTACATTTGGTTACTAATTACATTGTAAGATGTGAGTGTAAAAAGTGCATATCCATTATTTGATATTTAATAGTCAAATGTTAGTATATTATATAAATGACTTTAAAATATGAAATTTAAATCATTGGTAAATGAATAATTTTAACGAGATTAGTAAAGAAGGATCCAACACACACAATGAAATATATCAATAAATTTAGGTACTTAAACTTGTTTTTATAACATATGAGAAGAAAAGATCATTCACAGTGATGACTCATCATGATTAAAGTTTGTAGTTATTCGAAATATTGCTTAATAATAATTTGGTGTTTCTTGAAAATTTTGAAAAGAATTCCTTTTTTATTTTATATATTTATTTTAATTATGAAAATTTTAATTAAACACTAATTAATTAGAAAAAAATCCTTTAAAAATGTTAATTACACATTCATTAAAAAAATAATCTATTAAGTATTCGATAACTTGATGTTTCTTGAAAATGTTGAAAAGAATTTCTTTTTTATTCTATTAATTAGATAAAAAAATTATATTAGGATTTAATTAAATTCTTAATTATGACGTATTAAATAAATTAAGTCCCTTTTTAATTAAACATTATATTAATTATATTCAATATGAATAAACTCTTAATTTCAGATTTGAACTTGTCATTGTTACTTATCTAGTGAGTCAGCCTTCGGGAAATACCGTTAAAGATAAGAATTTGTTGTTATCAGACATTTCCTAACAGGTAAGCAACGATGAAGGTTGGATTTAAGGATTGGCGAATGAAAGTTTAAGGTGAGAATATTTTTCAATGTGTCTCTCATAAATAGTTTTCATTTAATTTTTAATTAATATTAAATTAATTGGTATTTTCTAATTTCATTACAAATTAGTATTTCTCAAGTTGTTTCGAATGAACATGTTTCATTTATTATTAATTCATTAATTTATAAAGTGTTATTTTAATTACATGAGAAATTAATATTTTTCATTAAATTTTTAATCTATATTTTAATTAACACAATGTTTAATTAATATTTTATTAATGTTAATTAATATTTTTTATTTATTGTTAATTCATATTTTTCATTTAATATTTAATACATCCATAATATTATACCCAAAAACATAAATGTTTAAAGTTTTATAAGGATGCGTATTCCCAAATTAATATTTTTCATTAAGTTTTTAATCAATGCAATGTTTAATTAATATTTTATTAATGTTAATGTCTTTCATTTATTGTTAATTCATATTTTTCATTTAATATTTAATACATACATTGCATTATACACAACACCATAAGTATTTAAAGTTTTATATGAATGCGTGTTCCGTTTTTAACTAGATTTCATTTAAAAGATCGCATACTCAACCTTATGTAATCATTTTAATTATAGGTTAATTTAAATTTTCAAACAGTTAAAGCCGAAATGAATGTGATACACTCTTTATTTTGCTAACAAAGTACAGAAAAATATAAATATTTTAGTTTTATTTAAAATAAATCGATGAGATAAAAAAAAGCCTTTAATTTGATTTAAATAATTAAATCTTAAGTTTTCAAAAGATATTGCTCAACAGACGTTATTTTATTTCAAGTCAAATAATTTTAATTAGATATAGTACTCATTAAGATTAATTAAGATAACACATCAACCCCAGTTCCTATCAGTTATGATTCAGAGATTCAACCCTTTTCGGAAAACGCTATCAGATAAGCAGATAAGAATGATTCATTTATGTTTACACACACACACATATATTGCAACGAATTTAGTATCCTCTCTTTAAGAAAACAATTATTAAACTCTTCATCGATTTGGATTTAACACTTTTTTTGATGTTAAGGTATGAAAAATATTATTTTCAATACAGCTTTAAAAATATTTAAAAGCATTTTTCACAAATTATTTAGATCTGAAGATAAAACCTTTAAATGTTAAATTTTTGATTTTAAACATTTATTTTCTCATTGCTTGAAGTATTTTTATTCTTACTTGGTGATTTTAATCAATCATTTTCTTACTATTTGAAATATTTTGTATTAATTTGCTGATTTTATGTTGATACTCCAAACAGTTAGGCCGACGCGCGCGAACACATCTCATTACAAATATTAGTTTAAAAGAGTACCCAAAGTGGGGGTCTTTCTGAAATATCCTTATTGACGCAAGGTTTTCCAAGGTTAAAGGAAAATTAACAGACCTCCAAACAGTAAAAACCGACGAGCGCGATTAAATGTTAGTACGTAAAATTCCATTTTGAAACATTCTTTCATTTAAATTTTAAAGTTATTTTTTAATTATTCTAAAACTTCAATTGCATATTATGTTTCGCTAAAAATATCGCTCGAAATAATGTATGTGAATGTGTGCAATACGGGAATCATGTGATCTGCCTCCTCGTGGCGATTCCTGGGTGAAAGTTTTGACCCTAGGTCACTTTCAGCTAAAGATCACACCTATCGGCAAAAAAAATTACATACACATACATTCAACATGCACATACATACAACACACACATACATACATACACACACATACATACAACATGCACATACATACAAAACACACACACATACATATACATACAACATACACATACATACGACACACACACACACTATGCAACACACACACACATACATACATACATACAACATACAGATACATTCAAAACACGCACATACATACAACACATTTTAAAAACAGTAATTCAATTATATAATAACACTTTTGTTATAAAATCTCATTAACAGGGTTTGAAAAAGTTCCGCGTTACTGGTTATAAATATTATATGTTTTTAAATTAATGTAGATGAATTCATTTCGATAATAAATATAGTTTAATTTTTTTAACCGACAAGTATTAAAACATTAAAAATAAGTTCCTTTTTTTCTTCGGAAAGTCAAAAATTCTATTAATATTAAAATTTATTCATTTGAAAATTGTTCTGCCAACGAAAAATTACACACGTCAAAAGATATTTCTGTTAAAAATCGCTTACTCTTTCAGAAAAGAAAGGACACACAAAAATTACTTATATTAAACACATTGTTATGTTAAAAAATATGCACGAATTTTGAAAAAGGGGTGTCTGGTGAGGAACACTTTATTATTTTAATTATTAAATTTCATTAATTGGAACAGAAATAGTTTTCATCAACATCTACACAATCACACGAAAGAAAGGCGAATACAGATTGCAATTCAGCAATTAAAAATTAGACCCCAAAAAATCACAAGATTCTTTTAAGTTTCCCAATAAAAATTATTACCGCTCAAAAGTTCTACAAATTGTTTTCGAAGTCACCTCATTAAAATGAATATTTAAAATAATTAAGTTCAAATTCCCGTTACAGACATGCGTTATTTATGATGGTTGAAGCTTATTCAGGTCTTTCTAAAGAAATCTAACAGTTATTCACACATGATTCGAGGGAAATCACAGATTCCGAACGGTTAGGTCAACGAGCGCAAATAAATGTTAGTACGTAAAATCCCATTTTGAAACATATTTTCTCATTCAAATTTTAATGTTATTTTTTAACTAATCTAAAATATCAAGTGTATAACATAGTTAACTAAAAATAGTACTCGAAATAATTTTAAAGTTCCTTCATTAAATTAATGTTTAAAGTTAATATTCTCAAATTCCCATTACCAGCATGTGTTATTTATGACTTGGTGGAGATAAAGGTGGTGGAAGTCTTTCTAAGATAGTCTAAGCCAGTATGCACACATGATTCAAAGAAAATTACAAACTCCATACGGTTAGGTCGACGAGCGCACGTCAATCTCATTGCAAAAAAGTTAAACTCCCCCTATTAAACATTTATATCTGCAAAATATCCTTCGTGAATGATTAGTCTAAAATAATAATTTCCCCCAAAATACCCGCTTAACTCATCATGTAAGAACACAGTGGAAAAAAAAAAAAAATTAAACTCCCCAAAATTTCCACTTAAAATCAAAAAATAAATCCTTAAACTAAAGTTCACCGAAAAATTTTAAGTTGGCACATTAAAATTAAAAACCACTCGTACAATAGTACTGAAAAAAACATTCTATGTGCTTAAAATATCCGCTTAACCCCTTATTTAAGACACGGTGAAAAAAAAAAAAAAAAAAAAAAAAAAAAAAAAAAAAAAAAAAATCAATCTACCCAAAATTTCGGCTTAAAATCGAAAAAATAGATCCTTAAACTAAAGTTCACCGAAAAATTTTTAAGTCGCCACATTAAAATTAAAAACCACTCGTACAATAGTACAGAAAAAAATTCTATGTCCCCAAATACCCGCTTAACCCCTCATCTAAAAGCACAGTGAAAAAAAAAAAAAATTAAAGTTCACAAATTAAATCATTAAAATAAAAAAATCACCTTCATACTACAGCACGCCGAAATAATTAAAGTATCTTCATTATTTTTCACTCATTAGTTTTAATTACCTTTTTAAATTAATTACTAATTATCTTTAATTGCTATTATTCATTTCTTAAATTCTACTACGTACTATACTTGACTAAAAAAAACCACTCGAAAAATTCTAAGTCCCTTCATTATTTTTCACTCATAATTTTTAATTACCTTTTTTAATTAATTACTAATTATCGTTAATTGCTATTATTCATTTCTTAAATTCTACTATGTACTATACTTGACTAAAAAAACCGCTCGAAAAATTCTATGTCCCTTCATTATTTTTCACTCATAATTTTTAATTACTTTTTAATTAATTACTATTTTTAATTTAATATGAATCATTCATCTCTTAATCAACAGTCAAAAGAACCGCTCGTACTGAAGTATACTTAAAAAATTTATCCCCCTTTTACCCCTCTCTTATAGCATAAAATATTCAAATTTCACGAAAAAAAATTTAATCCCCCCCTTTTAACCCCTTCTCTTATAAGACGATGCCAGGAGGAGGATTGAGGAGGAGGATTGAGGAGGAGGAGGAGTGAGGAGGAGGCTTGAGGAGGAGGTTTGAGGAGGAGGAGCCCACCACCACCACCACGCTCCTCGCTCCTCCTCCTGGGGCCGGAGCCCCATTTTTCCCCTACTTCTGCAGATCAAAAATGTAAAACAACTTTGTAATGCTTGTAGTAGTATATAATAACATTAAAGTGTATTTCAAAAAATTATTGTCCATACACCACAATATATCCGATTCCATTTGAGTATTTATCAGTAAATGGTTCATAAAACACTGCTCATTTCGTTTTCAGCAAGCAACATGCTATACTGCATTTAAATAGCATCTATAATATTGTATTAATCCTTATATATCTATAAAAGTTAGAGGACATGGAACGAGCAAACGGACAGATGGCAAGACAGAGAGGCAAACAGAAGGCATAAACACATTTAAAAAAATGTTTAAAAATGTATAAGTAAGCCATTTTATTCCAGTTTTTAAAGGCAAAAAAGAAATGCTATTTGAACCTCCTCTGGTTTGCTTATACATCTACCGTTGCAAAATTTAAGAGTATTTTTTAAAAAATTCATCTGTTTAATTAATTCTGACGGATACATTTTTAGATACTTTCTGAGAGATTCTCAAAATCAATTTTATCCGTAAATGCACAATGGTTGACACATCTACAACAAATTTGCAAAGAATCAAATACCGCATTTCACAAGCAAATAAGTAAATAGAACCCTAAATTCATCTTTAAAAGGTAAGCTTAAAATTACACTATGTGAAAACTACTTAAAACATGGCAAAAAATATTTAAAAAGATCTTAAATTATTTTAGTTCTTAGTATTTTCAACTCTAAACAGAGTCTTCTTCAGAGATTTAAAAAACTCACTCTTATTAGCGTCTGATTTTTAAATGCCACGTAGTTGGTGTCGGAAGAAGTGAAAGTGAAAGTCAATTATTTTTAGATCCGGAAAAACTATTGGGAAAATAAAATATGGATATAGAGAAAAGTGGAATATTATTTGTTTTATGTGATTCTTGAAGAAAAATGATCAAAATTCTGGATATGTTGCAGGATAAAACATAATTACTAACAGTATTTTCTTTAGTAATAATTTATGTTGATTCTCGGATGATAATTCATGATAATTCTTTAAGGGGCATATAATTTTTGCATCTCCAAAATTAACTTGTATATTCTGTTTCTGTCTAAGTTTTGATAGAGCAATTGATGATCGGTTGCATTTGAAATACCTCAAATGATATTTAAGGCTGTTCTCAACTGCTCTGCTCAACCAGCGCACAATGTTTTGGCACATTTACAAATTCATTTTTTAACGACGGAAATACATAAAATTGGAAGGTCTGACTATGGACGCGATTTGGAATCGAACTGCGTTTTCCACTTTTTGATAAACAAAGTATATGTTGAGTTATAAACAATTTTGAACACAAACATGTTTTTCATCCTTTCTTTCGTGGCTATTCTCTTTTCGCGTGGAAATTCGGTTGAAAAATCGCAATTTGGCAATATTTTCTGATACATCTATTGCGTTTGAAAAAAGGAAAAGAAAAGAAAAAAAATCTGCTTTATTGCACAGTTTCTGAACAACAACAGTCGCTAGTTTCCATGCATTTTCGAACAAAAATAAATTAAAACTTATATCATAAATTTCGCTTTTAGATTTGTGAATACCTTTAATAAGATCTTTACGTTTACGAAAAATCTTTTTTGTGTATTCGAGATAAATATTTTCTGTTTTTAGTAAAATTACATATGCTCCAGAAACTTTATTTTTCAGGATCGAGTTTATTTTTTTACATTAACTAGATCTTTCAATTTTACTGGAGGAATGGCGATTAAATTTATGTCAAAGCAAAAAAGCGACTTCATTTTGCAATATCTCATATTATTCGGGGAGTTTTTTTTATGTTTTCATGTGGTTTTTTAGCTCACAGGCTATCATAGCCTGAGAGCTTATGTGCCCGCCCGTTCTGTATATGTATGTGCGTACGTTCGTACGTAACTCGATAACTCATGATAAAAATAACCCATCCACTTGAAATTTTGTATATAGGTATGTCCTGATAAGGCGCTTCCCTGATTAGTTTTTGGAGTTCATTCGATATGTATAAGAGGGGAAACGGGGGGCTCATGCCCCTCCCCTTTAATTGATATGAATGTGTTTTTCATGCAGAAATATTAGTTTTTGTTCAAAATTTACACATAGGATCATTCTGATGAAGCGCTTCCGTGATTGGTATTAGGTGTTCATTGGATAAATATAAACAGGGGAAATGGGGGTCTAATGCCCCTCCCCTTAATTTATATAAATGGGTTTTTCATGCAGAATTGTCAGATTTTGTTCAAATCTCTGAATAGTTTTGGAAGTTTAATGGTTAAGTATATAAAAGGGAAGGATAACTCTTCTTAAATTATATAAATGGGTTTTTATTAAGAATTTTCCGATTTGCTCTAAATTTTGGATATGGATTTTTTATATATGTCAAAGCATGTCCCTGATCAGTTTAGAGGGTTCAATGATTAAGTATAAAAAGGGGAAAGGGGGGAGCTGATCCCCCCTCCTTAATATTTTTTTTGAACGGAATTAACCCTTGAAAATATAAGGCTGCAATGTACAATTAGTATGCGTAGTCTGTGTCTCAACATCAATTTAACTGGGCAATATTCTTTTTATTTGTAATTTGATTAATTTATTAATAATCCGTATTGGAAAGCCATTCTCAACTGCAATGTTTCTAGTTGTATTTAATTCATTTTCAAGATGATTCATAAAGCAAATACTAAATGCTCCTTTTAAGTAAAACGTGAACGGAGCAAGTTTGTACTTGAAAGGAGATATACTTTCGAAAAGAATATAGTGCTGTTAGACTTATTTTCTTCCCTGTAAATTTAATTTTAAAGATGCAAAAATTATATACACTTTAAAGAATTATCAGAAATTAATCATTCGAGAATTAATAGAAATTATTACTAAAGAAAATACCGTTTGTAATGACGTTTTGTTCTACAACATGTCCATAATTTGGATAACTTTTCTTTAAGAACCATAAAACTAGCAATATTCCACTTTCCTTTATATCCTTTTTTTTCCAGCCTTTTTCTGCAAATAAAGAAAAATCGACTTTCACTTTCATTTCTTCCGGCACCAACTGCATGACATTTGAAAATTAGACGTTAATAACAATCTTTTCTGTAACCTCCGAAGAAGGTTGTATTTACAGTTGAAAATACTAAAAATGAAATAATTTGACATTTTTTTAAAATATTTTTTGTCATCTTTAAAATACTTTGCACATAGCGTAATTTTAAGATTAGCGTTTTTCATTTCTCTGTAACTATAGCACATCTTGAATTATAATGGACTGTTTGCTGATGAGCTTTTTTTGATTATCAGTTTTCATATCAGTTTAAAATTTGGCTCTATTTTTGAAAACGTGTTTTATATTTATAGAAAAATATAAAACAGTATTCAACTATTCAATATATTAATAAGCATGCGTGAAAATTCTACACATTTACAAATGAAAATGGTTTTGTAAACTTAGTATAGCAAGTTTCAAACTGAGAATAGCTTAAAAAAAATTACGAAGAAAATGATACTTTACATTTCAACAATAGAAAGAAAGAACAAAGAAAAAAGTAGTGGATGCTATTAAAAAATCAAATTTCAATAAAGTTGAAATTTTCATCACTGTTATGAGAATTTAATCCACTTTGTTAATATTTTCATTTAAATGCGAGATGACTTTAATATTCGTTTTAATAGCTTTTAGGGCATTCTATTCTTTTCCCCTTTCGGCTAAAGGAAGGGGAAAGTTCCATATCGATTTTTCCTTTTTCAATTATTCTTTGGAATTTTTTATTCGGAGGGAAGTTTTTTTTCCTGTCTAAATGTGAAAAAAAGAAAAAAGAAATACTGAAAAAATTGAACATTTTTATAATGTATTCGCGATAATTATGCAATAAATTTCAAACATGCCCCATTCCGTTTTATCAGAATCAAAAACTAAATAAAGTTTTACTAGAATATTAAAGTATAAGTAGAATGGACTTTGCGTGACATCATCAGTATAAAAAGAGTTTTGACTGACTCGAATTAACTTGAATATTCACCGAATATTCAAATACACCTTCACATTACAATATAGGGTGATTAAAAAAAGATCGGACAAAATTTAAGAGGTAATACTGCATATAAAAGCAAACAGTTTTTGTATAGAAAACCAGGATCTTAATCTATTATGAATATTTTTATTAGTCGTCAAAACGTACAGTCGTTGAAAACAATGTAAATACCCCCTGCTAATTTCTCAATAAATTATCGTCGAAGAGAATAACGAACGATTGGAAGTAAATTCTACTTTTAAATGATGCATATAAAGTTTGCTTAGGGTCCATCTGCACTGCATATTAAAACGATTCCTAATTTAATTTTTTTCAGTCACGCGAAAAGACCCTCTCGCTAATTCTAATCCCATGGAAGAAATTTATAACGATATCTCGGTTACATTTCAATATTCTTATTATTTATTTTATTTTATTTGCATTGGATAGAGATTGGACTGAGATTGATCTGTACAAAGACACGTCTTTTATTTTTCAGTTTTGTTTACAGATTTTTTTTTTTTTTTTTCAAGAGGGTGCTTTTAATTTTGATACCGGTTACGAAAAAGAAAGTGTCCTCATAAAAAATATCTGTAAACAAAAATGAATAAAATAAGCTTTTTTTTTTTTAAAAAAAAAAAAATATCAACCGACTTCAAAAAAGCGCTTAAAAGCATTAAATAATTGTTTAAAAATCTAATGACAAAACGTTATCGAAAAATTAGACCTCGGATATCAGGTAGGGGAGAGTGGGGATACTTGAGCATAGGGGATACTTGAGCCACCCCTATTATCTCTACAGTTGATTAATTTTTCTTTCTAAAACTGCCAATATGATAACATATTTATAGTTCTGAACATGTAAAAAAGAAATCACACATCTTGGTACCATTTTGAAAGTATAGTGATTAATAGTTGTCTTTTCCCTATCTGAAAAAAATATTTGGGTGCATGGTTTTTTTGTTTTTTTGTAATCAAAGTTTTGTTTAAAGTTGCAACTATATACATACATTCAATAAGCATAATTTCAATTGTATTTTGAGTCTAAAATAGTTCTAATTGCTGCATGCTTTATTTAGTAAAACTCTGGGAAACAAAAATAGTGATAGTGGGGATACTTGAGCCAATGAGAGTGGGGATACTTGAGCCATGTCTTAACCATCCTCACTAGAAATTAAACATGGGTGAAACAAACAAAAAATAAAATTCCATCCTTATATTCACTAATAGATATTTTTCTGGAGAAAAGGGAGAATAATTTTTCATTTTATTTTTTTTTCTTAAAAAAATAAAGACCTACAAATGTTTAAAAATGCATATTTTTTAAATGAAAATGTCTATTTTATTTTTCGATTTGTTCGATTTGACAAACGACCAAAATTCGAACAAAATAGTCTGTCTAGATAAATGTAAACATAGTTTTCAATTTAATTTTCATTAAATGAAAATAACTTTTTAAACGGTTTTACAGGCTATAATCTCTAATACTTTAATTAGTTAGGTCCAACATAATAAAATATTTATTTTTTAATATAACATATTAAGATTAGTATTTTATATTGAAATCGTAACCTCTGTTGCTGTAACTTTTTTTTTAACTAAGAAAATTGAAGAAAAATTGGTAAAAAGAGCGCACAAAAACAAGAAAAGCAACAAAAATCCCAGTTCAAACTTACCTACATGGAGCCAAAGAGGAAGACAAAATCTTTTCCTGTGAAATCAAAAAAGTGTTTGAAATACTAGAATGATACATCTGGCTTAAATTCCGACAGCTACTAAACTAAAAGCATGAGTTCGACAATATCATTAGAGGAAAATTCTGTCAATGATGGTGATGATGTGAAAGAAAACCTTCTATTGATGGTTGGTTACTAATAAAATATGCCAGAAAGAAAACTGTAAAAATATTTGTTGGATAAGTGCTTAATATTTTGAAAATGAAATTTGCAAGAAGAATTGCAGATTCCAAATTTAAATGGCTCTGAACTGAGGATGTTTCTACCGTCGTTATAACTGAGGTTCAAATTATCCTTCGACAACCAGTTTTAACGTCAAAAAATGATCGTATTACTAGCTTTGTTTTCTTAATTGGTTTTGAAACACTTTACATTTCATAATTTATCATTCTGTAAAATATTTGTGCAAAAATAAAGCGAAAAAAATTACTTTTGTAGGTATTTTTCCGTAGTGGCTCAAGTATCCCTTCACTATGGCTCAAGTATCCCCGCCATGGGGATACTTGAGCCATGATGTAAAACAAAAAATAAACATTTATTATGCATAGAAAAATAGTTCAAAATTTATTGAAAGTGGTTTTTAGTTGAAGGAAAAATATCAAATTTTCATTTTCAATATTTTATTTTATTCTAAAAAAATATAAAAAATTTAAAAAAAATAAAATTCAAAAAATGGCTCAAGTATCCCCATCTTCCCCTACTAGCATAAAAACGGTAAAATTTATTATATATAACTTAATATCCAGAAAACATGGATTTTAGAGAGAATATTTTTTACAAGAGATGAATTTGCATATTTATGATTAAATTTATGAATATATACATATAAAAAGTAATGAATTACTTTTTGAAGTTGGTGCCAAACAATCACAACCGATAATGATCATCACCATTTTAGTTATGGTACTAGGCACAATACATTCACAATTCTTATTATATTTAAGATAGTTTGGCACCAACTTCAAAAAGTATTGTAATTCATTACTTTTTATATGTATATATTCATAAATTTAATCATAAATATGC
Organism: Maratus speculifer; assembly: GCA_964019185.1. Classification (NCBI taxonomy): domain Eukaryota; kingdom Metazoa; phylum Arthropoda; class Arachnida; order Araneae; family Salticidae; genus Maratus; species Maratus speculifer. The sequence goes on from OZ025290.1 coordinate 83,212,622, forward strand.
AAATTCATCTCTTGTAAAAAATATTCTCTCTAAAATCCATGTTTTGTGGATATTAAGTTATATACAATAAATTTTACCGTTTTTATGCTAGTATCTGATATCCGATGTCTAATTTTTCGATAACGTTTTGTCATTAGATTTTTAAACAATTATTTAATGCTTTTAAGCGCTTTTTTGAAGTCGGTTGATATTTTTTTTAAAAAAAGCTTATTTTATTTAATACTTTTTAGTTATTCACACCAGCGCCGTGCGAAAGGGGGGTGGCCGCCGCAGGTGCAGAAACTTACGGAAAAACGTCACCTCAGGCGCAAAAAACTCATTTTTGACTTGTCGCAAGAAAAAGTTCGGAAAGGAGGCACCAAATTGGAACTGCGTCCTGGGCGCAGTTTTCTCTTCGCACGCCCCTGATTCATACTGTAATACTCAATTATGTATACTGATATACGATGTCTCTTTGGAATGCATTGAGTAATTGATGTACTTTCATAAGTTATGATGTATTCAATTTGCTGGTCAATTTCCTATTTCATTTTCAGTTATAGGAAAGCAACATACAATGTCGGTTAATATCGTTGTGGATCTTTGATTTTTCGGATGTGGTAACTTATTTGGATAAAATCTCGTTCTTTGGAAAGTTACCGCAAACTTTAAGGTCCACATCGATTCTTACGGACCTCAGAAATGGGTATCGACAGACGTGGTTTTCCAAACTACATAAAATGCAGAAATTTTCTACTCCAAAACTTGTTTGTTTATTGAGCAACATACATCTGACTTGTGTGCTCGACATGAAGCCTGCTTATAAGCCATCGTCAGTATACAGGGACGAGATAGCACACAAGAAAATATTACAACACAAGAGAAGTACAACCAGGAGCTCCACACAAAGAGTGTGTGCAATAGAGCCAGTGGGATTCGAACCCACAACCTCACAATCAGCGGCGTGATGTCTTAACCACTCAGCCACGGAGGCCCTACTCCAAAACTTATACCGATTGCGAGAACAATACACACATATATATCTGATTTGTGTGCTCGACATGAAAGCCTGTTTATATGTCATCATCAATACACAAAGACGAAATAGCGCGAGATTTTTTTTAACACGAAGGATATACAGCCGGGAGTTCAACGCAAAGAGTGTGTGAAATGGGATCAGTGGGATTCAAATACACAGCCTCCTACGCTCGCAAGCGATTAGCGGCATGGTGTCTTGACCATTCGGCGGCGGAGGCCCCGAGTGCAAGAAGTTAACTACACTCTAAAAAAATTTATCTTTTTGCTGCATCGTCACTCCACCGTTTTTATAGAAAACTATTACTTCAGCTTATTATGGAGAATTCTTATGGGTCAAAAGAGAGATATTCTATGAAATCGATGGAGTGACGATGCAGCAAAAGGGTCAAATGTTTTACAGTATAACTTCACTGTAATGGCAAGCTCATAAAAATGTTTTCCCATTTTCTTTTGTCTAGATTCATCTCAACTTTTCAAATATCCCCGTATATTACCACATTGATATCGAGGAATTCTGTCAGAAGAAAATCTGAAAGCATTCCGATATTTAACACTATAACTGAATCTGCATCTCAAGACAGTATCGACACACATAGCAGAGAAATTTAATTAATTTGTGCATCTGACATTAAAAGCACCCTGATAAATAGGCACTTGTGCTCTGACGTATAAAGATACTTTAAAAATGGATTTTCAGCTTTTTGACACCTACACTGTAAAACATTTGACCCTTTCGCTGCACCGTCACTCCCTCGCTTTTATAGAATGTAACTCTTTTGACCCATGAGAATGCTCTATAATAGGCTAAAGTAATCGGTTTCTATAAAAACGTTGGAGTGACAATGCAGCAAAAGGATCGAATTTTTTACAGTGTATTTTCGATGTCGGTAAGCATCGATGCATCCTTCCATTTCGGTGTATACGAGAATTGATCCAGTTAAGATTTCGCACTTTGGAAAGAACTCGCATCTCTGCAACAGTGGCTACAATCCACATATTCATATTTTTCGGCTATTTAGCATAACGAGATTGACCAATCAGAAGCTTGCATTTTTGCAATCTTTTCACTGTTTGAAGTAGACAGCGAAAAGTTCGCAAAAAGGCAGGCGTTTGATTGGCCAATTTGATTTCTCTAACGGCGAAAGAGATTTTGACCGCAATCCGGTAGATTTTGTGCTGTTAACGAGACCAGATTTACCAATTAGAAGCCTGCATTTTTTGCGAAATTCTCGCTGCACTGTTAAAATTTGACTCAATTTCTGCAGCATCACTCCACAGCTTTTATAGAATATCTCTTTTATGACCAATGGGAATGTTCCATAACACAGTCAAATAGCCGTTTTCTATAAAAGCTGTGAAGTGACGCTGCAGCAAATGGGTCAAATTTTTAGCGGTGTGCTTAAAGTAAGTAAATTTTCTTATTGGTCAATCTCATTTCACAAAGCACTGTAAAAAATATGACCCTTTTACTGCATCGTCACTCCATGGTTTTTATAGGATATGTTCTTTTTGACAATGAGAATGCTCCATAATAGGGTGAAGTAATCCTTTTCTATAAAGCAATGGAGTGACAATGCTGCAAAAGGGTCATACATTTTACAGTGCACTGTAAAAAAATTGACTATTTTGTAGCATCGTCACTCCCTCGCTTTTATAGAATATAACTCTTTTGACCCATGAGAATGCTCTATAATAGGCTAAAGTAATCGGTTTCTATAAAAGCGGTGGAGTGACAATGCAGCAAAAGGATTGAATTTTTTACAGTGTGTAGTGCAAAATCTACCTGAATCCGGTATAGACAAAATTTCGCAAAATCATATATCTGCATAAGAATAACAGCATGAAAAAAGCTTCTAATTGAACGACTGCTTTAAAAAGAGTCTGAACTTTATTTTTTATTTTTAAAAAGTTCTAATCAGCAGATGCATAGAGCATTTTCATTGATCCAAACAGAGATCTATACAAACGGTGGAGTCATTATGCAGCAACATTTGCAGTTTTCTAACAGCGTAAATTTTCACATTGATAAATCTTCTTTCTCTAACAGCTCAAAATCTATCTACACAGTAAAAAATTTTACCTTTTTGCTGCATCGTCACTCCCCTGTTTTTATAGAATATTTCTATTTTGACCCATGATAATGCTCCATAATACGGTGAAGTAATCGTTTTCTATAAAAGCGGTGGACTAAAGATGCAACAAAAGGGTCAATTTTTTTTACAATGTACACTGTTAAAAATTTTAAACTTTTGCTGCATCTTCACTCCATCGCTTTTAAAGAATATCTCTACTTTGACCAATTAGATTGTTCGATAATATAATGAGGTAATCGGTTTCTATAACAGCGGTGGAGTGAAGATGCATCAAAAGTTTCAAACCTTTAACAGTGTAAGAGCCCAGCCGCTGTCCAGTCAAAATTTGAAAAAAGATTGCGTATGAGGCCTATGAGTCCTCATACGTAAGAGTAAAAGCCAGAAAAATGAACGCTTCTAATTGGACGACTGTTTCAAAAAGGATTTGAATTTTTAATATTTTTATTTTTTAAAAAGTTTTAATCACCAGAATTTGATGAAATTGAAATGGGACCACACGGGCATCTTATAATTTCAAACAAAAAAAGAATTATCAAAATCGGTTCATATTTACGGAAGTTATGGGTGAACAACAAATACATACAGGCCGAAATAATAACCTCCTTCTTGAAGTCGGTTAAAAAGTGAAAAACAGTCAGCTATTTGATGCAAATAAATAAATAAATAAAAAAAAAAATAAAAATAAAAATGTATAAATGCACTTGAGATATCTTAATAAATTTCTTCCATAGGATTAGCATTAGTGGGCGGACATTTTCTCTTGACTCTTTAGTCAGCATTAAATGAGTGCATGCAGTGACTAATGTGCACTACATGCAGTACATTCCAATACGTTTAATTTCTTCGACATTCCGAATTTTTCTGACATAATTACAAAATTATTTGCTGTTGCATAGACATAGCTACAAAATCCTTCAGAAGCTCCCTTTTTTTCCATCAATATTTTGTTGACAATATTGAAAAAGGTCTTATGTAACAAAAATTAAATTTAAAAAGACGTGAAAGTTTTTTTTTTCTTTGTTAATTTATTTTATTCTTAATAGTGTGCTTAAAATGCTAAAGCGGGTATTCTATTCGAAATGAAAATATTTAATATCTTAAAAAATTATTATTGTTTTAATTACTAGGGGGCTCTGCCCGCTACTAGCTACGTTCACCAATCCTCATTGAGACACCACAAACTCTAAAAACACGCTGATGAGATCGGCATTTTTTACTAGCTACTTTTAACGCACATTAATGGATTTGTTTATTTATTATTAGCCTCCGCTGCTATTTCTTTCAGACAAGCTAAAAAGTGTCGTGTCAAAAATTGTGGCCCACTTTTACTTACCTATCATACGTATTATAGGGTAAATCTTGCAATCGTTTTAAAAATCGAAAAAAAAATGTTTTTTTTTTGACAGATTTATACGTTTCAGATACTGAAGATTCCGACAAACATGATAAAAAGTTAGTTAAATCCAATTGATTTTTAAATCATAGGATTTTAAAACATTCACCTTTTATATAAACATTTTAATAAAAATTTTAATTTTACTAAAGAAAGTTGTTATAGTAAAAATAAAATACATTGACATGTTTCGGAACCGTCAAATAAGTTTCATAGTCATAATATAAATAAAACATTTTATTTATATTATGACTATGGAACTTATTTGACGGTTCCGAAACATGTCAATGTATTTTATTTTTACTATAATACCTTTCTTAAGTAAAATTAAAATTTTTATTAAAATGTCCGAAAAACATATTTTTAGAAAAAAAAAAAAAATTGCCGTTCGTCTGTCTGTAAACGCTCTATCTCACGAACAAATGGAGATAGAGACTTAAAATTTTGTATGTACTTAGTAAGGAAGAATAGGGCGAAGCTTTTTTATTATCAGTAACCTCGATTATCTGGAACTATTTTTTTCGGACTCTCGAAAAATTCGTTCTGATGAAATGTATATAAAAATTTTCGATTTTACTTTATTTTAAGGAAAGGATGTAAAAGGCTATAAAATAACACAAATTTTGCATCAGCAACGAAGTCGGTCGGATTAATAGTTGCCGAGATATTTGTAATCCTGCTTTCCACATTCTTCGATTTTTCATGACCCTGTATTTTCTTCAAATTTCAATTCAAAGATATGTTTTAATTGGAAATGAGACGCTTAATCTGACGCAGTAAACTGTTAGTTAATATGATTATTGTTTTTGGAGTTATAAGGATGTTTCTTTTACGCAATCCGGTACTACTTGTGTAGTTTGATATTTTACATAATTTGTCGAAATGGGTTCATCAGCAATTCATTAATGAAGCATTACAATGTATATTAAGAATATTTAAATATACGTTTAAATTTTGTTTTGGAATTGCAATGCATTTTATAAAATGTTTTCACATATTATATAATGCATATCCATAAAACGAGACATTCATACAATTTTATTGTTAAAATGCATTTCCTTTTTCTCAGAGTCTATAAAAAAGCGTTTAAACTAAAGAAAAAATCCGTTTTTGATGAATCTAGTCAATGAAGAAGTAGCATGTCAAATTGTATATCTTTATTATTCCGCAATTCCAATGTCTCAGAGAGAGATTGGTAATCAATTGGGTATTTCACGCCGTTCTGTTTGCCATTATATTGATAAACACAAGGAAAATGAAGTTAGTTCATTGCATTCTAAACGGGGTCGCCCTTCTAAAAGACCTCTATCGATTTTTTTTTTTTTTTTTTTTTTTTTTTTTTTTTTTTTTTTATCGGAGGCGAAACTGAATTCTGCAATGGCAGAATCTACATTCAACTTGTTTTTTTTTTTTTTTTTTTTTTAAATCATACGGTGTGAAAAAAAAAAAAAAAAAAAAAAAAAAAAAAAAAAAAAAAAGGAAAATTGCAAACATTTTTCTTGTGGAATTATATTTGAAAAACTTTTTATGATATGGCAACAATAAAAAGTCATGTAACAGATACATATTTGTATTTTGAATAAAAGAAAATTTAAGGTTACTAAGAATTTTTTTGGAAAATCGTATTACCAGAACTTAATAAGTAACGGTAATGAGGATTACAGATAAAATTTTAGTAAAATTACCAAAATATTAGTAAATTCTTTTGCAAAGTTACAGATGTCTCTAGTTAATAGTTGTTTTCCTCTTTTTGATATTCACGAGAAGATGCTTTTATTGCGAGAATAGGACTCATAGGCCGTAATGAGGAATTTGCACACATGGAGGAATCGATTATTCTTGTATTTTTCTGATAATTCAATCTCTACAGTTAAATTTTTTTTTTCTAAAAAACGCAAAAATATCAACAATTAAATAATTATTGATAATTATAATTAATTAAAAAAATAATCGTAAAAGTAAGCTGAAATCATACAACTCCAAATCGGGGCATGACTTACTATGACGTCACAGTTCACGACATTCCAATTTTACATTTTGTTAGCAAGTGGCGATTGTATTCTTTTGATATCCAAATTTATTTCTATTAAGATTTTCATAATAAGTCATCATTTGTTTGTGACATATGATGGCTTGTTATGATGATTTATTATGTTTGTTTCATAATAAGTCATCATTTATTTTAAATATGTTGTAATTTTTTCTATTTACGGCGGTTTCATAGATATTTTTGCATTTTAATGAATTTATTTTTTTAATATTTTCTTTCTCTTTTAATATTCATAGATAAATGTAGTTTTATGACATAATTTTCAACATTTCTTGCTTTTAATTTAAAATTATTTAATTCTCATTTGAAAGTGTTTTTCTGCTTGTGATAGTAGCGTGTAAATATTTTTTAATTTGAAGAAAATATTATTCTTTGATCATTTGGCAACAATTTAAAATAATAACCTTTTCTAAAATATGTAAAAAAGGCCTCTGAAAATTTTAAAAATTTCATTTAAAGATGGAAATAACTCTTCATAAAATGAATCAAATAACAAAAAAAATAACAGTGAATTCAGTCTGCACACTGGTAACTTCTAATATATATAAAATGATCTAAAAATGTTTTAAATTCCTGTATGTAGTTTTTTCTCCAAAAAACTTTTTTAATGGATCGATTTTGAGCGACTTTAACATCAAATATATCTTAAAATAATTGTTTGATTTTAAAACTGTATCCATCAGCGTACTTATCAAACATTTCTTTTTAATACCACCAATTTCCATATTCTTGTATGTAGTAGTTTTCTTAATAATAGCGAAGAAAAACCCTAGGTCACAAAAAATTCATTGTCAGTGGCGGTGACAACATTAGTTACTGATTTTTTAGAATAGAAAGATTCAACATAAAGTATTAAAATGTGTTATTTTAAAATTAATTAATTAATTAATTAATTAATTAAATTAATTATTTATTATTATTGAAAAATATTGTTATTTAAATTATTTAATATGAAAATGTTAAACAGTGAAAGCTTTTATTTTTTAAATTATTCAATATAAAAATATTAAATGCTAAAAATTATTATTTTTTAAGTTATTCAATATAAAATATTAAACATAAAACATCAAATATTAAAATATATTATTTTAAATATATTTATTTATTTGATTAATTTAATTAATTAATTATTTATTATTATTGAAAAATATTGTTATTTAAATTATTTAATATAAAAGTGTTAAACAATGAAAACTTTAAACTTTTTTAAAATTACACAGGCCTACAAAATTTAACTTTTTGCCTGGGGTTTTTTTTTTAATCTATGTAAATTGTGATAAATCTGCTATGCTTATTTCAAAAAGAATATCCATTTTTATGCATCACGTCAGGATTTTTTACAATTAAGAAATTAAGAATTTGGAATATGAGAATATACAATTTACACAACATTCATTAAAAAATGCACCTCCTCCAAAAAAAAAAAATAAAAAAAATAACAGATATAAATAAATAAAATTAGTCAGATTTGTGTTGAATTGCGTTATTCAATATAAAAATATTAAATACTAAAAATTATTATTTTTTAAGTTATGAAATATAAAATATTAAATATTAAAATACATAACTTTTAAAATGTTCAACTTTAAATATTAATTCCATATAAAAAGATTAGTATCTAAAGCATTTGATTATTCGATGTAAAAATATTAAGTATTGAAAATTATTATTATTTAAATTATTCAATATGAAAATATTAAAAAATAAAAACTATTTTTATTTAATTTATTCTATATAAAAAATAAACTATTAAAAATATTATTTTTAAAATTATTCATTACAAATAAATTAAATATTAAAAACAGCTATTATTGAACCTTCACTATACGATTTTTTTCTATTTTTATGAAAAAAAAAATAATAATAAAATTTGTATATTGGTATAATAATGGAAAAAATAGTAAATAAATAAATTTCAAATTTTCAGCTAAAATTTAATATTTTATGGCGTGTAAACAATAAGAGCTTTAAAAAAATGTATTGCTATATTTTGCAATTAAATGATCTTAAATTAATAATAATTATTTTTATCTGCTTAAACACTCTGCAATTTTTTTATATTGATATTTTTAAGTGTCCTGTAAAAATAATGAAAGTAAATTTTGCCTTAAGGCCCCTGTCCGCGAAGACACTCGCGAGCTAATGCTATTCCTATGGGTATTTTTCTAATAACTCTTCCGCATTTTCACATTTTTAAATATATATATATATAAATATATATTTGCATTCGATAGCTAAGTTTCCTGTCAAGATCGCCCCTTAATTACTTTTTTGGATCGCAGATATTTTTTATAAAGCTACTTTCACTTTCTGAGCCGGTTTTGGAAGTGAAAGTTACTTTATAGAAAATACCTGCGATCAAAATCGAAAAAATAATCAAGGAGCAATCTTGAGAGAGACTTCAACTATCCAATGCAAATAAATAAATAAATAAAAAGAAATAAAAATGTCAAAATGCGAAAGAGTAATTAGAAAAAGACCTCCTCGTAGGAATAGAATTAGCTCGCGAGTGTCTTCGTGGACAGGGACAGGACCATCAAGAGGCTACTTCACTCAAATGAAAAGACCCGTTCGCTAATGTTAATCCTATGGGAGAAATTTATAAAGATATCTCGGTTGTATTTTAATATTTTTAGATGATTCTTTTTGCATTGAATAACTCAGATTGATCTGAATGGAGGTCGTTTTTTTAGTATTTCGACTTTGGTTGTAGATATTTTGCATGGGGTTACTTTTGCTTTCCAAACCGGTTCCGAAAATGAAAGCGTCCTCATAAAAAATAACTGTAAACAAAATTAAAAAAGTAACTAACGGCATGCATACAAATCGATCTCAGATATCCAAAGCCAAAAAATCATTTAAAAATATTGAAATGCAACCGAGATATCTGTATAAATTTCTTCCATAGTGAATGGGTCTTTTCATTTGACTGAAGTAGCCCCTTAATAGCTAGATAGATTATTATTATTATTATTTTCTTGTTTTCAAAGAACAATTTCTAAATTCTTGTCAAATGCTGGTATTTTACATGGACAACGTGTTATTTCCATTCTTTGGACTGCTCTTGATCATGGATCGGAATCATATTGACAAATTCATGCCACATAATGAGAATTAGAGGGTTTTTAGGCATGTGGCACACGGTGCAGTGAAGGGTTAAATTATTCAATATTAAATACTCAAAGATATTGTTTTTGAATTACTCAATGGTAAAATATTAAATATTAAAAAATATTATTAATTATATTATTTGATATAGCAGTCTAGGAGAACGTTGAATTTTAAGAGTGTTTTCTAACGTGCATTAATCTAATTAGTGTTTATAGTAACTTAAAAACAAAACTTTAGAATCAACGTTGCTTCTGAGAATGAATCTCAAAGAGAAGCACGGAAATATATAATAAAAGATGTCATGTTTTTACTACGATGCATGTAAACTAAATATTTAAATATAGATATTTTGAGAAATTCCTTTCTTTTTCTGTCTTTCTTTATTTAATTTTTCTTTTTTAATGCATATTTATATGTAACATTCCTCTTAGAATAAAAAAGTTTCTGCAAATTGAAACATTCTTTTTCAAAAATTTAAATTTTTAAATTTTAAATAATTTAATTTTTCGTGTATATTTTTATTCAGTCTAATAATACTTCCATTTGCCTTATTTACCGCCAATAAACGTTTATATTTCCGTTTCACAAAACGAAAACGAAATTTCGAGTAACTTAATCAAAGATGTATAAAAAAAAAAAAAAAAAAAAAAATCTTCCAATGTCTTTTAGTACTGTCCGTTAAATGATATTCAGTTTTAGCAAAGCTAGAATTTGTTTTGCAAGCGAGTTTCCTCATTTACCGGTAAAATATTTAGATAAAATCTCGAATAGCAGTCTAGGGGAACTTTCATGTTCAAACGTGCATTAATCTAATAAGTGTTTATAGTAACGTAAAAACAAAATTTCTAAGTCAACGACGTATCTGAGAATGAGGTTCAGAGAGAAACACAGAAATATTTAATAGAAGATGTTCAACTTTAAAATTTAAAGTTTTAAATTTTAAACAAATTAATTTTTCGTGTTTATTTTTATTTAGTCCTATAATTCGTTCAGTTGCCTTACTTTCCACTCAATATACTTTTGTACTTCAGTTTTATAAAGCGAAACCAAAATTTCCAATAATTTACTCCGACTTGAATGATATAAAAAAAAGGGTTAGTAAGTAACGTCGGCTGATAATATCTCTCCATGTTTTTTAGCACTATTCGTAAATTAGTAAATATTCAGTTTTAGCAAAGCTAGAGTTTGTTATACAAGCGAGTTTTCTCATTTACCGATAAAATAATCAGATAAAATCTCGAATAGTAGTTCATGAGAACATTGGAGTTTTAAGAGTGTTTTGCAACGTGCATTAATCTAATAACTGTTTATAGTAACGTAAAAACAAAATTTTAGAGTCAACGTTGCTTCTGAGAATGAGGCTCAGAGAGAAACAATAATAAATGAGATATTTAATAAAAGATTTCGTTTTTTTTTTGCTTCGATGCATGTAAACTAATTATTTAAATATTAGATATTTTGAGAAGTTCCTTTTTTTTCTATCTTTTTTATTTCATTTTTCTTTTTAAATGCATATTATACGTAACATTCCTTCTAGAATGAAAAAGCTTCTGCAAATTGAATTTTCCTTTTCAAAAATTTAAATTTTTAAATTTTAAACAATTCAATTTTTCGAGTATATTTTTATTCAGTCTAATAACACGTCCATTTGCCTTATTTTCCGCACAATAAACGTTTATATTTCCGTTTCACAAAGCGAAAACGAAATTTCGAGTAACTTAATCAGAAATGAATAATAATAATAATTTAAAAAAAAAGGTCAGAGAATAATGTTGAATGATAATATTTCTCAATGTTTATAATACTATGGAAGCGACTTGGAATGGAACTGGGTTTTCCATGATTTAATAAATAAATTACCAATAGAGTTATAAAGATTTTAATGACGTGACAAAGACGTTTTTCACCCTTTCTTAAGTGGTTATTTTTCTTTCGTGTCAAAATGCCCAGTTTGATACTATTTTCTGAAAAATCTTTTGCGTTTGACAAAAAAAGGATACTATTTTCTAAAAAATATTTCTCGTTAAAAAAAAAAAAAAAAAAAAAAAAAAAAAAAAGGATAAGAATCTATAGTTTTTGAATAACAACGACTGCTGTTTCATACATTTCTGAGCAAAAATAAATTAAGAGTTATGGCATTAAGTTCCTTTTGGATTTGAGAATAGCTTTAAGTTTACGAAAAGTCATTCCTATGTATTAGAGATAAATGTTTTCTGTTTTTAGTGGAATTACATACATTCCGGAAACTTCATCTTGTGAGATCGAGTCTATTTTTTGGCACTAACTAGATCTTTCAAATTTACTCTAGGAGTGGCGATTAAATTTATGCCAAAGCGAAAAAGTGCATGTGTCATAAAGTTGCATTTTTAGATTTGAAAACAGCCTTAAATACAGCAGATTATAAATCTTACGCAGTTGCGTTGACAGCCCTATAAAGCAGCCGAGCAAAAATTTGTGGCAAAACACAGATATTTTTTTATTTTTTCTCAAACAGTAAAATTAAAAAATAAAATTTAATATATGAAATATTTGTAAATGGTTGTTGATTTGTTTTACCCCCTTTCTCAAACGTCTCATGTCATACATAAAGATAGATGCATACTAAAATGCAACAAGTAACCAATTTACATGTATCATAATAAAAACACGACCTATCTTATTAAATATTTCAGTGGTTTTCTTTGAGCCTTGTTCTCAAAAGCAACGTTGACACTAAAATTTTGTTTTTACCTTACTATAAACACTTATTAGATTAATGCGCATCGGAAAATACTCCTAAAACTTCAATTTTCCCCTAGACTGCTATTCGAGATTTTATCTGATTATTTTATTGGCAAATGAGTGAAGTCGTTTGTGTAACAAACTCTAGTTTTGTTGAAACTAAATATCAGTTTACGGACAGTAATAAAAAAGACATTGAGATTTATTATCATTCGATGGATACTTACTGACTTTTTTTTAATATTACTCATCTCGAAGTAAGTTGCTGGAAATTTTGTTTTCGCTTTATGAAACTGAAGTAATAAAATGCATTGAGTGGAATGTAAGGCAACTGTACGAATTATAGGACTAATTAAAAATATACTCGAACAATTGAATTGTTTAAAATTTAAAACTTTAAATTTTAAAGTTGAACATCTTATATTAAATATTTCAGTATTTCTCTCTGAGCCTCATTCTCAAAAACAACGTTGACTCAGAAATTTTATTTTTACATTGTTATAAACACTTATTAGATTAATGCACGTTTGGACATGAAAGTTCCCCTAGACTGATATTCGAGATTTTATCTAAATATTTTATTGATAAATGAGAAACTTGCATAACAAACTCTAGCTTTGTTAAAAAAGAATTTCAGTTTACGGACAGTGCTAAAAAACATTGAGAGATAATATCATTCAACATTATTTTCTGACTCTTTTTTTTTTTTTTTTTTTTTTTTTTTTTTTTTTTTTTTTTTTTTTTAATATTATTCATCTCTGAGTAAATTACTCGAGATTTTTGTTTTCCTTTGTGAAACGGAAATATAAACGTTTATTGTGCGGAAAATAAGGTAAATAGACTTATTATTAGACTGAATAAAAATATACACGAAAAAGTAAATTTTTAAAAACAAAAGTTTCAATTTCCAGAACTTTTTTCATTCTAGGAGGAATGTTACGTATAAATATGCATTAAAAAAGGAAAATGAAAAAAAAAAAGAAAGATAGAAAAAGAAAGGAATTTCTCAAAATATCTAATATTTAAATAATCAGTTTTCATGCATCGTAGTAAAAACACAACATCTTTTATGAAATATTTCAGTGCTTCTGTCTGAGCCTCATTCTCAGAAGCAACGTTGACTCTAAAATTTTGTTTTTAGCTTACAATAAACACTAATTAGATTAATGCACGTTGAAAAACACTCTTCAATCTCCTACGTTCCCATGAACTCGAGATTTTATCTGATTATTTTATAGGCAAATGAGAAAACATGCTTGTATAACAAACACTTTTTTTGCTAAAACTGAATATTGGTTTACAGACTTCTAAAAAACATTGAGAGATATTATCACCCGACGTTAATTACTGACTCTTTTTTTTTTTTTTTTTAATAAAATATTTATCTCGGAGTAAGTTACTCGAAAAATCTGTTTTCGCTTTATGAAACTGAAGTATAAACGTATATAGCGCAGAAAGTAAGGCAACTGAACGAATTATATGACTAAATAAAAATACACACGAAATATTAAAGTGTTTAAAATTTAAAACTTTAAATTTTAAAGTTCAGCATATTTTATGGAATATTTCAGTGTTTCTATCTGAGTCTCATTCTCTGAAGCAACGTTGACTCTGAAATTTTGTTTTTAAGTTACTATAAACACTTATTAGATTAATGTACGTTGAAAAATACTCTTAAAACTTTAACGTTCTCGTAGATAGCTATACGAGATTTTATCTGATTACTTTATTGGTAAATGAGAAAACTCCCTTCAAAAACAAACTGCAGCTTTGCTCAAACTGAATATCAGTTTACGGAGAATAATAAAAAAAATTGAAAGATATTATTACTTAATGTTATTTATTGACCTTTTTTATTAAATATTATTCATCTTGGAATAAGTTACTCGTTTTGCTTTATGAAGTTGAAGTATAAACATATATTGTGCGGAAAGTAAGGTAACCGAATGAACTGTAGGACTAAATAAAAATATACACGAAAAATTAAATTGTTTAAAATTTAAAGCTTTAACCTTTTTAAATTATCCGTTTACGGTATGTATTAAAAACATAGCATCTTTTATTAAATATTTCAGTGTTTCTCTCTGAGCGTCATCTTCAGAAGCAACGTTGGCACTAAAATTTTGCTTTTATTTTACTATAAACACTTATTAGAATAATGCGCGTTGGAAAATACTCTTGAAACTTCAATGTTCCCCTAGACTGCTATTCGAGATTTTATATGATTATTTTATTGGAAAATGAGTAAAGTCGCTTGTGTAACAAACTCTAGTTTTGCTGAAACTGAATATCAGTTTACGGACAATAATGAAAAAGACATTCAGAGATATTATCACCCGACGTTACTTAATGACTTTTTTTAAATAATTAATTATCTCGGAGTAAGTTACTCTAATTTTGATTTCGCTTTATGAAACTGAAGTATAAAAGCATATTAAGTGGAAAGTAAGGCAACTGAACGAATTATAAGACTAAATAGAAATATACACGAAAAATTGAATTGTTTAAAATTTAAAACTTTAAATTTTAAAGTTGAACATCTTATATTAAATATTTCAGTATTTCTCTCTGAGCCTCATTCTCAAAAACAACGTTGACTCAGAAATTTTATTTTTATGTTGCTATAAACACTTATTAAATTAATGCACATTTGAACATGAAAGTTATCCTAGACTGTTATTCGAGATTTTATCTAAATATTTTATCGGTAAAGGAGAAAAGTCGCTTGCATAACAAACTCTAGCTTTGTTGAAACAGAATATCAGTTTACGGACAGTAATACAAAATAAATAAATAATTAAATAAATAAATAAATAAAAGTTAAATAAATAAAAATTAAATAAATAAAATAAAAAATAAATAAATGAATAAATAAATAAATAAAAAATTACATTGAAAGATACCATCACTCAAAATTATTTACTGACTCTTTTTTTTTAATATTATTCATCTCAGAGTAAGTTACTCAAAATTTTGGTTTCTCTTTATGAAATTGAAATATAAATATGTATTCTGCGGAAAGTAAGGCAACTGAACGAATTGCAGAACGAATTGCTTTAACCTTTTTAAATAATCAGTTTACATGTATCGTAGTAAAAACACAACATCTTTTATTAAATACTTCAGTGTTTCGCTCTGAGACTCATTCTCAGAAACAACGTTGATTCTAAAATTTTCTTTTTAATTTTCTATGAACACTTATTAGATTAATGCGCGTTGGAAAATACTTCTAAAACTTCAACGTTCTCCTAGACTGCTGTTCGAGATTTTATCTGATTATTTTATGGGTAAATGAGAAAACTCGCTTGTATAACAAATTCTAGCTTTGCTAAAACTGAATATTAGTTTATGGACAGCAATAAAAAAAGAAAAAAAAAACATTGAAAGATATTATCACTCAACATTATTTATTGAATCTTTTTTTTTATATTATTCATCTTGAGTAGGTTAATCCAAATTTTGGTTTCACTTTATGGAACTGAAGTATAAACATATATTCTGCGGAAAGTAAGACAATTGAACGAATTATAGGACTACTGAATAAAAATGTACTCAAAAAATTAAATTGTTTAAAATTTTAATTTGGAGAAAATTTTTCATTCGAGGAGGAATGTTATGTATAAATATTCATTAAAAAAAGAAAAAGAAATTAAGAAATACAGAAAAAAAGGAACTTCTCAAAATATCTAATATTTAAATAATCAGTTTTCATGCATCGTAGTAAAAACACGACATTTTTTATTAAATATTTTCAGTGCTTCTCTCTGAGTCTCATTCTCAGATGCAATGTTGGATCTAAAATTTTGTTGTTACGTTACTATAAACAATAATTAGATTAATGCACGTTAGAAAACACTCTTAAAATACCAATGTTTTCATGAACTGCTATTCGAGATTTTATCTGATTATTTTATCGGTATAGGAGAAAATTCGCTTGTTATAACAAACTCTAGCTTTACTAAAACTCAATATATGTTTATGAACAGTAGTGAAATAATCTGAGGGATGTTATCATTTAACGTTATTTACTGACTCTTTTTTTTTTATATATATAATATTTATCTCGAAGTAAGTTACTCGAAATTTTGATTTCGCGTTATGAAACTGAAGTATAAACATATATTGTGCGGAAAGTAAGGCAATTGAACGAATTGTTGGAATAAAGAAAAATATACACGAAAAATTAAATTGTTTAAAATTTAAAACTTTAATCGTTTTAAATAATCAGTATACGTGCATCGCAGTAAAAACACAAGATATTTTATTAAACACTTCAGTGTTTCGCTCGGAAGCAACGTTGACTCTGAAATTTTGTTCTTACGTTGCTATTGGAAAATACTCTTAAAACTTCAACGTTTTCCTAGACTGCTATTCGAGATTTTATATGATTATTTTATCGGTAAATGAGAAAATTCGCTGGTATAACAAACTCTAGTTTGGCTAAAACTGAATATCTGTTTACTAACCTTACTAAAAAACACTGAGGGATATTATCATTCAAAGTTATTTATTGAATCTTTTTTAATAATATTTATCTCGAAGTAAGTTATTCTAAATATTGATTTCGCGTTATGAAACTGAAGTATAAACGGATATTGTGCGGAAAGTAAGGCCATTGAACGAATTGTAGAACTAATTAAAATATACACGAGAAATTATTTTTTTTAATTTAAAAGTTTAACGTTGATAAATAATCAGTTTACGCCTATCGTAGTAAAAACACATCTTTTATTAAATACTTCAGTGTTTTGCTCAGAGCTTCACTCTCAGAAGCAACATTGACTCTGAAATTTTGTTTTTACGTTGCTACGATTAATGCACGTTGTAATGATGAATGCACGTTGGAAAATACTCTTAAAACTTCAAAGTTCACCTATACTGCTATTCAAGATTTTATCTGATTATTTTATCGGTAAATGAGAAAACTCGCTTGTATAACAAACTCTAGCTTTGCTAAAACTAAATGTCAGTTTACGGACTATACTAAAAAACCTTGAGAGATATTATCAGTCAACTTTATTTATTGAATCTTTTTTCCTAATATCATTTATCTCGGAGTAAGTCAATCGAAATTTCGGTTTTGCTTTCGAAAATGAAGTATAAACATATATTTTGCGGAAAGTAAGGCCATTGAACGAATTGCAGGACTAAATAAAAATATGCACAAAAAATTAAATTGTTTAAAATTTTGAAATTTAACGTTTTTAATAATCAGTGTACACGTATCGTGGTAAAAACACTACATCTTTTATTAAATATTTCAGTGTTTCTCTCTAAGACTCATTCTTAAGCAACATTGACTCATTTATTATTATTATTATTATTATTATTATTATCATTATTAACATTAATTGCAGATCGTCTTAACCACATCGAATCTTCTGATTTGAACGTCCTTTGACAAAAAATGTTGATAAATAATCATGGTATGATTGCTGAAAATTCTTTTAACCTCTTCAGACCTGAGGTACATAAATGTATACCTCCATTCTTTCCTCATTAAAACTAAACTGTTCGAATTTTTTGCATTTTTACTGTACTTCTGAACAGCTGAATGTTCTTTACTTTAAAACAAAACCAATAAATGTCAGCACTGATGAATATTATCTCATAAAATAAATATTATTTTCATTCGAGTTTCGAAAATACTTCTTCAAAACGAGAGAGTAAGAAATATTTATGAATATTTAACTTAAATGTTTTACAATAAAAAATTCTGAGGATTTGCTGATTATTTACTTGATTAAAGACCTTAATTTTGTTATTGCGTAAATTTATGTTACTGATAGTTAAACTGATGTTTTCAGGGGATAAGTACTTTAAGATCCACATTTGCAAACCTAAATTAACAGTCCCCTAAAGTACTGATTTTATAAAAATGGCTTTTTCTGCCATCTATGGTGTCATTTCGATTGTGGAAAAGCAATAAATATATATTTGTAGAGTTCTTTTTTTGCTCAGGTCTGAAGAGGTTAATGCTGCATTGATTTTCTTTAATATTTGTCCAATATTAAAAAAATTAAAATTTAAATGTAATTTGTATTGAATGATTATATGGTTTTGATATGATTATTAATGGAAAAAAAGCAGGTTGCATGGAGAGTAAAAAGAGGCGTGTTTGTGTTTATGAGAATACTTCGAAATTAAAATAAAAGCCTAAAAAAAGAATATGTTAAAAAAAAAAAAGAAAAAAGATTGGAAAGCGCTGCTTTATTACATACAAAAGTACTAACAATATTATTTTCTTTTTTTCTTACTTCATATATAAATTATTTTTGTAAGTATGAAGCATCTACGTTAGTGCTATTTGCATTTCTAAAAACCTAGGAGGCTTTTCTTTTCACATATATTTAAAGACACTATTGAAGTTGCTTATCAACAAAAATTAAATTTTAAAAATGATGATGTGAAAGCTTTTATTATAATTTTTTAAAATTTATTCTACTCTTAATTGTATATTTATAAATGTCAATACATGTGGTTCTAATCATTTTCAAAAAAACTTATTGAAATTAATTCAATATGTATAATTTTTTAAAAAAATTATTTATTGTTAATATACTATTAAAAAAATTAGTAACAATATTTAAACATTAAAGATTATTATCATAAAAATATTGAATACTAAAATTTATATATATATTTTTTCGATATTCATAATAAAAGTATTAAATTTGAAAAGACATTACTTTTTAAATTATTCAATGTTAAAATATTATAGTTTATAAATTTTTATTTTTTAATTTACTCAATATAAAATTATTAATAAATATTAAAATATATTATTTTGAATATTCAATGGTAAATTTTTAAATGTAAAAAATATTATAATTTAAATTTTCCAATGTTAAATTATCAAATATTTAAAAGTTCATATTATTAAAATATTCAATATAAAAAAATTAATTAATGAAAATTATCACTTTCAAATTATTCAGTATAAAAATATTAAACATTAATAAGTATTTTTTCATCATTCCATATAAAAATATTAAATACTAATAAAAATATTTTTTTTAGAATTATTGAATATAAGAATATTTAATAATAAAAATATTTAATAATAAAAACCATTATTATTTAAATTATTCAATATAAAAATATTAAAAATTAATAATAATTTTTTCAACATTCTGTATAAAAATATTAAATACTAATAAAAATCCTTATTATTATTTTTTTAATGATTCAATTTAAAAATATTAACTATTAAATACCACTATTACTTAAATTATTCCATATAAAAAATTAAAAAATCCAGGTTATTATTTAAGTCAAAATAAAGATATTACATTTATTATGCACACATACACACACACACACACACACACACACATATATATATGTAATTTTAATTGATACTGATAACACCTGTATATCTCAATTCCCTGTTGATTATCCTTCTAATCTAGAACTTTCAAAAAACCTACTTTTTAATAATACAATCAATTTCTTAGGTATTAAAATTATATTAAAAGAGAACAAATTTATAACTGATATTTATGACAAAAGGAAAGAATTTAATTTTAAAGTTAAAACCTTTACTAATTTTAAATCATGTCTTCATAATTCTGTATATCGTAATATAATACTTAACCATTTATATAGAATAAAATGTCTATGTTCTTCCCATTTAATTCATACTAATATTAAAAAGCTTGTATATGATGCTCTAATAATGGTTATCCTAAAAAATTCATATATTCTTTAATTTATAATTAGATATTACATGATCTTATAATTAATTCTTTGCGTAAAAAATGTATAAAAAATTATAAAACATAAAAATAATAATAAAAAATTAAAAATGTTAAAAAGTAATAAAAAAATATATATATAGGTTGGTTGGGTGGGTAGATGTTTGAGTACGGGGGAGGGTGGTGTTGTCTGGATAAAAACGCAAAGGTTAATTATTTAAATATATATATATATATATATATATATATATATATATAATTGAGAGTGGGTTATTTATTTTAACATAATTTTTAAACTGTTTAATTGACACCGATATAGGGATATTTGTCTAGTTATATCTATAGTTAAATAGCTAATAAATGTTACTGATTAAAGTAACAAAATGGTATTTTAAGTTATATGTTAACATGAATGTTCTCTCTTAAAATCTAATTTTAATTAGTTTATTAATTTAATTTTATGTTAATATCGATTATTAAATACTTTCTCCGGTTCTATTATATTTCCATTCAGCTTTATCTTTTTTGTTTGTTATGGATAACTATTATTTTTACTTACTTTCAACTCCTTTTTTGTAAAATATCTTTGTTCCTTGTTTAATAATTTGGTTTTTGTGTGCTGGTAGCCCCAAATGCGTATTATTTTGCTATTTCATGGCTAATATGTGGATAAAACCGCACACTTCATTTGTAATTCCAGAGCATTTGGGGCTACAAATTCCATTTCCATTCATTTTATTTATTTATTTTTTCAGATTTACTCGTTACACTATTTTTTTATTTTATTATAATTCAATTCAATTCTAATTCTTCGGTTTGGTTTATTGTTTTACTGATAAAATCCATTGGTGAATCTTGTCTACTTTTAATGGTATTATATATATATATATACACTGGTGTCCAAAATTTAAGCATAATTGGTAGTTAAGTAATTAATTTTAAGTAATGAAAGAAATATGAATCGGAATGTGCTGAAACTCCAGGTGTGTAAACAAAATAGTACGCGTCACATATTTTCGAGAAGAGTTTTCCCCGAAATCGAACAGAGGACCGTCAACAAATTGAAAAAGAGTGAAGATCTTTTGGATAATCCTGTCAAAACTAATGTAGCAAAAGCGTTCAAACTGCACATTATGATTAATTGGCATATTGTTATGTACTGTGTTAATTTTTACAAGGATAGCATGTATACTCGTAGAGAAATTAAGGTTTTTATAAAAACAGTCCTAAGTTTTTTGCTTATAATTTGCAGAGTTCTTAATATAAAATAGTGTTCTTTTTTGAAAAAATGACAAACATCATTGAACACTATACCCTGTCATCAGAATTAAAAAATAATAAAAATTGTATGACAAATGAGCAGGTTTACTAAATAATTTTTTACTGCGCATGCGTGAACGCTATTAAAATTTCATTTGCATATTATGTTAGTTAAATGTATAGAGCAACTTTTGTGAAAGTCTCGAAAACATAGCTTAAAAAATTTTAAAAATATTCGTTGATAGAATGAGATCAAAATCCTTTATTCCCTAAATGAAGCAAAAAGATGAGGGGCTGTATCCATATTCCATTGTTTAGTGCCTACACAATATTGCACGTACAACTATATTTAGGTAAAACCCCTGATTTTTTTGCTTCCTTTAGGAATAACGGATTTTGAGTTGATTCTATAGGCTCCCATTTTCAGAATTTTCAAGCTATGTTTTTGAAACTTTTACAGAAGTTGCTCTATACATTTAGCTAACACAATATGCAAACGACATTTTGATATCGTTGACGCATGCGCAATGAAAAATTATTTACTAAACATACTCATTTTTCATACAATTTTTATTATTTTTAAATTCTGATGACAGGGTATTGTGTACAATGATGTTTGTCATATTTCCAGAAAAGAACATTATTTTATAATAAGAACTCTGCAAATTATAAGCAAAAAACTTGGAAAAATTTAGAACTGTTTTTATAAAAACCTTAATTTCTCTACGAGTATATATGCTATCCTTGTAAAAATTAACACAGTACATTACAATAAGCCAATTAATCATAATGTGCAGTTTGAACGCTTTTGCTACATTAGTTTTGACAGGGTTATCCAAAAGATTTTCGTTCTTTTTCAATTTATTGACGGTCCCCTGTTGGATTTCGGGGAAAACTCTTCGCGAAAATATGTGACGCGTACTATTTTGTTTACACACCTGGAGTTTCAGCACATTCCGATTCATATTTCTTTCATTACTTAAAAATAATTACTTAATTACCAATTATGCTTAAATTTTGGACACCAGTGTATATATATATATATATATATATATATATTGCGATTTTAGACATTTTACTAAATATCTAGAAAAATACATGAGGAATCATCTCGAAACTCTTAGTGTATAAATATAATAGTATAAGTCATACATCTCCGTGAAGATTTTTTCCCGAAACTCCAAAGGGGACCGTCAACAAATTAAAAAAGAATGAATATCTTTTGAATAACCCTGTCAAAACTAATGCAGCAAAAGCGCTCAAACTCTAGATTGTGATTGAATGCCTTATTGTAATAAGCCTTGTTCATTTTTATGCAAATAGCATGCATACTCGCAGAGTAATTAAGGTTTTTATAAAAATGATCCCAAAATTTTCCAAGTTTTTTCCTTATAATTTTCAGAGTTCTTAATATAAAATATTATTTTTTTCAAAAAATATGACAAACAACATTGCACACAGTACCCTGTAATCAGAATTAAAAAATAATGAAAATTGTATAAAAAATGAGTTGGTTTACTAAATAATTTTTTACTGCGCATGCGTCAACGATATCAAAATTTCATTTGTATATTATGTTAGCTAAATGTATAGAGCAACTTTTGTGAAAGTGACAAAATCATAACT
This sequence comes from Maratus speculifer, assembly GCA_964019185.1. Taxonomy (NCBI): domain Eukaryota; kingdom Metazoa; phylum Arthropoda; class Arachnida; order Araneae; family Salticidae; genus Maratus; species Maratus speculifer. Next base: position 83,235,590 of record OZ025290.1, read on the forward strand.
TGAAAATTCCGACAATAATCGTCAATTGAATAAGTCGAAAATCCGTTATTCTCAAAATGAAGCAAAAACAAGAGGGGTTGTATCCATATATTCATTGATTAGTGTCAATATAGAATACACAATGTGGGATGTACTACTGTATTTGGATAAAGTCCCTCATTTTTTTGCTTCATTTTGGAAACAACGGATTTTGTCCTTTTTCTATAGACGATTACTTTCAGAATTTTCAAGCTATGATTTTGAGACTTTTACAAAAGTTGCTCTATACATTTAGCTAACATAATATGCAAATGAAATTTTGATATCTTTGACGCATGCGCAGTAAAAAATTATATAGTAAACCTACTCATTTTTCATACAATTTTTATTATTTTTTAATTCTGATTACAGGGTATTGTGTGCAATGTTGTTTGTCATATTTTCTGAAAAAAATATTATTTTATATTTAGAACTCTGAAAATTATAATGAAAAAACTTGGACAAATTTGGGACCATTTTTATAAAAACCTTAATTACTCTGCTAGTGTGCATGCCATTTGCATAAAAATGAATACAGTGTATTACAATAAGGCATTCAATCATAATCTAGAGTTTGAGGGCTTTTGCTACATTTGTTTTGACAGGGTTATTCAAAAGATATTCATTCTTTTTTAATTTGTTGACGGTCCCCTATGGCGTTTCGGTAAAAAATCTTCACGGAGATGTATGACGTATACTATTATATTTATACACTAAGAGTTTCGAGATGATTCCTCATGTATTTTTCTAGATATTTAGTAAAATGTCTAAAATCGCAAGTGTCCCATAATCAATGGCAATATAGTGTATATATATATTTTTGCATTATACAGAATAAAAATATTACATACCAATAAATGTATTTTTTTTTAATTATTCAATATGAAAATATTAAATACAAAAATATTAATTATTAAAAAAAAATATTTTTTTTCAAGATATTCAATAAAATTAATTAGTTATATTTAATAAAAATATTTTTTTTTTAAATTATTCAATATTAAAATATTAAACATCAAAAAGTATTATTATTTAAGGTAATCAAAATAAAAAATACTATTTTTTCAAACTATTCAATACAAAAATAACAAATATTAAAAAATATATAATTTAAATTATTTATTTAAAATTGTTAAATAATGAAGGTCATTATTTTTTAAATTATTCAACATAAAAATATTAACCATTATTAACAATTTTTTTTTATCATTTTGTGTAAAAATATTAAATAAAAATAAAAATCATCATTTTTTTTTGAATTATAGAATATAAAAATATTAAATAATAAAAACCATTATTATTTAAATTATTCAATATAAAAAATAAATAATGCAGTTTAGTATTCTTAATTTATTCCAAATAAAATTATTATATATTAATCATATATATACACATATATATATTAGATTATATAGAATAAAAATATTAAATATTAATAAAAATCATCATTATTTTTTTATTATGCAATATAAAAATATTAAATATTAAAAATATTATTGTTTAAGTTAATCAATACAAAAAATATAAAAAATTAAATTTTTTTTCAAACTTTCAACATAAAAATATAAATATTAAAAAATATATAATTTAAATTATTTATTTAAAAATATTAAATAATGAAAATCTTTTTTTAAAGTTATTCAGCGCATAAATATTGAAAATTAATGTATATAGTTTTAAATGCTTATTGTAATTTTGAATTCTTCAGTAGTATTTGCTGTAACATTTGGAAATGAACAATATATAAAGTAAACAAAATCATCAAATCGAAGCTGTTGTCTCTTAGCATACTTATTTGTATTCTCTAATGCAATATGAAACAATGTAAATTGAATCTCTACACGAGCGTTTATTAAAATCATTACGCCGATGTTGTAAAACTCTAAGTAAATTGGTTATATATATTCTAATGGATAGATTATTTTATTGGCTCATTTCCGCTACTTGATATTCAAACCATAATCGCCGTTTTGCATCAGTAAACGTGGAGCTTTGATTTGTCACCAAATGAAAATAATCTAGCACTCATCTCAGAACTATACAGAGTGAGTCACAATTATCGAAACAATAGGGTATCTTCTTAAATGTTACCCCTAGGTACATACTTCCAATTGCAAAGTTAAAAAAAAAAATAAAAAGCGAAAATTTTGATAAGATAAATTGCAAAAATTTGTAAAAATACGAAAATTAAATTTTTATACGGCCCCCGTAGGATAAAAATTCCAGTTGGGTTTTCCTTAACCTATACTGAATTAGATACCAAAATTGCATCTTCATATCTACAAAACTCGCAGAGATATAGCTTTTTAAATAATTCATCGGGTTTTGAGGAATTAGACGCAAATTGAAATGCTTGCAATTCAAGAAACAATGTTACTTTAACCGTTCTAGGAAACATGCAGAAAATATATCTTTTGAGTTAGAATTAATTTTTTTTCTTTTTGTTCTTTTTCTGTGAAAATCAGTGTACTTCTACATGTGCTCTTTTAGTGAGCACCTCATATTGACTTTTGAGAAGTTCTTTTCACTTATACTGAATGAGGATTTTCTGAACCCCAAATTCTGAAATTGTGTTGATTAATTTTGTTAGATAGATAACATATAGCTCAGCAGAAAGAAAGAAAAATGCTGTTCATTTACGATTACGGACTTCTTTTCAGCATACCACCGAAAAAATCCGGAATTTTCTCCTGCAGTTTGTATTATTTTCTCCTGTTTACCTCTGTATGCTCGCGACAACAGAAGGTGAGCCATAGCATTTACAGAAAAAATTGTCGCCAAAATTTAAAATTGTGGCTGCCGTATTTCTTAAGGGTGTATTTTGATTCAAACTGCTTGTTTTCCGATTTATTTTTTAATTCACTTTTGCTCTCAAACACATGAAACTCGCAGATTCTCTTATTTAGAAAGTGCACAAGGTGCCGTAAAGGTCAATTCTTTGATAAGTGTACAAAATATTGCAAAAAAGCAATCAAAAAAGGCAATTTGAACCGATTTTTCTGAAGTGGGAGATAAAGGAACGAAAAAAAGGGTCTTCCAGAGAAATTAATTGCTTATAAATCAAATTCTAATGAATTGAGCGTAAAAAGACTTTACTCGGCACCTCATACGTCCCTTCAAGAATTCCCTCAGCAAGTTTCATGATTCTACTTTTAAAAATGTGTCTGAAATTGTATAGGAAAATTTCGAGCTGTTGAAGGTGGAAAAGCGTTTTTTTTAATACACCCTTAAATAGCATCAGCCTGCGTTAGGAATATTTTTTAAATAGAAGTATTAAATGAGGGACATTTGATAAGGATTCCGTATATATGACTTCATTGGTCTGTTCTCTGAAGCTTATACCAAAAGGTTTGCCTCCAGGATTCTTTTTTTTTTACCCGTAACTTCAACTGCACCTATCATGAAATGCTAGAACAATTGTAATGCTTGCGCCTTTTCGCTTCTATGTGACTTGTTGGCACACCTATCTAGTGGAGTATTTATCCGTATTCACTAACGCAAAATTTCCTAAATTAACTCTATAAATGAAATATTTATTCAAATTATTACGTTTATGTTGAAATAATCATAAATGGGTTGGTTGCATTCTAAACAGATATATTTAAATGGCGCAGTTTGGCTATTTGATGGTCAGTCAAACTCTAATTTCGTCAGCGGAAGTAAAATCTTTTGTCATTGATCTCAGAACGACATTTCTTCGCTGTTGATCAGTTGCCTTCGACTGAATTTCCTTTCCTAGATATAAAAGAAGTCGAGATCTAAAATATTTTATCCTTTGTGTATCAGATAAGTTATTTTTCACATGAATATAAATAAATATTTTCCGAAGCTGATTCCGAAAAGGCTTTTTTCTGTCTACGACATACATTCTGCGCTTCACTCAAACTGTATCTCTATGTACCGCGAAAGACTAGGACTGTGATGTAATGTGTATTTCCGTTCTTATATATTTCATATACCAGTATCGCTAAAGGAGCAAATTTCATGTTGGCGTATTTATCGACATTGAGTAATACAATTAGAAAAGACATAAATTCTATACTTAAAATATTTATTAAAATCATTATATTCATGATATAAATAAATTGGTTGTTCTAATGGATATGCTATTTTTAAGATTATCGAAAACTAGTTGGATGTGCCAATCCCAAAACTTTCTTCTATCTCGTACATACATTTTAATATTTAAAAAAAAATAGTTACTCATTTTTTAATGCTTTAATAATTTTAATTCAATACCATACCAACTTTGATTTTCATCTTAAATTACTGCTTCAGTTAGTTAATCGGAGTAAAAACGAATTTCCGTCTCTGCACGAGCTTATAGACAATAAAATGATGGGCATAATTTTTTTTTTTTTTTTTTTCAAATTCAGGGAGGACTTACTTGCCTTACCCAAAAATAATCATATACAAAAAATTAGTTCAGTTCTAGAACTAACTTCATTCACTTTTAGGCGGTGCAATATTGAAAATGGCATAAAATTCGCTATTGCAGCGTCCCCTTCCGGTAGATTTTTTTCAAATTCAGGGATTACCAACTAGCAATAGCCATACACGTACACAAAAAATTTGGTTCAATTCGATGCATAACTTCATATACTTTTGGTCGGTATAATATTGAAAATGGACAAAAATCACGATTGCAGCGCTCCCATCCGGCGGACTTTTTTTTCAAATTCAGGGAGGAGCAACTAACCATAGTCATACACAAAAAAATTAGTTTAATTCTATGCATAACTTCATATACTTTTGGTCGGTACAATATTGAAAATGGCATGAACATCCGATTGCAACGCCCCCTTTGGGTTGATTTTTTTTCAAATTCCGGGAGCACCAACTAACCATAGTCATACAATTACACAAAAAATTTGGTTCGATACGAAACATAACTTCATATGCTTTTGGTCGGTACAATATTGAAAATGGCACAAACATCGCGATTGCAGCACCCCCTTCCGGCGGAATATTTCAAAATTGAAGAAGGACCTGCTTACCACAGCTAAAAACATGCACAAAAAATTTGGTTCAATTCGATGCATAATTTCATACACTTTTTGATGGTAGAATGGCGACATACGGACACACACACATATACACTTACACACACAGACACACGGACAGACAGACATTTTGCAAAAACATGTTTTTTTGAATCTCTGATGCCTAAAACGTGTAAATCCGTCGAAAACCGGAAGTCGAAAAAAATTTCGTTTACAATCCTTTCTTCTATTGAAGATAGAAGAAAGTAAAAATATATTTCTTTACTCAATAATGTGAAACTTTCTTACAATTTCTGACTAATTTTTAAATGCGAAAGTGTGTGACTTGCAGGCATGATTATTAACGTTAGTTGTTAGGATTTATTTTTCGTCAAATTAATTACTTTTTAATTATAAGTTATTGTTGCTCGTGAATTGGAAGGATTTTTTTTTTCTTTTCTCGCATTGTTGCATCTGGTAATTCGATTTAAATTGACATCTTTGAAAGCATTTTATGAAAGATATTCTGCTTTTATTGGAATTTGGAAAAACAGTTTCAATTATAAAGTTTATGAGTAAGTGCGTATGCCAATTATATGCTTTTTCGAGCAAAAATGAATTAAAAATGTGTTATAAATTAGCCAGTTCCGATTTGCGAATAGCCTTAACGTTTTAACAGGTTTCCTTATTCACTGTAAATAGGGAGAGTTTGGTTGTATCGTTTCTTAAACCTTTTTGATACTACCAATATTAAATTGCAATATTCACTTTATTTAATAACAGTATAATTTGATTATATAAAAAAAGATTTTAGTACAGTAAAAATGGAGTATTGTCCCTACTTTTAGTTTATTGCCCCCATTCAGATTAATAGCCAAATCATAACAGTCGTTTTACATTAGTGTAAGTAAAATTTTGTCTCCAACAAAGAGGAATCATCCTGCACTAATTTCAGAATTCCTTTGCCATTGATTGGCTGCCTCGATTGGGTTTCTTATTCTGGAAAAACCAAGTTGAGATCCAAGCTATTTGCATCATTGTATGCCTTTTCAATTAGTATATTGAAAAGGCAAATAAGTGTATTCAAAGGAATATAAATAAACATTCTCGGAAACTGCTTCAAAAGCAAAATTTTCTGTCTTCAAGATGCTTTTTGTTGTACCTATTATGAAAGGATAAAACGGAAATAAATGTGAGATGCGTTTATATATCTTTTCATTGTGTCTCGCAAGACAATCTCACTGAATGATCAAATCAAAGCATGCATACTGAGATGTCTGAAAGGGGTAACCGTATACGGGAAAATATCACAAAATACGAAAATCGCTGTCTTCACGATAAAATTCCGATTAAAGTTTATATAATACGATTTATTTTTTTTAATTCTAATAAAAAAGCATTCTCAGAAATATTTTCAAGGGACGATACATAACTATTTAACACGAATAAAACAATTAAAAGACTTAAAATTTCCGATTGTCATTTTCCTGGAATATCACACAGTGATATATGCAAGGTAAACGGCCTTATCTTTTTCTAGTTTTTTTTCTTTAAATTTCTAATTAATATTTGTACCTTATAAAATACATATATGAGGAAGGTAACAAATTCTATATTTAACAAATAATTGTCCATACTTTAAATATGATTATTACTGAGAATGAATGCCATTTTCCATTGCCCATTCATTTGAATTCTTTACCAGGGTATAAATATGGCACTGCAGAGTAATTCTTCTTCTTCTTTTTTTTTTTTTTTTTTTCTTTTTTTTGACATAGTTCAAGCCAGAAGTAGTAAAATTGCATCTGCCAGCAAGATATTTTAAAATTTCCTTTGAAAATAATGTCTTTAAAATCTTTGTAAAAATTGAATAAACTTTTATTATGTCAATTTCCTGATTTCCACAAATTAAAAAATAAAACTGAACATTACCTTGAATTTGATTTAATCTATTATATAGGAAACTTGTTCCTTTATTCAAAATTAAAATGTTAGACAAAGTGTTGGTGTGATTCCAACATTTTAGGGTGCTTTAAACGTAAAAGAATAATTGTATATAGATTCACTGCTGTTTTATTACATATGTTTATTATTATTATTATTATTATTATTTGAATATTTTTAATGTAAGTGTCTTTTAAATGTATAGTATTATTGTTAGTAGTTAGGTTTTTACAAGGGCACTATTATGTATCTGTTTTTTGTATTCAGGAATACTTAATTGCAGGGTACGAGGTATAGATATATGACCTATTGTACTGCAAAGTCATAAAAGTCGTACCCTGATCGTGAGTACAAAAAAAAGTATGTCTTTTATGACCCCATGTTTTATGGCCGAGTAATGGCTATGTGTGGGGCCCAACTGGTCTCGTGGGAAATACGAGGGGTGAAGGGCACCGGAGTATAAGGGGGGCTCTCTGACCCCTAGTTGCACGGCGGGGGCGTGGGCAAGGAGAGCCGATTGGCTGGTGAGTAGAATTATGATGTGTATGTTAATTTTCTCTCACCAGTCAGGACTCTTTATGCAAATTTACTCACAGTGAGTTTTCCTCATGTTCGAGAAAAAAAGAGAGATCAGATAGAGGAAGTGCAACGAGCTGCTGAGGATGTTTTGTTTTTATATATTTTCCATGGTGCAGCTTGGTTTATTTTTACGCCCAAAATTCCCAGTGTTAACCATTGAGGCTTGGCTTTTTGGTTTGTGAAATACATAAATGTGCCCCTGAATGGATATACACCAGGCCAGGTATCGGTGATGCTTCTTATGTTCAGTGGAGCATCAGGTACTCATCTTTTTGTTTATAATGTTCTTCAATTTGTATATATATGCCAATTTATAAATGCAATTTAAGCAATATCTTGCCCAGGAGACTTTGTCAACTTGAGCGATATGCCAAACTTAAATATAAAATATAGCTTCTTTCGGCTGTAGGTGTAACCTTTTACTTAAGGAGTACATTTCATTTGTTGATCTTTTTGTAATGATATTATTAATGTGAGTATATTTAATAAATGAATTATATTTATTAGAACACTTAGTTGTCATTTATGAGAGCCTTTTTTAATTGTCTATTTTATATTTTTTTTCAGTAGCCAACCATACTTGCATATCTAATAAAATTCTAGATTTTTTTTTCTTTTCGTCTAAAGTTAACAGTGATTAAGTACATTTTGTAGGGTTGGATAGCTAAGTACGGGGAAATTTAATTTTAATCTATTTTAAGTCTTATTTTGTCTCTTAGCTATTCAATAGGGCCATAGGTTGGGTAGTCTACTAAAAATATCACAACGCAATGTCTAATTTATTTTCTTTATCAATGACAACCTGATAACTGAATATTCCGGAGTTGTCAATTACCTGACTAGGCCGACCGACTGCGAGGTCCTACTAAATTAGATGCCCCTACAAGATAGCATTATTTGGGTTTTAGTTATGGAATGAACCCGGGGTATAGGTGCACCCAACACCTATGTCACATTTGTGCTGGGGGGGGGGGGGATTGAAAGATAGGGAACCCAGTTAAATATTTTTACTTAGCTTTATTGGTGTAATAGTCTAGATCATGCCAGCACAAAGAAAAAAAAAAGAATGTAAAAAATATTTTAGAAAAGAAATTTACCTCTTAAAATTTTGAATTTTTTTTAATGTAGTAGAGGAAAACTAAATTTACAGAAAACATGGATTTTTAAGTCGTTATTGTTAAAAATTGTACCATAATTTCTGTGCCAGACTTCTGACCAAAAATATTTATTCATCTTTTGTTTCATAATCTTCCTGTTCAAAGAAAGGTGCCATGCTACGATATTTACACTATATTGCCATTGATTATGGGACACTTGCGATTTTAGACATTTTACTAAATATCTAGAAAAATACATGAGGAATCATCTCGAAACTCTTAGTGTATAAATATAATAGTATACGTCATCCATCTCCGTGAAGATTTTTTACCGAAACTCCATACGGGACCGTCAACAAATTAAAAAAGAATGAATATCTTTTGATTAACCCTGTCAAAATTAATGTAGCAAAAGCGCTCAAACTCTAGATTATGATTGAATGCCTTATTGTAATACATTGTGTTCATTTTAATGCAAATAGCATGCATACTCGCAGAGTAATTAAGGTTTTTATAAAAATGGTCCCAAATTTTTCTAAGTTTTTCCCTTATAATTTTCAGAGTTCTTAATATAAAATAAGATCTTTTTCAGAAAATATGACAAACAACATTGTACACAGTACTCTGTAATCAGAATTGAAAAATAATAAAAATTGTATGAAAAATGAGTAGGTTTACTAAATAATTTTTTACTGCGCATGCGTCAAAGATATGAAAATTTCATTTGCATATTATGTTAGCTAAATGTATAGAGCAACTTTTGTAAAAGTCTCAAAATTATAGCTTGAAAATTCTGAAAGTAATCGTCTATAGAAAAAGGACAAAATCCGTTGTTTCCAAAGTGAAGCAAAAAAATGAGGGATTTTATCCAAAAGTAGTCGTAACAACCCGTATTGTGTATTCTATATTGACACTAATCAATGAATATATGGATACAACCCCTCTTGTTTTTGCTTCATTTTGAGAATAATGGATTTTCAACTTATTCAATTGACGATTATTTTCAGAATTTTCAAGTTATGATTTTGTGACTTTTACAAAAGTTGCTCTATACATTTAGCTAACATAATATGCAAATGAAATTTTGATATCGTTGACGCATGCGCAGTAAAAAATTATTTAGTAAACCAACTCATTTTGTATACAATTTTCATTATTTTTTAATTCTGATTAAAGGGTACTGTGTGCAATGTTGTTTGTCATATTTTTTGAAAAAAATATTATTTTATATTAAGAACTCTGAAAATTATAAGGAAAAAACTTGGAAAAATTTGGGACCATTTTTATAAAAAACTTAATTACTCTGCGAGTATGCATGCTATTTGCATAAAAATGAACACAGTGTATTACAATAAGGCATTCAATTATAATCTAGAGTTTGAGCGCTTTTGCTATATTAGTTTTGAGAGGGTTAATCAAAATATAATCAATCTTTTTTAATTTGTTGACGGTCCCCTATGGAGTTTCGGTAAAAAATCTTCACGGAGATGTATGACGTATGCTATTATATTTATACACTAAGAGTTTCGAGATGATTCCTCATGCATTTTTCTAGATATTTAGTAAAATGTCTAAAATCGCAAGTGTCCCACAATCAATGGCAATATAGTGTATTTATTTTTTAAATGAATCTGTGTTTGTTTATAAATGTTGCAGTTAACATTAACATCTTTAATGCATATTTTATGTATTAGAGACTTAAGAATCTGAAAAATGTTATATAGTAAAATCTTTTAAGGCGTAATTGTTTTAAAAAAAAAAACAAAGTAAGCTTCATTGACAAGTTTCCTCCTTAGCAGATTAAAATATATTTTATTCTTTTCTCACGTATTATTACGTACATTTTGCATGTATCAAAACATTTTTTCATTTAAGAAAACGTGTTCCTTTATTCAAAATTAAAATTTTGAGAACTTTTAAACAGCAGATTCTTATTTTGCGCACTCTTCATAATGAAATGCATGTCGGCAAGCTCCGCATTTGTGTAATGGAATATGTTGCTCGAAATCCGTGCGGAAAATGACGATTCAAGACTGTTTCACCATTTCAGATAATCAAAATGACCCATTTTGTGATATTTACTCATACGTATATCGGTTATTTAAATATTCTGATTGATAGATTAATTTAATATCCCATGCGCAATTGGTTATTTGATTGTCAAATCAAAATTTTACAGTCGTAATTGGAATTTTGATATTCCACCAATATTAATTTTCTTGTCGCTACTCTCAAAACAGCAATTTTCGTCGATGTGCGACTGCCTTGATTGCATTTACTTTCCTAGAAAAGCAAAGTTGAGTTCCAAGATTTTTTTTTCATTGTATGTCTTTTCAAATATTATCCATACTAGCAGATCTTGGCGACCAGTTTGGTCTATCTTAAATGTATGCTAAGCAATGTATCATGTTACTTTTATTCATAATTCAATTTATTTTCACATTTTTTTTTTTTTGCCAAATCGAAAGATTCTTATTTTAGAGAAACCAAGAGCTTTTTATTTTTATGTTCCCAAACATAATCCTTTCACTCATTTCATTTAAAAATACGTACGATACTTTCATTTAAAGCTGAGGCATCTAAAATTCACATTTTTCTTTCTTTTTTAAAAAAAAAAAAAGAAATTAAAAAAAAAATATTAAATAACTAGCTGATCCGCCCGGCGTTGCCTGGGTCCGTGATAATAATAAAGGAACCTGAAATTTGTGATTTGTGATTGAACTTAAGATACATGGAATTACGTTGTCGGAAATACGCGGCCGCTGACTATGTGAAAATTCGGTTTAAAAAAATATACAACTAATATTTAGAGATAAAAATACTCCAACGACCTGCAATGGGAAATGGGGGATGATTTTAATTAGAGCTTTGAAATTCTGAACGTCAGGTACATCAAGAGAAACTTTGGGCTCCTCTCAAAAAACTTTTTGAGCCTCGTACGTGCCGTAGATTTTAACAGTCATCGCAAACTAACACACATACAGACAGAGCGTTCTGTTATTTTATTAGCGTAGGCTACTGTAAATATTCTAAATAATTCCTTTACTTCTGATTCATTAATTTTTTTGCCTATTTACATGCATCAGACCATGATGAGTACAAAAATATATAATATTGTTAAAAACGACTAAAAATCAATGCTAAACACACAAAAAATTGAAATATCGTTAAAAATCACATTGAAAATCTCTTTAATTAAAAAATTGTGGCAGACAAAATTTAGTGAATTAGGCTGAAAGTTTGAAACATTTTTCTTTTTATCAATGTCGAAAAATTGCCGCAAAATGCTAAAAAATACTAAAAATCGCATGAAAAAATTAGTTAAAAATTCAAAAATCGCTGTGAGAATTCCGAATAAACTTTATTGAAAAGAGAACAAAATTTACTACATTGGGTTAAAAGAATGAAACCCTATTCCTTTCACTAAAGTGAAAAAATTGCCTCGAAACATAAAAAGAATAGTAAAAATCGCCTAAAAAATTAAATAAAAAAATCTAATCAAAAAATCAAAAATCGGGCTTCGATGTGCAAAACTTCATGCATACAGGTACTCTCCCCCCTCCCCCAAATTTTGTAACTCTACGCGCAGCAGTCTCTTCAGAACAGTGCTGACACACTCACAAATTTGTCTATTATTATAAATATCACAAACACTGATATTTAATTTCAACTTCTAAACATTCTTTTAATTTACCACGCGAATAATAATAATAATAGTAATAATAATAAATGCTAACTTGTAAATTAAAAAATGCTATTGGCGAGATTTGCATCTGGCTAATACAAAAGCATCAAGCATTCGTTACGATTATGGCGACTTATATGTAGTTTTGTTTGAAAAAAAAAATTGATTTTTTTAAACAAAATGGAAACCTTTCATATGAAAAGCGACTGAAAAACTATATACATGACTAGGAAAACTATAATGCAGATGAAATGATGGCGGTAGAACAATATTTAGCGACTTATTACCAGCACATGGCTAACACTAAAGTACCAAAATGGTCCCTTGGCATATAAAAATTGAAGCGGTCAGCCCGGAACGATTGATGACAGTCACATGACTTAGGCTTTTATTATATTACATAGATGGATAGAAATTAACATTCTCTGAAATTTATTCAAAGGCGAAGTTTTCTGTCTTCAAGATGCTTTTTCTTGTACCTACACGAATTATGAAAGACTGAAACAGAAATATTTGTGGAGTGCATGTACTTATATAACTCTTCGTTTATTTGCAACTTGCAGATTAGTTTTTCTGAAAGATCAAATCAAATAATCTATTCTTCGATGATTTTTTACTGAGAAAGTTTACTGAAATCATTCTGAACACGATGTACAAATCGTATATGAGTTGTTTAAATATTCTGATAGACAGATAATGCATGCACAATTTGGTTGTTTGATTGTCAAATGAAAATTACATGAGAATAAGTGGAATTTTGATCTTCCATCAATATCAATTCTTTAGTCCCGACTATATTTCCTTTCCTAAAAGAAGAAACTTGAGTACGAAGATTTTTTTTTCTTTGTATGCCTTATCAACTATTTTATTCATTTGAAAACAAATGAACATTCTCTGAAACTTATTCAAAAGCAAAGTTTCTATCTTTAAGATTTTTTTTGTTGTATCACGTGTATTATGAAAGGCTGAAACAGAAAAATTTGTGGAATGCTTGTATATATTTTTTCGTTCCTTTGTGATTTACAGGACTATCTCCCTGAATGATCAAATCAAAGCATCTATACTGAGATGAGTTTATGCTGAAAATGTTCATGGAAATTATTCATATTGTACTAAACGTTTACATATACGGTATGAAATCATGTTCTCAGTACACAAAGTTCTGTAAGAATTTAAAAAATATTTCCGGGTAATATATTAGGCTTTTTTTTTTTTTTTTGAAAGGAATACAGAAAGAAGATAACAAAGTTTATTTCTCTCTTTCAGAAATGCCCAATGATGTGTGAAAGGTAAATTTTTACATCTTTGCGAAATTGCAGGCAAATGACCAATGGCAGCAAACCTCGTCAGCCTCTAGCTGGGACAAGTGAAAAAAAAAAAAAAGGAGAGATCAGTGAAGGATCAGAAGTTTGAACAGTTAGACTTGAATTTTTGAGAGTGATGTTGCAAAGTCGTAATGTGTCATATGGAATACGACAGTGTACACACATGTGGAATGTCTCGCACTTCATTGTGATTTTTATTTATATTTTATCTTAACTCAATTGTTCTAATGAACCTCGGAAAGAAATTATGTGCTTATTTGAACTTTATTTATGTACGAGCTGAGAAGGGTGACATCATCGGCCAACACCACAATGGGTTAGTTAAATATTCTGTTTGACAGTTTTTTTTTTTTTTTTTTTTTTCTTTTTTTTTTTTTTGCGAGAGCATGCGCAATTTGATTATTTGATTGTCAGATCAAAATTGCATCAGCGTAAGTGGAATTTTGATCTTCCACCAATATCAATTCCCTAGTTGCAAATCTCAGAATAGTCGCCGATGTGCGACTGCCTCGATTAAATTTCCTTTCCCAGAAAAACGAAGTCGAGATCCAAAATATTCTGTGCATTGTATGCCAGATAAGCTATTCTCTCCAGATGAATATAAATAAACATTCTCTGAAGCTGATTCCGAAGCGAATTTTTCTCTCTTCGGGATGCTTTTTTCCTTTACTTCAAATCTACCTACCGTGAAAGGCTAGAACAGAGATAGACATGTAATGCATGTATGTGTCTTTTCGTTTCTTTGTGACTTGTGGGGCAATCACCGTTGGGAGCTGAGTTTATATATAGATCACAGTGACGTTTAGACAAGACGGAAGAGAATGCTTGGGGGGTGACGCAATATCTGAGGGCAACCCCCTTTCTCACTCTCTCTCCCCCCTCGCCCCCTCCGTCCCCGTCCCGTGAATTTGGAACCTCGCCACTTGTCACGAGAACACATGGAGGAAAAAAAACTGCAGGTTTTCCGACATTAATTAAAGCACAGAGGAGAATTAGACTCTAATTTAATAATTCCAAGAATCAAAACCCAAAACTCAATTTCTTGGAAATCATTTGAAACACTTACAAAGTTACATTTTATGGAATCAAAGATTTCACGCCACTTTTCAAACCTTTGAATATAAAAGTTTCGAATGTTCATTTTAAATTAATAATTAATTTTTTAATTAATTTTGAAACAGCCAGTTTTCAATCACTTATTTGTTTTATTATATCTAAAACTGTTCATCTCTTGCTTTTAGAATATAACAAAGTAGAACACGCACTTTTTTTTCGATATTAATTTTAACACAGTTAAGAATTGCGTTTTAACTTAATTATACCAAGAATCAAAATCCTGCAGATGAGTTTGTTGGAAATTATTTGAAAAGCGTTGCAGTTTATTGAAATATTCAGTTTTTACTTTCCTCTATCTTTACAAGAAGAAAGTATTTGATTCATTAATTCGTATTCCGATTTTTGATAGATTTGTCCTTTTTATAAGTCGCAGTTTCCAGAAAACATGTTTTTACAAAGTGTCTGACTGTATGTGACATAAATTTTGTGGGCACTTTATCTCAAGAACTAATACACGGGATTTAGTAAAAACTTATATTAAGGCTGATATTAATGCTGATATCTGCTGATATCAGCTGCTGATAGTGCTGATAATGCTGATAATGCTGATCTGCTGATAATGCTGATATTAATGCTGATCCTGATATTAATGCTGATTAATTTTTAATGTAAATCACTCAACAAGTGGTGCTGCTTTGCTGCATTACTTACGATTTACTCAACAGCTATATTTAATAACTAACGTAAGGATTTCCATCAAACTTCAGATTCAGTTAGTTTTTCACATAAATCGATGCTTTTAACATTTTGATGTAAATCACACAACAGGTAGCGCTATTATGCTGCATTTTCCCCGATTTTCGAAATAGCTCTATCTCAAGAATCAATGACCGAAATTTAATAAAAAATTGTATTCATACACTCTCAAAAAAACTTCCGTCTTTTTACAGAAAAAGTACTGGCAGCACTGCTGCCAGAAATTGTCTGTAGCTTGACGATTATCCGTTTATTTTTTTCTCCGTCAAAAAAGGTAAAATATCCGTCATTTGAAAAAAAATCTTGAAAATATCAATCCGGCACCGCCGAGGTTCGAACTCAAGATCCCAGCATTGGCAGCCGAACACGCTACTTCGACGCTACCGCTGTACATGAACAAAGTGCTTTAAAGTAGAACCATTCATTTCATATGGGTGTGATTGGTCTATTTCGTTACAAAGCTTTTAATTTTGAAGTTAGTTTCGGAAAGATTTCATCTTTCATGAAACTGTGGTTAGGGTTTTTTTTTTTACGTTTAGTATTAATGTACTATAAAAATGTAAATTTTAAATATATTACGTAAATTGCTAAAGGAAAAGTTTGGGTATTATATTTTTATTCGATAAGATTTTATCCAACTTTGGATAACAAATTGGGAGAACTTTTGAATGAATAAAGAAAGTAATTGTTATTTATTTTTAAATTCGAAAACATTTTTGTCTTTATACAACTAAATTAGACATTATAATTTGTTTATTTTGTTTTTCATTTTAAAAACAAATTCGAATTTATTACTAACAGACCCAATAGCATGCGTGCTAGAAAAAAACGGAATCTCTCCCTCATTTTTCGACATTCGGAATGAATTCACAGATCAAATACGTTTTCTGGGAGTACGGAAATTATTTGTGAAAAAATGAGGATAACTTAGTGTATATTGACGAATTTTTCTGACAGTGTATAGTCTCTGATATAGATTGATACGGATTTATTTTTGGTGTAAATCGCTCTACAGGTGGCGTTGCTATACTGATTTTTTTCCTATTCTTCAATAGCTCTGTCACAAGAACTAATGCACGAATTTCCATCAAACTTCAAATTTAGGTACAGCTTATAAATATTCCTGCGTGCACCCCGTTGCCAATAGGAACGCAACTTTTCTCAGATGTGAGGAATTTTACAGAACTCTTAAGGTTGTTCTTAAATCAAAAAGGGCAACTTTGTAACTCATGCTTTAATTTATTTTTGTTCAGAAATACATGGAAATAGCAGGTGTTATTATTCAGAAACTGTCTAATTGCACTGAATTTTCTGATTTTTTAAAAACACAATAGATTTTTCAGAACAAGCCTTCAAAGTTGACACTTTTGAGCACATTTCCCAACGAAAGCAGAAATACCGGTCGAAAAGCAGGAGAAAAACGGGTGATCAAATGACCGAAATAGCTTAGAACTGGATAGGTAATTTAATTATCATAAAATGGAAAAATAAGTTCGATCCGAAATCGCTTCCATAGTCAGGCATTCCAATTTTATATCTTTCTGTTAAAAAATGAATTTGTAAATGTGTCAAAACGTCTTGAGCTTGTTGAGCGGTGCAGTTAAGAGCACCCTTAAGGGTGTTTTTAAATTAAAAAGGGCAACTTTGTGAAATAGGTTTTAATTAATTTTTGTTTGGAAATGCATGAAACTAGCAGGTGTTGTTATTCAGAAACTATCAAATCGCACTCATTTTCCCGTTTTTTTTTTCTTTCTAGCAAACGCAATAGATTCTTTAAAAAGTATTTTCAAAGTTAGCCTTTTAAACTGAATTTCCCGACAGAAGGAGAAAAATGCGTTGTCACGTGATCAAAAAAGCTATAACTCCATAGGTAATTTATTGAGCAAAAAATTTTAAACACAGCTCGATTTCAAATCACTTCCATAGTCAGGTCTTCCAATTTTATACCATTCCGTTAAAGAAGAAATTTGTAAATGTGTCAAATCGTTTTGCGCTTGTTGAGCGGAGCAGTTGACATGATTCTGATAAAATAAGCCCCTACAAAAAAAGAAGGAAATTAAAAACTTATTAAAAGCGGCCAGATAAAATTGTTAAACTGGCTTTATCTATCATCTTCATTTAGTTTTTGTTGGTGAAGTAGATACTTGTCTTCGATATCTACCTCCGCCTGTAGGTCGACCAGGCAAAATTTTTTTTGGATAACGCACTATTTGGTAAAAATTGGTTTAAAATTCGTTAGGCTGATAATAATGTTAATAACTATAATGTACAAAAAGAAACTTGTTCAAACTACTTTTAATTGTTTTAAAATGTCTGGTTATGTCTTTAATTATTTTTGCTGTTTTATTTTTTATTTGTAAGATTTTTTTTACCCCTTTTCTTATTCTTTTTTTTTTTTTTTTTTTGGGGGGGGGGGGGGTCACCGAATATAATAGAAATACTTAGTTTACAATGTAATGATTTAGCGTAGACCTCGAAATTGAAAAATCCACATACGAGATCGCTAAGATGTTCAAAAGAATTTGTTGCATCATGCACTGTTAAAAGCTTCTGTCAAAACGCAGAAAAAAGGAGTCTCTCTATAATTTTACACTAGTTCTCGATTAAATACATTCGACCGAGTTTCTCGGTCATCATTTTACACATATTTCTCTTATATTATATCTAATTCCCTGTAGGGATTTCCTTTTTATTTAAAGATATTTTCATCTTTGTTAAAACTTATAATTCAAAATACACACTTATAAAATAAAATTATTTTGAAATATTATTCGAAATATTAAAAAAGAAAATTTAGTTAAAAAACTTTTTTGTTTAAATTAGAATAATTTAGAAAGGAAAAAATCATGTTCTTTGTGTTAGTGGGACTTTTTTATCGATATTTTCCCCCGCTGAATGATAAAAGACATATTTCGAACAAAATAACAACTGCTCCTATATCGCAAATAGTTGGGTATTCTTCTACTATCAAAAAGTCTCGGGTTCAAAACGCAATACGGCTAGTAACAAATTGTGTTAAAAATAAATGATACAATATTTCAAAATTACTCGAAAAATTCATATTCTTTCAGATTCTCTGAAGACTGAGTGATTTAATGATTTTGAGAACTAAATTAAATTATTATCATTAAAATAAATTTACAGAGTCTTATGTATTTTTAACTATGTTAATTTTTACTGAGTCTATTGTAAATTTATTGAAGAATTTCTCTGCTAACAGAATCTTTGTTTTTCTAATCTCTGTAATTTTACCTAAGACTTAAGATAATGGATTACTAGTAGATTCTCTGTTGTTTCACACAAACATTCTTACCAGTGTGATCTATGGCGAGGAAATATTTTGTGGTGCATTTTAATGCTGTTATTCTTACACAACTATAATGAAATTAATATGAATTTCTGAAGTGCACCAAAACATGATTTTTCTAAAATATTGAGTACAAATAATTTATTATACATTTCAGAGTCCCGATTACACTACGTTAAAAAATAATTTGCAGCTTATTATAATTATGTTACACTCTTTCAAGCACGATGAAATTTACTTACAGTTCTGCAGTTAGCTAGAAGATGTTTGCACTGGACAATATGATGTGTACGTACCATCTATCGTTCATTTACAGGAACATGCAAAATTTATCGGATACAGTACTTCATGTGGCTATAATTGTAAATGCGGTTTTAATAATATAGTTTGGATTTTCAATTTTAATTAAATTGTTGCATATTACATGTGTACATTCAGATCGTATAAAGAATTTACACTGGTGTCCAAAAGTTAAGCATAATGTGTAAACAAAATAGTACGCGTCATATATTTTCGTGAAGCGTTTTTCCCGAAATCGAACAGGGGACCGTCAACAAATTGAAAAAGAACGAAGATCTTTTGGATAACCCTGTCAAAACTAATGTAGCAAAAGCGTTCAAACTGCACATTATGATTAAGTGGCTTATTGTAATGTACTGTGTTTATTTTTATAAGGATAGCATTCATACTCGTAGAGAAATTAAGGTTTTTATAAAAACAGTCCTAAGTTTTTTGCTTATAATTTGCAGAGTTCTTAATATAAAATAATGTTCTTTTCTGAAAATATGACAAACATCATTGTACACAATACCCTGTCATCAGAATTTAAAAATAATAAAAATTGTATGAAAAATGAGTAGGTTTAGTAAATAATTTTTCATTGCGCATGCGTCAACGATATCAAAATTTCATTTGCATATTGTGTTAGCTAAATGTATAGAGCAACTTCTGTAAAAGTTTCAAAAACATAGCTTGAAAATTCTGAAAATTATCGTCTATAGAATCAACTCAAAATCCGTTATTCCTAAAAGGAAGCAAAATATCAGGGGTTTTATCCAAATACAGTTGTACGGGCAATATTGTCTAGGCACGAAACAATGGAATATGGATACAGCCCCACATTTTTTTTGCTTCATTAGGGAATAGCGGATTTTGATCTCATTCTATCAACGATAATTTTCAGAATTTTTGATCTATGTTTTTGAGGCTTTCACAAAAGTTGCTCTACACATTTAACTAACATAATATGCAAATGAAATTTTAATAGCGTTCACGCATGCGCATTAAAAATTATTTAGTAAACCTGCTCATTTGTCATACAATTTTAATTATTTTTAAATTCTGATGACAGGGTATTGTGTACCATGATGTTTGTCATATTTTCAGAAAGGAACATTACTTTATATTAAGAACTCTGCAAATTATAAGCAAAAAACTTAGGACTGTTTTTATAAAAACCTTAATTTCTCTACGAGTATACATGCTATCCTTATAAAAATAAACACAGTACACTACAATAAGCCACTTAATCATAATGTGCAGTTTGAACGCCTTTGCTACATTAGTTTTGGCAGGGTTATCCAAAAGATCTTCGTTCTTTTTCAATTTGTTGACGGTCCCTTGTTCGATTTCGGGGAAAACTCTTCGCGAAAATATATGACGCGTACTATTTTGTTTACACACCTGGAGCATTTCGATTAATATTTCTTTCATTACTTACTTAATTACCAATTATGCCTAACTTTTGGACACCAGTGTACACAAAAGGATTAGTAAAAAAGTTACTCAGTATGCGCATGAGTCGATTAAAGAAGGTTTTTAATTGAGCTTTGCAATTTCAAGCTGAACTATGTTCGGACGAATACAACGAGAATTTCTGCAAATTATAAATAACTTCATATATAGGGTTACGTAAAGAACTATATCAATTACTGCCTATAGATGGTAGTAGTTTCTAGAATTGTGATATTTCTAGACTGAGATATTTTTTGAATTATTTAAATTTATGGAGGCGTTATTTTCAACTTTCTCGCTCAACTTTTAATATTTTAGCATGATTTTTTTTTTCTTTCTTTTTTTTTCTTTTTTTTTTTTTTTTTTTTTTTTTTTTTTTTTGCATAGATTAGCTAAGAATGATCTACAACCGGGCTAGTTTTAACCTTTTCGACTTTGGTTATACTTTTTTATACTATGATAGCTTCAATTTCATTCGATTGCAATAGGTTCCGAAATTTAAGGTATTTTTTTAAGAAAAACTTGAAACCAAAATCGAAAACATAAAAGCTAGCCAGTTGTAGACTGTTTTCAGCAATCTTATGGGAAAAAAAGGTAAAAATATTAAAATTTTTGCCCAGATTTAACATTATTCAGCCGGGTCTTTTTGAGTGACTAGTGTTGTTTCTTAACTATCTTCTTTACTTTGTCAAATGGTGAAGTGCTGGAAAGTGTTTCATAATCTATGCTTACCGCACGATTTTTGTTTCTTTTTCCCCCGTTCGAGACATTATGTAATTATCTATTGCGAGAGTCAACTTTTCGCGACAGTTTTGTAATATCATCTTATTTTCCAGAAAAATATAATAACCCAAACTTTCACAATATTTCTAATTCCCAATAATTCTTTAAAAACTGCATTATTACTTTCAAATTCACTCCCCCTTTCTTTCACAAGACGAAAAAAGAGACCAAACTTAGCTATATGTCAAGGTCAGTATTTATTTGCGCTTAATAATATTAATCTATTACGCTTATATAACTCTACTTGCACGCCATAGATGGGAGAACGTGGGTAGAAATGCTCTTTCGCATCCTAGGGAATCGTAACCATAGCAACCGACTCTCGGGCAAGATTCAGAGGGATGTTGCATCACGGGTAGACAAAATTAGAGAGCAGAAGTGAAGAAAAAAAAAGAAGATTGGATATCATCTGATTTAAGAAGTGAGTGCGTGTTTACCCACTGTGGTTTTCCTTACTAGTTAATCTGTAGCAGCGGATGTACCCTGTCAGTCCTATGTCTTAAAGTGCGACAACATCCTGCTAAACAGATGCTTTGGGAAAAATATTTTCCAAGTTTACTTTTCCTGTCACCATCAGCTGTTGGCGCAGTGCTAAACGGCAGTATTTAGCCTTAAATATAACGCCGTTTCTCTGTTTACAGCATGCCTTATAAGGGAGTTTTATGCTCATGTGGAAACTTTAAGAAAATAAATGCACACGAATTTTGATGTTTGAAAATACAGGTTGGCCACTTTCAATGGTGCCCAAAGGCTAGTTTCTAAACTGTTAGTCAAAGACATATACATATAGTTCCAAAATAGCACAAAAAAAAAAATTAAATGAGGTAAAGAAATATTTAAAAAGTCATTTTAATTAATAAAAACGTTTCTTAAAAAATCACACCCAATTATAAAATAATCTATGAAAAGTAAAATTGTGAGTAAATCTTAATTGTACAAAAGATGTCTTTTGACGCTCAAACCTTCAAAATTTCAATGTTCAGAAAAAACTAGTCATTGGGGGCAACTGTAATACTTACCCATCATGGATATGCATAATAAAATATATGAAAGTAAAATATGTGTAAACTATTTATAAAATGCATTGCAATTCCAAAATAAAATTTAAACTTATATTTAAATATTTTCAACATGTAGTAATGCTCTATTAGTGAATTTCTGATGAACCAATTTTGACAAATTATATAAAACGCCAAATTACTCAAGCAATATCGAATTGCGTAAAAGAAACATCATTATAACTCCAAAAATAATATCATATTAAGTAACAGTTTACTACGCCGGATTAAGCGTCTCATTTCCAACTAAAATATATCTTTGAATTGAAATTTGAATGAAATACAGGGTATTGAAAAATCGAGGAATGTGAAAAACATGATTACAAATATATCGGCAGCTAAGAATCCGATCGAGTTCGTTTTTTATGCAACATTTGTGTTATTTTATTGCCTTTTATGCCCACTCCTTAAAATAAAAATTTTCGAAAATTTTTATGTAACTCTCATCGGAACAAATTTTTCGAGAGTCCGAAAAAAATAGTTCCGGATAATCGAAGTTACTCATATTAAATAGGCTTCGTCCCATTCTTACATACTAAGTATATACACTTTTCTAGTCTCTATCTCAATTTTTTCGGAAGATAGAGCGTTTACAGACAGATACACAGACGGACGGACGGCAATTTTTTTTCTAAAAATATGTCTTTTGGAATCTCCAGTATCTGAAACGTGTAAATTCGTCAAAAAACTTCTTCGATTTTCAAAACGATTGCAAGACTTACCCCATACTACGTATGATGGGAAAGTAAAAAGGGGAAAAAGGTATGTATCAAAAATTAGGTATTTATCAAAAATTAATCATTCTTGTACACATAACACACTCATAGAAAAAAAGGCATTGCGCGCAAGGTAGTTAAAAATTCTCTTCATTATTTTTCAATATACAGTATGATTCATAAAAATCGAAGCAATAGTATATTTACTTAAGTATTGCCCCATGACACATATTTCCAAATTCAAAGTTTCATAAAAAAGATCAAAATTTTATGACATAAGGTAAACTCCATGAGGAGGGTTAAGGGATCTATTCGATAAAATACAAAAACTAAATTTTTATACGGCCCCGTAAAAAAAAAAAAAAAAAAAAAAAAAAAAAAAAAAAAAAAAAAAAATCTTTATATTTGCAAAATTTACAGAATTATCAAAATCCAAAAAATCGCGACTTACACCACTGAATCATACGTGATTTTAATGCGTTTGGAATTCAAGATAGGGATCATCCACAAATTGTTTGTTATTAAATGTAAATTTAAGACGGTGCCTCTCCTTTGGACTAAAATAGCAGTGTCGGACGCTCCTCTCAGTCCACAAACTTCGAAGAATGTCCTAGGTAGTTTTAGCTGCCACCACCGATATTAATGGGTGATATCGGTCACCTGCTGTGAGGATTGGGTAAAATAACACTGACGCTGTTAATGAACTGAACTAACAGTTTATTTAAGATATAGATATGTACACAAGAAACAATATTTACAACTATCTACAATTACAACTCGGATATAGATGATCCGGTTCAACATTAAATTAACTACAATAAACGTTGGTTGTGTACCGTTCAACTTACACTTTCTTCCTCACCCTTAACGCACGTTAGATACGCTTTATCAGAGATTACTGCAGAATCTCAATACACAAGGATATTCGGCCTCACTTCTCGGCCTAAAACACTATCCATGTCTTGTCTATGTCATATCTTGTCTATCCATGTCTTGTCCTCTATCTATGTCTTGTCCCTCGCTCAAAATATACACTATCCAACAGGACCTCAAATCCTGAGCGACCTACCGGTCTCAACGCCAAGCGAGAACTGTCTCCAACCTCTCCGTCCAGAGTTGACCTTGTCAGAGATCTTCCTTCCCCCAGCAGGACTCCTTAGAGCTCATCCATTGGTTCAATACCGCACTCCAACCTTGAGTCATGACATCTCCTGTTTACACATCACTCCAATAGCTAGATGACAGCTGAGGCACGCCCCGCGGCCATCACTTTCATTCATCAACGAGTGCGTCATCTGCACACCTGTGTCAACATCTGTCATTCGTTATTATAGAAAAGAAAGAAAGGTATTTCGAGCTTCACGGATACACAACCCACAATACATAAAATATTCAGATAAGGAAATGTTATTCCTTTCTAATTCAGGGCAGATGTCTTCTAGGAACCTGACACCCCCCACCTTAGCGGAAAATATGCCTCTTAGGGGCTAATTTTCCCCAAACATATAATAATATTACGGAAGAGTTCAATAGTCTCTTTGCAGATTTCTTCATTCTAAATATTACATAGGCATTTTCAGGTGTCTGAACATTCTCTACTGACATCTCTACTGAACCTTATACTAATACTACTATTGCATAAACAATACACATGCTAATTTACTATTATAAACACAAAACTTAAAAAAAAGATATTTACACACATACAAAAAAAAATTAGACATGTGATGACATCCTTTAAAGTTGTCTACTATTTTGACATTGATACTGATGGGCTAGTAACTGGTTGTTCTTCCCAGCTCTTTCTCTGTAGCCTCGAAATTGCATCAGCATTCAAATGTTGAATTCCGGGACGATGAGAAATGCTCAGGTTCAAGCGTTGCAAGGCTAGAGCCCACCTAGTGAGTTTGGGCGACCTTGGGGTTGTTTCCGTGAGAAATTTTAATGGATTATGATCGGTAATGACCTCAATTTGAGATCCATAAGTCCACTTTTCAAACTTCCGCAACCCGAAGAGAACACTCCAAGCCTCTTTCTCTATACTCGGCCAAGCACGCTGAGCCCCTGACAATTTCTGACTGGCAAAAGCTATAGGTTTAAACTGACCTTTTTCATCTTTTTGAGTAAGACAACATCCTACTGCAAGGTCGGAAGCATCGGCGTGAAGCTGATATTCCCGGCCTACGATAGGTGTAGCCAAACTCGTCACTTTACACAACTCATCTTTAAGAGTATTAAATGCTTTTTCTGCCCTTTCATCCCATGGTACAGTATTTTTGACATTTCCTTTGGTTAATTCGGTTAAAGGTATAGCTATCTCAGCATAATTTGGAATATAAGATCGGTAGAATCCCATTAATCCCAAAACTGATCTAACTTCCTTTTTAGTCTTTGGTCTCTTTAAGTCCCTTATTGCTACGATTTTCTCCTCATCAGGTGCATGAGTTCCACCCCCAATAACATGACCTAAAAACTTAGTCAATTTCTCTCCAAATTTACATTTGTCTAGTCTAATCGTAAAATTTCTATTTTTCAACTCTTCAATGACAGCCCTGACATGCTCACACTGCTCTTCCCAGGTATCGGAGAAAATGATGACATCATCAATATATGCTTCTGCATACCTCCGATGACCTTGGAGAACCTCATTCATGTCTTTTTGAAACGTAGCAGCAGCCCCTGATAATCCAAAAGGCATTGTACGCCACTGATAAGTTCCGTTATGCGTCGTAAAAGCTGTCAGAGGTTTACAATCCTCAGCCATTTTAATTTGCCAATAACCCCTCAATAAATCTATTGAAGATAAATATTTAGCCGCCCCTGCGGTATACATAATTTCTTGGGAATCTTTCATCGGGCAGGTGGGAACCTGCGTTACAGAATTTAAAGCTCTGTAATCAATACACATTCTGACAGTTGCATCTTTTTTCGCAACGCAAACAACTGGATGGCTAATTTCAGCATTCGACGGTTCGATTAGATTTAATTCTAATAACTCCTGAATCTGCCTATCCACTTCCTCTTTATAAGCTACCGGCACGCTATATAACTTTGGTTTTTTCCTTTCTACACCCGGTTTCAGATCAATACGATGTTCCCCTACTTCCGCTGGTCGTACAAGACCCATAAACACTTCTTTATTTTCCCTCAAAATGGACTTTAAATCTTTGACTTGACTATTAGATAGCCCTTTTATTTCAAACCTCTCAATATCCCGTTCTATCTCTTGATCCCGGTTCAAAATAGGAATTTCCCCAACTTCTCCAAATTCCTCATCACCTTCGAAAACAATATTAACTATATTACATTTAGCGATAAATTCTCTTATCTTATTTTGGTGCACGTGCTTCCTACTCCCGTCGGCTAACTCAACAATAAACGAATGCTGGTTTCGTTTTTCTACAATAGTTGCCGGCCCTTGCCACTTAGAATATAACTTATTAGTCGAATCGGGGATTAACAGTATAACTTTATCGCCTACCTCAAACGTTTTTTCTTTTGACCTTAAATTATAATGATACGCCATTCTATTTTGTTGAGCCTCAGACGACAATTTTGCCTCATTTGCGGCTCTTTCTAAGCGGTTCTTAAGTTTATCCAAGTACTCATGAATCGGCGTAGTATCTAATTGCGCTCCCTTATTTTCTCCTGCCCATGACGACTTAAGAATCGATAATGGACCCTCCGGCGCTCTACCATATAATAACTGGAAAGGTGCGATTCCCGTCGTAGAATTTGGGACTTCCCTATACGCCCATAATATAAATGGTATTTGTTCATGCCATTTTTTTCCTTCTTCCCTAATCGTATGATGTAGCATACGTTTAAGAGTCTGATTAAATCGTTCCACAAGACCGTTGGACTGTGGATACTGTGGAGTCGAAAATCTTGGACTAGCACTTAACCTTTTCTCAAATTCTTTCGTTAAGTCGGCAGTAAAATTGGTTCCATTGTCGCAGGCAATTACATTAGGAATTCCTGTTCTCATAAATATTTGAAGTAACGCCTCACACGCGGTTTTAGCAGTTAAACTTTTTAGAGGGATCGCATCCGCCCATCTGGTATGCTGATCAATTAAAGTCAGTATATACCGATGCCCTTGTGAACTTTTAGGATCAATAGGCCCAATTAAATCGACATTAACAACCTGAAATGGAAGTTACGGCCGCGACACTGGGGAAATAGGAGCTCTATCATTTACTTTAACCCCTCTAGTCAATTGGCACTCTAAACATGATTCACAAAACTGTTTAGCTTCTTTTGCCATTCCCTCCCAATAAAAAGAATACCTTATTCTCTGCAACGTTTTCTTGGCTGCATGATGCCCTCCAAATACCGATGAATGCGCTAATTTTAAGATTTCTTCCCTTCTTACCTTGGGTACTACTAATTGCGCTATAGTTTCGCCTAACAATTTCTCTTTATCATACAATAATCCGTTTACAATATAATAATTCCCTTTTTCCTTTTTAGCTAATTCCCAAGCTTTCTCTAATTTTTTACATTCCAACTGGGATTTCTTAAACATATCTGAGTTACTAACAATAGATTCATTATTTTCCTCCGTTTCAGTTTTTTCTGGATCCTGACTTTGTACATTTTGCGATCTCGCGTCTATTACGTAAACATTACAGCTATCGTTACTTACATCTTCCTTTTCATTCGAGTTATCAATAATAATTTCGGAACTTTTTAATTCTTCGGACTCTATCAATGGCTCCTCAAGTTGACACCTGACAACTCATTAATCACCTCGGGATGTAAAATTACTTGCTCATTAATATTATCAGTTACTGCGCAAATTACTTCCTGATGAATAATATTAGTTTGCCCGAATTGCGGAATAGCTAGCGGTAGTTTAACTAACGGTGATTTAACAGCTTCACCAAATAACCCTTGTAAATAAATACTACCCGCTCCCTTTAATTTCTCTTCCGGTACTAAATCTTTATGAACAACACTGATCTCACATCCAGAATCAACCAATCCCTTTGCTTTTTGCCCATTAACACTGACTTCAATTTTCTCAAGTTTATTTAATTTCTCACCAATAACATTAGTTTTCTGCTCGGCCTTTGCCGATATTCTAGCCACAATAGCCCCATCAGGTAACTCTTGATTTTCTTTCACCATAATCTTATGAACACCTGCTTTCTGGTCTCGCCCTTTATTGCCATTATTAGTTCCCTCATTACCCACTTTATTACAAAAACGTTGGTAATGACCTCTCAAACCACACTTAAAACATTTAGGCCCTGAAGCTTCATTCGTCTTCTTAAACTCTGTTTTCCTATCCGGAAAAGAATTAGTCTCATTACTACCATTTTGCCTCCAACTCCCACTAAATTTATTATCCTCCCTCGGTCTCATTTTTTCATTGTTTACGTACTTATCTTTACCTTTAAAGCTTTTATACGTAACTGCATAAGATTTATTTTTATGGTCAAAATAATGGTCACATTCTCTAGCAATTTGAGAAGCTTCTAACCATTTACTTTGATGAGTTAACCCAATATATGACGCAGTATCCTCATCTAACGTACTCATTAGCTTATCAGTAACTATTAACT
The DNA here is from genome assembly GCA_964019185.1 of Maratus speculifer. NCBI lineage: Eukaryota > Metazoa > Arthropoda > Arachnida > Araneae > Salticidae > Maratus > Maratus speculifer. The sequence continues at coordinate 83,264,200 of OZ025290.1, forward strand.
GGTTGACCTTTTCATAAGTGTCCGCACCTCTAATTTTACAATAATTTTCCCACGTAGCTATTAATCGCGATACAAATAATACATGGGTTTCGTTCGGATTTCTCCTAGCTTTCCGGAAATTTTCTAAACATGCCTTCGGGGTTGGCTCATGTTCCCTTAGGACTAACTCCTTTAATTCCTCATAATTCTCCATTTGTTCCTTAGTGGTATAAATTAACAAATTATCCGCCTTATCTCCTAACATATTTCGTAGCATTTCGGCCTGCTGGTTTTCCGGTACATCTTTAGTTTGGAATGCCCTTTCTAAACTGTTGAAAAATAAATTCCATCCCTCAGTCCCCTCTGGTACTTTGATAGATAGAGTTTTAACACTTTTGATCAATTTTTCTACATTACTTTCATTATTAGATTCCCTAACATTAGAATTATTTGCCGAACCTTGAACCCTTAGTCTCTCCATTTCTAATTCATGTTCCATCCTTAATTTTTCTATCCTCTCTTCTCTTTCTAACCTTTCGTGTTTTTCTTCGCGCTCTAACTTTTCCTGTTTTTCTAACTTTTCGCGTTCTAATTTTTCTTGTTTTTCTAACCTTTCGCGCTCTAATTTTTCTTGTTCTAATCGTTCTGCAACAATAGCGTCAGATAATTCCTTAATAACCCTCTCGTCATACTCATCACTGTCCATTATCTTTTTCTTAAGCTGAATTCTGGTATCATCTTCCGCGAATTCAACACCCAATTCTTCAGCTATCACCTGAAGATCAACCTTTTTTAGTTTCAATAAGAAAGCCATACCTTCACCGATTGTTATAACCACCCCACAAGAATAGTTAAACCTACCAAATTAATATTTCCTAAATTTCTAACTTAGTACAGATATTTCTCCACTTATTATACTAATTAATACCATTTCAGATAATCCATGCATTTCATTTCTAATTAACCTACTGAATACTCTAATTTTTCTCAACCATTGATATCACACAATATACTTCCAATAAAACAAAAAAAGTAAAACAATAATTCGATTTGACTGCTATGCAATATAGATTCCAATATATACACTTAGATAACAACCTACAATTTATATAATAATACTGATACGTTGAAATTGAATAGAAGTATTGATGTCAATCAAAAAATCCACATAAAGAAAAATTGAAACACATGCATACATAAATTTCTACAATTATCCTCATAAAATATTTCCGAACTCAATACTGGTTCTTACACTTAAAACAAATATACTGAAAATCTTTACTTTTATTTTTACTCACTATGGCTCTCTTTTGAGCCTTTTTTTTTTCACTATGGCTCTCTTTTGGGCCTTTTTTTTTCACTATGGCTCTCTTATGAGCCTTTTTTTTTCACTATGGCTCTCTTTTGAGCCTTTTTTTTCTCACTATGGCTCTCTTTTGAGCCTTTTTTTTTTTTTTTTCTCACTAGTATTGGCCAATTAAAATCTTCATTTGCTTAGAATTTTGATAATGTAACTCTTAAAATTTAAACAGAATTGCTTCATTTAACAATTACTTTAACAATAATTTAGATTTAATGCATTAATTTAGTTCACTAATATCATTATAAATAGCATATCATTATCATCTCAAATTATTATGACCTTTCTTTAAAACAATAGCAATATGGTTACTAATTCTTTACACCTATCTGAACACAATTATTTCATTGCACATAAATTACATAGACAATTTACTTAAATTACTATTAATTATACAACAATATAATTTGGTTCGAGATGTCAGCAGAAAGATATGATCAAAACACCTTACCTTATACTTTCTTTGCTGGATTACTTTTCTAATCACAGGTAGCTCCACGATGTAGCGGTAATATGGCACAACAGTTCAGTTTAGTTCTTTCTAATAAAGATACGCACAACACTTTAGTCCACACTAGACGATATGGCACGATACTTTATCACACACTCGACGATCCGGCACGATACTTTAGCACATACTCGACGATACGGCACAACACTTTACACACATTCGACGATACGGCACGACACTTTAGCATACAATCGACGATCCGGCACGATGCTTTAGCACATACTCGACGATATGGCACGACCACACAAGAATTCCACTGGATACTCTGGCATTAACAGACTGCAACACGGCTCGCTGGTCACTGGTTTCAGGCGATTCTATCCCGACGCTGCCAACAATTTGTCGGACGCTCCTCTCAGTCCACAAACTTCGAAGAATGTCCTAGGTAGTTTTAGCTGCCACCACCGATATTAATGGGTGATATCGGTCACCTGCTGTGAGGATTGGGTAAAATAACACTGACGCTGTTAATGAACTGAACTAACAGTTTATTTAAGATATAGATATGTACACAAGAAACAATATTTACAACTATCTACAATTACAACTCGGATATAGATGATCCGGTTCAACATTAAATTAACTACAATAAACGTTGGTTGTGTACCGTTCAACTTACACTTTCTTCCTCACCCTCAACGCACGTTAGATACGCTTTATCAGAGATTACTGCAGAATCTCAATACACAAGGATATTCGGCCTCACTTCTCGGCCTAAAACACTATCCACCGGGACGTCTTGTCCCTCGCTCAAAATATACACTATCCAACAGGACCTCAAATCCTGAGCGACCTACCGGTCTCAACGCCAAGCGAGAACTGTCTCCAACCTCTCCGTCCAGAGTTGACCTAGTCAGAGATCTTCCTTCCCCCAGCAGGACTCCTTAGAGCTCATCCATTGGTTCAATCCCGCACTCCAACCTTGAGTCATGACATCTCCTGTTTACACATCACTCCAATAGCTAGATGACAGCTGAGGCACGCCCCGCGGCCATCACTTTCATTCATCAACGAGTGCGTCATCTGCACACGTGTGTCAACATCTGTCATTCGTTATTATAGAAAAGAAAGAAAGGTATTTCGAGCTTCACGGATACACAACCCACAATACATAAAATATTCAGATAAGGAAATGTTATTCCTTTCTAATTCAGGGCAGATGTCTTCTAGGAACCTGACAAGCAGTGTACAGATTTTATGTTTAACTTGCTTTCGAAATATGTTGGAGGTCTGCACAAGTCGAAATTTACACGCCCGACCGGAAAAAGGTTAAAATCTGAGCCTGAAACCAGCTCGGCACAACTGAATTGCTGCAAAACATGGATTTTTACATCGATATCATTAAAAATTGTTTCGTACGAAGAGTTCTGACCAAAATTACTTATTTTAGCATTTTTTTTTCTTTCTTAGCTCACAGGCTATCATAGCCTGAGAGCTTATGTGCCCGTCCGTTCTGTATGTTCGTTCTTGCGTAACGCGATAACTCATGAAAAAATATCCGATCCACTTGAAATTTTGTATGTAGGTATATCCTGACAAAGCGCATTCCTGGTTAGTTTTTGGAGTTCATTCGATATGCATAAGAGGGGGAACGGGGGGCTCATGCCCCTCCCCTTAGTTGTTATAAATGGGATTTTCATGCAGAATTAAGTTTTCGTTCAAAATTTAGATTAGGATCATTCTGATGAGGCGATTCCATGACTGTTATTAGGTATTCATTGTATAAGTATAAATAGGGGGAACAGGGGTTCTAATGCCCCCCCCCCTTAATTTATGTAAATGGGTTTTTCAAGCAGAATTTTCAGATTTCGTTCAAATCTCTGAATAGTTTTGGAAGTTTAATGGTTAAGTATAAAGAGGGGGATAACTCCTTTTAAATTATATAAATGCTAAATGGGTTTTTATTAAGAATTATCTCATTTGCTCTGAATTTTGGATATAGACTTTTTATATGATAAAGCATGTCTTTGATAGTATAGGAGGTTCAATGATTAAGTATAAAAAAAGAGCAAAGGAAAGAGCTGTTTCCCCTTCTTAATTTTTTTTCGAACGGAATTAACCCTTGAAAATATAAGGCTTTAATGTACAATTAGTATTTGTAGCTTGTGAGCTCAATGCCATCAGTTTAACTGGGCAGTATTCTTTTTTATTTATAATCTTAAAGTACCCCACTTGGTTATGGTATTTATTTTTTTTTTATTTAAATCTCTGTTTGTATGTAAACGTTTCAGTTATTATTAAAATCGCTAATTCATATCCCATAAAATTAAAAAAAAAAAAAAAAAAAAAAAAAAAAACTATACAGTAAAATTTTCTAAGACGGAATCCCATAGGAAAAGGAAAAAATGTGTTAAAGACAAGAAGACAAGCTCCCTTCCTATTATTCTTTTCTTATCTATTCTATATTTTCCTCACGTTTTATTATATTAATTTTGCATTAATAAGCCCTTTTTCCGTTTAAGACAGGATTCTGAAACAGTAAAATTCTTTTTCACAGGTTTTACTGTATTTTAACTTTATTCCTAGAAATCTGCTAATCTTTAAAAAGAACGAATTTTAACTGTACAACAATGGCGATTTAAAATTATATCAATTTTTTGCAAAAATTTGTGAGCCAGACTAAATTTTACTTATTTTTGCATGGACCAGGCTACATAGAGAAAATGGTTTTCATATGAGCTGGTAGAGGCCAGGACTGAAAATTTCTGTCTCTAGGAATAATAAAGCCAATCCCGGCTTAGTAAGGAATTATGGGTTAAGCCCGACATGGTCTAGTCTGGTCCAGTCCAAAAAGAGTGAAACCAAGCCCGGTCTGACCCGATTATCGCCCATAAAAACAGGTCCCAGCCCTACCTAATTATGCACGTCGTTTATTATATCGTTCAATAACATATATGAAAACAAATTCTTTAAATGAATTTAGAAAAAACAACTTACTATAAATTTAGCAATTTGCAATATTAAAGCAAGAAATTAATAGAAATTAGATTTCCCCATCTCTAAAGGGGGGCGTCTCTAGAGACTTTTTAAAGGGGAATTAACACTAATCATTTTACGCTAAAAATCAGGGAGAAAATGTGTTTGAAATGGTTATAAATTGAGAAGTCTCTTTACTTAAAATCTTTCCAACGTTTAAATGAAACATGAAAAATTTCACTCAATAATCAGATTCAAGGATATTTAAGAAAGCAGATAATAATTAATTTGCATTAGTTAATCTGTTTTTGCTAAATACTCCTCATACATTATTTATTTATTATTTTTCATTAAATTCAGTCAAAAAAATTGTCTCAGAATCTTGGAAGTAATTTAAACAGTAATTCGCAAAATAACATTTGCATGGAAAAAAAAAAGCACGAAACAGGCTTTCTAAATGCGTATTTAGAATCATTACGTTTACATAAAATATATTTATAAGAGCCGGAATAACTCTGTACTTTATTTTTTTTTTTTCTCCAGATTCTCATTCAGTTGCGGTCTAATCGTCGCTATTTTACGACTTCCAAAGCTCCGCAACTTTCATATCGCAAATATTTCTCCCGCCGTTCCGGATCATGTTACCATGGTTACTCCCAGCATCTCTGACTGTCTCCCTACCTTCGGAAGACAAGCTGCAGACATGTGAAAAGGGAAGTTTTTGTAATTCTTTAAAAAGAATATGTGAAATTTGAGACATTAGAGGAGACTAGAAATTTATGTGTACTTCGTTTTCTTCTTCTTTTATTTTTATTTATTTATTTTTTTTGTAAAATGCTTTAAAATTGTTTTAGTCGACACCAATATTATTTAAATTGCGCATAAAGTTTTTTTCTCTGTTTTTATTACGAAGCTTTTACGACTAATGCTCTATTTTTTAACATACTTAGAAAGACAGTTAAATATATATGTATACATTGATAAATATTTTTATTATTCTCTCGCGTATTTCATTTCTTGCGCATTGTTTTTATTCACTTCTACTCAATTGTTTAACTTAAAATTTTTGCATATACATTATGCATACTCAGTCCTGTTGACAATTAAATATTTATTGATTTTCGATTAGTTTGTTGATTTTTTAAAAAATATATTTGAAAAGTGATCTCATCAAGATGCATTTAATTGCAGCTTTGAAAGGGACTTCATACTTTATCTATCAAACATAAAATTGATTGTTATTATTTTTTTTCTTTCTGAAAAAATATTTTAAAAATACTGGGATATGTTTATGGTTCAAAATACTTTTAACAATGCTTTAATTTTTTAATGACGACAAAATTTCAGACAGGTTCTAAGTACTTCTTTGTTAGAATTTAAAAAGAAGTTAGAATTTAATTTAGAAGATTTAAAAAATTCTATTTTAGTAAGTAAAAACTTACTTAAGGGTGCTAATTACTATGCGGCCGAATTCCCCTCCCTAATGTTAAATCGATGGGCGTTTGATGCATTTTTATATTCAATATATCTCCTCGGGAAATTAATATTTTAAACTCATTTTTTCATTGTTACCTTCTAAAAAGATGTGTATTTTTTTTCCAAGTTTTTCAAAATATTTCTAAAATCTCTGCATAATTTGATATGAAGTGTTAAAGTTTTACTTCCAGTTCGTTAGTTTTAAGACATAAAATATTAAATTAAGCATACATTTTAGAAATTTTTTGACAACTAAGAAAAAAAAATGGCATCCTTTAAGGGTGTTCTTAAATCAAAAAGGGTCACTTTGTGACACATGCATTAATTTATTTTTGTTCGAAAATACATGAAAAAAGCAGGTGTTATTATTCAGAAACTGTCTAATTGCACTCAATTTTCTGTTCTATTAAAAGCAATAGAGATTTTTCATAACAAGCCTTCAAAGTTGACGTTTTTGAGCCCATTTCCCGACGAAAGCAGAAAAACCGGTCGAAAAGCAGCAGAAAAACGGTTGATCACGTGATCGAAATTGCTTAGAACTGGATAGGTAATTTAACTATCATAAAATGGAAAATTAAGTTCGATTCAAAATCGCTTTCATAGTCAGGCATTCCAATTTCGTATCTTTCCATTAAAAAATAAATTTGTAAATGTGTCAAACGTTTTGCGCTTGTTGAGCGGAGCAGTTGAAAACACCATTAAGAAAGAAGCTCTGAAAAAAAAAAAAAAGAATATAAAAGTATTAATTTCCTGTGGAGATATATTGAATATAAGAATGCATCAAACGCCCATAGACTAAACACTACCGAGAGAAATGCGGCCGCTAAATGACTAACATGCTTAAAACTCAAGTTCAAATTAGGTATTTTCTGGCAAATTTCGGAATTCATTTTTATTCGTAAACGCATGAAAATTTTTAGTAAATGCTGTCAAAATTAGTGTTTTGAAATCAATTTCGGGTTGTGACAACTCACAACGACTGCTGTCCCAAGACGGCAATCGCTTATGACTCAAAATGTAATTTATTTAACAAAAAATGAAAAAAATATATGCATGTTTGACTACAAATCACAACAAAAATCATTATTCAGACTCTTATTTTATAGCATTTAAGAATGAGTCAAAAAATTGCACTTAACTAAATATATATTTTTTAACCTCTTTAATTCCTTTCCTTTCGTTTTTTTCTTTCTTTCTTTTTTCTTTTTCTTTCTTTCTTTCTTTTTTTCTTTTCTTTTCTTTTCTTTTTTTTTCTTTTTTTTTTTTTTTTTTCCGTATTAACCACGATAACCTAATTTTAGGAAAACCGCAGACTACAACTCAGACCAAAGAAAAAATATCTCGTAAATTAACCCAGAATAGCATTAATGTCAGAAAACTTGAACAGATAGGGTGAGTAGATTCTGTGTAAAAGTTTAAAATAATGTTCAGCAGTGGGTAGCGCTAGAGGCAATCTGCTATTGAAAATTTCTCTGCAACTATGTATTCACAAGGGTGAAGCGTACTGTTTTCTTTTCTCTCTTCTTTATAATGATTTGAATATTAATAACAACAAAGACATTTCATTCAGATTTTTTGACATAATGCATGTTTTAATTGAAATTTGACTTCATATGCGGGTAAATCAGTTTATTGCTATTAATTTTTTGTGTAAAGAAATCAAATGCATTTTCTAGTATTCTGAGAAAAGATTATGTGATGTATCAAAGAAACCGAAAATTGAAAAAGTGAAATAGAAAAATGTAAAAAAAAGTCAATGAGTCATCGAATAATTCGAGAAGATTTGAATTAAGTGTTGAGGGGGCGGGGGACACGTTCAGTATTCGTTTAAAAGTGTTCATAAATCAAAAAGGGCAACTTTGTGACGCATGCTTTAATTTATTTTTGTTCGGAAATGCATGAAAATAGCAGGTGCTGTTATTCAGAAACTGCCTAAATGCACTCAGTTTTTTTTTTTTTTTTTTTTTTTTTTTTTTTTTTTTAACACGATAGATTTTTCATAACAATCCTTCAAAATTGACGCATTTGAGCACATTTCCCAACGAAAGCAGAAAAACCGGTCGAAATACAGGAGAAAAACGAGTGATAACATTATCGAAATAGCTTATAACTGGATAGGTAATTTAATTATCATAAAATGGAAAAATAAGTTCGATTCGAAATCGCTTCCATAGTTAGGCATTCCAATTTTATACATTTCTGTTAAAAAATGAATTTGTAAATGTGTCAAAACGTTTTGCGCTTGTTGAACGGCGCAGTTAAGAACACCCTTAAAGAAAGACGAGGAAGGTTAATAAATAAATAAGTAAATAGGTAAAATAAATAAATTAGAAAAGAGATTAAAAGTAAAAAATTAAAACTACGATACTAAATTATAGTCCAGAATTTTAGTGTCTGTAAAGAAGGGCGGATTCAAAAGAAAGATCATAGTCCAAGACCTAGCACAAAAACCTAAGGCTTCGAGAACAAGAAAAAAAAAATATTTTACATAAGAATAGTAATAAGGGAATTTAATGATCCATGTCTGCCGGAAGTGAAGTGGTGCGTAAGCGAAAAATTAATACCACCAGTAGTTTACTCGTAGATTTATAATTGTGTTTGTCCTACAATCAAAGGTATAAAATGATTGTAGGAAAAACACAATGTTAAACCTACGAGTAAACTGCTTGTGGTATTAACTTTTAGCTTATGTACCACTTCACTTCCGGCAGATATGGATCATTAGATTCCCCTATTACTATTCTTTCATAAAATAAAGATTTTTTTTTTCTTGTGCCCGATACCTTAGGTTTTTTGTGCTGTCAGCTTTTGGACTATCACGGAAATAATAACAATAAAAATCCCCCTATCTCTTCACACTAATAATAATAATTAAAAGAATACACAATTGCACACTTTTTATATGGAAAACAAATTATTCCAGAATAAAAAATCCAATTGAGATATCCCCCCTTCCCCAACCAGAAGAAAAAGGGCTATGTAATCTCCTTCAAAATCGATGTCTGGATCCGCCCTTGTCTATAAAACATTAACCAACGAGATTCATTGCCAATTACATCCTCAGCTGCTAAAAATCTCCAAGACAGCCGAAAGCCGAAACCCACGCACAAATGTCCAGACATTGAAGAGAAAGAAAAGAAAAGTTTTTAGCAGCAAAAAATAGTTTTTGTTAAAATGTAATTCATGTTCTTTGAAAATGGCTTACGAGTTTTTCTACAACTAAAGTATAGTACTTTTATATAGATAAATGCATTTATTAAAATCGATGATTTTTATTTCTAATGCAACTGCAGGTTTAATTATGACGATTATCATTGTATCTAATGGATTTAACGTGTTAAATATGATAGAAATAAAAACTGTTTTTTTTTTCTTTTAATTGTTAAAATAATCTAGCTCAAGCAATTTTGATGGACGCAGAGATAGTCTCAACGAATGAAGCTCAATGGTGTCAGACGGCATGATGGCGACATTGTCGCAATCGCAATTACTGCTTAATCTTAATTAGGGATGAACAACAACATATATATATAGGCGCCATTAAACAATTAATAAAAATCCTTCTTCTTTAAAAACACTATCTTCCTAAATTTTATCAATTCATTGTATAAGAATTATCATATATTCCCATTAATTTACATAAAATATGATATGTTTAATATTATTTTAATAATTTAATATTTTTAATAATAGTTTTTCAATTATAATAATAATTAATTTTTTTATTCTATTATTATTCTTTTTTCTTCCCAATATATATCCTTAACTATATCCCATCTCTTTAACTGTTAGTAAATGTAGATTGCACATTTTGTTTTTCAACACATTAGCGACTGAGTATATAGAAAGGTTTTCTCATTTCAATTTCATTTTTAATGGTCAAATAATTAGGGCTAATTGATTTCTTAATTAATCCAGACTGTATATATGGTTTTGTGACCTGTATTTTTTCGCTAAAACAATATATATCAACAAAAAATGAAAAAATGAATTATAAGGAATAGATTGGAATCTTCAGAACTATAATAGACTCGCAAGACCTCAAATACTTTGGAACTACAAATAAAGTGTGTTGGTTTCATCTTCGAATCAGCCATGAAAAGCAAAATAATACGAATTTGAGGTTACCAACACACATAAAACCAAAATAAAATGAAGAAAAACATTAATAATAAATCATATTAACATTATTAAAATGGAGTTTTAAAGAAAAAAAAAACATACCATACACTTTAGTTATCCCTAAAATGATGTAGCAAAAAATAGACTGTTATGATAATAAATTGATTAAATAAGATGTATTATATATCCTCTGTAAGATGCCTTAAGCACAGACTCCCAGTAGATATATAAGCAAAATTTAAATTATTTATTTAATAAAAAACGTTATTAAATATATAAGGTAATTGATTTATTAAAAATATGCAAAATTTAATATGTATGAATCATTATTATGATTCCTATAATTAATAGTACCATATTATTAAATCGCTATGATTAAATCATTTTTATATCATATTGTAATTATTTAACAAATAAATAATATAATCATAATTAATTGTTAACTATTATCATAATGTTTAGACATGTAAAAAGAAGATAAAATGTATAAAGAAGGGAAAAAATACTAAAAATTGAAATTGAAATTAATTTCATTTAACTTGATAATACTAACCTAAACTCAATATATTATTATAAGAAAGAAGGAATAAAATAGGTAAGTAAAATATGCATTTTATATACTTAGAAAAATATTCATGTATTGTCCAAATTGTAAAAGTTAGATTCAAGTTAATCTATGTATTGTCCAAATTGTTAAAAGTTAGATTCAAGTTAATCTTTAACCTTAATTATTAAAGTATATTAATAGAATTAATGAAAGTAACTGTACAATTATTCATACATATGCGTCAATTCAACATTCAATATAAAATGCATTATTGTATTTATTAAATTCTGGTTCTAAATTCTAACCATAAAAACAATTATTCATTACTTTTTTGCAGATTACCCATTACTGGAACAAAAAATGTCCATTACTGAAATTTTGGGTGTCTTGATTTATTTCTGTTATTTATACAATTAAATTTTCATTCACGATGGGACTACTAAAAAGAGTGAATACTGTTGATAAATTAATATTGTATTTAAAAGTTGGAACATAATAACTATAATTATCAATTAATTTTTCTTAGAGAAATTACTTAAGAGCGTTATTATAGGCATATCCACTGTATTACTAATGATCAAATGCCAAAATACTAAAAATTCCAAAAAGTTTTTATCAGATTGAAATTTAACATTTTAAATTACTGTTGAATAACCACAATTAATCAAAACATTATAGAATGTGAATGATAGAATGAAGTTAATTTCAAATTATTATGCTGTTAATCATCAGAAAGCTTTCCGATATCTCTATATATTAATATATTAATTTAAATAGCGCAGTTGTTACAGTGACCAATTTTCGAATAATAATAACAACAACAACAACAACAACAACAATGCATCAGCGCTTTTTGCTGTGCGTTCAAGCTGAAATTGGGCATGTCAGCTACTAGAAGTGACTATTTTTATAAAGCAGTTAATAAACTTAGGTTATCAATCCTCGTTATATTCATTAAAATCTTACCCCCCCCCCCTCAGGTCCAAAACATAAGGATGCCTTTTTCATAGTCCTTAGCCAATAATAATTAACTTTCAACTTTCCCAATAGAATATTCATAGGTATTGTTGTAAATAGCTACTTAAATTCCAGTAAAAATAAATGGCGTTACTATTCATTTTATTAGGCAATTATTTACTAATTAACTAATCTGCTGAGTTAACCGCTTACCCTACCAATAAGTTAAGTTCAGTAAGAATATCTTAGCCACGTTCATACGAGTAACGCTACTAAGCAACTAGTTATAATTATAATAAATTAGGATCTGATGGTAATTAAAATATCTGCAATACATCTAGTAATATTAGATAGCACCCTAATATATCCTTAAGAATTACCATAACAGTTAGCAATAGTAGTATTATCTCCAAATAGTTATATAGATTGTATGACCATGTAGTTAATGCTGTTCTCTTTCAGGCTTCCATCCCCCACCTTTTTTTCAGTCGACTAAAGCCGGCAGTAAGAGAAAAGTGGATTTTTTTTTTCAATTTTTTTCAATTTAAGTATTATTATTTTTTTACCTTTATTACTATTATTTTTATTTATTTATTTATTTATTTTTGACATCTCGCCCCTTTATTAGGTGTAGGACTCTGTCCGCACGAGCTGCCGGACGCTAATATCCAAACACTCAAGGCCACAGCACCTGGGCGAATAACGGAAGGTGTCTGCGAGAAGAGCGAGGCAGAGGAGAAATTTTACAAGCTTTGCGCTCTATGACATTGACATTAGTGATCGTGACTTTTAATTCGTATTGATTCAAATGTTATTCTGTTTCCAGTATCATTTTTAGATTGTTTATATTAATATTTAGCGTTTAAAAAGTTATCACTTTTATAAGAAGGATTAAACAACCATTCAGATTTATGGAAATTTTCAAATCGTTTGCCTCAAATAAATGGATTAAACTATTTATACCATTCACATACATCTGAAATAAATGTCTTTTTAAAAGGAAAAGGGTCGTTAAAAATCCGTTTCATTTAATTATTTCTTTTATAAATTATCTAGATTTTCCTTAAGTTAGTCAGACTATGTAAAAGGCAAATTGAAAATATTAAATCGAAATATTAGCTTCATTAAAAACACCCTGCTTCAAAAATAAATAAATAAGTATAAAGACATGGTCTAGCTTTGAATTTATAGATGATCTCCTACGCAAATTTTATATTTATTAATCAGACTTTATTTTCAATTTTGTTTAGCTCTAACAACTTTCTTCTATTATAATTTGTTGCAAAGTTAGTAGGGGTTGTTTACTTTTTTTTTTTCTACATATGTACATATATCATTGAGCATATAATATTCTATGAGAAAAGTTCTATTACACGAATAGAATAAAAAAAAAACTGATCTAATATTCTCTGTGTGTGAAATCTTATATATAATCTAAAACAGCATGAAAATAATGAATTAAGGCCTTAATCTTAACTTTTATGTAAATAATTTAATTAACATTAAATTATTCCGCAAAAAAAAAAGAAGAAGAAGAAAATTGGATTTGCTGAAACTGAAATAGCTTTTCTTATTTCTTTACTTGCGTTTATTTTCCAATAAGAAATAAAATTTTGTTGAGCATGACAAATTTGTTTGAAAGCTGTATCTCAAAGTATTTTTGAGTTATTAATTTTTTTTTTGTAATTTTTAATACTTTTATGTCATCGTGGTAATAGAAGTATTCAATTTCTTTTGAAAGAAAAGGAAATATTAATTTATGGTATGATGAGTACTAGGTGTGCGGCAACAAATCACACAGTTAATCCAATGTGCAATAAACCACAAAGATTATCAACAAAGCACTTAATGTAAATAGCCGACCCCGGTACTTGTCTTCACCACTTTGCCAGCTACAATTCCGTCATGTAAGTTAATGGCACCTGGTACATGTCCTGGTGCCATTGGTGTCACCTGGTGCATCCGTCGTGGGTGCAAAGTCCTCCAAGTTACCTGTGAATTATGTCTTTGGAGGTGCCTTGCCATGTGAAGGTCTCGTCATCTGATCAAGATTCTAAATTACGAGACCAACTTGAGTAGCATTTGCAGTTCAAACAACAGGATGTAACATTAAGTAACAAGCGAAACAAGGTATGCTCAAACGAGAAACAAGTACTGCAGAAATGATGGCATGCGAAGCGAAGTCAGGTTTATTGCCGCTATGCGTCAATTAGGCGGTCACCAGCCCCCACACCAGGTATCTAACCCGTTAAGCTGAGATAACTCGGCAGGGAGGGGCCTGATCATCGGTTAGAAGGAAGAAGGAAGCTGAAATTCGCCAAACATGTTTATTCGAATTAAGGGTGTATTCGAAAAAACGCTTTTCCACCTTCAACAGCTCGAAATTTTCCGATACAATTTCAGACACATTTTTAAAAGTAGAATCATGAAACTTGTTGAGGGTATTTTTAAAGCGATGTACAAGGTGCTGTGTGACGTATTTTTACGGTCAATTCATTAGAATTTGATTTATAAACAATTATCTTCTCAGTATGACCCTTTTTTTCGTTCGCAGATCTCCCGCTAGGGGAAATCTGTTCAAAATGCCGTTTTTGATTGCTTTTTTTGCAATATTTTCTGCATTTATCAAAATTACGGCACCTTGTGTACTTTCCAAATAAGAGATATTGAAAGTTTCGTGTATTTGAGAGCAAAAATGAAGTCAAAAATGAATCGGAAAATAAGCAGTTTGAATCAGTTACTTTACTGTGTACCCTTAAAAACCTCAAATATAAATTTTGGTTCAGTGAAGCCTAATCTATATATATGATGCTGAGTTCAAAACAGCATCATTATATATATAAAACCCCTCCGTGTATAACAATTCCGGGGTCAACCTATCCCCGAGAAAAAGAAACTCATTCACCAATGAAAACGTTTCATAGTCGCAATGGAGCGTTCTCATTGGTCAGATTTACAGTGGGAGCTGGAAATGACGTCACTACATTTTACTTCGCTTTGAAATCTTTCCACGATTTCAAAAAGTACACTATTAAAAATTCGACCCATTTGCTGCAGCGGCACTCCACAGCTTTTATAGTATATCTCTTTTATGACCAATGAGAATGCTCCATAACACAGTAAAGTAACCGTTTTCTGTAAAAGCGGTGGAGTGACGCTGTAGCAAATAAGTCAAATTTTTTACAGTGTATATTTAATTAAAACTTTTTATTAAAGGAAAGCGAAGGTGCGTTTTAAATGCAATATTGTTAAAATTTTTATATTCGGGTTGCTTTAATTTTTTTTTTTTTTTTTTTTTTTTTTTTTTTTTTTTTACAGCCGTGAATGACTTTTGAGAATTTCAAATCTATAAAAAACATTGTGAAAAGTTACCTCCGATTTTAAAGGCAATCTATTTTCTGACCAATGAAACCGTTCTATAGTCGTAATGGAGCGTTCTTAATGGTCAGGTTTACAGTGGGAGCTGTAAATGACGTCACTACATTTTACTTCGTTTGAAATCTTTTCACGATTTCAAAAACACTATTTAATTAAAACTTTTTATTTAAGCAAACCGCGGATGCGTTTTAAATTTCATTATAATCCCCACGCCCATCTACCACATAGTTTTGCTATAGTTTTAATGTTATTTTATTTTTTATTTTTATTATTATTTTTTTTTTGTTAGATTTTTCCCTTTCCAAGTTTAATCGCTGTATTTATCAAAATTGTTTCAGCCTAAAGTGGCTATGGTTGACCACAGTTGTTGTAACTTTTTATCATCCTTTAAAAATGCAAACACGTCATTTTGGCGGGCTATCTTCTAGTAGTATAATAATGCCTCTTTGATAAGAGGTTAAAACCAAAATTAAATCATTCCAACGTTTCATAGAAAATATTTTACATATTATTTTCATCTTCCACATGCCGAGATATAGCTATCACGCATATCGTGCAAAGGATCATATAGCTCCGCACCCCGTTGAACGGTATCCACTAAAATCTAGCCAGCACTAACTCTATTCCCAGATCCCAATAAATGTGAAATTAATTGAATCGAATTCGCTTTGATAATGTTAAGTCTATGGACGTTTGATTCATTCTTATATTCAAAATGTCTCCTCAGGGAATTTATATTTTTAATTTCTTTCCTTTTTTTTTTTTTCAGTATTCTTTTCTTAAAGTATGTCATATTTTTTTCTTGGTTGTCAAAATATTTCTAAAATATATGCTCAATTTAATATTTTATGTTTTGAAAACTGACGACCTGGAACTAAAATTTTAACACTTCATATAAAATTATGCACAGATTTTAGAAACATTTTGACAACTAAGAAAAAATGCGACATAGTTTAAGAGGAGAACACTAAAAAAAGAAGTTAAAAATATTAATTCCCTGAGGATATATTTTGAATAAAAGAATGCATCAAACGCTCTTAGGCTTACCATTACCGTGAAAAATTCGGACGCTGAGTGACCAGCTGCTTTAAGGGCATATGTAACATAAAATGGTTCTCAGGTTTTTGAGTTTCTACAGCTCATATTCAAAATATTAGAATAATTACCTTTTTTTAGAAATTGAAAATATCGTTTGGTAATTTAATGTCTTTTAATGAAAATATGCAAACGATATTTTTATTAAGAACTTATTGTTGATTAAACTTACTTGTTATCTTAAATTTAATATCATTTTTGAAAAGATTAATTGCAAAAAAAAATTATTTTGAAAAGTCAAAATATTAGAATATTTATTCAAATGGTTCAAAATATTAGAATATTTCACATTAATCCTCCTTTAATTATTACCAATTCTTAACTGGTGGCATCATTGATTAAATTCAGACTATTTTATTTAAAATCAGTATTCTTTTTTGCAGTTTGTTTCTTTTTCGTCTTAAAATGGGCCGTGTGAGTGATATTCCTGAATCTACTAAACTTCGTATGGTTGATTTGTATCGGCACGGTAAAAATCAATGTTTTATAGCGAATTATTTACATTGTTCGCAATCGAGCGTTAGTAAAATACTAACACAATATTCAAAAATTGGAAAATTTCAAAATAATCGCCGAAATGGGGGACGAAAACCAAAAACATCTGCTAGAGATGACAGGAAACTGAAGCGTATAGTTAAGAAAAACCGTTTTAAAAGTGTGCGATTCTTGCACCGGAAATGGAAAGAAGAAGGAGTTGAAGTTTCTACATCGACAACATTAAGACGTCTCCATAAATTTAAATTTGAATCCCGTGTACCGAAAACAAAACCTCTCATGACTGCAAGGCAAAAGCGTATAAGATTGAATTGGTGTAAATCAAGACGTTTATGGAGCAATGAAGATTGGAAAAATATATTATTTAGTGATGAAAGTATGTTTTGTGTTTCATAAGGTAATCAAGGTATTCGAGTTTGGAGAATGAAGCAAGAAGCATTTGATAAAGAATGCCTTAAACGTTCCGTAAAATTTGCTGCTAGTGTCATGGTTTGGGGTTGTATGAGTGCAGAAGAACCTGGAAAGTTATGTATCGTCTACGAAAAGGTTAACTCTCTGATATATCAAGAAATTTTAGAATATTACATGATTCCATCATCAGAAGATTTATTTGAAGATGATTTCATCTTTCAACAGGATTTAGCGTCCCCGCATACCTCGGTGTCAACTAAGAATTGTTTCCGCCAACGCAACATTAAGATACTTCCTTGGCCACCAAATTCACCAGATCTTAATCCCATCGAAAACTTATGGTGTATAATGAAGAAAAAACTTCAAGAACATCCTCCTTCAAGTAAAACTGAGTTAGTGGCACGTATAAAGTCTATTTGGGCTAATATTGATAGAAATGTTTGTAAATACCTTGTATATAGTATGCAAGATCGATTGTACGTTGTTATGAAAGCTAAAGGGGATGCTACAAAATATTAACTACCATTTACTTCATATTCATAAGGTAATATTGTTGCGTAAAATAAAATATTCTAATATTTTGAACCAATCTAAATTTTATTCTAATATTCTGGTGTGTTTAAGGAAACTGTATACCTAATTTATTGTGCTGTATTTTATATTTTATAAATGTTAAAATCTTATCTAAACATTCCAGATTTAATTTATAAGAAATTTAATTGCATTTACTTAGTATAAAAAATAAATAAATGACAAATAATTTTTTCTTATTACTTTTTCTCAATTATTCTAATATTTTGAATATGAGCTGTAATTATCGGCCGAACAAATACAGCTAAAAAATTATGGTTCTAAATGATTATCGACCTTAAAAATTAGGGTGTTGGAAGATTTTTAAATAATATATTTTGAGCACTGCCTCTCCTATATATATATGTAACACTGAGATTAAAGAAGTGCAAAGTTATGTATACCTAGGACAGGAAATATCATCGGATAATAATATCATGAATGAAATGAATAGAAGAATAAGAAATGGATGTAGTGCTTTTGGGAAGAACAATTATTTTCTGCAGAGTTATATGCCTCTTTGTTTGAAAAGAAAAGTGGTTAATCATTGTATTTTACCTCACTAACTTACGGAGCAGAAACATGGAAACTAACAAAACAGATGATGCAAAGACTACAAACAACACATAGAAGTATAGAAAGATGTATGCTAGGCATAACTAAAAGTGACAGAAAAAAGATAACCTGGATAAGAAATCGGACAAAAGATTTTGACATCCTTGAACGAATCAAACTGCTAAAATGGAAATGGGCTGGGCACATTGCAAGAAGACAAGAAAATAGATGGAAAACACATATACTAAAGTGGTATCCCAGAGATGTAAAACGACTACAGGTAAGATGGAGTGACGAAATTAGAATAGTAGCTGGTGTAAATTGGATGACGAAAGCATTAGACAGGAAACATTGGAAAAATATGGGGAGACCTACATCCAGCAGTGGATCGAAAACGGTTGATGATGATGATGATGATGATGATATATATTATATATATAAATTGTGCAACTTTCTAAAAAAAAATAAATAAAAACTGCGTTTCTTTAAAAATAGCTAACAATTTAGATATGAATGATTTTTTTTTAATGATGAAAAAGATGTTATTACTAATTTTAGGATTTTCAAAATTTTTAAGTAAAATATTTGTAATTTTATTTCTTAATCAAAATGAAAATTTCTTCTTATTATTCTCGAGTAGTCAAGTATTCAAGTCTTCATTTTACGTTTTCTGACACCACAACAGATTTTAAGGTGATATATTGAACAGTTTTTTAAAAGAGCGTACTAAGCAGATATATTGCTCAAAAAACATGTAAAAAGTTAATTAGTTTTTAGAAGCTAATTCATGCATAAATTAATTTCTTTTGACTTATGTATGGGCTAAAATGTGTATATTTACTGTTAAAAAAAAAAAAAAAAAAAAAAAAAAAAAAATCATTTTTATTTTAAAGTAAAATACATGATGTTAAATATTCCGCAAATTCTGCTTCATTTTACTTTTCTCAACAATCGAATAACGTTTTGACACATTTACAAATGCATTGTTTAACTGAAAGATATGAAATTGGAAGGTCTGTCTATAAAAACGTTTTGGAATCGAACTGTATTTTCTATTAATAAATTACCTATCGAGATATAAGCATATTTGATCACATGATAAAGCTTTTTCTCCCTTCGTATAGGTTTTTCTGCTTCCGTCGAGAAATTCGGTTCAATATGTCCACTTTGAGACTATTTTCTGAAGGATGTATTGTATTTAAAATAAAACGGATAAATAACTGCGATTAGATAGTTTCTGAACAATAACATATGCTAGTTTCATGCATTTCCGAAAGTAGTAGGAAAAGGACAGTACGGGCTCAGCCGGAGGCGGGACTGCGGGACCGTCCCACCTCCGGCTGTCCCACCTCCGGCTGTCCCACCTCCGGCTGTCCCACCTCCGGCTGCCCCACCTGCTCCTCCAGCTGCCCCGCCTGCGGTCCCTCCTGCCCCCACCATGCATCCCCCTCCACGAACGCCCCCTAGTGGAAAAAAGGAACATTCTATTATAGCAGAGAGGTGATCAACCTTCCCTAATTAAAAATATTATCAATCACATCTCAACTCGAAATCACACTATATGATGAAGATTAAATTTATATTTGAATTTTGAACAACCGTAATTTTAATGAGTATTATTAATTAAGCGAAACAATTAAAATCTCAGTTTTTAACCATTTTATTTAGATTTCTTCAACTACAAGATGAGATTATCAATTTAACACAAGAAAGTTAAACATATATTCGAATTTTGCTTGATAGACATCTTAATGAGTAGTATTAATTAAGTAAAAACAATAGAAAATATCCAGTTTTATAGAAAAAGACTGATTTCTTACGATTTTTATCAACTATATGATCAATGTAACGACTTAAAAGTTGAAAGTTAAACATGTATCCTAGTTTTTCAACAGCTATAGCCTTAATGAGTATCGTTAATTAAGTAAAAAAACAATGGAAAATATCAAGTTTTATGGAAAAAGACTGATTTCTAACGATTTTTATCGACTTACAAGTTGAAAGTTAAACATGCATTCTAGTTTTTCAACAGCTATAATCTTAATGAGTATCGTTAATTAAGTAAAAAACAATGGAAAATATCAAGTTTTATAGAAAAAGACTGATTTCTTACGATTTTTTCAACTCAAACTTCAGACTATCAATTTGATAGAAAGAAACTTAACCATGTATTCCAGTTTTGAACAACCATTTCCTTCACGAGCATTTTTAATTAAGTAAAACAACGGAAAATATTAAATTTAACCAATTTCTTGAGAATTTTTCAACTATAATATCAACTTAAGAAAGGAAACTTAAACATTTATCTTAGTTTTTGAACAGCAATCCCTTAATGAACATTGTTAATTAAGCAAAAAACAATGGAAAATATAAATTTTAACCGATTTCTTTAGATATTTTCAAATTAAAAACGACATTTAAACATACATTTTTAACATTCGAACAACTATTACCGGGACGAATTTTAATAATTAAGCATTTAACGAACGAAAATAGTGATTTATTTTTTTATTTATTTATTTTTTTTTTAAGCAAGAAGGCCAATTGTATAAACTTTTACAGTAATTTGACATTTTAACATACTTTAAAAAACACTAGTTACGTAAGATTTCAAACTTTAGGTGACTAAATCTCAAGATATATTTTTCTCGAAAACAAATATAAAATACATTTTTTAAACTAATTTCCTCAATCTTACGAATTCAACAGGATTTTTACCGATGCAAACATTAGAAGTGAACAACAAATTCTCTCCCCATCTAACCTCAAAATTCCTAAAGGGGAGAGTACAATAGGTTTTCGACGTCACACTTCGTAAGGTTTTCATTCAAGAAAAATATCTTTTACGTTATAAAAGTCGTTTTCTTAGAAGGATATAAACTTGTGATTTTTGTTTTTGAACAATCA
The DNA here is from genome assembly GCA_964019185.1 of Maratus speculifer. Taxonomy (NCBI): domain Eukaryota; kingdom Metazoa; phylum Arthropoda; class Arachnida; order Araneae; family Salticidae; genus Maratus; species Maratus speculifer. The sequence goes on from OZ025290.1 coordinate 83,285,479, forward strand.
TTATCTTAATAAATATTAATAATTAAGGAAAAACAATGGAAAATAATATTTTTTAAGGAAAAAGACGAATTTTATCGAATTTGATTAATTTTTACACTAGTATTTTCAAAAGCAACATGGAAATATCGATTTTTTTAACTGAAGAATTTAACGCATGTTTTAGCTTTAACAACAGAAACTTAATAAGTATCACTGATTAAACAAACAAAAAAAAAAAAAAAAAAAAAAATACTGATTCTCAAGAAAAGACGAATTTTTATACAAATTTTCAACACTTTACCTTTCTGAAATTTTTATGTTATCAAACACCAAGTTATTTAAAATATAAATATTATGCTTAATGTTTAGATAGTACACATGACGAATTCCACTTATTCTTTTCATATTATTAATTAAATTGACACATGTTTCACTCTACACTTCAATGATTTCTGAATTTTTACAATACTCACAACCAATTTTCTAACATTTTCCGATTATACATTCTTCAGAAGTACATTTCTAAATGCTACAATCACTTTACATATCGAAAAGATATCATTGAAGCAACTGTATTTAATATTTTTAATACCAATTTTCTAAGATTTTTTAACATTTTCCGATTATACATTCCTCAAAAGTTATTATTACGTATTCTAAACAATAGCAAATATTAATTTTAAGAATAAAAAGACGAATTTAAACAAATTTTATTAGTTTTACACTATTTTTTCTCACCTCCAACACGGATATATCAATTTTAACAGAAGAATTAAACGTATATTTTAGTTTTTAACAACAAAAATGTAATAAGTATCATTAACTAAACAAAAATAAATATCAATTTTCAAGAAAAGACAATTTTTTACAAAAATTTTCAACTTTGAAATACATTTGCTTACATATATTGTTACAGTATATTACTAAACTTAAACTTTTTAAAAAGTTTGAATGTCTTTACAAAGGTTCATACTTATATTTTTCTCGTCTTGACTGCATTCGAAATCTTACAACAAAAGTATACTTTTATTATTATTATTATTATTATTCTAGAAAACCTAAAAAATCGTTTCTTGCTGCTTTAGACACTTGACATATTAAAACTACTCTACCCATATAATTAATCAAATTAGGACATGATTCATCTTACACTTCAAAATTTCTGAATTTTTACAATACTTATTTTCATCAAACTTTATTCTTGATCCTATATATTTTAATAGCACAGAATTTTAACATCTGTTTTTATCTACTTATCAAAAAATTATTAAAACACCCAACAACATTTTCCAAATATGAATATTATCTTTACAATTTAATAATGCAAAACATACACGAATACAAAGTTTAATTTTTACAAACATTTCATATTTCAAATCAAACTATTCGAAATTTTCACAACATAAGAGCAAACATTAGACGAACTTTTTAACATTAATATTGCTTACATCTTTTCATCATAACTTTTAACTATGATAATTATCCATTTTTAGGTTGATTGTCGAAAAACTGTAACTGAAATTACATAAACTTAATGTAAAAAACCATGTTCTCACACAATTTCTTGAAATTCAACAAAGAATTGACTATTACTCCAATACTTATCTACTTCAATCTCGACTCTCGATAGTATATAGATATTGCATCATTACATACATACAACTCTTTTCAAACGTTTATCAGAAAATCAAGTCAATCAAAGTCTAGTAGTTATTACATACCTGTTCCTCAGAAATATTACTATCATATGAAACAGTAAAGAAAATTAATAGATATTTAATATTTAATAACTTCATACGTGAAATTACTGCTGAATAAGAATACTAATAATCAAAAAAATCAACTGTTGGACAAAAAAATAGTACAGATTACCGAAAATTCAAATCATTTTTTCTACAAAAATTACAAAAATTAACAAATGAATGACAAGTTAGAGAAATAACTAAAAAAAAAAAAAAAAAAATAATGAACATATTTACAAATTTATTAAAATCACACCTTTTTCTGGATTACAAACCACAATTTCTTGAAAAATTTAACACCGAATTTGTAAGATTTTAATCCTAGTATTACATACACTCAATAAATATTCAAAATTAAAAAAAAATAATTTTTTAGTCTCATTAATAAGCAGAAATTCTATATTAAAAGAATATTTTCATAGTAGTACTTATAAAAATGAGAGTTTACAAACTGATTTTCATAATTTTATCACATTTAAACTTAATATTTTACATAAAACATTATTTAATCAAATTTTATGCTTTCTAATTCAGTAAAATTCAATACTTTTTTAGTTTTTAAACCAATACCACAATATTTATTTACATCAAACTTGATTCTTCACCTTTTATATTTCCACATTACACACGTGAGATAAATACTAACTTGGATCAGGAGTTGAAGTCAATTGATTCCATTCGATTTTCATCATGTACGCATTGCTCCTACACGAAATTTCTTACTGCTATAATCATCTAATGTATTAAAACTAATCTACTCATATTTTTAATCAATTCATCAGATGTTTCATCTCGCACTTCTGAATTATCGTGCATCAAGTTGCTTAAAATATAAATACTATCTTTATAGTTTTAATGATATACTATAGTATACATGGTTTATCTTGAGTTAGCACTTCCATAGTATTAATCAAATTATATGTTTCATCTTGCACTTGATCTTAATGTTTCCATCTTGCATCTGAATTATCGTCCATCGAGTTTTTTAAATAATAATATATTTATAGTTTTTGATTATACATAGCATGTACAAATACAATCTTTAATTTTAACATTTCATATTTCAAATAACCTATTTCCGAAACCAAGCTATGTGAATTTTACCACAATGCTTATTATCATAGAATAATTTGTGTTTCACACTTTTCTAAAAATTATCAGATATGTACCCCTCAGAGAAATTACTATCATATGAATAAATGAAGAAAATTTAATTTATATTAAATGTACACGAAATTGATTGCAATATACATGTATTTAATAAAAATAAATAGGCGATTATTTATACATTAAACCTTTACTAAATATATATTTCTTTCATTATACAGATGTTTCAACAAGATGAATCAAAACAGCAGCAAACTTCAGAAATTAATGACCCGAATGATTCATCCCTAGCACATGTAGCGTTAACGAATAACACATATGTGAGTACTTATATGAGAAATACTAGAATTCGTATATGAAACGTAATTAGAGTAAATACAAAATGATTTGTCTTACTACCTACACTTTAACAAGTGCTTTTTACCTATATTATTGAAGAGAATCCTAACTGTGTCCATTTATTTCTACTACAGATGTGCTCTATTTGCTACAAACACTTCTTAAGTAAATGGAATTTAACAGAACATACAAAAATCTATACAGGTGAAAAACCTTACACTTGGAAAGATTACCATAAATGCTGTTTTCAAGGAGACGTGAATCAAAAATACACACATCATCATATAAAGCATCATCAGATATATGTAAACTTAGCGAAGATATTCAAAAATTAGTCAGACTTTTGAAGAATTTAGAAATAAAGGAAGATATTTAGGCTATTTATCCATCATATTTTCACAACATTTACCACAATATCTCAAACTTAAAATTTGGAAGACATACACACTGCTGAAAAGTAATTTTGTGATTCTTCTAACCAGTATGAATGTATAGATGTTATTTTGCAGTGTATTCTTTAAATGCTCACATTAAATATTCTTTTATATGCATATATCGTTGTGTTTATTTTTCTAATACCTATTACATTAATGAAATACATAACATTTTAAGTGAAATAACACTCTCACAACTTAAAAAATGCATAAGAACATACAAAAATAAACAGATGTATGAAAAAATATGCAAGTTTACAAAATATTTTCATTGTTTTCTAGAAATATTAACAAAAAATATTTACAATATGAAAAAATTGTAAAAGTGAAAAGAAAAAACATAAATGTAAAAACAAAAACCACAAAGTGAAAAACTCATAACAAAGTTTTTGAAAAAAAAATATTTACAACAAAATTTTTTTTACAAAAACCAAAACTTCCAAAAATATTTTTTTCAAAAATTTTTTTTTCAAAAACATTTTTTACAAAAAATTTTTTTTTCAAAATAAGTTTTTACAAAAGTAAAAAAAAGAAAATCACAACGTTAAAAAAATGAAAAATTTTTGTTAAAAAAAGTGTAAAAAAATTGCAAAAAAATGTTGCAAAAATTTCAAAAAAAGTTATGAAAAAAGCTTCAAAAATTTCGTTGGTTTTAATGCAGTATGCAATGGCGAAACCATTGCATTTGCTATTAAAAACAACAAAATTTTTGAAGCTTTTTTCATAACTTTTTTTGAAATTTTTGCAACATTTTTTTTGCAATTTTTTTACACTTTTTTTAACAAAAATTTTTCATTTTTTTAACGTTGTGATTTTCTTTTTTTTACTTTTGTAAAAACTTATTTTGAAAAAAAAATTTTTTGTAAAAAATGTTTTTGAAAAAAAAATTTTTGAAAAAAATATTTTTGGAAGTTTTGGTTTTTGTAAAAAAAATTTTGTTGTAAATATTTTTTTTTCAAAAACTTTGTTATGAGTTTTTCACTTTGTGGTTTTTGTTTTTACATTTATGTTTTTTCTTTTCACTTTTACAATTTTTTCATATTGTAAATATTTTTTGTTAATATTTCTAGAAAACAATGAAAATATTTTGTAAACTTGCATATTTTTTCATACATCTGTTTATTTTTGTATGTTCTTATGCATTTTTTAAGTTGTGAGAGTGTTATTTCACTTAAAATGTTATGTATTTCATTAATGTAATAGGTATTAGAAAAATAAACACAACGATATATGCATATAAAAGAATATTTAATGTGAGCATTTAAAGAATACACTGCAAAATAACATCTATACATTCATACTGGTTAGAAGAATCACAAAATTACTTTTCAGCAGTGTGTATGTCTTCCAAATTTTAAGTTTGAGATATTGTGGTAAATGTTGTGAAAATATGATGGATAAATAGCCTAAATATCTTCCTTTATTTCTAAATTCTTCAAAAGTCTGACTAATTTTTGAATATCTTCGCTAAGTTTACATATATCTGATGATGCTTTATATGATGATGTGTGTATTTTTGATTCACGTCTCCTTGAAAACAGCATTTATGGTAATCTTTCCAAGTGTAAGGTTTTTCACCTGTATAGATTTTTGTATGTTCTGTTAAATTCCATTTACTTAAGAAGTGTTTGTAGCAAATAGAGCACATCTGTAGTAGAAATAAATGGACACAGTTAGGATTCTCTTCAATAATATAGGTAAAAAGCACTTGTTAAAGTGTAGGTAGTAAGACAAATCATTTTGTATTTACTCTAATTACGTTTCATATACGAATTCTAGTATTTCTCATATAAGTACTCACATATGTGTTATTCGTTAACGCTACATGTGCTAGGGATGAATCATTCGGGTCATTAATTTCTGAAGTTTGCTGCTGTTTTGATTCATCTTGTTGAAACATCTGTATAATGAAAGAAATATATATTTAGTAAAGGTTTAATGTATAAATAATCGCCTATTTATTTTTATTAAATACATGTATATTGCAATCAATTTCGTGTACATTTAATATAAATTAAATTTTCTTCATTTATTCATATGATAGTAATTTCTCTGAGGGGTACATATCTGATAATTTTTAGAAAAGTGTGAAACACAAATTATTCTATGATAATAAGCATTGTGGTAAAATTCACATAGCTTGGTTTCGGAAATAGGTTATTTGAAATATGAAATGTTAAAATTAAAGATTGTATTTGTACATGCTATGTATAATCAAAAACTATAAATATATTATTATTTAAAAAACTCGATGGACGATAATTCAGATGCAAGATGAAAACATTAAGATCAAGTGCAAGATGAAACATATAATTTGATTAATACTATGGAAGTGCTAACTCAAGATAAACCATGTATACTATAGTATATCATTAAAACTATAAAGATAGTATTTATATTTTAAGCAACTTGATGCACGATAATTCAGAAGTGCGAGATGAAACATCTGATGAATTGATTAAAAATATGAGTAGATTAGTTTTAATACATTAGATGATTATAGCAGTAAGAAATTTCGTGTAGGAGCAATGCGTACATGATGAAAATCGAATGGAATCAATTGACTTCAACTCCTGATCCAAGTTAGTATTTATCTCACGTGTGTAATGTGGAAATATAAAAGGTGAAGAATCAAGTTTGATGTAAATAAATATTGTGGTATTGGTTTAAAAACTAAAAAAGTATTGAATTTTACTGAATTAGAAAGCATAAAATTTGATTAAATAATGTTTTATGTAAAATATTAAGTTTAAATGTGATAAAATTATGAAAATCAGTTTGTAAACTCTCATTTTTATAAGTACTACTATGAAAATATTCTTTTAATATAGAATTTCTGCTTATTAATGAGACTAAAAAATTATTTTTTTTTAATTTTGAATATTTATTGAGTGTATGTAATACTAGGATTAAAATCTTACAAATTCGGTGTTAAATTTTTCAAGAAATTGTGGTTTGTAATCCAGAAAAAGGTGTGATTTTAATAAATTTGTAAATATGTTCATTATTTTTTTTTTTTTTTTAGTTATTTCTCTAACTTGTCATTCATTTGTTAATTTTTGTAATTTTTGTAGAAAAAATGATTTGAATTTTCGGTAATCTGTACTATTTTTTTGTCCAACAGTTGATTTTTTTGATTATTAGTATTCTTATTCAGCAGTAATTTCACGTATGAAGTTATTAAATATTAAATATCTATTAATTTTCTTTACTGTTTCATATGATAGTAATATTTCTGAGGAACAGGTATGTAATAACTACTAGACTTTGATTGACTTGATTTTCTGATAAACGTTTGAAAAGAGTTGTATGTATGTAATGATGCAATATCTATATACTATCGAGAGTCGAGATTGAAGTAGATAAGTATTGGAGTAATAGTCAATTCTTTGTTGAATTTCAAGAAATTGTGTGAGAACATGGTTTTTTACATTAAGTTTATGTAATTTCAGTTACAGTTTTTCGACAATCAACCTAAAAATGGATAATTATCATAGTTAAAAGTTATGATGAAAAGATGTAAGCAATATTAATGTTAAAAAGTTCGTCTAATGTTTGCTCTTATGTTGTGAAAATTTCGAATAGTTTGATTTGAAATATGAAATGTTTGTAAAAATTAAACTTTGTATTCGTGTATGTTTTGCATTATTAAATTGTAAAGATAATATTCATATTTGGAAAATGTTGTTGGGTGTTTTAATAATTTTTTGATAAGTAGATAAAAACAGATGTTAAAATTCTGTGCTATTAAAATATATAGGATCAAGAATAAAGTTTGATGAAAATAAGTATTGTAAAAATTCAGAAATTTTGAAGTGTAAGATGAATCATGTCCTAATTTGATTAATTATATGGGTAGAGTAGTTTTAATATGTCAAGTGTCTAAAGCAGCAAGAAACGATTTTTTAGGTTTTCTAGAATAATAATAATAATAATAATAAAAGTATACTTTTGTTGTAAGATTTCGAATGCAGTCAAGACGAGAAAAATATAAGTATGAACCTTTGTAAAGACATTCAAACTTTTTAAAAAGTTTAAGTTTAGTAATATACTGTAACAATATATGTAAGCAAATGTATTTCAAAGTTGAAAATTTTTGTAAAAAATTGTCTTTTCTTGAAAATTGATATTTATTTTTGTTTAGTTAATGATACTTATTACATTTTTGTTGTTAAAAACTAAAATATACGTTTAATTCTTCTGTTAAAATTGATATATCCGTGTTGGAGGTGAGAAAAAATAGTGTAAAACTAATAAAATTTGTTTAAATTCGTCTTTTTATTCTTAAAATTAATATTTGCTATTGTTTAGAATACGTAATAATAACTTTTGAGGAATGTATAATCGGAAAATGTTAAAAAATCTTAGAAAATTGGTATTAAAAATATTAAATACAGTTGCTTCAATGATATCTTTTCGATATGTAAAGTGATTGTAGCATTTAGAAATGTACTTCTGAAGAATGTATAATCGGAAAATGTTAGAAAATTGGTTGTGAGTATTGTAAAAATTCAGAAATCATTGAAGTGTAGAGTGAAACATGTGTCAATTTAATTAATAATATGAAAAGAATAAGTGGAATTCGTCATGTGTACTATCTAAACATTAAGCATAATATTTATATTTTAAATAACTTGGTGTTTGATAACATAAAAATTTCAGAAAGGTAAAGTGTTGAAAATTTGTATAAAAATTCGTCTTTTCTTGAGAATCAGTATTTTTTTTTTTTTTTTTTTGTTTGTTTAATCAGTGATACTTATTAAGTTTCTGTTGTTAAAGCTAAAACATGCGTTAAATTCTTCAGTTAAAAAAATCGATATTTCCATGTTGCTTTTGAAAATACTAGTGTAAAAATTAATCAAATTCGATAAAATTCGTCTTTTTCCTTAAAAAATATTATTTTCCATTGTTTTTCCTTAATTATTAATATTTATTAAGATAATGATTGTTCAAAAACAAAAATCACAAGTTTATATCCTTCTAAGAAAACGACTTTTATAACGTAAAAGATATTTTTCTTGAATGAAAACCTTACGAAGTGTGACGTCGAAAACCTATTGTACTCTCCCCTTTAGGAATTTTGAGGTTAGATGGGGAGAGAATTTGTTGTTCACTTCTAATGTTTGCATCGGTAAAAATCCTGTTGAATTCGTAAGATTGAGGAAATTAGTTTAAAAAATGTATTTTATATTTGTTTTCGAGAAAAATATATCTTGAGATTTAGTCACCTAAAGTTTGAAATCTTACGTAACTAGTGTTTTTTAAAGTATGTTAAAATGTCAAATTACTGTAAAAGTTTATACAATTGGCCTTCTTGCTTAAAAAAAAAAATAAATAAATAAAAAAATAAATCACTATTTTCGTTCGTTAAATGCTTAATTATTAAAATTCGTCCCGGTAATAGTTGTTCGAATGTTAAAAATGTATGTTTAAATGTCGTTTTTAATTTGAAAATATCTAAAGAAATCGGTTAAAATTTATATTTTCCATTGTTTTTTGCTTAATTAACAATGTTCATTAAGGGATTGCTGTTCAAAAACTAAGATAAATGTTTAAGTTTCCTTTCTTAAGTTGATATTATAGTTGAAAAATTCTCAAGAAATTGGTTAAATTTAATATTTTCCGTTGTTTTACTTAATTAAAAATGCTCGTGAAGGAAATGGTTGTTCAAAACTGGAATACATGGTTAAGTTTCTTTCTATCAAATTGATAGTCTGAAGTTTGAGTTGAAAAAATCGTAAGAAATCAGTCTTTTTCTATAAAACTTGATATTTTCCATTGTTTTTTACTTAATTAACGATACTCATTAAGATTATAGCTGTTGAAAAACTAGAATGCATGTTTAACTTTCAACTTGTAAGTCGATAAAAATCGTTAGAAATCAGTCTTTTTCCATAAAACTTGATATTTTCCATTGTTTTTTTACTTAATTAACGATACTCATTAAGGCTATAGCTGTTGAAAAACTAGGATACATGTTTAACTTTCAACTTTTAAGTCGTTACATTGATCATATAGTTGATAAAAATCGTAAGAAATCAGTCTTTTTCTATAAAACTGGATATTTTCTATTGTTTTTACTTAATTAATACTACTCATTAAGATGTCTATCAAGCAAAATTCGAATATATGTTTAACTTTCTTGTGTTAAATTGATAATCTCATCTTGTAGTTGAAGAAATCTAAATAAAATGGTTAAAAACTGAGATTTTAATTGTTTCGCTTAATTAATAATACTCATTAAAATTACGGTTGTTCAAAATTCAAATATAAATTTAATCTTCATCATATAGTGTGATTTCGAGTTGAGATGTGATTGATAATATTTTTAATTAGGGAAGGTTGATCACCTCTCTGCTATAATAGAATGTTCCTTTTTTCCACTAGGGGGCGTTCGTGGAGGGGGATGCATGGTGGGGGCAGGAGGGACCGCAGGCGGGGCAGCTGGAGGAGCAGGTGGGGCAGCCGGAGGTGGGACAGCCGGAGGTGGGACAGCCGGAGGTGGGACAGCCGGAGGTGGGACGGTCCCGCAGTCCCGCCTCCGGCTGAGCCCGTACTGTCCTTTTCCTACTACTTCCGAACAAAAGTTAAGACTTACAGTTGGCCTTTTTCATTTAAGAACACTCTTACGTTAGAGTCCACACAATATCAAAAATAATTAAAATCGCATTCAAGTCATACAAATTCATCAAAATCTAGAAATCGAATTTTTTTCACAAATTAATTTATCTTATTTAATTTTCACTTCGTTAGCTGTGAGTGAAAAATTCTTTATGATTATAGGAGTTCTTCTTAAGATTACAGGAGTAAGTGAAATGTTTAAAACACATATTGAATTTATCATTTAAATTTTTTTAAATATTCGTACATATTTTTTTCAAACTGAATATTTATATGACTGCTTATTATCGTTTAACTTCTTGAGAGAATTTGATGGCAAGTTATTAAAAAATACCTTCCCCTCATTAAACAATAGTTGCGTTAAAGACAAATGAGGTCACATTCTTATTTCAATCCAGATATAAAATCTTTCGCAGATTTTTATTTTGCGTGTTCAAACTGCATAAAAATAGTTATGCATAGCTATAATTAGACATCAACTATTTTATTTAGTCTGTTCTGAAAGTGCCGTTTGGTTGTAACTGCCAAGTTTTTTCATATTGATTCTTTATTTAAGTATATAGCCTTAAAATCTTATTCATTTGTAATCAGAAAGTTTTATAACATTTGCTTTTTTCTTATTTATGTTCTTTATATTTTTATTTAAAAGAAAATCGGTTTAAAAACAATATGTATATAAGTTAGTCGCACTGATCCAAAAAATCCTGTTATATTTATAGTCACTAATCTTATAAGCAACATTACGCAATTGTGTTCAGAACCTCTTAATATTTATGCCGTTGTGACTGCATAGTTCTGATTGCAAATTAACAGTACATTTTAAATCCTCTTATCGATCAATTACTTTGATCAAAATAAAATAATCGATGAAAAGCATAATTTGAACTTGGAATAGATTTAATATGGATTTTTAAGAGTCAATATAATGAAATCTATAAATTTGTATGGAAAAAAAAAAAAAAACTTTTTGACAATTTTCTTTTTTATAAGGACATCCGTTTTCATAGGTTTTGCAGTAATATCGATTTTTTTTTTTTTTAATATTACATTTATTACAAAAATACAAAACGAATCCTACATGAACTTTATATGCTCTAAAAATGTATTACTATTATCATGGCCAACTAGATCTATAAAGGGCCATTTATTTGAGATTCATGTATCAAGTCTTCCGCCAGTGGACTCTGATTGTCCAAGTTATTCCGACCAATCGTGCAAACCCTGATCCAAAACAATGACCATGTGCTCAGAAGAGAAATCAGCTCATACAATGCTAATTTGGGGCAGGGTTTGTGCCACGTGGTCCAATGAAATGGTTCAGGGTTTGAAGCTGAATCCAGCTTCACTTTTTCGACGTTTTCAGCGAAATGCGCAGGCCGTTATATCTAGTTGGCAATGCTATTAGTTACAAAATAGTTTTTCTGATAAATAAAACAGAGGATACATTCATCCAAAGCAAAAATTGAGAATAATCGCTTATTCGGGTTCTTGTTTAGATCCAAGAGCAAAAATACTTTGAGAAAAACTTGTCTTATGGAGGACAGAAACAAATTTGTCAAAGGCGAATTTCCAACGTAATTTTCGAAAATAAAATAGTTCTTTCATCCACTGCTACTTTTCAAAAGCATTGTTAAACTAAATTGAGGTTAATATGTAGTAAAAATAAAATATGCACAGTTTTCTAGATCAGGCTTGTCCACGGAAGCCATGGCGCTCTTTGAAGTTTTTCACGATGCCCTTTGGAATCATTCCAGTTTTTAGGAGTTTTTAATACAAAAATTCATTTTTAAAAATGTCTTTAAAATCTTTATTGTTCTACATGATTTTGTTTTAGAAGTGGCGTTAAATTTTTGGCTCTTTCTTCTACAAACAATTTCCTTAAGTCTTTCTTTCAAGAAAATACAATTCCAAATTTACTATAATTTCTGCTTTTTATTGTCATTATTTCTCAAATTTTATTACAATTATTTTGAGCTCAGCCTTATTCGAGAGCCTTATGATTATCATTGTAAGGTGTTTGTACATAATATAGGACATCATGTAAAGTGTCTCACATAAGTGATGGGACACTTGTGCTTTACAAAAGGAAACTAATCAAATAAATTTAAAAAAACATGTACACATTTTTTTGTGGGTGTGTTTCATATTTAAATTTAGTAAAGATTATTATATAACATACATTTTGTCAAAATATTAAAATATTAATTTAATAAAAATACAAATGTTTAGAACGGAGCAAAAAATAGCTCACATAAGTGATGGGACACCATTATATATGCAACAAAAATCGTCTGAAATAAGCAATAAAAATATCTTTTGGGGTTTTATTTTTACTTAAAAGCAATAGGCAATAATTTATAAAATCGTCTGCAGTATTTATCTCCAGTTTGTTTTGGAATTTTTGTGTTTTTTAGCTCTGTGTAGCCATGAATGCTAAACAAAAAGAAACTTCGCCTGAAATTCGAAAATTAGTTATTAATTTGCATATTGAACGTGGAAAATCTATCAAAAAAACTGCTGAAACAGTTAACTTGAGTCGTTCAACAGTTTTCAATATCATTAAACGATATAAAAAGAATCATATGATTCAGAATAAAAGAAGACCTGGCCGACCATCAAAGCTATCCAATGGAATAAAGCGAATTATCGTTCGAAATATTAAAAAAAAAAAAAAAAAAAAAAAAAAAAAAAAAAAAAAATCCAAGAAATAGTGTTTCAAAAGTTGCTGCTTATTTACAAGTATTATATGGAATAATTGCTAATTCTGAGACTATTAGAAGGATAATTCGATCTGCTGGATATCACGGTAGAGTAGCCAGGGAAAAATTCTTCGTAAGTGAAAAGAATAGAAAACTCAGACTAGCTTTCGCAAAATCCAGCATAAATAAGAATTCTGATTACTGGAATAAAGTTATATTTACTGATGAGAGTAAATTTAATATATTTGGTTCTGACGGTAGAATCTTGGTGTGGAGAAAACCCAGGGAAGAATTTCGCAAACAGAACTTGGTACCAACAGTATAACATGGTGGAGGAGGAGTTATGGGGGTGTATGTCGTCCGCTGGAGTTGGTAATCTTGTTTTTATTGACAGTATAATGGATCAGTACATGTTTATTGATATTTTAAAGCAAAATTTGAAATCTTCAGCACGAAAATTGAACCTTCATAACGATTTTAAATTCTACCAGGACAATGACCCCAAGCACACTGCTCTGAACGTTAGACTCTGGCTGCTATATAACTGTCCTGAAATAATAAAAACACCACCACAATCTCCAGACTTAAATCCCATAGCGAATATTTGGCAAGAATTGGAATCAAGAATTCACAAACACACCATTTCTTCAAAACAACAACTAAAATCGGTGCTTCAAGAAGAATGGGGTAAAATCACTCCAGAAATCATAAAAAAATTAGTCGAATCCATCCCAAAAAGATTAAATCATGTTTTAAAAGTAAAAGGAAATCCAACAAAATATTAAAACCTTTTAAAAAGTAAAATTTTTGGATAAATATTTGATGGAAAAAGAAGTGTCCCATCACTTATGTGAACCATTTTTTGCTCCGTTCTGAACAATTGTATTTTTACTAAATTAATATTTTAATATTTTGACAAAATGTATATTTTGTAATAATTGTTACTAACTTTAAATATGAAACACACCCAAAAAATTTTTGCACATGTTTGTTTATTTATTTTATTGCAGTTTCTTTTTATAAAGCACAGGTGTCCCATCACTTTTGTGAGACACTGTATATCTTTTCTCTCTATCAGGATTGTGAATAGGGATCAGGATTGCCACGGGCTCCTTTTTTTTTTTTTTTTTTTTTTTTTTTTTTTTATTTAGAACACCCGGATTCCAACCAGAAATATTCCGCATAGAAATTTCTAATTATTTTGTGAGAGAAGTTTTAGTATTAACTAACGTAAACTTCTTCATTCGGAACGGAATGACAACATGAATTCGAATTTCTAGTAACGGTGATGAAGCCAAACTGGTAATCCTGTCAATAATACCGGGTGCGTCATAAATTCGTGCAAACTTTAAAAATCCATAATAAAAAAAGTAATGCTCGAAAAAATTTTCGGTTTTTGCAAGTATGTTCAGACGTATTTTGAATTTTTTTTCCATGTATAATAAATATGATTCCAAAAGTAACCGATAGAGGGCGCTTTCACATCATTTTGAGGCTTTTTTATGCAAGCCAGGCTAGCAATAAAATACCTAGCTGGAGATGGATTCGTCATTCGATATCGAAAGTATGCTATCGTTACCAGATCGAGCGCTGGTGGTTAAACTTTTCTGCAAGAATGGTAAATCCACAAATATAGCATCGCGAAAGTTTCGCATGTTTAGCATCTTTTAATACCTTATAATAAATGCAAAATGTCATGTTATTTTGATCTGTTTCATCGTTTATTTGTGCTTGCCTGATTTGCCCAAAATGTCCCAATATGGCGTGTGAGCGCCCTCTGTCGGTTATTTTTTGAATATTTTTTTATTATATATGGAAAAAATCCAAAACCCGTCTGATCATACTCGCGCAAACCGATTTTTTTCGAGTATTACTTCTTTATTATGGATTTTTAAAGTTTGCACGAATTTATGACGCATCCTGGATTATTCAGTGTTTCTTTACATATATGAATAATGGCGTCCTTCAATGTTTTTCACAAGATAAGGTGTGCCTGAGTTTATTGAAAAATTGGACAGCCCTTCTCTAAATCATACACCAATTAAGTCATACAAATTTTGTGGCTTTTTGACACTTCCCTCTCTATGTCACACGTTGTCACACACAATTGATACTCTCTATACACTGTTTTAATGTCAGATTTTCGCCAACTATTAATTTAGATAGATACATTAATTTAGGGCTTATGTAAAAGAAATTCCACATACGATCTATTGCCTACTACAATAGTATAATAGTATAAAACCGTTAAAAAATCTTATGTTCTTTTGCTTCAAGCTGTTGCACCCTCAAAGTACCAGAATGACTATATCTAACACTACCCCAATAAAAAATAAAAAATTTTTAATGAACTTTATCATGATGTTTGCAAATAATGCTTATGTAATCGACATGTTATAAGAGACTTCACAACATGTGAAACCCACCCACCCTTTTTGAAGAATGGCATAATTAATGAATGACGCATATGGAATTGTTACAATTTTAATGAAGTTTTAAAAAATGAGAGGATTAGAAACTTTACCAATTAAGATGAGCTCGTTTTCTCTATATTACTATTAGTTATATGTGAAAGTAAGTTCCATTTTTTGATTAAAATTGCATCTTTATTTAGTTAGTATATGAAAGTGGTACATTATTCAAAGTGTGTTCCATCAAAAACCGCAACATTAATCCATCTTTGAAGAGATTTACTAGTTCCCTCTCTGAAGATGTCGCCATCTTTTGGAGCGATCTATCTATCAATTTAATAAGCCAATTTTAAATATTTTCATTAGATGCAAATCGTATATCTTGAAGGTTTGACTGCAGCAATTGGAATAAATAGTGATCCGAAAGAGCAATAGCTGACGAATATGACGGTGGGATAGAATCCCCCCTCTCCTGACCTTTTAAATATGCTTTAACGACGTTTGTTGTGTGTAGTTTTGGGTTGTCACACTGCAAAATCAGTTTATTGTGTCTATTCTCCAATTTTGGTCAATTTTCTTGAACAGCTCGCTTCAAACGTAATAGTCATCGGCAGACTTCGCCCGTAACAATTTCAGAAGGTTTCAGATCCCATAATGTACAATGCATTTCATATCCTATCATTCCAAATACGGAATATAACTTTATCAGAATGAAGATTTAGCTTTAACTAAGTTGGATTAGCTTTACCAGGCTGTTCCCAAGCTTTTTTACATTTAGTATTCTCATAGTAAGTCCATTCTTCGTCTTCAATCACAAGTCGAATCAGAGAACTCTTTCTTTGTTGTCTTTAAAAAAGCACCTCGCAAGTGATTTTTTGACATTTCACCTGCCTTTCTGTTAATCCATTAATATCCGATTTCCAAATTCTGAGCCTTTTCCATTCCATGCAAATGTCTACTGAGATCGGATTGAACAACATTCAATGTCAACCAATTCTTGTTGCGTTTGTGTGTTGTCTTCATCCAATAATACTTGCAAATTTGCATCTTCAAATTTTTCCGATCTATCTTCACGTTCTGTATCTTCAACATGTTCACCTTAATAAGTAAACTATGTCTTTCTGCAGCGCTTTTCTTTAAATTATAAAAGTACAATATAATTTCCCATAAATGACGATTATTTGGCACTATCCATTTTAAGTAGAATAAAAAAATATATTGTTTGCACAATCAGGGATATGCTTAGGAAAATTTTAGGTCCTTTAAAGGACCCTTCACAAAATAATCTATCTTAAAACAGGACCCTTCACAAAATGTTTTATCCCCAAGCAGGATCCTTCACAAAACATTTTACCCCAAAACAGGAACCTTCACTTTTTTCACCTTCAAATTGAATTTTTCGCAAATTTAATCATTTAATAATAAAATCTGGCTTGTAAATAAGTAGTTGAGCTCACCAAAGAGCATATTACTTAGATTTTTATACATGAAAAATAGAACCTGGAGAAATCGATAATTTAAAATTCACAAAATTCTGACCAGAATTTTGACAAATATAAGAAAAAAAATTCACAATTTCACAAAAATAGTACCCTGTGAAAGAAGACTATAAAGATACTTTTCAGAAGCATGTATTATCAGATTCACACAATACATATAAGAACACTTACGCCATCTATTAATAAAACGGAACTTTTGCACATACGCAATACTTGTATATGGTTTTATGAACAGGATTATTTCAAACTTGCTTCACGCAAATTTAGCATTCTTTTTCCGGGATGCATTTTTAGAAAGAATCACGTTTTGAGCACCAGCCTTGGCGAGTTGGCGAAAGCGAGAACGTTCAGATAGCTGCATCGCCAAACACAAAATAAACTAAGTTCAAATGTGTCATAAAACATATGATTAATAGAATTATGTTTATTACAAGAGAAACTTTACTACTGTTTTTAATTAACTTCTCAATTTCTTCGAACATAGCGAGTTAAAGAAATAATATTTTTGAATTGGGAAAAAAAACCCCTATGTTTAGATGTTCTGGGAAATTTAAAGCATTTTAATCTGAAAAAGCTCTTTTTAAGCTATGTTTTAATCGTTAACAACGGTGAATAATATTTCCTCATATTATAATCTTTGCTTGATCACATTTACAAAAAAAAAAAAAAAAAAAAAGAACAATAAGCGCAATTTTTTTTGCAGAAGGAAGGGTTGCTATTCGGTAGGCGTTTGACGTCACAAATAAGAAAGGTTGCGTAGCATTGACTTCATCTCCGCGCCAATCGTTATTCTGGCAATAAGGTGCTCAAAATGTGATTCTTTCTGAAAATGCTTCCGGGATACCCTATCGCCCTGTTGTGACATCACATATTTTTATAGCAGAAACTAATCTTTTTTTGTTCTTGGAGCAAACATGGATTTTTTTGCCCCTCTCTCCTATGCAAATTAAGTTTACAAAGATAATTTTATTAAGTTTCAAATAGTTGACTTATTTAAAGTATATAATTATAAAATGTGTTATACTGAACTACGTAATCAGCTTTGTCGAATATAGATTCATTAAAATCTCTTATGTTAAGGCATATTCCAGACAAGACTATTTTAACAATACCGTGCTAAATATACTCGTAAGATAAATAAGGAATAAAAATCTTCATTTGGCGTTCCCTTTTGCTGGCGCCCACGGCACATTCTCCCCTCTGCCCCCTCCCTTAGTTTCGGCCCTGCATATTTTGCAACTGGTAATTCATACTTTTTACGGAATGTATTATGTAACAAATGTCTACCTAACTATTTTCGCATTCCAGGTGTGATATCAGACGATTTTAATCCATTTCCTCTCTCTGTCACACTGCGTGTCACACTTTGTGGACCCCTTCCCTTTTATTGAGGTGGGTCAAAATTAATAGAAAACTCCTTTAAGAAATTTTCTGTATGAACGTTTTTTATGTAGAAAACACAATGTTCTAGAAATGTTTTCTCAAAAAAAAAAAAAAAAAAAAAAAAAATCTTAAAATTGGAAAATTTTAGTTATTTAAAGCGTAGTTGAATGTGTACATGTAAAAAATTTTGGTAGTAATATTTAAATAAAGAAGCACTTCAAAATTAATTATGTAAAATATTCAAACTAATCTATAACAATAATTAAATAATTTTTCTTTCTTTTCAGATTTTTAAATAAATGAAGTCTTTTATCAGCATGTCTATTGTTATGTTCTATTCTTTCACCTCGCCAATTACGAATTAATCTTGCCGCTGTTTTATAAATTATGTCTGAAAGAAATTTACTTTTCAATCTATTGAATTTAATATGTTAAAATGCCACCAATTTAGATGCATATTAATCCATTTCCTCCAGTTTATTAATGATGGTTTTTATTAATATTAATTACAGAAAACTTAATTTAGCAGAAAAACTCAAAATTCTAATAGTTAGTGTATTACAAAGTGCATTACAAATAATTTACGCGTGGGAATAATTCACAGAATTAAGTGCCACGTCTGTAGACATAATATCCATGGGAATCAAAAATTTTGAGCACGGATATCTACGTAATGTGAAAACAGAATTTCATTTAAATAAGTTCAAAACTATCTAAAAACATATTTCTTTTAATTTAATTTGAGAGGGGAAAAATAGCACTGATAAATGGATAATTAATAGTTATAGAGGAATGACTCATCAGTATTTAATCAATTTAACTATAATTTGATTATTTTTCTTTTGTTATAAAGATTAAACTATTAACCGATAAACCAAACACCTGCGTTAAATTTCAAAAAGATCTGAAAAGATCACACGAAAAGAGTTTTTATTTAACCTTTCTACACTAGTTCAGTAGGTTTAAAGAGCAATCCCCTCTATACCTTTTCATCGTATCACCATAGCAACCAATTGCTAGCCGCCTCCACTGCTGAAGTGTTGCATCATGGGATGATTTGGCGCCTAAAATGAGTCTTATCTTATCCTTTTACTTTCCCGAATTTCCAATAAATGAAAGCTATACGAAATTTATTTCCCTTTCATATTTGGATTATACCAGATGGTATATCCTATGAACCAGGAATTCTGCAGTCTAGCTTATGCAGCTGCTCGGTATTTAACCAGAAATCCAGAAACGTAATTTCTGCCGTGTCAAACAGGACATTTCTAGGAAAGGACACTCGTGGGTGACGTAGTAAAATGCGTAATGACGTAGCAATTCAGTGACGTCACCAATCTCTATTTCTGCATGCGCGCGCTGGCCGTAGTGGAAAGAGCCCTTGGCGCTTTTTTTACTAGCATCTCGGACTGCGGAGATTCTTGTAAAAATGACGTAATACGGCAAATCAGCGAAAGAATTTCAGAGAACTACTGCAAATTTCAAAATGATTCAGAAATAATTTTTAGGAAGAAAATTATTATGAAGAATTTAAATGTCTTATTTTGTTTCATATTAATTAAAACTCTTTGAAATAGTTTTCAGCGAAAAGAAATGTTTGAGTGCTTAATTCCAGCAACATACGTTAAATTATAATGTGAATTATATGTATTTTCTCAAACTTTTTATGAAACGTAAAACAAATAAAATAAAGGAACTGTAGTAATAAAATATTTATCATATTTCTAAATATTTTACTAAATAAATTATAAGTTTCACGATGATAATTCAATTTTCTTTCTTTCTTTCTTTCTTTCATTAATTTATTTATTCAACTTTAGCACCGGAAATTCTGGGAAATCTTCTAAATTAATAATTGTTGCCATTTTTTTCTTCATATATTTACCATAACAATATAAAATTATTCTCTAATCTGCTTCGCAAGATTCGTCATTGCGTCAAATGCTTATAATAATAATAATAATAATAATAATAATAATAATAATAATAATAATAATAATAATAATAATAATAATAATAATAATAATAATAAAAATAGAAGTGCTGTAATGTTTTAAAAAGCTAAAAATTTTGATAAACGCACGACTTTCAGTTTGCTAATCATGCATTTTCATATGGATGAAACAATAAATTAAGTAATTATGATAGTACAAGAAGATGTATATATATAATTGGGACCGGGAGGTGGCAGCAACCATCTCATCGAGCTTGCGGATGTAAATATACGATTAGTTAAACCTCGATTCGCAAATTAAACCGCAATCGGTCTACCAAGTGATATTTTGATGGAAAACATCTAAAAATCCAATTTTAGTGGCTGACTTATAGGTTTATTATTATATTTTCCAGCTCCCAATCCTCCATGTTTTGATACTTTTGAGTGAAGGAAAGCGCAATGGGTAAACCTATGAGTCAACCTCTAAAATCGGGTCTTTAGACGTTTTCCACCAAGATATGACTTGGCAGACTGATTGCGTTTTAATATGCGGATCGAAGTTTAACTAATCCTAGATGTTCATCCGTGGACTTGAGGAAGCGATTGTCTGTGATGTCGTCTCCCGGTCTATAACATTTTGCAATCAATGTTAGCGTCGCATGATTCTTGTATGTGTGATAGATTAGTCAACACAAGTAGCGGAATTGCCGGTCATCTAGCTCACCAGCGGGATTTGTTGCTATAGCAGCTTCTCACAGCCCTCAGAAAAGTTAAATTAACGTCATGCCGATTAGCGTTACCCATATTACGATGGGGTAACATCCACTATCTAGATGTTATTGTTTGTTATTCCATCTTGGTTGTGGATAACTTTGTAATTGGGATCAGTGTTGAATTCACTTTTCTCCGGGAAGAATTTCTATGGCTCCGGGGGGGGGGGGGGGACAGAATGGCACTTTTATTACTATTTAAGACAATAAATTACAAATCTTCCGGGGAACATCTCATTGCTCCATGGCCAATCCCTGAAATTAACACTGATTGAGATCCCATTTATTTTACTTTGAATCGGGTTGTTTGATGTTTCTATGGCAACATTCCGTTGAAGCTGTTTTCAACTATTAGATACATTATCTGTACCATCGAATCTGTCATGTATACGAAAATCAGTGATACTAAAATTGATGTCAAAAATGTGACGCTGTCTTTTAGACCTTTGAATGTGTGAAATTAAAATTAACAAAAGGGGCGGGGGATGCTAATCAGAATAGATATAGCATGTAACATAAGAAAATATGCAAAGGGGAAAAATAAGCTGTAATCTTGCATCCATGAATAGATGCATAACATACTTTTCACGGTCATTTTTTCTTCAAGTTAGTTTTAGTTTTATTCGTAAATTTTTGTACATATTTATCAAATCGAAAACAAAAAAAATCTCTCTCTCTCTCTCTTTTTTTCTTTTTTTAATTGAGCGAAAATAAGAACAGTAATTAAATTGCTTTTTTCAGTTTGTTCACTTTCTGAAACTGAATCGAATTTTTTTTTTCTTCCATGGAACAGACCTATCGAAAATTTTCAACTTTTAAAATTTCAATTTTTCAATTTTAAATTATTTAACTTGCTCAGTCCTGAGGCAAATGTTATGAAGAATCACAAAGACTAGTTTAAAATTAGTATAAAACATCTCCAAAAAAAGTATCAGCATATATATCGATGCTTATGACACATGAACGCGTGTATTGAAAAGGTCTAGAAATAATTTTAATAGTTCTGAAAGTATCTCTACATATTATGCTAACGTATGCGGCACAAAAATCACGATTATTTGTTGTCAATGTCAACATCTGAATGAAACGCAAATCATAGGTTATCGTGTAAAAGTAATTCAGAAGGATTTAGACCAAGGTAAAACTGATTTATTTACATTTTCCTCTTTCGCTGTAATTACGAGTTTTAAAATATTATTATTTTTGTTTTCTGTTACTTAAAAAAAATAAAACAAAAACAATAAATAAATAAATAAATACAAGTCATGAATTTTAAATGTTTTAGTTTAAAATTAAAGCTTATGCATTATAAATGAAATGAGTGAATGAGTGTATTTTAAATGAAATTAAGGAAATACGAAAAAATGCCACGGGAAGATTGTTTGGCGAATTATCACCTGTGCCCGGTCAGTATAAAAATACCGAATTTTTGAATTTTCTAGCAGAATTTTCTGATTTCGCACACAATTGAGCAGGTAAACGTATTATGATGCAATGTTTAGTGTAAATTTAAAGTAGACCAAACTGGTTACCAAGGGCGGCTAGTTTAAATGAATTTAAAGGGTGTTGTTTAGTGTCTTCTACTGGCGACTTCAGGACTGAGGCGACTTCAGGTTAAAGGATAAGTTCAAATGAAATGTGAATGAAATGCCGTTTAATTGTATTGGAACAAAAAATGTTGCGCTTCGTACGTTCACATTACAGATTCTTTTA
This sequence comes from Maratus speculifer, assembly GCA_964019185.1. Lineage (NCBI taxonomy): Eukaryota > Metazoa > Arthropoda > Arachnida > Araneae > Salticidae > Maratus > Maratus speculifer. The sequence goes on from OZ025290.1 coordinate 83,308,112, forward strand.
TTATTAATAAGACTGTTCTCAACTGCTTTGCTCAACAGGCGCAAAACGTTTTGACACATTTACAAATTCATTTTTTAACGGAAAGACATAAAGTTGGAAATACTGACTAAGGAAGCGATCTGGAATCGAACTCGGTTTTCTACTTTTTGATCGATCAATTACCTATTGAGTTATAGGCTTTTTTTTTTTTTTTTTTTTTTTTTTTTTTTTTTTTTTTTTTTTCACGTGATTACGCTTTTTTCTCCTTTTCACTGACTGGTTTTTCTGCTTTCGTCGGAAAATGCATTTCAAAACGTCAAATTTGATAGCGTGTTCTGAAAAATCTATTGCGTTTGCAAAAAACAGAAAAATGAGTGCGATTAGATAGTTTCTGAACAATAATATCTGCTTAATACCTGCTATTTTCATGCATTTCCGAACAAAAATAAATTAAAACTTATGTCACAAAGTTGCTTTTTTTTATTTAAGAACACCCTTAAGGATACAATTTCAAAATATTCTTGAGTTGGGCAAAGTTTACTTCGGAGAGAAGGGGCGGAAATTTATTTATATATTATTGTTCGCAATTGGGAAGCAACTGGTATATTTCTACTTTTGCATATATACAGGGTTATTATAAAAGAATCATCGGGTTTTGATACATTACTATGTGCAAACTAGGAAACGTATATGTTTCCATGACAACTTAAACGAAAGGGCGTTAACTTTAGTTTCGTTCTGTGTATGTGTCATGCGCGTGTGGTTGCCATGGTTACTGTGTAAACGCCAAATTCAAAATGGCGACTGGACACATACGTAGCACGAAACTGTAGTTAATACCCTCTGATTTGAGCTGTCATAGAAACATATACGTTTTTTAGTTCGCACGTAGTAACGTATCAAAACCCGATGATTCATTTGTAATAACCCTGTATTTTAAAACTATTAATAATGCATGTCACTCGTTTTGATAATGTTGCAATCACAAGACTTTAAAGAATGTTATTGACAATTATTAATTTTTATAATTAAAGTATTTATTTAATGCTAATGCTTCTGTTTTAATCGAATTTTACAAGTTACTTTAGCTTTTGTGCAATTTCTGAAAACAAATTGAGAGTCTGATCTGTGATGACTCTAATACTCTGAAAAATCGAATTCCTTAACAGTGGAGGCAATTGCTATTGGGGGAGGCTGTGCGACCTCGCCCCATATAAAACTGGCTCAAGAGAAATAAAACGATTCCCCTCCTTTTTATTGCGATAACAGTTTTTTCCTGAAAGTTTCCTAAAAATGCTGCATTTTTCCTTCAACATTTTGTAATTTTAATAATATATTTTAAAAATTTGCAGTGAAGAAGGCAACAATACATAGTTTTTACAGACATGAAAAATTGTATGCTTTCATTTACTTTTCTATTTTCTTTGCATTAGTTTTCATTTTGCATAAGTTTTGACCTTCCAAGCTCGTGGGTTTATTATGCCTACTGCCTTTGAAGCGAAACAAGAAAAATAAAACGTTTCCTCCGCCTAAAGCTAGATACTGCAAGGTAAGTGGTTTTACAGGAAGTTTTCTGAAATGCTGCATTTTAACTTCAATATTCTGTAACTCTAAAATTATATATTGAATACTTGTAATGAAGAAAAAAGCGGCTATATTAACATGAATTATTACAATCCTAAATATATGTTTCTTTTTTTTCTGTTATTATTAGTTTAATTTCCGATATTTATTGTCGTATAAAGATTTTGGATTTATTCCTTAACCATGCAACCATGGATATACCTATTCTGTCTCCTATTGTTGAATTGGTGTCCTAGTGAAATTAAAAGTTTTTTCCTACATAATGTATATACTGAAAGGCTAGTGTTTTACATAGGATGTGCCCTCATGTCTCATGCTCCTGTATTTATTCAATCTACTTACTTCTTTGCACCCTTTCCATTAGTATGCCAAATTTCTCGTATTTTAAGCTTTTATCTATCATAAAAACATTATCTTCTCAACATTTATTTTTCTTTTCATATCTTATTTGTAATTTTTAATTGTTTATGATATGTTTATTAGGAGCTAAATGTTGTCCTCTTAGGCCTAATCTCGACAAAATTGGATGAAATAAACATATCTTCACTATGAATTAAACCTGCAGGTTTCTCTGATGATTCTGTACGTTATTTATAGTTTCTTATTACACATTTCTGATTTCGTCAGTATAATATTTATTCATCTTTAAAACTCAAACTAAGTCCCCCTTTAACAGACAGGAAATTCTAATAGTTTTAAGGGATGCTTATAATTAGAACTTTTGTGAAATAGGTAAAATTAACAGAGTGAGGTGATATATTTGAAATTTATAAATTTATCAGGATTTGTTCTGCTTGCAAAGTACATGGGGGGGGGGAGTATATTTTTAGGGGCTTCATTCGGTACTTTACGGTATATATGGATTTGTTCAAAAAATGACTCTTAAAAATTTCATAAGCTTTTTAAATCATTTTCTTTTATTTTTAAAAATCACTTAAAATGTTTCAAAAATGAAACATTGTAAACAAAGATATCCCAAACAAACGAATGCAAACAAAGAGTTCTTGTGGTGAGTGCTATCCGTGTGTGTGTGAGCGGGGGGGGGGGGGTCTTTCTGAGGGAACTTATTCCGTAGTTACGCATGGAAAACCAAGGTTCGAAGAAAACCACGAAAAAGTCCGAACGATTAGGCCGTCAGACTCGATTGGGTTAGAACCTTGCACCTCTTGTCTACCAGTTTCGAGAGCGGAATCTCTTGGCCACTGGTGTGATCTTAAAATAAGGATAAATTTAAAATTATGCTTAAATAAAAAGGAAAATAAGATACCCCCGCTCCCCCATGAGTACATTTTAAATATGTGCCGTCAGAGCGAAATTGAGTCAGGGAAAACATTTTCGAGCAGAAATGTCCGAAGTGAGTAACTTTGACTTCATACTTAAGAGGTGAAGAATGTAAGTTTGGAATAAACTAAACTAATTTTATTTTTATGAAAATACCCGTGCCGAATAAGTTTTAATGCAAATATAAGCGTAAAAATCAATATATAATGATAACAAACAAGAAATAATTAAAAATACAAAAATAATCTGCTGCGGGCTTTTCTTTTTTTATAAAAATGGAGAATTGAAACAGTTTTTCCCTTTTTCGTAGAGCCCGCTCAATTTCCGATCAAGATAATTTAAAAACATCTGGATGTAAAAAGAAAACACAACTAAATGTTATTACGGGAAGGGGGAGGGGGCAGGGAGAACAAAATATCGTTATACGAAAACTCTTTCAGGCCCCTTTCCTCTCTCGAGGAAACACTCGCGAGCTAATGCTATTTCTATGGGGAAGCATTTTTCTAATAACTCTTTCGCATTTTGACATTTTTTAATAATTTTTTTTTCTATTGGATAGCTGAGGCGCATGCCGACAGCGCACCTTTTTTACTTTTTCGATTTTGGTTGCAGACTTTTTTTTTTTTTTTTTTTTTAAAAAAGCACTTTCAGTTTCGAAACCGGTTTTGAGAGTGAAGCTAATTTTGTAAAAAATATCTGCAACCAAAATCGAAAAAGAAAAAAGGTGCGCTGTCGGCATCTATCTCAGCTATTCAACCAAAAAAAAAAAAAAAAAAAAAAAAAAAAAAAAAAAAAAAAAAGAAAAAAAATCAAAAATGTCAAAATGCGAAAGAGTTATTAGAAAAATGCTTCCCCATAGGAATAGCATTAGCTCGCAAGCGTTTCCTCGTGCGAGGACAGGGGCCTTAACTCTTTCCTTTCTTAGTATTTGAGAAAATCCCTTTGGAAGGATAAATTTGACTGGTTTTGTTGTTATTGAGAGTTACTTTTTCATTTTATTTGTTTATTTATTTATTTATTTTTGCATAAATATGAAAGGGGCTGTGAAAATATAAGGTTATCGTTTTTTTCTTAATTTTGGACCCCCCCCCCCCTCCAAAATTTTTTGATAATTGTGCAATTTTTTTTTTTAAAGAAATTATTTCTTTTATTGGATTGATATACGAAACTAATTACATTTATTTTTCGCATGCTTTTTTGATTCAAATGAAGATAGTCAATAAAGTATCGCATTATACCAAATAACACTTAAATAGTTACTATTTAAAAATATTTTACATTCACATTTTCTTGCACAATGGATTTAATAGTAATAAAGTCTTGTTTCACTTGGCCCGAACAGAAGAGAGGTAGGGCGCATATCGAAATTCTTATGAACAAAATAAGTGGACAACATTTACCCTCCTTCTGTTTTATTTATTAGTAAACACAAGCTTCATTTCAAATATGGTTTATCGAACCGAGATTACATTCGTATACACATAAGAAAAAGAATAGGAATGTCAAACTTGGGGTATTCTATATTTTAAACTAAAATAATTTTGTAATAATTTGGTAATTTAAATAATAACTTTGAATTTTCATAAAAAAAAAAAAAAAAGATAACATGATATTTTGAATCAAAGACTATGTTACAAATAAAAAAAGACAAATTTGGTTGAATCAAAAATGATATCGATATTAAGAGGCAACCCTCCCCACTAGAAATATCTTACGATATCATTTGCCAGACTCCCCCCTCCCCCCCCTAAAAAGATAACGTTATATATGCACATCCCCCAAACTGACGTCCATATTTTATTATTATGATATATCTAAGGAAATCAATCTTAACTGCAATTATTTATTTCGACACGAGACAGATTAGATTACTATAAAGACATATTTTGTCAAAGGTATTTTATATGAGTAATAACCCTGGGAAGACAACTCATTAACCCAATTACTTAGTAATTAGGTGGCCTTTCTTCTTTTGATCAAACTGAATAATCCAGTTGTCACTGACAGACGCTGACGATGATTGAATGGTACCGAATTTCTAATTGTATTGCTGAAAATATTTTATTTTATTGAATGTTGTTAATTTATTTTAAGTTAGTCCTAATTCATTTTTCTTCGGTCATAAGTATTTGTTTATTTATTTATTTTTATGAATATATGAATATCTGGTTCGTAATCATAATAGTAAAAATGAGATCTAATAAATAATAAAATTTTGAGACTAACAATAATAATAATATAATTTTCAGTTTTTGTATTAGAATTGTTAGCAGCATAGCTATAAGACTAAGTAATTTTAGAAGATAATCATTTAAGGGTAATCACTCAGTACTCTTCATTCCGCGATAAATGATGAAGATGAAAATATCGATTTTCTAATTTTTCTGCTTAAATTATACTTCATTAGCACTTGTATATTCTGAGGAAGTTTTGCAGAGATCAATGTATTATTAATTTAGTTTAAAGCGATTTTATTACATCGCTGTCGCTTTAAATTCAACAATCCACCTCATTTAAAAGTAATTTTTCTCAACCTCTGTCTTTTTCGACAAATAGGCATGTTCAAATTGATAAAACTTTTATGTATATTTTTAATTTAATCTTTTTTTTTTTTTTTTGATAAAATTAAGTGTTGGATTAAATAAGTTGTTTTTATTTTTCTGAAATTTTACAAGTATTTTCACATTTTATTTATTTTCACCCAAATTAATTAACTTAATTAAACAGAGAGATTCTTGATTTTTCTGTCAGAATCTTCCGATTTAGCGAATGACCTAAGTATGTAAATTAAATTAAAACTAAAAGTAGCATAATATAATACTTAGCATATACCTTTAAGGGGGCTTAGGGGTTGAAAACTTTTCAAAAAATCGATTTTTTTATGATCTAATTTGATTATTCATTTAATTCTTAACTCAATGCAAAAAAACCGCATAAAAATATTTGCATTTTTAACGGAGTTATAAGCATTTATGTATCAACACTTTCATAGCGGCATCCATATAATTTTAACTTTAAGTCGCGTTTTCTCAAAACTTGATTTTTGATGACTAACAACAAGATTAAAAAAAAAACTATTTGATGGAATGGCTTAATTTTTTTTTTTTTTTTTTTTTTTTTTTTTTTTTTTTTTGCATGCATATAACATCATTATCTAGATTATGAATTAATATATTTTAGATAGCTTAATATTTTGAGTATTTTTAATGGAAAAAAAGTTGTATTTTTTAGGGTTTTTTAAATTTTAAACTTTGAGAGTTTTTAATAATGTTTTTATTAAGTGATGTTTATATCCTTAATTCATAATCTAGATAATGATGTTATATGCATGCAAAATAATAATAATAATAATAACAATAATAATAATAATAATAATAATAATAATAATAATAATAATAAAATAATAAGCCATTCCATCAAATAGTTTTTTTTTTTTTAAATCTTGGTGTTAGTCGTCAAAAATCAAGTTTTGAGAAAACACGACTTAAAGTTTTAATTATATGGGTGCGGCTATGTAAGTATTGATACATAAATGCTTATAACTCCGTTAAAAATGCTAATATTTTTATGCGGTTTTTTGCATTGAGTTAAGAATTAATTGAATAATCAAACTAGATTATAAAAAAAAAAAAAATGATTTTTTAAAAAGTTTTCAACCCCTGAGCCCCCTTAAGAGAGATTAAACTTGTCGCCAAAGACGGATAGTATATTAATAATCATACAATCAGCGTTATATGAAAATATATTAAAATCATATATTTTAATATTTGTTATACATTTATTATGTATCAGTTGTTATTATTATTAAGAGTTTAATTGTAAAAAAAATAAGTATCTAGCAACTACGCCCAATCATTACTAAATTATATCTTTATTTAAATCTCAGAAATGTAAATGGTTTTCTCTGTAGCCGTGTCAAAATTGAAGAAAGAAAACTGAGCGTGTGATAAATAGAATAGAAAATTGATCACTAATATGTGGTTATTTATTAGAAAACTTTATCACTACTACAACGTTATTTATTATAAGGAAATCTAGAAACTCTTTATTCTAGAAAATAAAAGTTATTAATGTACTTGTAATTTTATAGAGAAATATTTGATAAACTTGCTGAAGCAAGAGATTTTAAAATCGAAGAATTAATTTAAGCGCTATCGATGTGGAAATCAGTGAAGATGATTCCGAGAAATTTACCTATCTTTTGCAGACTGATACTTGACTATTAGATTGTGGAAGGTAGAGTTCAATCACTTTTTAAATGCGATTAGCAAATAATTAATTTTTATTGTTACTATTTCTTTAAATGTTATAAGTATTTTATATTTAGTTTTAGCTCTTTAGAAATAAATCTAAAGTAAAATTGTTATATATATATATATAAAGGAATTTTCTTTAAAAGTATATGACGTATAAGAATGTATGAGACATAATGCAGAATTCAAACTTTTATAAAATACCAATTTTCTAAATAAATGTCAAGAGAGATGTAATAGAAGTTCGGGTAATCAAAGTATGAAAAATATCAACTTTTTCACTATCGTAACTATACTGCATATTTTTCGTTATTAATTTATTTAATACTTGCTCAAAAATAATAAATATAATAAATATTTTATTAATATTTATGCTCAATTTCCCTATGAGTTTATAACCGATAAAACAAGAACTATAATATAATATTTTAGGTTACACGCTGTAAAGCTAATAAAGTGAACGGAACATTCTACCACATTTATCACGACTAATTTGGTTAATATTAATTATTAATTGCTTATAAATTAGTAAACATCACTAATATTATATTAACAATTGCGCATAACACGCACTTGTAAATTTTGATACATTTTCCCGTTTCAAAAAATGCGCATTATACGTCCGAGATTGCAAAAAATTTTTAATTAATATAGTTTTTCAATGAGTCAACCTATAACCTATTCCACAAGTGCTATAAAATGTTCTGTTATGTTGCAAACACTAAAATAGAATCATTTTTCTTTCTTTTTTTAAATTGCGCAAGAAAGGTTTCAAAATTTCAAATTGAGAGGCCTTTTACCCCTTCCTCGAAAGGGGGAAAAAAAAGGCCGACATTCCATTAGCGCAGAGATCATTGCGCTGGTATGTCCTAGTTGAAAAACAATCGATAGCCTCTTCCGAACTGAAGACAGACCTCGTAACCTTGAAAAGGCTGAAGACCCTATCGTAGTGTCCTAGACCTTGGCTTGCTTATTATCGATAATCAATTTCCTGCTTTGTGCTCTCGCGCATCTCTGAGACTACAGTGTTCTCTCGAAGTAGAAACGCGCGCGCGAAAAAGTATTTCCATCTCGTGATAAACTCTTTGAATACAGATCGTTTTCATTCAACTACAGTGACGAAAATGACTGCAAGCCGGCAGCATGGAAAAATCCCTGCGTTCCCTTCCTTCCTATCGAACGTAGTCGGGAGGGAAAGAAGGGGTGCTCCACCCCAGACAGATCGTCTGCCAGCGCCACGACGACTACCGCGCCAGTCGTCTGCACCTGGGTCAACGGCCCACTTTCGCTGGGCGCGAAATCAGGTCTCTTTCCTCCTCTCCCGCTCCCTTCGACCCTTCCCTCTCTTTCTCTTTTCTTCTTTTCCCTAGCGCACTTTTTCTTTTTTCTTTTCTCTCTCTCTTTTCTTTTTTTTTTTTTTTTTTTTTTTTTTTTTTTTTTTAAGCGAACAGACAACAATGCTTAAGCTAGTGTGAATAAAGTAAGGTGCTTCGTAAATGACATAACCTGAACTTTATATTTGCATTTCTTTTTAATAAGTGTATGTTTTTAAATGGAGTAATTACTGTGAGTCAGGATATCAATGTGTTAGTGGGCGAAGGCTATTTACTATGTGAGGAAAAATACTAATGAGACACCTGCTTTGTGGGGCATATATAATATGATATAATGTAATCTCATTTAATACAGTACAATTTTATGTAATAGAATAGTCTCATTTAATGCAGTAAAGTATAATATATTATAATGTAATAATATAAAATTTTAATAAATACTCGTATTCAGGTATAAAGATCGTGCATGATTATTTATTTAAATTTTCTCGTTAAAATAAATATGTATCATGAAATAAAACTTTGCTGTTTTAGTTAATAAATTTATACCTATTTTTAACTGAGATTTTCAACTAGATTATTCTAAACTCTTCAGATTTACAAATAACTTTGACTGGCGGAAAATGCAGCCTTAAAGTGCTGCTTTATTAGTTAAAAAATTTTCGATTTTTAATGTCGAATATTTTAAATAATTGCCATTATTTAAATATAATAGGTTATTTTTGTAGTTCAAATTCGTGACAATTACAACTTTTAATAAACTTTTCTACCAAAAAACGAACCGACTTCAAAAACTACCACAAAGTGAAAAATAACTTTTTTACATAATAGTAATAAGAAATTAAATTAAGAGCGTAGTATTTACCATGCGTATTATTATATTTATGTACATTAATATGATTTTTTGGAGTCGGTACCAGCAAAGCCAAGTTACATGTAATTTTCTAATAGATACACATCCAAGTATTTACGAGTTTTTTTACAATTTAATATTTAGTTAAAAAATTTAACTTTATTCATTTACGATTTGCTTTCAATAATTAATTTTAATTTTGAATTTGGCTTGGCTGACACAGACTCCAAAAAATCAAATTAATGTACATAAATATAATAATACGCATGGTAAATACTATGCTCTTAATTTAATTTCTTATTACTATTACGTAAAAAAAATATTTTTCACTTACCAGTAGTTTTTGAAGTTGGTTCATTTTTTGGTAGAAAAGTTTATTTTTCTCTTTTTAGTGAAAAGTTAACGATTTTTTCGAAGTCGTTTATTAAGAATCATAACACGAAAATCTTATAGCAAATTATACACGTATGTCAGGAGTGGGGTTCGAACCCACGTTCCCTTTCGAAAATTAGAGCTTAAATTTGGCGCCTTAGACCGCTTGGCCATCCTGACTGCACTTCACTCGCCGAGCTTATTCAACGTACATGTTACTTTAAATTTGCGAGAAACCACTAATTTTATTAGTTTTTGCCTAATTAGTAAAAAAGTACTGAACCAATTTCAATGAAATGGAAATGGTACCAATTCGAGAGTAACCTCTTTCATTTAACATAAAAAACCAAATTAATTGGTTGAATAGTTTCGGAGTAATCGGTGAACATACACAAGGGCGTGCGAAGAGAAAACTGCGCCCGGGGCAAAGTTTCAATTTGGCGCCCCCCCACCCCCGAACTTTTTCTTGTGACAGGCTAAAAATGACGTTGGTAGTATGAATTTGGCGCCTCCTAAATTTCCGCGCCCGAGGCGACCGCTCCTTTCCTCCCCCCCCCCCGTTTCGCACGGCACTAAACATATATATATATATAAAAAAAAAAAAAAAAAAAAAAAGCATACGCGTCGATTTGATAACCTTCTCCTCCTCTTTTGGAGTCAGTTAATAAAAATTGTAACACGGAAAAGATTATTGTACACACACATGTATGTCCGGAGTGGGATTCAAACCCACGCTTTTTCTTCGAAAACCAAAGCTTAAAGCAGGCGCCTTAGACCGCTCGGCCATTCGGTCTAAGGCGCTCGGTCTGCACTCCATTCAGCGAACTTATTCGACATTTTTAATCACCGAAAAATCACTAATTTTATTAGTTTTTGCCTAATTAATAAAAACAGTAAACCAATTTTGATGAAACGGAAGTGGTACTATTTCGAGAGCATCCTCTTTCATTTAAAACAAAAATAACAGAAATCGGTTGCATAGTTTTGGAATAATCGGTAAACATACAAACATAAAAAAAAAAAAAAACCTACGAGTCGAATTGATAACCTTTTCTCCTTTTTTGAAGTTGGTTAAAAATATAAGAATATGCGGTGCAAAGAATAGTTGTTAAACATTAGCAGGGCCACAAAAAATAATACAATTACATAATGGTAAAAACGGTAATTATTTTCGGCGTATTTTAATTAAATTAAATTATATCATATATAACGAAATTGATATATGTCGCTGAGGCATATAAGCTATTGCATGCATAATAGAAGCACGTAGTATTATTCACAGGGACGCAAAAAAGATCTCACATAGTATATTCTATCCGAAGTACTGCATTTTATGTTAGCTATGATTGCAATAAATGCATCTTTAATTATGATATGGGCTTTTAAGTTTTATTATATTTATGCATCTAATAAGGCGTGTATAAATGCTCTGTTAATAGGTCTATACAAAAGAGTTCGTACAGGTTATTGAATACGATGGTAAATTACTTAAAGTTGGTTTTTAAATGAGTTTGCATTTTAATTCTGAACTGCATTCAGTTTACTAAGAAATGTTTGTAGAATATCGATAGAATGATATACAAGGCAACGTAAAGAAATATATGGCTATGTATAGATGATAATTCCTGGAAAGAAGATTTCAGCAATTTTAAGAATTAAATTTTACTTTGAAATATACTTTAAATTTGAACTAGGTAAACTACAGGGCTGTTCAAATGTATTCAAGGGACCGTTCAAGTATTACGTAAGCATATTTTTAGTCATTTTGTACCCCCTCCCACCCCTTGTAAGAAAATATAAGCAAATGCTAGACCCCCCCCCCCTTTGCTTACGTAAAATTTTATGACAGTTTATACATCAATACTTCTTGAATTATAAAAAGTTACCAATCAATTACATTATTAATCCTACAAATTTATATAGGCATATAGGGATTGTGATATCAAAATATATAAAATGGTTTTAATATATTGTTGCTTATAGCATTAAACAAACCACAGAATAAAAAATGGTTTAAATATATTGTTATTTATCACATTGAACAATAAAACAAGATATACAAGAAGTCTTAACTTACTTAGGCATCATAACTAAATTTTTTGACATGAATCATACAAATGTTGGTGTTCATATTTTAATCTGTTGTCCAGGATCCTTGAACTCATGTTTCAACATTTTCTATTATAAAGTTTTCACTGGAACAGTGGCCTGGGGTATTGCAGGTTTCCTGTTCTTGTTCTTCCACTTGTTCTTTCACTTCTTCAACGTCTTCATCACCATTTCCAGGTGTCATCGGTTTTATTTTAATGCCAGCCTAAACTGAGGGTATGAGTTTATGGCGCTTTGGTACCGCCCAGTCATGGAAAAGAAAATACCGGAGTTATCTAAAATAAAGTCATCTGACCAGTTACCCTGGCAACAGAACCCAGCCACACCGGTTCCTGTGTTTTTCTAGTCTTGCAATGTACTTGACTTGGCAGACAACTTAACAGACAACAATGAAGACAAAGGGCGAGTGGGTGATGCCTGTCACGCGACTGTCGATGGATAAGCAAAGGATAAAATCGAAAGTAAACGGCAAATTTCGAACGGACTGTAGAACGCTCTTTCCCCATAATACTTTGTTTTCTTGTTGAATTTGAACTACAGTTGCTTCGTTGTTTAATGCTTACGTAAGAATTGTCGTGACCCCCCCTCCCCCTTGTCAGAAAAAATAAGCAAACTCTGGACTCCCCCCTCCCCCTTTAGTGCTTACGTAATACTTGAACGGTCCCCAAGCATGTTTACATTTATTACTATACATAGCTGTAAGAGAGATTTCAGTCTGTTATGTGTTTTCTTGTTAAATTGAATTTTCCGAATATATAGTATACATATCAATCTATAAATGAAATACAGGGTTGATCAAAAATATTGAAATACATATTTGGCTACGAAGAGTAACACATTATTTCCCGTAAGATTTCAGAAAGTGTTGGAAGGTGCCTCATATAGACTATGCTTAATGCAATATTTTTCTTACTCGTTTTTAGATGCTTTCCTAAATCTGTAAATAAGTAGCACCTATAGTATTACCTGGTCTGTTCGTCGGTCCGCATGTAACAGCTTAAAAACTATCCAACCGAATGTTTTGAAATTTAATATATATATAATCGTTGTAATATTTTGTCGAGTCATTTCAAATTTTATGAAAATCTAATCAAACTTAAAAAATATATTAACTCATCTCGCAATATTAAGATCCAAATATTATTTTAAATGTTTAAGATTTAAATGGTGATCCATAGGTAATTTAGTTCTATATTTTGATCCAGTAGGTAATTATGATGTTTATTCGACGCGGCGATTCATTTCGGTCAATAGAAAAATTTACACATAACTGAACAGAAGAACAATAAAATAAAAGAAATAGTGGTGCAAAATTTATTAAGTAGACAAAATTATGAAAGGGACTTATAGGATAATTCATAGAAAATAATTTTAACGTACATATTCTAAAAAAAAAAAAAAAAAAAAAAAAAGATGGAGTCAAATTGACTTTATTTTAGTACTTCGAGGATTAATAAAAGTTTTCTTCACTTTATTAAATCCCATCAAGCGTAATTAATTCAATGATATAATAACATATTAGAAAATGGTTTTAAGCTTCCATAGTAATTATTCTGTTAGATCCTATCTGCGTAATAAATTCGATATTCCATGATAGATAAAGACTCTAGGTTACCAACTTACCATGGTGATTACGTCCCATTTCAGACGGAATCATATTATTTCCGTATTACTGAATTGAATACATATTATCGTAATAAATTTTGTATTAATGCATTTTTGCATAAGAGTGCAATAGCTATTGCACTAATATCTAATTATTTATAAAATTAGTTAAAGTACGAACGCACCTCATTTCCCAACCTTGTTGTCCATTTTCCGATTTGTTCCCCTTTTATCAGGATATCCTATTTATTATTTTTATCCTATTTATTTACTTTTACTCTGTAGTTTTAAAATAATTACTGCCCAAATTATTTCACATAATTACTGTTAATTATCTGTTATGTACAGGGTGTTCCAGAAAGGACTCCCCAACTTTGAAATGGCATAACTTCGAAAGAGTGAGAGATAGAAATGTGAAACAAGTTGAATGTTAGACAGATAGGTCTGGAATTTCTTATACACCAATTTGAAAAAATAGTTCCAATATTGGATAATAGGTGGCAGTACAAGCACATGGAGCTTTAAATGGTATTCGAAGTACAGAAGTTTCATTCGTGAGTCTGTTTCATTGCTGACACGTGTAAAAAAGTATTTTTGTGGGGTTACTTGAAGAATGCTGATTATTCTAAAAATCCCCAAGCGTTGGAACAGCTTGAACAATTCAACTGTGAGGCATGTGCATCCATTTCAGTAGAAGTATTGCAATAAGTGATTTAGAACTTTACCTTTAGGTTGCATCATGTTATTGCAGAAAAAGGTAACCACATCGAAAAAATTGTAATGTGGTTTTTGTCTCGATTCGAACAGCTCACATTCAGGAACTATTTCAAAGACACAGCTTTGTGATTACAGCTTCCTCTCGTGTTCGATATTGGAACTATTTTTTTTTTTTAAATTGATGTATAAAAAATTCCAGACCTATCTGTCTAACATTCAACTTGTTTCACATTTCTATCTCCCACTGTTTCGAAATTATGTCTTTTCAAATTTGGGGAGTTATTTCTAGAACACCCTGTACATGCTTTGTTATTAAATTATGATTTTACAAAATTTTAAACCGTACAATATTTTTCTACATTTACATAATGGCAAATGCGGCTTCCCTGTACACATGCGTTGTTATTGTAAAGGTAGTTTTGCAAACATTTGCAAATAATAAATATGATGATTTGGCTGATATAGAGTTGGATCTTATCAAACACTTTATAAAATATTTTTTGAAATGTCGGAAATATTTAATATTCTATGGGTGACATATCATTTTCTTTTCATGTTTAAAAATCTACCAAGGTATGACTGCGTGATTAATACAATAATTTACACTAACATTTACATAGATCAATGAAGATTCACATGGTGCCGTATATTTTCAAATTGGGAAACTGCATACAGCCACCAATACCTTGAAAGAACAGCTGTTCAAAGCCTTTATAACCTTGTTAATAACGTGGATTCTGGAACACTATTAAGTGTCTGATAACATCGTAGTTGCAGATAGAAGACAAAAAACGCAGGTAAGAGAATAGAGAAATCCATATTATAACGTCAACATTAAAATTTTCAAAGTTCCTACAGAAGTTTATTAAATCACTGTAAGTTTGAATAAGTTATCAAAATTGCACGTCAAGCGTAGCAAATGAGGCATGTTCGTACTATAAGGAAGTTAAAAAAAATATTCACATATTGGTGTAATAGTACACAGTACTTCTGATACAGTAGAGCAGCGGTTCCCAAACTTTCTTGATACGTGACTCACCTTTCAATAAAAAAAAAAAAAATCGCGACCCACCTTTCAACTAAAAAAAAATCGAGACACTCTCAAGATAAATTTGTACATCAATATAGCAATTTTCATACGATCTCTAAACGCTTGGTTATCTTATATCCTACGAAAGACGCAAATTTTCGTACGGAAGATACATTTTCCAAAAAAAAAACAAGAATAGGTAATCTCAATGTGTGTAAGTAAATAGTAATTAAAACAATGTACAAACTACAAAGATTGTAAAAAATACATTTAATTATTATGGAAACATAATTTTATAATCAATGAGATTTCTGGTACTGGTGTTTACCAGTGTGGGAACATATATTAGCACGAATTTGTCTTGGTATTTGTCTTTCAAAAACAGCAATGTTGAAAAAGCATATTCTCATAAGCACGAAGTGTTGAATTTCAAGATCACAAAACTGATTTAAATATTTCGAGATATTCTGTTCGTATATTAATCTAGAAATTAAGTTTTTCCCTTGAAATACTATTTCCTGTTCAAATTGTCATATCTTTTTAAACAGATGTGATAAAAGATATATTTTGCAGACAAACCTTGATTGTTCCGCGACCCACCAAAAGAACTGCCGCGGCCCACCAGTGGGTCTCGATCCATAGATTGAGAACCGCTGCAGTAGAGTATCCGAAATTTTCGTGCATCCTTGTAAGTACTATCTTCTTTCAATTATACAGGAATTAACTTCTAATAAACCTCAGCAACGTATATCAATTTCATAAAATGTGAAGTAGTTTAACATAATTAAAACGAACCCAATTAATGTACCCCCCATACCATTATATAATGGAATACTTTTGTGTAGCCCTGTAAATGAATAACAAATATTCTTTGCACCACAGAATGTAAATTTTAGTATATACTTCCTACATATCATATCAATTTTATTACGTTCGTAACACCATTAAAATTCACCTGAAGCCATTTTTTCATATTGGCCGTAAGGTAACGGAAAACTTTGATTGTCCCTGTAATTAAACCATGCATCCGACTGTCATAAAATTTGAATTGACTTGACAAAATTATGCAACAATTATATATTTTAAATTTGAAACGATTCGGTTGGGTAGTTATTGCTCTGTTATATGCGGATAGACGGACGGACTGCACGACGACTACAGGTGACTACGATTTCGTATTTAGATAATTACGAACACATCTAAAAATCATAATTTAGATCAACGGTTTCCAAACTGTGGGTCGCGCCGGATGTTTTAGTGGGTCGAGGAAACAATCGAGGTTTGTCATATTTCATCTGTTAAAGAAATATAACAATTTCAAAAGCAAATAATATTTCAAGGGAAATTACTTATTTTCCATAGGAAGAAAAGTATACGATCCCAGAAGCATTTAAATAAGCTTTGAATTCCTTGATGGAGTTCAACACAGCATGCTCGTGTAAACATGCTTTTTGTACTTGGCTGTTTTTGGAAAACAAGCATAGAAAAAACTGTGTGAATTAAGGTTGAATTTAACAAGTTTCAACCCTGATATAGATGCTTTCATCGGTAAACCCAAGTGCCAAACAACGCATCCATTATAAAGTTATGTTTTGATAATAATTAAATACATTTTTAATTACATTCTAGTGAATAGTGTGTTGTGTTAATTATTATTCCACTTACACACATTGGAATTACAATTCTTTTTTTTTTTTAGTGTATCCTTTGTACAAAAATTTGCCTTTTTTGTAGGATAGGATAACCGATAGCTTAAGCACATTATACAACAACTTCCATACTGATACATACCATTATATTAGGTGTGTCGCGAAATTTTTTTTAACTCAAAGGTGGATCGCGTACCAATAAATTTGGGAACTGCTGATTTAGTAATAAAATAAATAAAATTATAAGAAGAAATGCTGTCCAAATCAATAATTTATCATTAGCTTAAGATTAGAATGTATAATATCTATTTCTATTTATTTGCTTTGAGGTAGGCGCTACAGCTATTCGCCGGCATAACCTCCAATGATCGCAAGAAACCATACAGAACACTTTATTACAGAATATCCAGTATATACATTATCACAGGCACAACACAGACACCCATGCCGCTAGCTGGATTCGAACCAGGGACCAGCGGTGTGGGAGCAGCCTCCGCTACCATCCACGCCACTGGGTCGGTGTATAATATCAGAATTTCAGTTTATTTTGTGGGTTTGTCAGTGAGATTTATTGTTTTGTCAATTTTTTTTTTTACACATTTTATTAAAAAATACTTCTACTCATCCGAAATTTTAAAATTTTAAGGTGTGTAGTCTGAAAAGATTGTGTCGAAATACGAACTTTTGGGCACTTTTACCTTTACCTTTAGAGAAAAGAACGTCTCGGTAAGGTCAAAAGTGATTTGCAATAAGAGCACTAACTGGTAAAGGCAATTTTAATCCTGGGTAAAATGTGAAAATTTTAGTATAATCAGGAAAATCTCTTAAATTGTCTGTCCATTTATCCGATCTTTTGCTTGTCCGAATTAGATTCGGCCCTGACTTGTTCGGATAGTCGGAACTCTACTGCATATAAAAATGGATAATTTTGAAAACAAATATAATAATGTGTTAAGTTTAACCAACGCCGACTATATACTACCGGCCTACCCATTTCGCTAAAAACCGCCGAAAAAGTGAAGCTGGATCAGCTTCAAACCCTGAACCATTTCATTGGACCACGTGTGAGTCCACGTGACGCAAACCCAGCCCAAATTAGCCTTGAGTAAGCTATTTTCTGTTCGGTGCACATGGCTCGCCACGTGGTCGTTGTTTTGGTTCAGGGTTTGCACGATTGGTTAGAAAAACTTGAGCAAGATATCAGAGTCCTCTGGCGGGAAACTTCAACATTAATCTCAAATAAACGGGCCTATACATTTAATCGTTTTTGGTTTAACCAATTCCCAGAAAACTAAATATTGGATCACGTATTTGACTGATATTTGGGAGGAAAAAGAAAATGAAAAAGAAGCTAATATGTATTATTTTTACTTTTATTTTCTGCATATAAGTGAATGTCGAGATACCTAATTTTCTAAGCATAACAATAAGCAAAAATTCACCGAACTCATCTTTTCTTATATTCGTGACGTTCTTGCAGGTCTTCATTCTTGCAATTAAGAAAAATGAAAAACACGATTTTCATCGCCATGCAACAAAATTAATGAAAACAGCATCGTGCCGAAAATTTCTACTTATCCCATTAATCAATCTAAAATTATAGTACTTAAACATTTTGCATCAGTATTAAAAAGAAATATGTAAACGAAAATTGAAAACTGAGAATACTAATAAATATTAATGGCCAATTTAAAATGTTACCTTAGTCTCAATGGATTCTGAAATATTTCAACTTTGCATAAAAATAAATAAGTAAATAAGAAATAAAAAAGTAGGGAAATCACTTTTTACTAAGCAAAATTATAGCATTTAAACGTTTTCAGTGTTAAAAAGAAACTTGTAAACTAAAGTGGTAAATGCAATTAAATATTAATGGCCATTTCAAAATGACGTCTTTGTGTCTTATTTATTTATTAATTTCAATTATTTCTTAAACCTTAATAGATTCTGAAATATTTCTACTTTACATAAAAATAAATAAGTAAATAAATGAATAAATAAATAAGAAAGGAAATTACTTCACGAAACAGATTTATAGTATTTAAATGTTTTTAATATTAAAAAGAAATATGTAAACGGAAATTGAAAATAGTGTAGAAATTCTAAAGTCTTTTCAAATCATAATTAAAATAGACCTGACACCGAAACTTTTGAAACTTATATTCAACATTAATTATTTACAAAAGAAAATTTACAAGAGACTATTTACAATAAATTAGACACTTCAAACGTCGGAGTTCAACCTTCTATTTTCTGAATCCGTCATTCTTCAAAAAACAAACAACGTTCTCCTCCCGCTCTCCTCATTTCCCTTCTTCCGTGTCAGATCCTTAGCGACGGCTCGACATCATTGGAAATGAGACCTATAGCTACTTTGCTGTGGGAGAAAGAATCGCTCCCACAACAGCCACCTGACGTGACATTCGTCTCGAATGGATATCGGTTTAGTGGTAGCAGCAGTTGGATCACCTGGAAAGATAAGAAAGAAATAACAGTAGTATCCAAAGTCTTATTTGAAAAAAAAAAAAAAAAAAAAAAAAAAAAAGAAGAAGTCTCATGATGAGAATCTAAATTATTTCGTTAAAAAAAAAAAAAAAAAAAAAAAAAAAAAAAAAAAAAAAAATCGTATTTTGTTTTTTTCTTGTCACGTCTTTTCGTCTGATTCTTCTTCTAGTTCCTTACATCTTTTCGTCGTCTTTTTTTTTTTCTTACGTCGTTTAGTCTTCTTTTACCTTACGGCTTTTTGTCTTCTTTTTACCTTACGGTCTTTTCGTTTTCATTTTCTTAAGTCTTTTCGTCTTCATTTTCTTACGTCTTTTCGTCTTCTTTTTACCTTACGTCTTTTCATCTTCTTTTTACTTACGTCTTTTCGGGAATAATTAAGTTAAAATTCTTTCAGTTGTCTATCCAGTAGTGTGTCATAGTCGGGATAGTGTCACAATCGGTGAATTTTTTTTTTTTTTTTCTTTGTCAAGCTTCGTCCGTCCACGGCTTCATGTACTCTGCGCAAGTACTGGTGACCATGGGACCTTCATTAAATTCAAGTTTCTTTACATCGTAGATGTCATTATTTTTTACTTTTATCACTTTATATGGACCTATATATTTTGGTGTTAACTTCAAACCTGGACCTTGTTGTATGCGTTTATAGCAACCATATCATTAAGCTTAAATTTGTGAGGGTTTTTTTTCATCTGAGATTGTAAGTTTTACGGTTCTCTTCTTGGACTTTTAAAATTTGTTTTTTAGCATTTTTTCTCAAATCTTCACGATTACTAGTAAAATCGGATTGTATTTCAGCATTCAGGAGGCTAGTAATCTCAAAGTTATTTTTTAGCTTCATTTTAGTACCAAACATCAATTCAAAAGGGGTTGTGCTAATACTTCTCTGAAAAGTCGAATTTATCACCTGTTAGACGTCGCTTATGTGTGTATACCATTTTTTAGGATTATCTACAGATAATTTAGACAGAGCAGATATTATGACAGAATTTAGACGCTCGACTTGGCCGTTAGACCTGGGTAATCCAGTGGTAATCCGGATATGTTTAATATTTTCATTGATGCTATAATCTTCGAAAGCTTTAGAGGTAAATGCAGGACCTTTATCTGAGATTATGCGAACTGGACTTCCAAATACAGCTTTTTGGATTTCTAATTTAGAAATTACTTCGGCAGCATCGGTAGATTTTGTGGGATACAACCAAACAAATTTTATAAATAAGAAAAAAAAAAACAAGTTTAATGTAGATTCTGCCATTGCAGAATTCAGTTTCGCCTCCGATTAGAAAAAAAAAATCTATAGATTTTTTTTAGAAGGGCGACCCCGTTTAGAATGCCGTTTAGAATGAACTAATTTCATTTTTGTTGTGTTTATCAATATAATAGCAAACAGAACGGCGTGAAATACCCAATTGATTAGCAATTTTCCTCTGAGAAATTGGAATTGCGGAATAATAAAGAGATACAATTCGACGTGTTACTTCTTCATTGACTAGATTTATCAAAAACGGATTTTTTCTTTAGTTTAAACGCTTTTTTATAGAATCTGAGAAAAAGGGAAATGCATTTTAACAGTAAAACGAGTGTGGAATCCCGTCGAATTCGACGAATGAAATGTTTAAAAGACCCGATCGATTTGGTTTTAAAAAAAGCAAAAGTAATTACATTATTGAATCAATATATAATAAATATATTTCCAAACTTAATGTCAATTTTGCCAGTTACAATATTCGCATATTAACATCTTCAGTTAAAATTGTAATCTGAGTTCCGGCGAAATCCAAAAATTTTGATTTATATGCACTCACAGAAAAGTAATTTTATTAAAAAATCTAATTTCATTTTTACTGTGACATTATTTTAACTAACTGAAGTCATCTGAAAGTAAAATCTCAATCTCAGTGTCCATAATGAATAGAAATATTGAAATGTAATATCGTTATGAGTAAAAATGCGATGTTTTAAATAGTGACGTCATTTTCTCTTCAAATGCTTTTTAAAAGTTACGGATGCCATTTTTATATTACTAGTAATACTAATAATATTGTGATTCCCATTTATTTGGTTGCTGAATGACATCATTTTCCTCATTTGAAATTTTTCTTATTTTGCTTTAAACATTAATTTTTATCATAAATTATTTTCGGTTATTTTATTTACTTTTTTAATATTATTTCTCAGTAAATGTATTTTTTTTTTTACCTCAATTCTCTTTCAAGTGCGTAATTATACGCAATCATTTTGGAAAATAAATTTTTATTATCAAGAAAAAAGCTAAACTGTGTTGCCACAATTTTGAAGAAATATCGTAAAAAGCATTCAAAATTAAAAATAAAATATAAAAATGGAAATAAATTAAAAAATAGCTAAAATGGGCACAACTACAAATACACAGCTTTCATTTAAAAAAATAATTATCAAAATCGGTTCAGTAGAAAATTCAGGGCTGATGACACGACATTTTTTAGCTTGTCTGAAAGAAATAGCATCGGAGGCTGAAAAAAAAAATAAAAAAAAATCGATAGAGGTTTTTTAGAAAGGCGACCCCGTTTAGAATGCAATGAACTAACTTAATTTTTCTTGTGTTTATCAATATACTAAGAAACAGAACGGCGTGAAATACCCAATTGATTAGCAATTTCTCTCTGAGACACTGGAATTGCGGAATAATAAAGCGATACAATTTGACGTGCTACTTCTTCATTGACTAGATTCATCAAAAACGGGTTTTTTTTCTTTAGTTTAAACGCTTTTTTTATAGACTCTGATAAAAAGGAAATGCATTTTAACAATAAAACGAGTGGAATCCCATCGAATTCGACGAATGAAATGTTTAAAAGACCCGATCAATTTGGTTTAAAAAAAAGCAAAAGTAATTGCATTATTGAATCAATTATAATAAATATATTTCCAAACCTAATGTCAAGTTTGCCAGTTACAATTTTGCATGCAAATATTCGCACATCTTCAGTTAAAATTGTAATCTGAGTGCCGGTGAAATCCAGAAATTTTATTTTACATGCACTCAGAAAAATTATTTAAAAAAAAAAAAAAAAAAAAAAAAAAAACTAAAAAAAAAAAAAATTAATTTTATTTTTACCACGACATTATTTTCACTAACTGAAGTCATCTGAAAGTAAAATCTCAATCTCAGTGTTCATAATGAAAAGAAATATTGAAATGTAATTTCGTTATGAGTAAAAATGCGATGTTTTAAATAGTGACGTCATTTTCTCTTCAGATGTTTTTTAAGAGTTACTGTTATTAGTATTATGAAAAAGGCGTCCGTAATAATATTGTATTTGATTGATATTGTAATTTTATTATCGAGAGAAAAGCTAAACTGTGTTGCCACCATTTTGAAGAAATATCGTAAAAAAGCATTTAAAATTAAAACTAAAATATAAAAATGGAAATAAATTAAAAAATGGCTAAAATGGACACAGCTACAAATAAATAGCTTTCATTTAAAAAAATAATTATCAAAATCGGTTGGGTAGAAAATTCAGGGTTGATGACACGACATTTTTAGCTTGTCTGAAAGAAATAGCATCGGATGCTAAAAAAAAAAAAAAAAAAAAAAAAAAAGAAATTGCTTACTAAACAAAATTATAGTACTTAAACATTTCCTAATTTTAAAAGAAACATGTTATAAAAAATTGAAAATAAAATAAACAATTAATGGTCAGTTTTAAATGCCATCTTCGTCATTTAATTAATTATTTACAATTATTTTTTAAACTTTAATTTACTTACTTAAACTTTACTTAAGATTTTGATATATTTCTATTTTACATAAAAATAAATAAATAAATAAATTAAAAAAAAAGGAAATTTCTTTATTAAACAAGATTGTAGTATTTAAACGTTTTGACACATCATAATATTAACTTATCAGTGAATATTTCTTATATTATTAGCATCAAATTATAACTCGTATATTAAAAAAAATATTTTCTCCTACTTCAATTTAATCCATTTATTGATTCGTGCTCTACATTTCATACGAAACTGATTAAATTTCACACCATCAACAAATATAGTTAATTTCCATGTGGGTCATTTCTTTTATCCCACTGCCCACTTCCTGATACGTTATTATGCATTACATTTACTGTAAAAAAAGAACACATAGCATTCCACATTCACCGTCAACTAATACTTAAAAGTACGTGACTAACATCTATTCACATCCTCATTATAAATGCATACCACTCCCCCCCCCCCCGGAAGGGCAAAACAGACAGTGGGGAACATAAATCTTTGTTTCGCATGCAACTTTCAATGACAGTTTTTATCATTTCTTTTTTGCATTGAATTCTACGCGCTGATTACTAGAATCAGCACTAAAGTATCTATTTTTTATAAGGATAATGTTACACTGTTTCACGGAGTGAAGACTCACAGGTACAGCGGGAGAAAATATATGCAAACAAAAATATCCGCGTGCCGAATTGTAAATGGTTCTTAAATAGAATATCTACCTTAATTAAAATGGCCGTTTTGTTCATTTTGTTCATTTTTTTTTTTTTTTTTTTTAATTGAAAAAAGCAATATTTTCCAAACTCAACTTTTGTATTGCAGATTTTGCATTATGTTTGCAGTAGGTGTAAACAAAATGAATAGGCAATCTAAAAAGGTCAAATGTTCAATAAGTCTAAGATTTATTTCGATTTATTTTGAATGGAATCTAAAATTTAAGGTATTTAAGTATCATATTGTTTGAGTTTCATTTTAATTTTTTAATGTTCACTTGGTTTAACTTAGTTGTTAAATAAATTTAATAATAAATGTAGAAATAACTCAATTGTCTTTATATCTGTCGCTTCTCGGGTTTAAATAGAGTAGGAAATAAATTTTGCTTTTTTAATTTGTTTTGCAAAAGTATGTTTTCGTTTAATTATCATCAGCTTCCTTTATCAAGTAAAGATATTCACGTACGCTGCAAAGTTTTGGGCGAATCTGTACACAATCTATTAATTCTTTGACCTGAGTAAAGGATGCGAATAACACTGAACAAACAAAATCATGCATGCTATCATGCTATGATCTGTCCTCATATTGCCAACTTAATTATCCTTACCTTTCCATATATTCCCTTTTATTACTAATTAAATCACATAATAAAATAGATAAATAAAGTAAATGCGACACAGCTACTCAGTTAAATTATCAGAAAGTACCCAGTACGACAATTACTTTCAAATATGAGCAGTTTGAAATTTGGATTATAAAAGAGGTAGGATAGCAACTTTTCAGGTCGTTCTGTTATTAAAAAATTTTGAAGAAATTATAAAGAATGTTTATATGTTTATTAATCTATATCTATATGCTATATCTATCTTACGCTGAAGACATAAAGCAATTAATTCGTTTGGAGAATTCAGGTCTTGTTAGAATCACAAAAAACTTCCGACACTCTCTTTCTCTATATATAAATCTAATTTGACCAAAAAATTTCGGCGATTTTTTCCCCTTGAATTTTGATGAGATAGATGTATAATTGATTTGGAAGAGAAATGTAATTCACATATCTTTGTACAAAATAAATAAATAAATAAATAAATAAATAAAAAATAAAAAATAGTGATAGAATTAATAAGAAGAAAAAAAGTAAGATTTCAGAGATAAATCTCTCTTACAACTTATGTTATTCATTATTCAACCTGTATTAAATCGTTTTCAGAAATGTCCCTATTTTTACGATATTTCAAAATTAATAATAATTAAATACATGCATATGCTTATATAGCTTCAAATATAAATTAAGTATCACATTTATTCACTTCTGAATTAAATGGAAATAAAAAGGATATTTTCAATCGAAGTCATCTTTTCTTTACTTGGTCACATATAGAAAGTGGGTAAATTGAGGACATACAGAAAATAAATAAAAATGATAATAATAAACCATATTTTGTAATTTCCGAAAGAAAAGTATTGCATTAATTTACTTATTTAGCATATAATAATAACTATTATTATAACTACAATAAAGCTTGTTAAAATTAACTGCAACAGGAAAAAGACACGAAATCTATGCTATTATGTAAGGAAAAAAAATAAATATTTAAATAAATTAAAGGAAAAATACTTTTATTTAAAATTAAAGAAATGCCACTTTTATTTAAAGTTAATTCTTTTTCATTGCGTTACAATATATATACATGCAATTAAGTTTTCTTTTGAAGGACTCAAAAAAAAAAAAAAAAAAAAAAAAAAAAAAAAAAAGTTTGTTTGAGAAGACTATAATTTTGAACGTTTAGAATACAAAAAGATAATTTAATTTATAAAGCAGTTTCTCCTCTTGCATTATTTTACTGATGATTGTGAATGCCATCTAACTTGAGGTTCAAAACAAATAAATGAACAAGTAAGAAAAATCATGTGTTAAGCATAGATTATGAAGCACTTTCCAACGCTTCATGAAATCTTTAACAAAACTTCGTTATTTAGGTAAATAAGGACATAAAGCCAAATATGCATTCCAGTACTACTGAACAGCCCTGTATTTGATCTGTCAGCTAATATACATACTACATAAAATTTAGTTTAGCAAAAAACTCCTAGTAGCTTGAAATTTCTCTTTCAGCAATTTATACTAATAGATGGAAACATACTTGAATACTTTGTTCAGCCTTGTAGTTTGCCTGGTCCTTTATTACACATCTGTGTTAAGATAAAATTTATTTTAAACTAAAACACTCTTAAAACAACTGAAATCACTTTCTCATAAATTATCATTTATAGGCTCCATGTATCCAATTCTTTGCGTGGACTTGTATATCATTTTATCTATATTCTGCAAACATTTCTTAGTAAATTGAATGCAGTTCAGTGTAAAAATGCATAATATATTTAAGAATCACCTTTTAGTAATTTATGCCCATATTCAGAAACGTTGGTGACCTCTTTTGGGTAGCCCTGTATATTAACTATAGCATTTATACACACCATATAATATGCATAAATTTTGTAAAACTTATAGGCGCATATGATAATTAAAATGCATTTCATCCATCCATCAGCTATCATCGGATACATATACAGTACTTCGGAAAGAATGTACTATTTGAAATTTTTTAGTGTGTTCCTGTAAATTCTGTGTACTTTATATTAGGGAAGGCAATATCGTATAATTTATAGTAAGCCTCATTGACATACATCAATTTTATTATACATGAAACAGTTTAATAAATTTTAAACTATATCACACACAATTCCCCTTTTACCATTATCTAATGGAATTCTTTTGTGTGGCCCTGTAAATGAATAATAGCTACATTTTCACCTTATATTTTATAGAATGCATATTTTAATGCACCTCGTAAAAGCATGTAAAATTTAATATGTTTGACGGAGTATAACATCTTTAAAATTCCTTTGAAACGATTTTTCCGCATAGGCTGTAATGTAATGGTAAACTTTTGATTCTCGCTGTAGATAAACTAATCATGGTAAAAACTTCATTTTCAATAGGGCTCGTGCTAGGGTAAAAGTCAATAACGTCCTAAAATTTCATGGCAATCCGAGTATATTTACGTGAGTTAAAACGCGGACAGACGGACAGAAGTCCAGGCAAACCGAATGCATAAAAAAAAAACATTATTATTGTTTTAAATTAAGGGTGCTCTTAAATAAAAAAGGGTCCACTTTGTGACACACGCTTTAATTTATTTTTGTTCAGAAATGCATGAAAAAAGCAGGTGTTGTTATTCAGAAACTGTCTAATTGCACTCAATTTTCTGTTTTTTTAAAAACACAATAGATTTTTCATAACAAGCCTTCAAAGTTGACATTTTTGAGCGCATTTCCCGACGAAAGCAGAAAAACTGGTCTAAAAGTAGGAGAAAAATGGGTGATCATGTGATCGAAATGGCTTAGACTTGGATAGATAATTTAACTACCATAAAATGAAAAAATAAGTTCGATTCGAAATCGCTTCCATAGTCAACCATTCCAATGTTCTATATTTCCGTTAAAAAATGAGTTTGTAAATGTGTCAAAACGTTTTCCGCTTGTTGAGCGGTGCAAGTCTGGATAATTTTATCATTGTTTCTAATGTTTAAATGCCATACAAAATGGTATGTACAATTTAAACTGTTGTATTTTATCCCATTGTACACTGTTTTAGCAAATTTACAAATAAAAATTCTGAGCTTGTCTCAATATTCACATATAAAAATGCGTTTAGTTAAACTCACTTAAACTAATTCAGTATGAAGTGTAAAAAAAGTTTTCCCTTAAAAGTATAATTTAATAGTCAGCTCTATGTAGCGACTCATAAAAAAAATCCAGCCAAAAACCGTGAAAATCCAGAAAGATATCGGCGATAGGAGTGAGCTGAATTTTAGTTGCGTTCTAAAAACAGCTAAATGACAAGAAATTTTCGACAAATTGTCAATTTTTATTAAACGAGTTTTACGAAAAAGTTAGTATTTAATGAATATTAATGAGAAAATTTGGAATAAATGCTTCGATTTTGATACTTCTTTACATCGTGGAATAGGTTAGTTCTGGTAGTTATCCAAGAAGAATTAAATCACCAATACACAATGAAAAAAATAAATATGAAATTGACAATTTGTGGAAAATTCCTTATCATTCAGCTGCTTTTAGAGAGAACTAAAAATCAGCTCACTTCTATCGTCGATATCTTTCTGAATTCTCTTGATGTTTGACTGATTTTATTTATTTCTTTTTTTTATTTTATTTATTTATTTTTTATGAATTGTTCCGTAGAATTGACTATTAAATTATGTAAAAAGATCGTTGTTATTGTTCACGCATTCTCAATTAAAAAAAATATATATATATAGGGGGAACTGGGGTACATTGATACTTGGGGCACATTGATACATTCCCTGTACAGCACACAGGGTCATTATAGGAAGTTTCACAACAGCTCCAAAAGGTAATACTAGTGAAATTAACAACATACAGAAAGTTTTGGAATTATTCAATAGTTTGATGAAATGGGATGGGTGATTAATTGTTTTTGTAGGTCAAAAGTAAATTTGAGTTGTACAATTGAAATGGTATTATACAACTGTTCCAGTATTTTCAACCGAAAAGATTACCCTCCCTGGCAAGTAACGCTAATCTTTATCGGTTCCTCATTCTCTATTGTTAGATAAATTATGATGTGTTGGATTTGCGACTCATTTTATTTAAAATAGCTGCATGGGGCACAATGATACAGTCTTTGTCGGGGCACTTTGATACAACCTAAATCCTTTTCTAGTTCATTTTTTCATTACCTTTTATTTTTATTTTTACCATACACTCCTTAATTCAACCATTTTTCGTCAAAAAGTTCTACTATTAGTTTTTATTGAAGTGAAATAGCTCTAATTTCTTTATATTAGAACATTTTATAGTATTTTTTCAAACAGAAGACGTACAAACTTACACAATATCTAGTGCTAGTAGAATAAACAAAAGAAATGGACGGCAGCCTGGCAAATCTCAAATTTATATCGATTCTCCAGAGAAAAAAGTATTACCGACATGGGAAATGTTAAGTAAGAAAAACAAGCTGCAGAACAGTACATGATAATTATATTATAAACATAATTTTTAATAAAATTATCCTTTATTTTCTGTTTGTAAACCGATTTATAAACAGAAAACCTGGTAATTCTTTCACCTTTCCTAAGAAAGAAGAGAATTCTGGGGTTAAAGTGCCAGGTATGACAAAGTTACCACAGCCAACAAACAGACAAGGAACAGCCAGAACATCAGGTCATTATACATTTCATTTTGATTGCTTTAATATCGCTTACAAATAAATTGTGTGCGATTTTAATGTCTATAAATGTATATAAAATGGTTTGCTAATTGTTTTTCTGTGAAAAATATGCATTGGTGTTATTTTGTCTCCATTTTTCCCAGACGTTTGAAAATGTATCAATCTGCCCCGGGGATGGGGCACTTTGATACAAATTACTTTTTTTGATTTTTTTAAAATTACATGCAAAAATAATATATAAAACAACAATTGTACATTTTTGTAACACACAACACAGGGTTTGCTGACATCACATAGAAAAATAACTTGAAATTTCTGCTTTCTCGACAACAAAATTTTTTTTTGAAAAAAGCTGTATCAATGTCCCCCAGTTCCCCCTATTCAATTACTCATATTTCATAAAATATTTCATATATTTATATTCCAATTGCACTATATCGTTTATACAGTATGTTGCCAACATTTCTGAAACTGGCGTTTAATTTGGTTAAAAATTCCTCATGAAATAAGCCCAAAACAAGGCAATTTTTTTTAAGCTTTTCAAAAAGATCGCTGTATCTCCATGAATTTACATGCTATTTTTACAAAAATCAGTGGACATGTCATAAAATTTGAAAACATTTGTATCTTCCAGCAACAGATCATTTCGTGCAATTTAATTTATAGGGTAATCCCAAACATTATTGTTTTTATTTGTTAATAATAAGAATTTTTTTGTCGGCTACCTAACTGTCTTCCTTATCGAATGGACGTTGATAAATATGAGGTCAAACATAATCATTATAATTCTGAAGTTCTAGAAAAAATCCGATAAAAAAAAAAAAAAAAAAAATACTATTGGTAATCTGAACGCCAATATAATTAACTGTTTTTTAACAGAAAAATTTCCGTAAATTCTAGAAAATTATCCGTATTTTTCTGGAATTTTTCCGTTAAAAAATAGTAAGTCTTACTGGGGTCTAGATACCAGTAGTATTTCCGTAAAATCGTCCTTTTTTTTTTTTTTACAGTGTATATTTTTAAATATTCGACAAAATGTCTACAATTGAAAGTGTCCGGTCATTAATGGCCGGTAGTAGCGTATATGTGCACAAAAAGTAAAAATAGAATAGTGCGACTGTAATTTTTGTTCCAATATTTTTAAGGATATCTAAAACCTCTCACAAGATGAGAACAACCGAAGGATTTCATATCCAAAATGGAAATAACAGCGAAAAAACAACACTCCCTTATGACACGCAGCTTCCCCACATAGCGAAATAACACAGGAACACAATTCTTGCAGCCATATTAGTCCATCTGCATTAATAATAAATCTGTGACGACTGACCATGAGAGCAGTTATGCAGAACTTGTCAAATTACAACCAGGTCAGTATATTTTTATGTATTTTCCCTGTCCATGTACATGTTTATGCATGCCCTTATTACCGCATGGGCAAATCGGGACTTTGCCCATGGGCCCTGGACATTAAGCCCCCCCCTCTCCCCCAAATCCATACTTTAAATTATGAAATATTTACTTTCTTTTTCCAATTCCATCTTTTCCATACATTAAAGTTATTAAAATCATCTTAAAGTAATATAACAAACTGCTAAATTTATACAAAAGATTTTTGTTATGTACTAAGGGGAGCGAAAGGTGTACTTTTACTAGTTAAGGTATTTAATTTAGAATTGACGGAATTAAGAGTTTTCTTCTATTTATATCCAAAGTGCGAAAAATATGTTTATGCGTTACACATACACAGTGAGCGACTATCAACTCTATTTGAATAATGTTGCATTGATTCGAAAGGGGATCCCTAATTTATCTTTGCCCAGGGTCCCCAATTAGTCGTAATCGGGTCCTGTGTTTATGTGTTTTCCATATAACAATTAAAAGGAGAAAAAGGTTTCTAAATAGCATTTCAATGAAATTAAGAAAGTTATCGAAGAATTATTATTAGGTCATCCGGAAAATTCTGCGTTTTTTTTTTTTTTTTTTTTTTTTTTTTTTTTTTAAATAAAGTGTGAGTTTAATAAGTAACTATCATGCCACATTTCATGTTTTTAGATCTTTCAGTAACACAAACATCGCATTTTCAGAAATGTAGAAAGTATTTTGCCTCTACCCCCCCCCCCCTCCTTTGCCGTAAAATGAAGCCGATATAAGATATAGCCTATGTTGAAGCAAGAACTGTTACCATCATTTTGACATCAGTATTTTTTCAACCAGTTCGTTACTTCCGTGGACTGTTTAAAAATCGTTAATTTTGAATGTTTTTAGAACGCTTTTCGCACATTTTCACACTTTTTAAATTTTTTATTTTTTAGAAAATGTTCTTAGAGATCATTCATGTTTCATAAGTAATTAACATGCCAAATTTCATGTTTCTTTGCCTTTCAGTAACAATAAATCAGTTCACAAAAATCACATTTTTAGAACATTTTTTGCTCTTGAACTTGTTTGGGTTAATGGCAATGACACAATATATAACCTATGTTTGAATAGGGGTAAACATCATCATTTTGGTATCATTTCTTTTGAAATCGGTTCGGTAGCTCTAGAGATTACCTCCTACAAAAAAACAAACTTCACCTTCTTATAATATAGGTATAGATTTAAATATAATATAAAGTTACTATGCTATTGACACTATGTTAAATATAATATTTAAAAATAAAGTAAACGACTGTAAAAGTAGGTCAATGAATGGAAGATATTAATTTAATAGAGGGGATGAATAAAAGAATTACCAAACGTTAAACTTTCCCCAAAATCTGAATGCGCTGAAACTCCATTGAACTATATTGACAAAAGTCGGGGCAGGGGCTAAGTCACCCTTCTTTATAAATTATGAATTTTCGTTCAATGTCAGTGCAGTGCATACAGATTAAACAGATATGACAATATGAGTAAGAACTGACCCACATTCAGTGCATAAGCAAGTATATCCAAAAAATATTTATCTTTGATAATAATAAATCTTCGCTAATTTTTGAACATTTTTTTAAGAGTTATATTTTTTCAGCTGGTAGGAGATAGTGGGGGCTAATGGGACGCAGGGCTAATTGGACAAATGGATTTTTTTATACGACAAATATTTTAATGAAGATTTATATCCCACTGCTTGGCAATAGGTCTAACACACATTCTCAGGATGGGAGGTCAGCCATGACAGTTGATTGCTGTTTAGAAAAAAATCATGTTTTACTTCGAAAAAGCCGAAGTAAATTTTATTTTTTACGATTAATTCTATTTTGTGAATAACTCAGAATACTTGTGTCTCATTTAGATACGTTTATAGATACTACAAATATTAGTTAATAAGAAAAATATTACTGAAAAAATAAATAATTAAAGATGTAAATAATTATATTTCAAGTTATAAATTTACGTATAATGGGACATTTCTTGTTTGGGCTAATTGGACAACTTAATGATAACCCACATGACTCGATATTTCTTTAATGGTAACGGTTCATTGTAACGGTTTGTTTGTCTTCACTTTGTGTATCATTTAATTAGAGTGTTACGAGTATTAACACAGCATATAACAAATTAAAAAATTGATTTTGATTTTCTAGATTCGGCAGATTTTGTGATCGGTGTTTTATGAATGAGTATGACATTCTTTTAAAGCTAAAAATGTCAAAAGACTTAGTGGAATAAGATGTCCTATACTTAAATTTGAACACAACAATTTTCACGTTTGCAGTATAGCGTTTGTTAATAAAAATTGCATTTGACATTCATTAAAGCATCTTTTTTTTATTCAAATTACACAGCATGTCCCAATAGCCCTGCACTGCGTCCCAATAAAACCCAAGTATGGGGGATAATGGGACAACTGATTAAAGAATAAAAGTTGATATAACACAAAGATTGGTAAAGTTTTCTACTTTCTTAAAACGTTTTTATTTATTTAACTGTAAAAGAACTTGGAATTTTAAAAAAAATGATAAAATGTGCATTTTTGTCTAAAAAAAAAAAAAAAAAAAAAAAAGTTTTTATTTGCCTTTATTTTCTCTTAGAAAGAGAACCTTATTATTCTCAGGTGACGAATTGTTAGTTATTATCCATGTATTTACTGTAGGTATGATTAAAATTTCAATCAGAAATGAGAATACGTGCAGTTATAGGATGCTGTACCTCTTCCTTGTTCCGATTTACAAATTTAGGGGTCCTGAGTACAGATGTTTACAGGGGTCCCCTTGCACAAATAGATTCAAACCTCGTTAACATGAACACTCTTAACATGAATTATTTTTAACATCAATTGTTTTCGCATTCCAAAGAATTGATACTGATAACATGAATTACTGTTAACATGAACAAAATTTTGATTCCCCTAAAGGTTCATGTTAACGAGGTTCAACTGTACTTACAGGGGGATCGACTAAAAACAAAATGAAACAAGTAAGAAAAATTATGCGTTAAGCATAGATTATAAAACATTTTCCAAAACTTCCTGAGATCTTTAACAAAACTTCGTTATTAAGGGAAATACGGTTTTTGTCTATAGTCAAATGTGTATTCCAATACTTTTGAACAGACCTGAGAATCCGAGTACATTTACGAGATAACGATGTCAATTTACCGAATAATTTCTCTATAATTTTACACGAGAGTTAAGATAATGGATTACTCGCAGATTCTCTGTAACTACACAGAAAAAGTTTTAACAGTGTTGTTTCTGAATAAGAACATCTACCAGTTTCAAGTGTTTCCAAACAAAAATGAATTCAGAAATGACTCAGTATTACAGCTTTTTCTTTGGTTTTGAGAAACAATCTTAAAAAGTAACTAATATTTTCCATGAAACTATTCTTGTGAAAGTTAGAAATTAGGCTATAGAAAACTAGACAAGAACTGAAATTTGTGCAAAAAAGATAAAAATTTCCAGACCTGGATTCAATCCAATGTAAAAAGGTAAACGTTCAGCCTGTTTATTTTCAAGCATTTCATAGTCTAGCCTGGTTTACATAAACATGCCCACATTTCTTAATTAACATTATCTTAAATTTAAAATTTTTGTAAAAAGAATACTGCTCAGATATTTAAACAAAACTTTAAAAGTAAAAAAGGGTGATTATAAAAATATTTCTCCATAATTTATTAAATAAAAAAGATATCTGGACTGTATCAATGGTGTTCTCAATTACAAATGTGCTACTTTCATGCAATTTTCTAAATTCAGTTTTGTTGGGAAATGCATGTAATTCTCAGGTGTTCTTATTCAGAAATAATGTGATCGAATGGCTTTCTTTTACTATTTTTTTCTAACAGCAGATGATATTTCAGAAAATACTACAGTAAAACCTCCAAATAACGGACACTTCGGGAGCGTGTAAACTGTCCGCTATTCGGAGGTGTCCGCTATTGGGAAAAACCTCGGAGATTCAAAAATTGCTAATAAATGCTTAAAGTTTCATTAATTGATTTTTATATGTCCTAAAATTCTAATATATGATTAATAAGAAATTAAAATAATTTTTTAAGCAATAACATTGAAATAAAATGTTACATATCTTTGTACACTGTTTATTACATTCTTACGAAAAAATGTATTTAAAAAGTTTCCTTTTGTATTTAAAAATTACATGTAATTTTTTTTTTTTTCAATGTGAAATTTTAACCCTGTCAATAGTTTTGATTTTTCCGAATCATCTTAAAGAAAAAAAATTTTAATTGCTCACTGTATTTTTCCACTTCTTAAAAGCATAAAATTTCAAATCTTACGGAGGGGAGGGGGGAGCATTGTGATGCTCCGGGAGGTAATGTCCCTTCAGACCATCCCCTGAATTTAATACTGGACGTCGGAGGGAAGATTTTCCCTCGCCCACTCTCTACATTTGTCTGTGATCACAAAATTTTGACAGATTGCTCTGACAAATTAAGAGGATTTTTACTTAAAAAAAAAAAATCGTTAAAAATCAATTTTTCATACTTTATCGCTAAAATTACTGTCCGCTATTCGGAATGTCCGTTATTCAGAGGTTAAACATACAAAAACTTAGATTTTGGGAGTGGGGATCGGTAAACTGTCCGTTAAATAGAGGTGTCCGCTATTCGGGAGTGTCCGTTATGGAGGTTTTACTGTATCAAAGTTGGTGTTTTGAATCGAACTTCCACACGCGATAACCCGGGAAAGAAGAAAACTGTCGAAGTAGGACAAGAATTGTTTATTTATAACTCGATAAATAATTTATCTATCCATAATAATAATTTTAAAAAAATAGAGATTAACTGTTGATTTCAAATCGCTTCAATAGTCAGACCTTCCAATTTTATGCCTTTATGTCGAAAAATTCGCCCGAAAGTCTGTCTGAAACAGCGCCGTGCGAAAGGGAGGGGGAGGGGCAAAGGGGGTGGTCGCCAAAATTATGCTACCTACGTCATTTTTAGCTTGTCTCAAAAAAAGTTAGGAGAGGGGGGGGGCCCAAATTCTAACTTTGCCCCGGGCGCAATTTTTTCTTCGAACGTCCCTGGTCTGAAAGTTACTCGTTGTTAAACAGGGAATTTGAACATAATGTCACTATTATATTCACAATAAAAAGACTAGCCAGATGTGACAATCCCAAAACTTTCTTCTATCTTTTCATGTTAATACTTTCTGAAAAATGCAGCATAGCAGAGCCACCGGTTACGTGGTTTAAAACAAAATCTTGTCAGCAACAACTTAGCTCAACTTATAACTGGATCTGAAGATTTATGAAAATCCATGCATTAGTTTTTGAGATAGAGCTAGTGCAAAATCTTACAGAAAAAACTGCATAACAGCGCCCTGTTGGGTGATTTACACTAAAATTACACTACCCAATTTACACTAAAAATTAAACAACACTAATCTATATTAGGGACTAACTGAAACTGACGATTTAGAAAATTTCGTGTATTAGTTTTTGGGATAGAGCTATTGCGATAATCACCAATAATGAACCATGGCAATGTCACCTGTTGAGCGATTTACACTAAAACGTAATCAGCACCATGTTATATCAAGTACTAACTAAATACAAGGTTTTATGAAAGTTCATACATTAGTTCTTGAGATATGGCTATTGAGGAAATTGTAACTAATGCAGCATAGCAGCGTTACCTGTTGAGCGATATACACCAAAAACTAATCAGATCTAGTATATATCAAGGTTTAACAGAATTTAAAGTTTGTGAAATTCGTGCAGCTCCCACCAATTTTTTGTCAGATACAAACGGACAGACAGACTGACACTCACAGACAGACATTTTGTGAAAACATATTTTTCGGGTTCTCTGATTACTAAAACAGATAAATCTATCGATAACTGGATTTCAAAAATTTTCACGAATCCAATACCTTTTTCTTATAAAAATAAAAGGAAGTAATAATAATAAAATTCGTAAGACAGTGTCCCCAGAAGATGTCGAAGACCGGTAAATTATTTAGGGGAAAAAAAAAAAAAAAAACTAAAGAAAAAAAAAAAGTAAACCTCCAAATCAGGAAAAAAAAACAGTGTATCTCTTGATTACAATTTACTCTATAAAGCATTTTAATTACACAACTCTTTTCTTTTCCTTTTTTTTTTTTCCTTATAGAAATTTATTCCATATACACCTTATAAAACAAATGCGCAACCCCACTTGAAGTATGTCTTTCTCAGGTGCTTTCTTTCCGTGCACGTATTGCAATCACGTGCGAAAGCTGTGTCAACAAGTTGTGCTTCGAAGCGGAGATGAGGAATGAATGCAAATGAATTAATCTAAATTGTGCCTTCACGCATGCATCGTAAAGATGCTACGTGTAAGTTGCTCGGATCATGTGCGACTTATTTTATAAATTGCTTTTCATTTCATTAATGTAGACAAGAGGAGATAAATTTCCTCTGCATTAACATGCGTTTAATTTAGCATCTAATCGAAGTCCTTTGAAATTGTTGACCTATCATCTATTACTGGGTAAAACAGTTTAATGACACCTGAATTATGGGAAATATGTAAAAAAAGGTTGTTTGATTAATACTTGAAAATTTTACCAGAGAGAAAATTCGCCTTGCATACAATATTTCAAATGGAAATGTTCTACCGACAGGCTGGCTGTCGTTTCATGTGGTTTTGGTTTACTCGGTAGAACATCAGTGTGGTTTAACTGCTGCCCGGTTTCGAATCCCGGCATGAAAGCTTCTTTGCTAGTCTTTCATTTGCGCCTTTTAAGGGTGTTCTTAAATAAAAAAGGGCAACTCTGTGAAACATGCTTTGTTTGTGTTCTTAAATGCATGAAAACAGCTGGTGTTGTTATTCAGAGACTGTCTAATTGCACTAATTTTTTTTTTCTTTCTTTCTTTCTTTCTTTTTTTTTTTTTTTTTTTTTTTTTTTTTTTTAAATACAATAGATCTTTTAAAACAAGGCTTCAAAGTTGACGTTTTTGAGCACATTTCCCGACGAAAACAGAAAAACCGGTCGAAAAGCAGAAGAAAAACTTGTGATCACGTTATCGAAATAGCTTAGAATTGGGTAGGTAATTTAATTATCATAAAATGGAAAACTAAGTTCGATTCCAAGTCGCTTCCATAGTCAGGCATTCCAATTTTATTACCCTCTGTTAAAAAATGAATTTGTAAATGTGTCAAAACGTTTAGCGCTTGTTAAGCAAAGCAGTTGAGAGTAGCCTTAAGCAATTTGAAATTTAATTTCCATTTGAAATATTGTACGCAAGGCGAATTTTCTCTTTGGAAATATTTCCAAGTATTAATATATTCAATCGATGCTGGATATATTTGAGTTTCATGTTTGCTTCATGTCGGTGGCTCAATAAAAATATTCCGTCTTGTGCTGCATTTGTAGCTTTGCCAACTTGTAATAGTGAAAAGTTCAGGCTGGGTTTCGTTCCACGTGATATAGTCTGTAAAACGTCAGTGCGCTAGTTACTGATGGCCCGGGTTCGAGTTCCGGCTTAGAAAATGTTTCACTAGGTTGGCATTTGCGCCCCTTAAGGGTGTATTTCGATTCAAACTGCTTATTTTCCGATTCATTTTAGGTAGCTTTCATTACAAAAAGTAAAAAGCTACCTATTGCAGCCGTCCGGAGGAAAGCACTTCCAGAAAATTTTGGTATATTTTCACCGATCATGACCCCGAGACCCCAAAACCACCCTCCGCTCAAATGTTGACATATATATATATATATATATATATATATATATATATCTGATTTTTGTCATGCGATAACTAACGTATTTATGAACCGATTTGAATGAAAATTGGTATGTACATAGTACATACAAATATCTCGACCGAGTTCGTTGGCCAGCATCATCCGACCTTTTGTTTAAAAATGGCGGCCATTTTAATTTTTTTAAAAAATTTAAAATTTAAAATTCAATGCGAAAATAGTAAAAGTTGAAAAAAAATTTTCTTTTACGTGTTAGAACTTAAAACAACGCTGACATTTTGAAACGATCTGATTTTTGTCACGTCATAACACGCGTATTTATGAACCGATTTGAATGAAACTTGGTATGTACATATTACATACAAATGTCTCGACCGAGTTCGTTGCCCAGCATCATCCGCCATTTTGTTTCAAAATGGCGGCCATTTTAAATTTTTAAAAAAATTTAAAATTTAAAATTTAGTCTGAAGAAAGTAAAAGATGAAAACTATTTTTCTTTTACGTGTTAGAACTAAAAACAACGATTCGAGAACACTTTTTATTTTGTCTATATCTTAAAAAATGATTGAGTTATAGCACTTTGAATTTTTCTTATGGCTGACATTTTGAAACGATCTGATTTTTGTCACGTGATAACACGCGTATTTATGAATCGATTTGGATGTAACTTGGTGTGTACATAGTATATACTGAGGCCTGAATCGAGTTCGATATTCAATTCCATCCGCCATCTTATTTCAAAATGGCGGCCATTTAAAAAATTTTATAAATTTTAAAATTTTAAATTAGGTACAAGAAAGAGAGAAATCGAAAAAGATTTTTATTTTATGCATTTGAACTTGATACAAAGATTCCAGTGCATTTTTTGTTTCGTCTGTATCTTAAAAAATGGCTGAGTTACCGCATTTTTAATTTCTAGTGTTGTTCATATCTTGAAATGATCTGATTTTCGTCACGTGATAACACGCGCATTTATAAACTGATTTGGATATAAATCCATGTGCACATAGTACATAGCAATGCCTTGACTACGTTCACTGTCCAATTTCTTCCATTCTCTTGTTTCAAAATGGAAGCCATTTAAGTTTGTCAAAAATCTTTTATACGTATAATGATGTACAAACAAAAAATTAGAAATTGAAAAAAGGTTCTTTTTAAAGTATTTATCTTAATAATGAATTCAGGAGTATTTTTTGCTTTGTCTTTAACTTAAAAAACGTCTAAGCAGTTTGAATTTCTAACGTGGGTGACATTTTTTAAAAAATCAATTTGCCCGCGACAGCACTCATATATATTAATCGATTTCAATATGAGTGTGCACGTGCACCTGAATTAAGATTTCGACCAAGCTCATAATCAGGTTCCACTAATTTGAGCTTAGTATTTTTGAATAATATAATTTAATTTAAAATAAATAAACAAATATATAAGTATATGAAAGCTACCTCTTCCTCCCGGCACTGCCGGAAGGACTATTTGAATTCATTTTTGCTCTCAAATACACCTAACTTTCAAAATCTCTTATTTGGAAAGTACACAAGATGCCGTGATTGCCAGTTCTTTGATAAATGCAGAAAATATTGCAAAAAAAGCAATCAAAAACGGCATTTCGAACTGATTTTTCCCAAGCGGAAGTTTTGGGAACGAAACAAACGGTCATACTGATAAGGTAATTGTTTATAAATCAAATTATAATGAATTGAGCGTAAAAAGACATCACACGGCACCTCATACGTCCCTTCAAGAATCCTCTCAGCAAGTTTCATGTTTCTACTTTAAAAAATGTGTCTGAAATTGTATCGGAAAATTTCGAGCTGTTGAAGGTGGAAAAGCGTTTTTTCGAATACACCCTTAAGGCCTCTGTCCTCGCTCGAGGAAACGCTCGCGAGCTAATGCTATTCCTATAGGGAAGCATTTTTCTAATAACTCTTTCGCATTTTGACATTTTTGAATAATTTTTTTTTGCATTGGATAGCTGAGGTGCATGCCGACAGCGTACCTTTTTTACTTTTTCGATTTTGGTTGCAGATATTTTTTACAAAGTTAGTTTCACTTTCAAAACCGGTTTCGAAACTGAAAGTGCTTTTTAAAAATATATCTGCAACCAAAATCGAAAAAGTAAAAAAGATGCGCATTCGGCGTGCACCTCAGCTACCCAATGCAAAATATATATATATATATTCAAAAATGTTAAAATGCGAAAGAGTTATTAGAAAAATGCTTCCCCATAGGAATAGCATTAGCTCGCAAGCGTTTCCTCGAGCGACGACAGGGGCTTAAGCAAGAAGAAGACACCAGAACCGATATGTTTATCGGTTTTTACGTCCCGAGGAAAAGTCCCCACCGCCATCCAACGAGCATAAAAGCAAAGCACAAACTGGCAAGAAGATAGTAACAATAATAAAAATTACAATTAAAACAGTAATCTGCTTTGGAAAAAATTACAGATGCAATAAATAGGCAACATCGCCAACTGCCAACCCGACAAATTATTATATAATAATTATCTAAAGTTAAACAGCTAACATGGCATACAGACACTGTCAATATGCTACAATAGAAAAGAAAAATTGCGCCTCTTAAGCAATTTGAAATTTGATTTCCATTTTAAATAAGGCTATTTTATTTCATTTAATAATCAAGACTTAAAATCCAGAGCATAAACTATATCGGCAGTTCTAATATGAACTTACTAATTTTAAAACTCAATGTGCAAATCTGTTTTAGAAATTTCTTCCATATAGGGGGAACTGGGGGACATTGATACAGCTTTTTTCAAAAAATTTTTTTGGTGTCTAGAAAGCAGAAATTGCAAGTTATTTTTCTATATGATGTCTGCAAAACCTCTGTAGTGTGTTATAAAAATGTACAATCGTTGTTTTATATATTATTTTTGCATGTAATTTTAAAAAAAATCAAAAAAAGGAATTTGTATCAATGTGCCCCATCCCCGGGGCAGACCCTGTTGATACACTTTGACACGTCTGGGAAAAATGGAGACAAAATAACACCAATGCATATTTTTCATAGAAAAATAGTTAGCAAACCTTTTTATATATATTTATAGACATTAAAATCGCACACAATTTATTTGTAAGCAATATTAAAGCAATCAAAATGAAACCTATAATGACCTGATGTTCTGGCTGTTCCTTGTCTGTTTGTTGGCTGTGGTAACTTTGTCATATCTGGCACTTTAACCCCAGAATTATCTTCTTTCTTAGGAAAGGTGAAAGAATTACCAGGTTTTCTGTTTATAAAACGGTTTACAAACAGAAAGTAAAGGATAATTATATTAAAAATTATGTTTATAATATAATTATCCTGTACTGTTCTGCAGCTTGTTTCTCTTACTTAACATTTCTCATGTCAATAATACTTTTTTCTCTGGAGAATCGATACAAATTTGAGATTTGCCAGGCTGCTGTCCATTTCTTTTGTTAATTCTACCAGCACTAGATATTGTGTAAGTTTGTACGTCTTCTGTTTGCAAAAATACTATAAAATGTACTAATATAAAGAAATAAGAGCTATTTCACTTCAATAAAAACCAATAGTAGAAATTTTTGACAAAAAATAGCTGAATTAAGGAGTTTATGGTAAAAAATAAATAAATAAATAAATTAATTAAAAGTAATGAAAAAATGAGCTATAAAAGGATTTAGGTTGTATCAATGTGCCCCATAAAGACATTTTGAATAAAATGAGTCGCAAATCCAACACTTCATAATTTATCTAACAATAAAGAATGAGGATCTGATAAAGAGTAGCTTTACTTGCCAGGGAGGGTATTCTTTTCGGTTGAAAATACTGGAACAGTTATATAATACTATTTCAATTGTACAACTCAAATTTACTTTTGACCTACAAAAACAATTAATCACCCATCCCATTTCATCAAATTATTGAATCATTCTCAAACTTTCTGTATGTAGTTAATTTCACTAGTATCACCTTTTGGAGCTGTTGTGAAACTTCCTGTAATGACCCTGTGTGCTGTACAGGGGGTGTATCAATGTGCCCCAAGTATCAATGTGCCCCAGTTCCCCCTACACCTTACAAAAAAAAAAAAGAGCAAACCTACTTGAAGTATGTCTTTCTCAGGTGCTTTCTTTCCGTGCACGTATTTTAATCACGTGCGAAAGCTGTGTCAACAAGTTGTGCAGCAAAGCGGAGGTAAGGAATGAATGCAAATGAATTAATCTAAATTGTGCCTTCACGCATGTATCGTAAAGATGCTACATGTAAGATGCTCGGATCATGTGCGACTTATTTTATAAGTTTCTTTTCATTTCATTAATGTAGACAAGCGGAGATGAAGTTTTCGGCATTAACATGCGTTTAATTTAACATATAATCGAAGTTCTTTGAAGATGTTGACCTATCATCTATTACTGGGTTTAATGGCGATTGAACTATGGGAAATATGTAAAAAAGGCTATTTTATTTGAATTAATAATCAAGACTTAAAATTTAGAGCGTAAAATATATCGGCTGTCCTAATATGGACTGGTTGATTTTATAACTCAATAATATGCAAACGATGACAACTGTTTTAGAAATTTTTGTAGGAGAATAATGTATAAAGTCAGGACTTTTTTTTAAACTTGTAATTCCTTGTTTTAGTCCCAATTATCAGAGATAGTTAGCGTTGTGAACAGTAGACGTCCAATCGTGGCAGAAGCAAAAATCTCTCCGCCATGGTGCAACGAAGGAGGCCAAATGTATGCAGTAGATTATATTTGTCGGTAAAATTTTGTTTTAGAGTCCGAATTCTGAACTTAGTTTGTATGATTGTATATAATATTATTTTGAATCTCAATGTGACACCAACGATATCCAACTGATACCGATGGTGTTTGAAATAGAGTTCTAAAAACAAGATTATATAAGGGAATGAGAACCACTCCATATGATTGACCTCCGTTATTTCCCCCATTATTGCCTAGATTCAGCGTTCGCTGCATGTAGCGTTTTCTGTCATTCATATTGGAAACTAAAACCGAGAATCAGAATAAAAAAATCCTGACATCATACATTACCTCATCTTCTGCTAACATTTTTAACAGCCTTTATAGTCCAAGAGCAAACCGTACAAAACCCTATGTCATCGAGCATAAGAAAAAATCCCTTATTTTATGAAAGAGTAGTAATAGAGGAACCTAATGATGCATGTCTGCCGGAAGCGATGTGATGCATAAGCCAAAAATGGATACCACTAATGATTGACTCGTAGGTTTAGAATTGTGTTTGCCGTACAATCAAAAAGTATGAAAACATGGAATACTGGGTGCAGGAAAACACAGTGCTAATCCTACGAGTCAACCACTAGGTGGTATCAATTTTTGGCTTATGCACCACTTCGTTTCCGGCAGACATGGATCATTAGATTCCTCTATTACTACTCTTTCATAAAATAAAGGATTTTTCTTGTACTTGATGACATAGGGTTTTGTATGATCGACTCTTGAACTATTAGCTGTACTGATTGCAGATTATTGAATTTTAAATTTCCTTTTAAGACATCGGTAACTTCATTCTGTCCAATGAACTTAAAAGAGATGGTTAAAAATCGAAGAAAACTCATATCTGTACTCCAATAATATATACAAAGCGTCCCACAACAATGTATACATTCAGGTCATTAACCCTTTCCGGCACGGGCAAATTTGTCAGAAAATGAGTAATTATCGACTGCCACCGGAATTTGCAAACGGCTTTTATAGATACAAGGTAGAACCCGTCAAATTTTGACGAAAGAAAATGTTTAAGAAGGAACTGTTTCATTAACTTATATTAAACCTATAAAATTAGTTACAGTAAAAAATGCATTTTATATTGGTACGTCTAACTCTTAAACAAACGATATTTATCGTCAAATTAACAAAATACTATTTCTATAAAACGCAGTTGAAAAAATTGTTAAAATTAAACTTTAATCGTATATGTAAGCAGTAAAAAATAATAAAGATATATTACTAAGATAAAGTTATCAATTAAGGTTCTTATGCTAGTATTCCAAAATGATAAAAGGCAAAATTTATTTAACTTTGACTCAATCATAGAATTTTTTTTCCCCGTGAAATCTAAACCCGGCATCATTTTCATCATATCAAAATTTACAAATGTACATTTCACATCTGTATTTACGTTTAAAAAAAAATGGCATTTTAATTTGATAATTTTGATTCAAAACTTGAAGTCTCAATGCTATTAGCTGAAATAGATATTAAACTGTTGATATTCTTTTACGTATAAATCAAATTTTGTAAATGAAGTCAAAATTCACCGGGTTTTACAACAGAAGATATTTAAATTTCTGTTTTTTCCCTTTTAATGAGAAAATGGCAACATAAAGA
The DNA here is from genome assembly GCA_964019185.1 of Maratus speculifer. Taxonomy (NCBI): domain Eukaryota; kingdom Metazoa; phylum Arthropoda; class Arachnida; order Araneae; family Salticidae; genus Maratus; species Maratus speculifer. Next base: position 83,352,623 of record OZ025290.1, read on the forward strand.
TACAGCACTCAATTTTTTCCCTTTTTTCCTTTGCTTTTAATAGAAATGGAGTACTGCTGTTGCCACGATTAGAAAAGAGGTATTAAAAGCTACAAAAAAATTAATATTTCAAAAACAAATTAAGATACAGCTTTCAAACAAATTTCTTTTAAGAGTATATTTTTTTTCCTACACGATGGGAAATGCAAAAATTGAAAATGTGCGAAATTAAGAAATTTAAAAACTTTTAATAGCAAAAATTGCAATACCGAAATTCATTTAAAATTTGAAAGTGTTGCCATGCGCAAAATGATGTATGCGTTATGCACAGATACGTTTGGCCTTTATAATATAGATTTTGAATTCCTTAATTTAAGCTTTAATTGTAAAAGCAAAATTTTACTAAAATATTATTGGTGCCGTTTGCAAGTTTGGAATTAAAATTAGGTATCCCAGACCGGGCATAGTGTGCCGGAAAGGGTTAACGTGTCATAATTTTCTTATTTTCTTTCTTTTCGGGGGTAATTACTTGAAAAGAATGAATGAACCAAGATTAACTTTTGAAAAAAAAAATTCTTTTATAATGCCATTGTAAGTATGAATTGCAGCAGAAATGTACAAAGACAATATTGGAGAGAGTTTCAAGCAGATCCATCTACACGACACAGAATTAATCATACATCAGGTAAGCTTGAAAAGAATGGAACTGTTCAGGATGCTCCATAGGCAACGTTCAAAAGACCAGGAACATCAACGAGTTTCACCAACCAAGAAAGAGTACTAGTTAGTTATTTCACCCCCCCCCCCCCCGCAGAAAAAATGAGTTAGATTGGCATGACCAAATTAAGTGTCCATAATATTTTAAGAGTTTGTAAATAGAACATCTGCGGCTGGAGGAAAAATTATGTATTTTATGTATAGATCCTTTTGAAATTGAAATATTAATTACATGTGAATAAAAACTGAAGTTGTAATCATTAAAACTGTGTATACATTTTTGGGGTTACTCTGCATACATATAATATTCAATAGTAAGGTAAAATATTTAATTGCGCGTTCGTAAAAAATAGCTATTCCTTTCTTAGGTATCTAAGCAGCTAACAAAAGGCATCATATATAATAAGCATCCTGCTTAAATATCATTAAAATTCGGGACGATATTGGACTAACTTTTTTTTTCTTGAAAATGAAAAAAAAAAGTTACTAACACTGACACTGCCATAATTGAATCTAATGTGACATTTTCCCCTTATACAAATCCATATAAAAGTTCTTGTTTATGTGTACCATTAAACAACTTTATGTGTTTTTAACATATATATTTTATTTATTGTATTTTGTGGTGAAAATGCCATACTTATACTATTTTTAAAATGTTCTAAATTACGATTTTCATGGAAATGTTAAAGATAGAAACATGAATTTTGCCATGGCTGCCAGTTTTAAGACAAAAATGTACGTACAGAACTAATTTTTAAAATAGATATTTAAAAGGGTGCAGAAGAAAAAAAACATTCTAAATCACAATTTCTGTGATACTGAAGGAATACTTTTTTTTTTTTTTTTTTTTTTTTTTTTAACAGAAAGATACAACATTGTACTATTTTCCCTTTACTTTCTACAGAAATGGAATACTTTTCTTGCCACAATGACAAAAAAAAAAAAAAAAAAAAAAAAAAAACTCAAAAACAAATTGAGATACAGCTTTCAAACAAATTGCATTTAAAAGTGCATTTTTCCGCCGTACGACGTTGTAAAAATTGAAAATGTGCGATGTTTGGAAGCTTAAAAATTTGCAAAACTGAAATCGAAAATTGAAATTTTATTTAAAATTTGAAAATGTTGTCATTAATAGAAGGGCATATGCGTTCCGCGCAGCATTGTTTGTTCTTTTAAATATATATAGCGTTGGTATAATTATGTAAGAAATTAAATGAATTCAGAAAGGAAAAACATTATCACCTATTTGTATAATTAATAATCTTTCGAGATATTTTTCTTTTATTTAAATTTGACAGTAAAATAACCATGTCTTGTTTACAAAAAGTGGGGAAAATATGCATTTTTTTAAAATATAGAATTTATTGATAAGTCTTAAATTTTAGTCTTTGAAAAAACCATTTTCCAAATTGTTGTTGAAATTTGTTAAGTTACATTTTTTCCCTATATCTTTGATGAAACAACGTTGTAAAGTTGCATTTTATGAAATTTTACAGCTTTACAAAAGCAAATTGTTTCCCCCTGAAATGTTTAATGGCGGTAAGTTTTTGAGTTATGTTGAAGGAAGGTATCTTCTTTTTGAACTAAGAGTAAACGGTATTCTTTTACATAATTTTCATCTGGGTGTATTTTTTGCACATTTTACTTTTGAAAGAATAGGCTAATTTTCCCATTAAGAATGTGAGGCAATTTAGGTTGGGGAGAGTGGAATTTCAGATTAATCTAGTAGCACTTTTCTATTGTTTTTTCCCTCCCCTCTTTTATGTATACTGGCCTCCTCCTTAAAATTTAGGCATTTGTTATTGTTTGTAGATAATTGAGAACAAAAATTCGGATGTTAAAATGTTTTTTTCTTAAAAGAAATTCAGTTGTAGTTAAAATTTTTAATTTACATAAAGAAAATTAAGAGAAATCCTATCAGGGCCTGACTAATACAGGGCATGCGGGGCAATTGCCCCCCCCCCGGCTTGAGGGGGCCCCCCAAGGACAGACGTATGCTTTTAAGTTTTTCGTTAAGAGTTTCAAATGATAAAAAATGGACAAAAGTGACCAAATTCTTTTCTTTTTCAGTTTTAAGGAGCTTTCTTCTCCTACCCCCTCTGTTTCTGTGTCCCATGCGCTTTAACACTAGAACGCCCGGAAATTCTACTCAAGTTTGAAAATAATATTTCTCATCAGAATTTTTATTCAAAATTATTTAATTGATTTATTTAACGTAAATTTACGTGGATTAGATTTAAATTATTTCAAGAAAATTAACTGGTTCGAACTGAAATTTAGTTACATGATTGGAGTCGAATCGACTCCATCCGGGCGTTCTAGTGTTAAGGTCTCACATTTATCCTTATACTTTTGAAACCGAAAAAAATTGCGTTCTATAGTTTTTTAAGGTTATCTTTCTTCTATTATTATATACATCGATGTGAATAGCACTTGAATTTTATGTACACATACCAATACGAATTTTAGCTTTATTCACTTCAGTATAATTTATGAAAAATTTTAGAATATAAGGGGGCCCTCCTAATAATGTTTGCCCCAGGGCCCCCCACTCTCTAAGTCGGGCCCTGAATCCCATGCTTAATTTTGTCGCAAAGTATCATCAATCATTTTATTTTCTTTTTAAAAACGATACATCACACATTTGAGAATCCTTACACGAATTTTCAGATTTTTAGGGCATTTGTGTTCATGTTGGGATATGTTCTAATATCTAATTGACTATTTTGTAACTATTTTCTAATATATAAATGCTTTTCGCCTTTGTTAAGTATTAAACCTTCCTTATTTATATAATTAAAATTTAAAATACAACAGAAACAGAAGTAACAAATACTAATAAAAAAAAGGCCATAAACTTTGGAGTTTACTTAAAAGACAAAAATTTTTAAAATGATAAAAATAAATATATATAATTGGCGTAATACTTTTTTTTTAATAATGCAAATTTTTTTATACCTTATTGGAAATACAAAATTTAATTGAAATAAATTAATGCATTAAATAATAATAAATATCTATTTACATATGAAAGTATACATGCCAGTGTATACAAATGCTAATAAATCCATTAAATAATGTACTTATAAAATGATAAAGAAACCATATTACTTAGACAGGCGTTGTTCTAAAGAGGGTGTATTATTTGAACGTATTTTTAAAGGCGTAATCTTATTACGTCATGTGATGTAAAACCAAGTTAAGGAAGTGCAACATTTTCCGCAAACTGTCCCTGACCTTCCGGCTAATGAAGTTTACTGAGCAAGAAATTGCAAAAGCTTTTAAACACTTTGCCATCCAGTTAAACGTTGTGAAATGGGTGAACTTTGTCCATGTTTCTTCAGAATTTTAATCAAGCTAGTTAAATCTTAAAAAGTTAGCACGAAAACGAACGTAAAAGCCAGTCAGAGCAGTATAAACAAAAGAAAAGGCTGTTTCAACATATTACAATGAGCGAACAAAAATATCGTGATGATAATTTTTAATGGCAATGTCGAAGGAAATGTAATCTCCATCAATATCTGGAAGAAATCTTAAATCATTATTGCTCATAAAATTAACAAAAGCCTCATTGTTTTATACGTGTATAATAAAATCATATATATATATATATATATATATATACAGGGTGTTTCACAAAGAACCCTAACTTTAAAAATCTATAACTCGGCACGGTGATAGATAAAAACATGAAACCAGTGGTGTGTTTATTAAAAATATCGTAAGAATCTTATACATAAATCAGAAAATTTGGTTAAAAGTAGCGCTCATAGATGGCGCTGAGAGCGATAGGCGCTCTGTTGAGGCTGATATTGACGGCACTTAGCATTGATGCGAATTACGGAGTTTTATGCGGAGTGGCTCTTGTTCGAAAATGTACTTTTGTTTTTACGACCCTATTTTGAATTCAATCCATATAATTTTGATTTTGTTGGCGCCAGTACAATAATAGACAAAAATTGTGTTTCCATAAGATCAAAATCAAAATTATATGGATTGAATTCAAAATCGGGTCATAAAAGCAAAAGTGCATTTTTGAACAAGACCCTCTCCGCATAAAACACCTTATTCGCATCGGTGTTAAGGGTGTACTTCGATTCAAACTGCTTATTTTCCGATTTATTTTTAAATTCATTTTTGCTCTCATATGCTTTAAACTGGCATATTGTCTTATTTGGAAAGTATACAAGGTGCCGTGATTGTCGATTCTTTGATAAATGCAGAAAATATTGCAAAAAAAGCAATCAAAAACGGCATTTTGAACCGATTTTTCCGAGGCGGGAGATTTGTGAATGAAAAAAACGGTCATACTGAGAAGATAATTGTTTATAAATCAAATTCTAATGAATTGAGCGTAAAATGATATCACACGGCACCTCATACGTCTCTTCAAAAATCCCCTCAGCAAGTTTCATGTTTCTATTTTTAAAAATGTGTCTGAAATTGTATCGGGAAATTTCGAGCTGTTGAAGGTGGAAAAGCGTTTTTTCGAATACACCCTTAAGTGCCGTCAATATCAGCCTCCACAGAGCGCCTATCGCTCTCAGCGCCATCTATGAGCGCTATTTTTAACTAAATTTTCTGATTTATGTATAAGATTCTTACGATTTTTTAAATAAACACACCACTGGTTTCATGTTTCTATCTATCACCGTTTCCGAGTTATAGATTTTTAAAGTTAGGGGTCCTTTGTGAAACACCCTGTATATGTTGTAAAATTGATAAGGTGCTCTATTACTTTTATTTTATCTGTACATCAAACGATTAAATTAATTTATTTTCCTCTCAGTCGCTAAATCAATTTCTAACTGTGACCCAAGTTAACACTTCAAATGGTTAGAAATGAATAAACAATATAAGTTACAGTATTGGCGGCTTAAATGGACACTACCGAATATAATCTGCTTTTTATAGTGTGTCTGAGTCATAATTTGAGAATCTTAAGTATAGACATGTGTTCTACAACTCGCCCCTCTTAAAGGAGTATGATTAATCTATCTTATGCCGGCTGAGTTCAGGCCGGCAAGAGAAAAACAGGCTGGATTTCAAGCTCACCACATTCTCTTTATGGTTCCTTGACTTTCATAACGAACATGCATATTACTTTCTTACATTGGCCATCTTTCTAAATTTAACCTTAAAACAAAATTATTGGACAACTTCAATCGTAATACTTATGCATAATCTGTGCATAAACTTTTTCTGTTGAACTGCCTAATAAAGTAGATTATCTGGAAAACTTATAGTCTGTTTGTCTGTCTGAATTAAAGAAGAATGCAAATTAGTTATGTTAAAATGCAATGGTTACATATATAGGATGATTCAACTATACAACAAGGACAAAAAAAATCACATTTAAACACAGGGTCGTAACTGTATACAAAACAAGCTGAATAAATGGAGATTGTCTTCATTCAAGCTGTGGAAACGTTTGGCGTATAATGGCTAGTTACATGTACTGCAAAATGACTGACATGCATATGATTTATGGCGTGGCCAACTGCAATAGACGAAAAGCCTTTGCATATGTATCAAGAGAAATATCCTGATAGAAAGGGGCCGTGCTTCTCATTCTTTGTCACTCTGAATCAACGATTGTGTCAAACCGGATCCTTCGATGCGCACAAGCCGGATGTTGGTCGCAACAAACAATTCGGACAGTTTTTTGCAGAAGACAGCGCTTTCCAAGAACTGAAGTGTAATCCTTCAACAAGTACACGAGTTGTATCCCCAACATAAAACCCCAACCTACCGTCTGGTGGATTGTACAGTACAGGCCGATGGATTGCATCCTTTTCATTTACAACGCAATTTATTTCCATTCATTGGTATCGGCAGACTAAAACAAGCGCATGGAATTTGCGCGGAGATTTTTACAAGAAAATGCAGCCGACCGAAACTTCACAGCAAGTGTCCGCTTCATTGATGAGGCTATGTTCTCACTAGAGGGCGTGATGAACGTTCACAACTTACGTACTTGGGCGGGCAGAACTTGCATGCTACAATAACGCATGCCTTACAACGCAAATGTACACTTAATGTGTGGACTAGCATTGTAGGAGACTATTTACTTGGTCCGCACATTCTCCTAGAAAGACTTGATGGTTTCAATTATCGTGCATTCGTGCTTCTGCCAGACATGCTGAATGATCCTCCTCTACCTATTTGTCAACGCATTTGATTTCAGCAGGACGGAGCTACCACGCATTTGAGCCGGCAAATCAGAACACGTCTTCAGGTTACCTTTCCTTGATGCTGAATTGCAGTGTACGAATCAATTGGCCATCACGATTACCAGATCTGTCATCAATTGATTTTTCCCTCGGGGGACTTGTTTATGAAACACCTGGTTCATCGCCGGAAGGATTAGTATTAGTAGGAAGAATTGTTGCGGCAACAGGATTCGTTTAAGGTACACCTGGTATCTTTGAGAAAGTTTTCAAAGCAGCGTCGATGTCAAGCATGTCTCGATACATCTGGGAAAAAAAAAAAAAAGAACTTTTATTATCTCTTGTAGTAGTAGTACATTTGTAGCACGTGACTAATTTAAATAAATGATCTGTAATGGTTTTGTTTCTTGTCTTTGCATTAAGTATTATTTTAAACGCCCTCTGGTAGTTTTGGATAATATTTGCGACCCTATGTTCCTACATTTTTTTTTTTCATTGTTGCATTTCTGATTTGCCATGTAATTTTTTTTTAATCACCCTGTATAATATTATGCTTTTTATTTTTAATTTTTTTCGTGTATAAATAGTATATAGTTGCTGGCCTGTTTTAGCGAATGTAGTTTGGTACATAATTAACGTCATTATTATGTAACCATGAAGTGTGTTATTATGGGTTTTGTATCGTCGGAGGCTCCAATGAAGAAACAGTGAATTTACATGCATATATATTAATTCACACATAAGAATTCTATTTAGGTTACACATTACAAACATGACACAACATCACATAAATATAACTCCACGCTGTTGTTCTATGTTAATTTTAGGCCACAGTTAAAATCCTTGTACTGTTTCCGTGACAGTTAATATAATGCTATAATTTTTGGCAATTTATCGTCTGCACCCAACTACCAAAAAAAAAAAAAATCCTATAATTATTAAATTACGAATTTATAATTAAATTTTAAAAATATTAAAATTTTGTATTGTCATTAAAAACATATTTGTGTACTTCATTCTTATAATTTTAGCATATCAGGAAGTTAGTGAAAAATCGTTTACGAAATCCCATCCTTACATATATGAACGAAGTAAATTAAATAAAAGAGCGTAAAAATAACAATAAATATTGTCATTAAATGTAGGCTTGATAGTTGTACATAAAATTAACTTTTTTATAAAAATGAAATGATAAAATCAATAAATAATAAAAATACATCAAAAACATAATTTGAAATTTGTGTGCAGTTTTTACAAGAGGCCAGTGGACTCAGAGTTACTAAATTTAGGCACAAAATTAACATTAGACAAGATCTTTATACACTTCAAAACCTGTTTTATGATTTTTTTTTTTAAACTTCCATTTAATTAATTTATAAAAATGAGATTTCTGTGTTACTAATACCTTTAGATGGAGCCATCGCTCCTGTGCATAAAAACAATTTGTATTGTATATTTCACATGAAAAAGTCAATGTAAAGAAAAAAGGTCAAACATCCGCAAATAATTATTACGTAAGTATGCGAAAGCAGCAGCAGTAAAAAATGCACTTTTCTACCTTTTTTTCTTTTTACTTTTAAATAAATGTTGAAATAATTATTTCATTACTTGTACATTATTAATTAGTGCTTTATTATATTGGTTGTTTTCATGCGAAGTATTTAATAAAGTAGACAACTCTATTTTGCATTTATCTCTATTATATGATATTCAAATTGCCTGATTGCAATCCATTAGGTCAGAAGCATAGTGAAAGAAATCTGAATCTGTGAAAATTACGTCATATTTAAAAGAAGAAATAGCCTTCACAAACTTCAAGTTTTTTTAAAGAATTAAGTTAAATAATGAATTAATCTCAAAATTTCAAAATTACCCCAATAACGAAAATAACGTCTATCCCACCCTTTCCAAAACAAAAAAAAAAGGGGGAGGGCTCTTTTTTATTCATGAAATATATATATATATATATATATATATATATATATATATCATAATTGTGTCATCATGCATGAAATAAAACGTTCAGAAAATTATGTCATTTAAATGTAATCTTAATAAATACTGAATAAAAACTAAAAATTTCAAAATGATTGCTGTAATTAATCGATGACTGGCAAGTATTAGCGAGTAGGAGGCTGAACCGAATAATCCTAACATATCCACGTAGGCTTATTTCACTTTAAGAAAAGAATTTATCTTCTAGCAAGCCACAAATTATAAAAAGGAAATTTTAGCTTGTAAATCTTGAATATCAGAAAAATAAAATTAAACTCATATAGAAAGAGCGTCGCTGAACTCTAGTAAACAACAAAATCAAAGTTAATTTGCAACAAAAATGTGCCGTATCTAGTTTTCTCATCCACGATCTCTAGACATGAAAGCAACAGCACAGGAAATGTTTTTACTGTTTCCATTGTTTAATATTATACCGAAGTCGATAACTGTTGCTACTCGCTTAAAATTATGCAAAAAAGCTTATGATGAATATACAGTGGTCAAACAATTATGCCGATATTAATTGAGGAAAAATAGATAGCGTAATCTTTAAATTTGATACCTCAATTACAGTGTAGCACATTTTGAATGTAAAAAGATATGTATATCTTTATATTATTTGAAATGCAGAAAAAGATGCCACAACTTTAAATAATAATAAGAAAAACGAAAAAAAAAAACAATCCATCATATTTGTCTATTCTTCGCTATACAATGCTTTCTTGTCCTAAATCACAAGGGCATATAAAAAATTATGTGGAAATGATTGTGGTTCTTCATATACAATAGACTTAGAGGAATGATTAGTTATTAGTTAAAAGAATATTATTTTTTCCCTTAAAAATAATTTTTGAATTCAAAGCGTTGTCTTTTCAACTACAGGCTACTTGACCATAGCTTTCTTTCGACAGATGCAACTTTCATCCGATATATAAATCGTTTAAACAACCATTTTTATTACTTACCCATCATACGTTGTATAGGGTAAGTCTTGCAATCGTTTTGAAAATCGAAAAAAAAAATTTTTGACGGATTTTCACGTTTTAGATAGTGGAGATTCCGAAAAACATATTTTTAGAAAAAAAATTTTTGCCGTCCGTCCGTCTGTCTGTAAAACGCTCTATCTCCCGAACAAATTGAGATAGAGACTTGAAATTTTGTATGTAGTTAGTATGTAAGAGTGGAACGAAGCCTATTTAATATCAGTAACCTCGATTATCCGGAACTATTTTTTCGGACTCTCGAAAAATTCGTTCTGGTGAAAGGTACATGAAAATTTTCAAATGTTTTTTTTCTAAGGAATGGACGTAAAAGGCAATAAAATAACACACATTTTGCATATAGAACGAAGTCGATCGGATTATTAGTTGCCGAGGTATTTGTAATCCTGTTTTCCACATTCTTCGATTTTTCATGACCCTGTATTTCATTCAAATTTCAATTCAGAGGTATATTTTAATTGGAAATGAGACGCTTAATCCGATGCAGTTAATTGTTAGTTAATAGAGTTATTATTTTTGGAGTTATAAAGATGTTTCTTTTACACAGTTCGGTACTACTTGAGTAGTTTGGCGTTTTATATAATTTGTCGAAATTGATACATCAGCAATTCATTAATAGAGCATTACTATGTATATTAACAATATTTAAATATTGTTTTGGAATTGCATGCATTGTATAAATAGTTTTACCATGTTTTATTTTCATATGCCTATCCATGATGGGTAAGTATTACGGTGGCCCCCAACGACTAGTTACAATTATTTTTTTCTCTTTCTTTAAGTAATAATTAAAGGTAAAAATGTAAAGAAAATGTTTCTTGGGGAGTTTCAGCTGTGCTTTAATGTAATGAAAAAATAATAATAATGATGATGAAATTTTAATAAATAAATAAACAAAAATACCAAAAATTTCAAAATATGGATGGGTTTTTATGTTTAAACTGTTGCAAAGTATACTAAGAAACTATTAGAAATCTTATGTTGCAAAATATCCTGTCTAAATTAATGAAATACAATTTAATGTATCAAAATCTTTTAACGCCTTTTAATCTCTTAATTGCTTATGATGACCTTTGCCTTTGTTATTTCTGTTTTCTTAGATATTTTGAGGACTATAACTAGGAAAGCTCTTATAGAATTATAAATACAGGGTGTTCTAAAAGTTCGTGACATCTATGAAATTCAGTACAAAATAAAAGTAATTGTCGTACAGGAGTGCGGTTTGGACTAAAATGCTTCTCACGATGAAAAATTTTCTTTGTGTGAATGAAAGTAATTAGTTCTTAACTTCGATGATAGATGATGCCACTTGTTCGTTTGTTGTGGCAACCTGGTTTCTCAGATTTAACCCCTTATTTTTTTTTCTTATGGAGTTATGTCAACGGCAAAGTATCTGCTTCTGCTGTGGCTGACACAGAAGTACTGAAGACGAGAATGACGCATGTGAGCTTAACCTCTTCAGACCTGAGCATGAAATATCTTTACAAATATACATTTATTGCTTTTGCATAATCGAAATGACACAATAGATGACAGGAAGAGTCATTTTAATGAAATCAGTACTTTAGGGGACTGGTAATTTAGGTTTACAAATATGGATATGAAAGTACTAATCCCCTATTAGTTTAACTATCAGCAATACAAATTTATGCAGTAACAAAAATAAGGTCTTTAAACAAGTAAATGATCAACAAAGCCTCAAAATTTTTTATTGTAAAGCATTTAAGTTAAATAATCATGAATATTTTTTTACTTTCTTAGCCACAATGTCTTGAAGGTGTTTTCGAAACTCGGATGAAAATAATATTTATTTTATGAGATAATATTCATTAGTGCTGACATTTATCGGTTTTGTTTTAAAGCAAAAATCATTCAGCTATACAGAATGCAAGTAAAATTGCAAAAAGTTCGAACAGTTCAGTTTTTATGAGGAAAAGAATGGAAGTACACATCTGTGTACCTCAGGTCTGAAGAGGTTAAGCCATTTGGTAGGCCTCCCTACCTAGCTGAAACTGAACTGTAATTAATGCTAGCGGGCTCATGGACTGAACTGCAGCTCCGTTTGGGTGCAGCTCGAGGTACAAAGGGTGCACACATTGAAATGCACAAAATATTGCTCTGAAACTGTTTTCGACAAAATAAAATGATTTGTAACTGATTGTCTTAGGTTTTTGATGCTCCTTTCTAATAATTTAATCTTCTCAGTACTGAGACAAATGTTAACTGAAACCACAAAAATCACATTAAATTGAGCTTGAAACAACTTCAAAGGTGTCTCAGTCTATAAATAAACGCTTATTACATGCACGCATTTATTATAAATGTCTAAAAGTAATTTTAACAATTATAGAAGCATTTAAAGTCATTCTAAGTGTGTCTATTGTATCTCTTATAGGCGACACCAGAACTGAGGAGGTTAAAGTACAGCGCGATTTATGAGTGAAATCTCGAACTAATTTTTTTTATTCACTTGACTAAAACATCTTTATAGTCAGAAGCATTCTAGTTCAAAGCGCAGTCCTGTACGACAATTACATGATTTTATAATGAATTTTAAAATGTATCAGGGGTTTTTGGGACAACCTCTACAATGAAAGAAAATCTAAAATTAACCGTCAATTACCTTTTGGACATAAAATGAATGAATATTAGATGCTGTGAATGAATCAAACGCGACTGCAGGAAATTAGACAATAATGATTCATTGCAATTATTTTTATCATTGAATGGAGAAAACATCACTAGATCTTTAAAAATATAAGTGAAATCTTAAATAGGTAAAAATCCAGTTTTAGTCAGCCACCAAAAGTTAGTGGATAAACATTTCTTCAATAAGTTACAAAGTATTATTTGATTAACTACTTTATAAAGAAAGAAATAATCATGTTTATGTACCGTAAAATTTTTACAAATATCTCAGGTATATACAATAATGCTGTGTGAATAGTTATATATATCAAACATTTTTGATTGATCATTATGATGAGAATTGAACTGTCACTATATTTACTGCATATGTACTGTGAACTATTTCTTTGTCCATGGTAATTTTAAATCCATTCTTACTTTGCTTGGAAACCCCAACTTTGTAATGTCGTTTCTTTGTTGAAGATTCTCTAGCTCCACCATAGTAACTGATGTGTTGTCTTTAACATGTTTGCTTGACAAATATTCACTAACCGCTCATTCAAAATAGATATAGTTATGTATTGTTCCACATTTTTAAATGCTGAATGTAAACATGCAATGAAATATTAATGGTAACATCGAGCTTCTAAAAAAGTTTGATTCAACTTTAATGTACCTAAGTACTATAATACCTAAAAAAAAAAAAAAAAAAAAAAAAAAAAAAAAGCAAGTGGCTAAGTGTGATAGTAGGTAGCACAGCGGGTTTCTTTTAATATTTCCTTTCAAATCAACTTATTCTTTAATTAATAAATACAAATTGTTAATTAATAATTATTAAATTCTTATGCAGATGGTACCACCAACAAATTTAATTTTAAAATAATTATAAAAGGAAGTTATTTATTTTTTTCAAATTAAAAATATTCAAATCAAATTATTTAAATAAAATCTTTAAAAAATTTAGCACTGATATAAATAAACTTTTAATTTTCTGAAAATGTAAAAAATTGTTTAAACGTAATTTAAAATGCTGAATAATTAATATATCGCAATAGTTTTTAAAATAGAAAGAAAATTGAATTCCAAAAAATATTATGAATACAGGGATAAAAAAAATAATATAAATACTTAAATTGAAAAAAAAAGTTAATTTTAATTAAATTTATTTTAATATGAAAATTTTAACTTCCAGTACCGGTGAACTAAGAACCTTATAACATATCTAAGAACCTAAGAACATATCTGTGCGTAAAGCATACGTCATTTTTTTTTTCTATATTATAAAGGACAAACATGTCTGTGCGTAATGCATACTTCATTTTTTGAATGGCAACACTTCCGATGAAAATTCGGTTTTGTAATCTTCGCTACTGCAAATTTTTAAACTTTGAGCTATCGCACGTTTTCAATATTTACACCATCGCATCGAGAAAAAAAAAAGTACTTTTAAAAACAATTTGTTAAAAAGGCGTATCTCAGTTGTTTTTGATACTTTAATTTTTTTGTAGTTTTTAGTTCTATTTCTCTAATGGTGGCAACTGGAAACTTGAGTACTGCATTTCTGTGGGAAAAATAGCAGATCGCTGTATATTTTTGTTGTCATTTTCTCATAACAACAACAACAACAACAAAAATATATATATATATATATATATAATTAAAATACCTGCTACGTCCAAAATATCGTTTGCTATAAAACCCGGCGAATGTTGGTTTTATTTCGTTTTAATCAATCAAATAAGTGATTTTCAGTTTATTGCAAACTTACTTTACAAAAAATACAAAAAAAAAAAAAAAAAAAAAAAAAGGATTTTACCTTTATTCTGTGGCCCGGGAGCCCGAGTTCAATGTACTAGTATTTATTAAACAAAAAATGATAAAAACTAATTACAGCGCGGATTCCAGTATCGAATCCGATGCCAAAAAACTGCGAGCATCCCGTGCCAACTGAGCTTCGATCAATGTTAGCCTTTCGTTACAAAATGAGTATTTAAGTTTGTTATAATATTAGACCGCCCCCTCCCACTGTTTCTCAAGAATTAAGGAGCGTTGCATATAATCTCTTGAACATTGGACTAAAAGATCTCTACACTACAACATGTATTAAAATAAGCAAAATATGTGATTACCAAGGTTATCCCTCTATTGTAAGAGAAAGGCAAAGTATTTTTCACTGCAAAATTAGATTTAGATGTCGAAATAAATTTTTGAATAATGATATGAAAAGACATAGGCCGACTGTTCATGCTATATGAGTAACAATACAATAATACAAAGAGTTAAGTTCTAATATATGTCATACAAATCACAATAAGACAAGAAAAAAAAAAGTATAACATATATGTATTTTAATTTGTAAACAATTACAACTTCCTAACGTCCTTCAAAATCTGTCATTGATCGATGAAAATAATTTTTGTTACTAATAATGTGAAACTGAAGTAATTCTAGTTTCTCTTCTTTTTCATTATACATAGAAAAGTAAAATTTTATCATTTATTAATTTTGAGAAACCCTATAGTTAAAGAACAAAATGAAGAAATTTTCCAAGAAATTTGGAAGCAAATGTAAAAATTTAGAAATGAAATTGTTAAAACGAAAGACAATTTTTTTCTGGCGTATGGAAACAAAGACTTGTTAGGTGCGTTCGTAATTATATAAATACGTTAGAGCTTTTAGTTGTCATCCGGTATGCACGTCTATCCGCATATAACAGTGCAAAAACTATCTAAGAGAATGATTTAAAACTTAATATAAAGAATCGTTGGAGAATTTTGTCGAGTTATTTCAAATTTTTTGATAATCGAATCTAAATCTTAAAAAAAAAATAAATAAATAAATAAACCCCTTGGTGAATAACGTCACGTATACGTGCCGCTTAAGATACTCAGAATCCTTGATTATTCCAAATAGTTATTTTTATTGTAAATTTTACTTTATTTAATCAGAGCATTTTCCCGATTCAATAAAGCAATAATTTCTGTTATGACACAAGACCGGTGTTAGAATATAAAGTATTCTGTAAAAGACGCTGATCGCGAAAGGATTAATAAAAGTTTTCTTCATTCTGTTAAATCTTATCATAAAAGGTAATTAATTCGATGATATCCCATAATAGGTAGTGATTGTAGGTGATAATTTTGTTTCAACAATTGAATAATTTACGTTTCAACATTTTTTTTTTTTTTTTTTTTTTTTTTTAAGTTTTTATAAATTTAAATTTTATTTATATCTCAGATAATTTTTTTGTAATGTCAGATTTTCAGAAAATTCGGAAATTTGGATTTTTTTTTTATAATTTGATTTGGATGTTTTTAATAATTTTAATAATAATTTCCTTTTATAATTATTCTAAAATTAAATTTATTGATGCTGTCATCTATGTAAGATTTTAATAATTATAAATTAACAATTTGAATTTATTACTTAAAGGATAACTTGTTTTGAAAGAAATAATTAAACGAAACCCTCGGTGCGATTTGCGATCGCACTTACCAACTTTTTATTGAGTTTTTCGCCCTTTAGTTTCGTATTTTCGAATAAATGTGGATAAAATCGAACCAAATCATAGGAAAGCTACATTTTCCTCTCGTTAAAAAAGGTCTCTTCGGCTGAAAGGACTTTTTAATTTATTTTTTGTCCCACGCCCTATTCTATGCATTAGATTACCTTTATCCATAAATTGAACTTATTTACAACAAATAGTTATTAAAAAGAGAATAAATAAATAATAAAAATCCCCCGGCCACTTGTCATCGCGCTATTATAGTGATTAATAAAGAAAATTACACAGGCAGAATAATCAAAGATTTATGCAAATTACTCTACCTGAATTTCGCTTCTTGTTCCTACCACATTATATTATTTTACGTAAAGAGAACAAATGCATGACATGAATTTAACTAAGAGAGGTGTGTTTATCATTTTATCTAACAACTTAGTGCAAAGAACAATAGAAGCGAGGGAAAATTCTTCAGCACCTAGGCATCGTATTTAAGTAAAAGTAGCAGAAGTTTTGATAGATGTAAACAAATAATAAGATGTAAAACACGGTAAAAAAAAGGGTTCTGTGGCTTTTGAAGATTATTTGCGTAATTTACATGAACTTTCAGATGAAGAGTCCTTTACCAGTGCATCTGATATCGATGAATCTGAGTTCATTGAGTTTTCTGATCATGAAATTGACTCAGGTATTGATGGAGGCGCTCTAGAACTACCACAAGCTTCCTAGATTCTTTTTCTGTTTATCTAATTTATTTCCTTAATTTATTTCTAATATAGTTCCTGATCAGATTAATAATACAAACCAGGAAATGTATCTTAAAATTTGAAGCAGAGGATGGAAAAATGGTCTGGCGTATTCCATATGCCCCCCCTCCAAAATTGCATTGTACGCAAGCCTCTCCAACTGAGGATTAATAATAGACATGCTGTTGCTAAATAAAGCAAAATTTATTACTGAGATTTTCTATTGCGAATTCAGATTACCTGAATTGAGGAATTTCTTAAATGTATTGAACCATGAGAATTAGAGGGTACCTTGCCAGAGATTCTGATCCTTGGCCTTTAATTTATAATCTGTTATTTTCTGTTAAATAGCAGATCTGACTCAACCTAATTAAACGCTTTCGAATTAATGTCACTCAAGTATGCCATTTTTAAAGCATTAGGCTCTACGATAATTAACAAATATCATTAAAAGTCACAATGAGAAACTTTTCTATATGAAAAATCATGTATTTTACTAAGAAAAATAACCCCATATAAGCCTAGGATGATGTAAGCCATCCCAACTATGTCATAACACGTACATAACACGTTTACTAACACAATGTAAACAGTCTCTTTTATTATATTTTAATTATACTAAACTATCAAATCAGGTCAAAATTAAGTTGAAAATTGAAGAGTAAACACGTCACAGTCTGAAATCAGGGAGGTTCTGATGTAAAAGTATGTCAGTAGTTTGCTGGTTGAGGTACCGCTTATCTCATCTTTTAAGGTTTATAAATAACTAAAAAAAGCCATGATGGATATCATCCTTCTCTATTTCCAACAAGTCGGCGGCCATCCAAGTTAGAAATTCAACGAATTCAACAAAGCGCTCAAGTGGAGTAGTAAAGGTAGGTTCGTGTCAATAAACCGAATATGTGCGACTTATCACTTCAGTTTAAACGGTGCCAGGTTAAATTTTATTCAGTTAAGGGTGTTCTTAAATCAAAAAGGGAAACTTTGTGACACATGCTTTAATTTATTTTTGTTCGTAAATGCATGTAATTAGCAGGTGTTGTTATTCAGAAACTGTCTGATTGCACTCAATTTTCTCTTTTTTAAAAAACACAATAGATCTTTCATAACAAACTTTTAAAGTTGACGTTTTTGAGCACATTTCCCGACGAAAGCAGAAAAACTGGTCGAAAAGCAGAAGAAAAACGGGTGATCACGTGATCGAAATAGCTTAGGACTGGATAGGTAATTTAAGTATCATAAAATGGAAAATTTAGATCGATTCAAAATCGCTTCCATAGTCAGGCATTCCAATTTTATTACTTTCTGTTAAAAAATAAATTTGTAAATGTGTCAAAACGTTTTGCGCTTGTTGAGCAAAGCAGTTAACCCGGTGGAAGGCGCGCGGGGTACCTGAGTCACCCCAGTCTCATAAAAACTTCTATTCTGGAATTCGTATTAGTCCGTCATTATTCATCCCTTCAGTAGCTAACTTTTAAAATGTTTTCTTTCAATAGCACCTGCCATCAGCAGGTGTTTTTCTTTTGTTAGGGAGAAGCAATCATTTCCTGGAAAGCCACCTGCCACTGGGGTAACCTAGCAACCCCGCGCGACCGCATTTTACAGCAATTCCCTCTCATTAGTTTTCTGCTCGCATAGATAGTGGACGCTTGATTTTTTGTTCTTTTCGAAAATGGCAGCTAAACGAAAATTGACGGAATATGAGAAAGAAATGGAGAGATTGAGAGGGCTGCTGGATACTGTTGAAACTTCAGATGAAGAAATAGACTCTGCTAGTGAAGATGAAATTGATTATGAAATTTATAGTAGTCACGACAGTGACAGTGAATTTGAAGCTGCCAATATAAGCGGTGAATCCGATCAAGAAAATGACATTTACGTAGGAAAAGATAAAACAGTCTGGAAAAAAGATAAACCGAATGCAAAAGTGAGAACTAGCTCGTGCAACATCATTATTCATCTACCTGGACTAAAATCAGTTGCATCAGGTATTACGGAACCTGTTGAAAGTTGGGAACTCTTTTTTGATTCCAACGTTATAAAAAATATCGTGGATTGCACTAATATTTTTATTGATAAAATATCTGCAAATTTCCAACGAAGTCGTGATGCTAGAAATACGGATGAAGTGGAGATGAGAGCGCTATTTGGTCTCTTATATTTATGCGGGCTACACAAATCATCCCATACTAATGCAAAGGATTTGTGGAGCGCCGATGGAACTGGAATTGAATTGCTTCGAAAAACAATGTCTTACAAGCGGTTCACATTTCTTCTCAGATGCTTGAGATTTGATAATATAAAAGACCGTGAAGATCGACGTCAATTAGATAAACTGGCAGCAGTGAGAGATTTTTTCAGTGCATTCAATAAAAAGTGTCAAGAGATATATTCAGTTAGTGAATATGTCACTATAGACGAGAAGTTAGAAAAGTTTCGAGGTCGTTGTGGATTTCGGCAGTACATGCCGAAAAAACCGGCAAGATATGGAATTAAAATATTCGCCTTAGTCGATGCGAGGACATTTTATACATATAATATGGAAATTTATGCCGGACAACAACCAGAAGGTCCGTTCAAAGTCGACAATTCACCATCTGCAATTGTAAAACGACTCTGCACCCCGTTATTTGGATCCGCAAGGAACGTGACAATGGACAACTGGTACACAAGCTATCCATTAGCAAAAGAGCTTCTATCAAAGAAACTAACTATCGTGGGAACTTTGAAGAAAAATAAAGCTGTGATTCCTGTTGAATTTTTAGAAGCAAAAACAAGGGAGGTTTTTTCATCTATATTTGGATTCCAAAAGGACGTAACATTAGTGTCTTATGTTCCGAAGAAATTGAAATGTGTAGTTTTGTTGTCTACTATGCATCATGATAACACGATAGATGAAAACTCTGAGAAAAAGAAGCCGGAAATAATACAATTTTACAATGAAACAAAGGGAGGAGTGGATACTGTTGATGAAATGTCTACACTTTATTCTACTGCGAGGAAAACAATGCGCGAGTTGCACTTATGTCCACCAAAAATGCTCCTCTGCAGTACAAAAGTAGGCGAATGTTCTTGAAAACATTGGCATTGTCTCTAGTTAACCAACAAATTATGAAAAGATCAACTATGTCAATGTTGCCCAAGGAATTACGAGAAAAAATTAAATCTGATTTGCCCTCAACAGAAAGTAATGATGATCCTGATAATAACTTGCCAAAGAGAATAAAGCTTGGTAAAGGACGATGTGCAGTTTGTCCTCGAGCTAAGGACAAAAAAACCGCAATTAGTTGTATTAAATGTGAACAATTTACTTGCAAGGATCACTCTAATTACGTCTGTGACAAATGTATGTAAAGTCCAATAAAGGTATGTAATTTTTTTTTTAAATGAGTAAGTTTTTTTTTTTTTTTTTTTTTTTTTTTTTAAGAATTATTAGTGCAGATATTTATTTAAATATATTCTGAAATTGAAACTTATATCTTAAAAATATATTTTATACATTTTTTATATATGTTTGAATAAATTTACATGCTTAAATTGCAAAGTTTTTCGGTGGGGTTATACAGGAACCCCACGCGACCAAATGTGTGCTAATGAGTGCGCGCCTTCCACCGGGTTAAGAACACCCTGCAAACTTTATGGTGTTTGTCTCCAAATCCAAAGGAGGTGTTTTCTGACACACATTTAAAATTTTTTTTATTTGAATACGGATAAAATCGGCAAGTGTTTTTATTCAAAAACTATGAAGTCGAAAGACGCTTTCAAACTCTTGGTAAAAGCAGAAAATCTTTCAGAAAACGCTGTCAAAAGTGGGATTTTCAAACCAGATTTTTGAACTTGACAGAGCGAGAAAAAAAAAGAAAAAATGGTCGCCACGTGAGCACAATTGCTTATAGTTATATAAATTATTTAATTAAACAAATGGAAAACCCATTTCGATGCAAAATCGTTTCAACAGTCAAAGACTGCCAATTTTCTTGTTTTTACATTTAAAAATGAGTTAGTAAATGGTTCAGAAAGTTTTGCGGTGTTCAGCAAGGAATTTGAGAATTAAATGCACCCTCGAACACTACACTTAACCATTGCTTTTAACGAATATTAAAAAGCAAATTTTAAAGTCTTTGATCCCAAATTCAAACGAGGTACTTTCTGACAAATTTTAAAACCCATTTTTGTTCGAAAATGATGAAATCGGCAGATGTCTTTATTCAAAAACTATGAGGTCGAAAGACGTTTTCCAATTTTTGGTAAAAGCAAAAGATCTTTTAGAAAATAGCGTCAAAGTGGGCTTTTTAAAAAAAATTTCTGAACTCGACAGCGCGAGAAAAGAGAAAAAAAGGTCCGTATAGGTACTAGATAAACTATTATTTTAACAAAATTAAATTGATTGGGGAAGTTATCATGCGAATAATGCGCGAAATAGCTCATCACAGATGTATGTGCTGATTGAGTAATTCATTAAAAAGCCCTCTGGTGACGAAATTTTGAACTATTTTTTCTGCTCAAAAAAATTCTTATATTTTCATTATATCCTTAAACTATTATTTTAACAAAATCAAACAGACTGGTGAAGTTATCATGCGTATAATGCATGAATTAGCTCTTCATAAATGCATATGCTGATTGAGTAATTCATTAAAAACTGGTGACGAAATTTTGAACTATTTTTTTCTGCTCAAACAAATTCCCATACCTTCATTATATCCTTCATAAAAAATAACTTCTGAACAAAAATTCCATCTGTAGACAACTTTAAAATAGGATCCTTTAATTATAGACATGGAGAGTTTATATATGAATGGAATTCTGAAACTTAAAATTTCAGTGATGAATTCCGAATATAGTATCAAACTTAAAATTCAAAATTCATCAGAATCAGAATCACAATGCAGAATTTCATTAATTTATTCAGATTTAAAATACATCTATACAACATAAAAGTTTTTATTTTATTTATATTTTATTTCCTTGTTTTATTGTTATAAGAAGGTTTTTTTTCTCCTCTCAAAACAAAGCTTTTTTAATTTCTCGACAGTTTTGAATTGTGAAAGTACTTAAGTAAGGCGCCCGTCTGACAACGTCACTGAAACCCGACAGAATTGTTTCATAGCCTTGAATATATTTATCGACTTCACCGCAATGCAATTTTGAGCATTTCTAAAAGTCACCTGGAGCGATTTAATCAGCTTTATATCAATATCTTGTTCTACGTAAAATCTTTAAAGATTAAAAAAGGAATGTGCAAAATGTTTATAATTTTTTCCTATTCTTTTTTCAGACTTTTTTTTTCCTTTTTGTTACACTTTTTTTTAATCATTTACTGATTTGAATACCTGGTCATTTATTTTTTATTTTAATGTTTTCTTTCTGTTTTGAATAGTTACAAGTAAATTCATTTTTTGATTGAAAGGAAACATTATTTGGGCTATTTTAAGATTTGGCAACGATAAAAAATATGACCTTCTCGAAGTAAGTTAAATAAAATAAATTAGTAAAAAATCAGCTTAAAAACTCATAAGAACAACTAAAAAAGTTTTTCTATGTAATTATGATTTATAAATAAAAATGTATCAATACATGAAAAGTGCAGTCAAATTTGGTTAAGCAAAAAATAAATAAATTAATTTAAAAAAAACTTAATCTGAATTATTTTTAGTTTTCCAATGTGTCTCTTAAATAAAAGAAAAAATGTATTTTAACAAATTACAGCGACTATTTGGAAAATAATATTTTCAAAGACTATAATTTTAGATTTAAGAATGATTTGTATATTTAAAAAAAAAAAAAAAAAACAATAATGACATCATTTTTATGATGATCAAAACGTAGTTTACTTAATAACAGAGTCATGTTAATATGCCTGGACATTTAGAGTCACGTTAATATTCCTGGACCAGTCATAAACAAATATTAAACGAAACTTCAGTTTAACAACTTCCGGTACTGTAAATTTTTAAACTTCTAAACGTTGCAGATTTTCAATTTTTACAACGTAATATAGTGAAAAAAATTTACTTTTAAATGCAACTTATTTGAAACCGGTATCTAAATTTGTTTTTGAGTTATTACTTTTTTGTAATTTTTAATACTTTTTTTTTCATTGTGGCAACAGAAGTATTCCATTTCTAGACATTAAGTATGGACCAATCACACTTTTTTGTCATCGTGGCAACAGAAGAATTCCATTTTTGGACATTAAACATGGACCAATCAGAAAACGAATAAAATCAAATAAGTTGCGGAATTCAACCAATAAAAAGATTCAGATATACTTCAGATTTCCCAATTCTCTACCGAGGACAACAACGATTTTCCAAGTAATAATTTAAAAAAAATGAACACTGTACCACCGCAAGCTTATATAGTATGGTCCTGTAGAAAATGGCTAAGTTACTATGCATAGTTTTTGTCCCTATAAAACATTTTTAACGGAACTATTTTGAACAAGTTCAACATTAAATATCTCTTAAAATAATTCTTCGACTTATTGGTCTCCTTTAGTGTGTTTATTGACATATCAGATTTCACTATGATTATTAATTTTCATTATTTTATATCAGTAGTTTTCTTAACCCTTTGTGTTTTAGTATTCCATTACATGGAACACCTAATTCGATTCTCAAATGCCACAATGACACCAGAATTCTGGTATAAATATTTTATGTATAGGGAAAAGATAGATTTTTTTTTTCTCCAAATAAATTTGTACGTAAATTCAATCCATTCAACGTTTTAACAATAAAAGTGCTCTGTGCTTTAAAGAATTAAGAGGCTACTGCAGTCAAGCGAAAAGACTTGTTCGCTATTCTGATTGAAGAAATTTATAAAGATATCTCGGCTGCATTTCAATACTTTTAAATGATTTTTTTTTCATTTTGGATAGTTGAGATCGATCTGTACGAAAACCGTTTTTAACTTTTTCGATTTTGTTTACAGATATATGATTTTTAATGAGGATACTTTACTTTTCCGAACCGATTTCGAAAATGAAAAAAAAAAAAAAAAAAAAAAAAAAAAAAAAAAAAAAAAAAAAACTGCAGTCATAATTGAAAAAAAAAAAAAAGAAAAAAAAAACGGTCTTTAAACATATTCATCTCAGCTATCCAATGAAAGAAGAATCATTTACAAAAAGGTTAAAATGCAACATTTTCTTTGTTAATTTATGTACTGTGTGTTAACTTCGCGATATCTTTATAAATTTCTTCCATAGGAATAGCATTAGCAAGCGCGGTCTATTCACGTGACTGATGTGGTCCTTTAATACTGGCCGATAAAGACTTCCAGTAATAAAAAATTCATTTATGGGAACGACAGTACAGTAAAACCCCGATAATTCGGATTAATTGGTAGCAAACCCAATACGGATTTTCGAAATTCCGGATTATCCGGAGAATGAGACAAAAAGAAATTAAAAAATAACATACTCACAGAAAAACACCTTTTACTAAACATACTGAATATTTACAGACAGAGAAAATGTTTACTTTGTAATTATAAAATTTGTAATCTTCTGCTGGGTCAGTTTTGTATACCTTTTGCGGGCCGCTCTGTATCCACTTGCGTATAAGTTGTTCGTTGTATATCATCTCTACTAGACGTTCAAAAATATACCATTAATTGTTCTAAATGAGACGTTGTTTCATTATGGCTAATAACGTTTGGTTGATCATCGTGGATAAGGGTGTTTTCGTCTGTATCATCTTCATTTTCATTTTCTTCATTTGTGTACAAAGCGATAATTACGTCATTTATAGATGAGATGTAACCTTTCTGCTCCCAACCAATTGCTAATGTCGCTGATATCAACATCTGAGCAACCTTTTTTTTTTTTTTTTTTTTTTTTTTTTAACGTGCTCATAATATATTCAGTTGTAATTTCTTTTTCATTCTCGCTTATTCCTCCCTCTGTTTCAAGCTTATTAATCAAGAAATCACAATTTTCAGACCATGAATTCTTCCATGACATTTGGAGATTCGTTTCGGTATCCTTCCGAAAGAACTTGAGAAAAGACTTTATTCAGAATACGAGTATGAAATAAATTAAAATGATATGGAAATTTACCGATCACTTCTCAAACATGAAAAAAAAATTGACCAGATCGATCCATATTCTCCGGAGATCCGGATTAACGGGGTCCGAATTAGCGGGGTTCTACTGTATTCATTAATATTTTTAGAATAGAGAAAAACAGTTAAATCAATTTATAAGAATTAAAAGATATCATCATCATCAACAACAACAAAAACAACAGTTTTCAATCGACTGCTGAATGTGGATCTCCTCCAGATTTTACCAACGTTTCTTGTCTCGTACTTTAGTCATCCAATTAACATCTTCCTCTTTTCTGATTTCGTCTCTCCATCGCACTTGAGGTCGTCGTCTTGGTCGTTTTACAGCTTTGAATATCGCTGCAGAGTATTTGGGCTTCACCTATCATCTTGTCTTCTTGCAATGTGCCCAGCCCATTTCCATTTTAGCCGTTTAATTATTCTTTCAATGATGTCAAAAACTTTCGTCTGACTTTTTATCCAGGTTATTCTCTTTCTATCTGTTTTAGGTATAACTAACTTACATCATTCCATACCTCTCTGTGTTTGAATCTTCGTACAATCCAATTTGTTAGCGACCACGTTTCTGCTCCATAAGTTAGTTCAGGAAAAACAGATTGGTTAAACACTTTTCTTTTCAAACAAACAGGCATGTTACTATCAGAATAATATTTCTTTACTTCAGAATATTCTGATTATTAATTACAAAATATTACTTCAGAATTCGTTTCTTCAGAATAATATTGTTCTTCCCAAAAGCACTGTATATATTTCTTATTTTTCTATTGATTTCATTCATGATATTATTATCCGTTAAAATTTCTTGTCCAATGATCACATAAATTTGCACTTCTTTAATCTCAGTGTTGTTGAAGAGGATTTTTTTTTCATGCAAATAAATTCAACATCACCTTAGTCTTTTCCAAATTTATTTTTAATCCCATATTAATGCTAGCTACCACCAAATCTTTTAGTATATTTATTTTGCGATTCTTCAGGGCATTACCAAAAATTAAAATGTCGTCAGCGAACCACAGATGGCTTAAATATTCCTCATTTATTCTAATCCCTTTGTTTTCTCGAAAATATTTTCTAAGACAGCAGTTAAAAGCTTAGATGAAATTGGTGTCTCTTCTCTTTATCTTATTTGTATTCCAAGCTTGATCTTCGCTTTTCCTTTGTCCAAACGGATGGTTGCTGTTGCTTTCTTGTAAATCTTCTTTATGATATTGATATAAGGTTTATCTATATCAATGTCCTCCAGCGATTTTGTTACTGCAATTGTATTACAGCGATTGTATTATGGTACTGATGTGTAGACCGCATCAAATGCTTTTTCGTAATATCATCTACTGCAATATTATCAAAAGTAAATGTGAATCAACCATGCATATTTTATTAAATTAAAATCCACTAATTAACAATAAAAAAAATAGGACATAAAACACAAATAATAATAATAATAAATCACTTTTTCATATTTTTGCGGCACGATTCTTCTCAAACTCGGCTGTTTTTCGGTATTACGTCATATGACGTGTCTCACTTTTAAATCGTTATTTATCGAAAGACAGAAATGGCAATGCCAGTATAGTTAAAGATTTTAAAATATAATTAACAAATTGCACAACACAGTAATACTTTCTACATAAATACGGTATATAAAGTAAAAAGAAAAAAAAAGAAAAAGAAAGAAAGAAAGAAAACTAATGATTATCTTATCATCATCATCCTTCCAATCGGAGCTTTTTCATTGCTTTTTTTTTTTTTTTTTTGCAATAAAGCTTCATTTTCTAAAGACTTTTCAGAACTCATTATCAAATAAGTTGTAAGAATTATGCGTATAATTCAAAGAATTTATAAATGAAATTAGAAAAATGAAAATTTCAATAAATAATCCTGGGTGCAAACTCCCATCCACACATTTTTTTTTTTTTTTTTTTTTTTTTTTTTTTGTCAAAACAAATAAGCTTTTTTAATTTTCTCGCGATTTTGTATTGCGAAAGTTCTTCATCAAATATGGCGCCCGATAGACCGACTTGAGTGAAATATGACAGAAACATTTCTTAGCCTTGAATATTTTTATCGACTTCACCGCAATGTAATTTTAAGCATTTCTAAAGGGCACCTGAGGCAGTTTTATAACAATATTCTCTTGCATATAAGAAAAGAAATGTGCAAAATATTTCTATTCTCTGCTTTTCTTTTTCTTCTTCTTTTTTTCTTTCTTTTCGTCTAGTTTTTCTAGAGTAAAATGAAAACAAAAAAGTCATTTTGAAAGAATTCTCGGGAAGGAAAATAACTGTCCGTCTTATGATGAAATGTTTTAGCCACTTTCGGCAACCGTACATTTCATGAATGAAATTTTAAAAAATATATAATTTTAATTAATCATTTAGCATGAAAATTTTACGACCACCGTATATTATACCACCGTATTTATTATACGACCACCCACAAAGTAAAAAGAAAATCTGCACAATAATGGCGACCTGTTTTATGGCACATCCATATTCTTTTATCATTCGCGCTAATTTTTAATCCGAAATTATTGCAAATAAATATGGCGCCCAATTTACAATTATAAAAGAAAGAATTTCAAGCTTTGAAATTACCGCCGGTTTTATCTATAATATAATTTCGGATATGTTTAATTATTCTGAAACGTTTTACTGGGACTTTTCGTAAAGAGTTTTTTGACATCATTTTCTTGAAAACGTTTAGGTGTTACTTCTAATATTTTTGGCAGGGTATAAAAAGTACTGTTCTTTAGACAAAGCCTGTACATTATAGCGGAGATCAGACACCCAAGTTTACTCCTGAATGTTTTTAATGGAATTCGTTGCCTTGCAATGACAAGTAATGCGCAAGTAATGACAAGTAATGATCCTCTGTCATTGTAAAACTTTCTCAGAGAGTATTCGAAGTATCTCTGCGATTTCAAACTAAACAATTTCTATTACCGTTCAGCCTGCAGCTTTTAATGATCCTCTGAAAAAATTTAGTCATATACTATATTCATTGGTTGATTTATAGTTTGCACTCATGTTTTGAGTCAGTCATTACTCATAAATATTAACATCGAAGTTCATAGCAATACATAGTCTCTTTTGAGCTGATACAGGTCAAATCGGCGAATAATGTTTAAAATGTCCGAAGGAAGAAACGAAATTTTTGGAATACATATAGTTTTGGTCCAACTGAATTTTCAGCAGCATTTTCGCTGAAAACGAATTTTTTCGAAACTCTGATTTTTCGCCGAAAACGAAAGCGAATCCGAATTTTCTGTCGATCTCTAGTTATTAGTCTCTAATTTTTAGTTATAAAGACGTCAAACTGTAAAGCAAGATTTGTTTATATGATTATACTTTGAATATGTTTTTCACGTGTTCATTAACAGCTGAAGACTTAAGAGTAACAAAAAATTTTCTGTTTGAAACCGCGGAAGTGATTCGAATACTCTTTGTGAAAGTTTTAGTATAACAGATGATCATTCACAAAAAGTCATTATAAAAGATAAATCGAGATATGCATACTTTAAACATTTTTTAATTAGATGAAATCTGTATAACAGAAAAACATTTTGTGTCGTTGATGAATTAATTACATTTATGTTATATGAAAATAAAAAGTTTTGGTCAGAGGTACAAAGAGTCCATTTGAACCGCATGAAAATTAATTAACAATTATCTACATTTATGTATGCAATTATTATACAAAAAAAAATTTTAGACATTTTCATTTTCATTTAGTTTTAGGACGCAAATAGGAAGATTATACTGTATTTCACTTTCAGTTTTGGTTTCGGCTATTAAAACCCGTTTCGGTCGATCATTAGACTCAATAGTTCTGTCAATTTTTAAATAATAAACATTTCACTTCATGAAAAAAAAAAAAAAAAAAAAAAATACTTGCTGTAATTAGTTAAATTTTCTGTTTACCAATTGTAAACATTGTTGCGTTGCAACTCAATCTTTTGGGAAAAGACTAATCCCTATTGGGGATGTTTGTCTACCATCCCGAGGGTTTTTTGGATCCCAGCCGATGCTGACGTAATTATTATGATTCGGCAAAATCCATGAAAGTTTATAAAGATTTGCTGTGTAGCATTGTTAATGCTTGTGTGATTAAACTGTTAAATATTTCAAGGTCTTCATTCAAAGTGACTCGAAAAATTGGTTTAAAGCTTTATTACGAATTCAAGCTTACTGCAAGCATTAACCTGTAAATGCAAAATTAGTAATGAGCAAAAAAGGAGGGACTACATCAAATTTGCTTTTACGTGCATTGAAAAATTCAACAATAAGCATAAATGCTGTCATTTTTTGCCCAAAATTTTATTTTCATTTAAATTTACAAAATTCCATCTAGTATATGTACGTGCGCTAAAATTAAAAAATAAATCTTAATATATCCAACTTTACTTATGATTCAGCCTATGAGTCTATTTTTGTTCAATTGTTTCTTTCAGAGTAAAGATATTAGTTAGAAGCAGTAAATTTACCCACTTGGGAGAAAAACCTACATAATAGATTTTTCTCCTTATCTTAACCCCTTGCAAGGCATGGTTATAGATATTATATCTTATAAATTTTAATCAAAATTTGCACCAGAAACATTTAATTGAATTTTATTTTTATATCTTTAGTGGGTAAAAAAAAACGTGTGGGAAAAACTTATAAAATTACTTTGCTTTATTTTGAATTAAAATTTTTCGAAAACACCGCTTACAGCATTGCAAAAACACAATTACTTCCCTTAAAAGGGTTAATGAACGATATATTTAGATTAACACGTTTCAAGGCAAATAATAATAATAATAATAATAATTTTTATTATTATTATTATTTAAAATATACTTGGATATTAATTCTTGCAGTAAAAATTTAAATGTATTTCATTGCTATTATCTGCGGTGTGCTTTTGTATCTGATTCTACTGGAGGATATTGGATGGAAATGCCTAAAATTTACTTTTAAAAAGGTTCTTTGTTTTGTGTACTAATTCTGGCGTAGCTTTCGATGGCAGACGGCCAGTAGGCTTTTTGAACCCTTTCTTTCTTCCTTTTTTCTACTTTGTATGTCGTAATAATTCATTTTGTTGCTAAATTGCGGATAATCTGTATTTAAACCAATTAAACGATTAATGTTTGCGTTTAAACTCTTATAACAATGAGGGAAATGTGCCATACAAGCAAGCACTGGCAAACCTCAAGATATATTTCAAACATTGTTTTTCTTTGCTAATGCATTCATGAATAAAGGTTATTTAGTGTAATACTTAATGGAACAAAGGAAATTATCTGTCTTCTGCACCATTAAAAGACAAATATCATTTAACAGAATTATTTTAAAAAGATATGCGAATATGTAAAAGTTCCTTTATTATTTTTACTTGTCGGTAATAGGCTTTTCTTTATCAAAGTAAAAATAAGAAAAAAGTGAAGTGGAAAAAAGTAAAAAATAAAAACGTACACTCTCTAGGAAAAGAATGTAATATGTTATAATAAGGAGTAAAACGGCTGCAGTTAAGTATTTTAAATTAATGCAAGGTTCTTAAAAAAAAAAAAAAAAAAAAAAAAATTCTAAATTAAAAATTTATAAGAAAATAAAATTATGAAATCAATTACAAGTTTCAAAACAAAGTTCTTTTTCGCAAAAAATAAAATTGACATATCATAATATAATTATATACTAACAATTTTCCAGGAAAACAAAACTAATTAAAATACTTTTATAATAGGCTTAATGAGAAAGTATTCATTTTAAAGGACATTAAAAAAGTATATATGTGCATAACGTAATGTATATACCGGGTGTCCCAAAAATGACTGATGGATTTTAAAATTCAATGACTTGCAAACGGTGGCAGCTATTTAAAAAAATTTTGCAGGAGGGTTATATATAATGTCAGGAGTTTTTTTACTGTAATTTCTTATTTTAATTCGCATCTCAAACAATACGTGGCGCTGACGGCGATTGAAGGCCAGGTGATCAGTGCTGAGTGAAACGTCGACCTAGCCTTCAATCGCCGTCAGCGCCACCTATTGTTTGAGATGTGAACTAAAATAAAAAATTACGGTAAAAAAAACTCCTGACATTATACATAACCCTCCTGCAAAAAAATTTTTAATAGCTGTCACCGTTTGCAAGTTATTGAATTTTAAAATCCATCAGTCATTTTTGGGACACCCGGTATATATATATATATATATCACAACGCCCCGACCTCCAAGTAAAAAGGCAAAATTGTAATGTTGTTTTTTTTCTAAATTTCTTTAAAATAATAAAAAAGATGTTTTTTTTTTCCAACATGATTCAAAATATTTTATTACGTATAAATGTATAAGCTTTGAGAATATAAATTAGAGCTTAATTTTCCAGAACTGGCTTTTATTTGTAGAATTATATTAATTTAAATATTGCTCATTTTGCAGTGAAATCTGCAGCTTGGCGAACGTATATAAAAGTTCGTGGCGGTCAGAAGGAAAGAGGTAAAATACATGAAAGAAATATCAACGTTTATCTGTTTTTATTTATTTATTTAATTATTTTTGCATAATATTATTCTGCACAAAATACTGCAGAGAATCCAAAAATTCCATTTAGATATGTGCTCTAAAAGTCTTTTATTTATTTATTTTGTAAAATAGGGCATATTATTTTTTACTTCTCCTAAAAAGTAGCATTTTTTAATACAATGTGTACCTTTTCTCCAAAATCATAATAGTCATCATTATTTTTTTTCTTTATTAGTTTGCCTCATTGTGCATAATTTAAATCGGGAGAATTTCAAACAAGCATTTTTTTTCTTCTTCTTTTTTTTTTTTTTAACTGAAAAACACTACAAAAGTGCTTTTTATCAAAACCTTAAAAAGATTTAAGCATTTTTTTTTCTAAAAGCTTAATTTATTTAATAAACATAAATCAATAAAACTATACAAAAAAAAAAAAAAAAAAAAAAATGTGGTGATTGTGTGAATGGTTTAAGAGGAACGGCACATAGTTAAAATGTAAAAAACATTAGTAGGTTACACTTTTAAGAGAAGTCAGGTTAAAACTTTTCAAAAATTATTTATTTTATTTTATTTTGTTAATGTTTACAATATAAACAAAAAATGAATTTTTGAGATTTGGAATATATAGGTCTGGAACACAAAAATCTTCAAATTTTCTTAAAATAAAAAATAATAATTAAAAAAAACAAGTTTATTGTATTAAATATTTCTCTGTTTTTTTTTTTTTTTTTTTTTTTAAGGGTGTTCTTAAATTAAAAAGGGCAACTTTGTGAAACGTGCTTTAATTTTTGTTCTGAAATGCATGAAACTAGCAGGTGTTATTATTCAGAAACTGTCTAATTGCACTCAATTTTCTGTTTTTTTTTTTTTTTTTTGTTTTTTTTTTTTACACAATAGATTTTTCATAACAAGCCTTCAAAGTTGACACTTTTGAGCACATTTCCCGTCGCAAGCAGAAAAACCGGTCGAAAAGCAGGAGAAAAACAGGTGATCTCGTGATCGAAATAGCTTAGTACTGGATAAGTAATTTAATGATCATAAAATGAAAAAATAAGTTCCATTCGAAATCGCTTCCATAGTCAGGCATTCCAATTTTATATATTTCTATTAAAAAATGAATTTGTAAATGTGTCAAAACGTTTTGCGCTTGTTGAGCGGAGCAGTTAAGAATACCCTTAAATCATGTTTCTATCATAATTAGAAGACAAAATGTCATTTATTTTGTCTTGGATTGTTTTCAAAAGCTAGCTGTCAAACAATGATTGCCAAAGAAATGACGTGTTGTGAAAATGCATTTCTTCATGGTGGGTTCTTTCACAATTTCTCAGATTTAAATTTTTATAACTCAAGAACCTTTAAAGATAAATCCCTCAAACTTAGAACATGTCTCTTTGATTGTTTTATGTTTTAATCTTGTTTCAGAAAATT
The DNA here is from genome assembly GCA_964019185.1 of Maratus speculifer. Lineage (NCBI taxonomy): Eukaryota > Metazoa > Arthropoda > Arachnida > Araneae > Salticidae > Maratus > Maratus speculifer. The sequence goes on from OZ025290.1 coordinate 83,385,358, forward strand.
TGAAAAAAATATCCACTTTTGAAAATACATTTTTAAAAAAATAAGTTGCTTCATTTCTCCCCAAAATTTTTGCTTTAAATATTTTTATTTTCATTTAAATAATTATTATGTTTTAAAATGCTGGATCAAAATTAAAATTTAAATACTTATGTTTATTTAAATGTAAAAAAAAAATGAATTTCTACAAATAATATTTTTAGTTACAACAAATTTAAATTACCCCACTCTTTTAATAAATTAATTTTTTTTTTTAATTAGAAGCTTTATCATGTGATTTTGTTTACAAATTTTATGGCTAATCATCACAAAAAAATTCAAAAAATTCAAACAACACAATAAATAAAAGTTATTTTTAAATGTGTCTCTGACCCCCTTGATACAAAATTAATGGCGACAAACGTGCTATTGTAACTAATACAAATTTTAATTTTTAAAAGCACATTTTTTCTCAAAATGAGCGGCCATTTTTTTTTACCGGGCGCATGGATTGCTACACGGCTGCTCAACCGACTTATTAGAAATTTAATTAGAAGTGTTAACGATTAAATTTTCTGCGGTTTTATGTTATCGTACTTTATGCAACAGTCAATACTCTAAGATTAACTGCATTAAAGCTTTTTATTATTATTATTTTAATTTTTCAGGAACATTGTTTTGGCAGGAAAACTCTCGTTTATATGGATGCCATATCTACCCATCTATCTGTCTGTAACTTTCTTTTTTCTTTTTTTCTTTTTTTCGAAAAATTTGCGAAACACTCTTAAGTTTTAACTTAACCCATTAAAGCTGCTTGGTCACTGATTTTCCTGATTCCCCTCCATAATATTAAGTCTATGAACATTTGATGTATTTTTATATTCAAAAATTCCCTCGGGAAATTAATATTTTTAACTTCTTTTTTCACTGTTCTCTTCTTCAAGCTTGTTTTTCTTTCTTAGTTTTCAAAATATCTCTAAAAGCTGCGCATAACTTTATATTGAGTGTTAAAATTTTACTCCCATTTTTTCAGTTTTTAAAACATAAAATATTAAATTAAGCAAAGATTTTAGAAACATTTTGAGAACTAAGAAAAAAAGGACATCCTTTAAGAGGAAATCACTGAGGAGATATTCAGAATTTGAAAATGCACAAAACACCCATAGACTTAACATTACGGAAGGGAACTCGGAAAATGAGTAACCAGCAACCTTAAGGCTCCTGTCCCTGGCCGACGCAGCGTTCGCGAACTAATGCTATTCCTATGGGGAGGTTATTTTCAAATATCTTGTTTGCATTTAGACATTTTTAAATATTAAGCTATTGCATAGCTTTTATCGGGGGCTTTGAGCGCGGCGACCGAATCTAGAAATTCCGTAACAAGAAAAACCTAACACTTCCGTAACGAGCAAAAACCTAACACTCGGGCTAACGTCGTTTCAGTTCGGCAGACTTCGGCACGGTGCCGAAGTCTGCCGAACTGAAACGGCGTTAGCCGGAGTGTTAGGTTTTTTCTATCTCCTTTAGACACAATACTTTAGTACAACAGTGAATAGCATTTGCTTGTGAATAGCTGTACTCGTAAAATTTGTGTATAAAGTGTTTTAAATATGAATAAACAATGTGCATTTATTACTGAAGAAAGTGATGAAAAAATAGTAAAAGAAAATGAGTGAGTACTCTATATACATACATTTTATTATTATCACAAATGCAGTATTTTTTTGGTGACAGGAGACACCCCACGGTGAGGGTCGAAAAATTTAAAATGCTTATAACTCGCGATCTAATTTTCGTAGCTTGGCAAAATTTTGTTTGGTAATTTATTATGAGACAGTGTTAATTTTTGGTGACAGGAGACCCCCCACGGTGAGGATCGAAAAATTTAAAATGCTTATTACTCGCGATCTAATTTTCGTAGCGCGGCCAAATTTTGTTTGGTAATTTATTATGAGGCAGTGTTAATTTTTGGTGACAGGAGACCCCCCCCCCACGGTGAGGGTCGAAAAATTTAAAATGCTTATAGCTTGCGATCTAAATTTCGTAGCACGTTCAAATTTTGTTCGGTAATTTATTTTGAGACAGTGTTAATTTTTGGGGACAGGAGACCCCCCAAGATGAGGGTCGAAAAATTTAAAAAGCTTATCACTCGCGATCTAATTTTCGTAGCGTGGCCTAATTTTGTTTGGTAATTTTTTAAGCTATTGCATAGCTTTTATCGCGGACTTTGAGAGCGGCGACCGAATCTAGAAATTCCGTAACGAGAAAAAAACCTAACACTCCGGCTAACTACGTTTCAGTTCGGCAGACTTCGGCATGGTATCCTTCGCTAGACTTCGGCAGAAATTGACGCGGTATTTTTCAGATATTTAGAGGATATCAAGTCTCAAACTTATGTTTCTTATTTCAGTTACCATAAACCTATAGTTTCAATGATAAAAATTCCTGATTAACCTACATGTATTGTAAGATAATAAAAATATTTTAAACGATATTAACTTCTCATTTATTCAATAAAAGAAAAAAAATTGTTTTCTTATCATCACGCTCAAAAAGTGTAACTTGAATTAAAATGAAAGAAAAAGAAAAAAAACTTGAATTAATATCGAAGACAAGAAAAAAAAACTGCATAAATAAAAAATATATAAATAATTATAATTGCATAAGTTGATAACAAATGCTATGCAATAGCTTTACCGCGGCAGTCCCCGAGTGCCACACGTATATTTATTTATTTATTTATTTTGCATTGAATAACTGAGATGCATTTCTACATCCTTTGCTTTTTTATTTTTTCGATTTTGAATGGAAATATTTTTATAAAGTTAGTTTCACTTTCAAAACTGGTTTCGAAAATGAAAGTACCTTTTTTAAAAATTATCAAAAATTTTATTTAAAAAATTAAATAAAAAAATTTTTTTGAAAAAGAAAAAAATACACGATGTCGGCATGCACCTCATCTATCCAATGTAAGAAGAAAAATCATTTAAAAATGTAGAAATGCAAACCAGATATTAGAAAATAACCTCCCCATAGGAATAGCATTAGCTGTCGAGCGCTTCGTCGGTCAGAGACAGGAGCCTTAATTCCCAGTGGCACATTATTAGATCGCTAGACTTAGTGGCAAAAAAGAGCTTTTCCCACCAGTAAATATGAAGATAGATGATTTAAAAAAAAAACTATCCCGACATTTGGGCCCCTAACTATCATACCATTCACAGAAACTGAATGAAATTTTGGGAAAAGATATTTTGAGGTATGCGATCAAGAATGATATGGAAAACATGAGTGTCACTCAAACAATTACGGTTACAGGGTGAAAATTTCGAAAAAATCAAGTGGCAACACCCAATTTTTTGTATTGGAATGTGATCTCCATTGTGATAAACCCCATATAGCATTGGAACGGCAACTGCAGCATGAAAATCAGCGGCGGCAGATAGGCTAAAACTGAGGAAAACCGATAAGGACAGATGCAGCATAAAATAAAGCATTTTATTGTGTTTCACAAATTTTCCACATGACCTCCTTCATATACGATGAGACTTTGCATGCGGCAGATGGTGGATAGCCCAGCAGTACGTACCATGGCAATAGGAATCTCTTGAATCGCAGTTCTGATGGCATCTTTCAAATCAGATGCATTTTGAGGACGAAACGGATACACTTTTGATATCAGATATCCCCACAGCCACAAATTCATTGGTGTCAGATCATGAGACCTTGGTGGCTACGGAAACGGGAATTGACGGGAGATAACTCTGTCACCAAACTGTTGGCTTAAGACACACGTTTGACAGAAGACTCGACATGTGGAGGAGCATCATCTTGCATCCACGCAACTTCAGATATAGCATTTTGCCGTTGCAATGCGGGAATCGCGTAACGAGTTAACGTGCCCAGATAGCGATCACTCGTTTCTGTACCCGTTTGCAGATTACCGGCAATAACCTCTTCAAAAAAGTAAGGGCCGAGGATGAACATATACTCGTTATACCACACCACACGGTCACTTTTTCCTCGTGTAAGGGACAGGCAAGCACATCATGTGGATTATTCTCTGCCCATTGCACACAATTTTTTGAATTCACGTTACCAGTTAACGAAAAATGGGCTTCACCTCTCCACATAATGTGTAAAGGCCAGCTGCTATCTTCATTGTACCGGATAAGGAATTGATTCGCAAAATCCAGTCGTAATTGATAGTCTCCTGCTTCCAACATCTGGACACGCTGAAATCGATACGGAAATATGTTTAGAACAGAGCGCAGAATCTTGCGTATAGTTGAATTCTGCATATTCAGAACACGCGAAACACCGCGTGCAGTTGTGGGACGAACTGTGCTTATGGTTTGATGAACTTCTGCAACAGCTTCCACAGGAACGGAAGGTCATCCAGACCTAGGTCGATCACATGTGTAACCAGTTTCTTCAAATTTATGAATCAAGTCCCGTACAGATTTGACAGTGCACGGGCCTCGCCGTAATCCATGGTTGCGGCGGTAAACACGCAATGTCTCTGCGGCATTTTGTCCATTCAGGTAATAAATCTTTACAATTTCCCCACGTTCTTTCCCTGAAAGCGGCATTTTGTTTGGAATGGCAGAAGGCAACATACGCGGCTCACATTTTACAGAGCCTCTTCTTTCATCTAGCGTAACGACGTCAATCATGACTGTGTCTTACTAAAACTCGAAATTTGCGTTTCTTGGTTACTTCTTCTCGTTTTGTGGAAATCAAATCAGGCTGGGATATCAGCCGAAAAAACGGTGTGACGTGTGACGTAAATGAAACGAACATTAATGTTCTGGTGCACGGCAAAGTCCTTTTTACTTTTCCCTTGCCTAGTTCTGGTGATTTTCATGCTACAATTGCCATTCCAACGCTATTTAGGGTTTTTCACAATGGAGATCACATTCCAATACAAAAAACTGGGTGTTGCCATTTGATTTTTTCGAAATTTTCCCACTGTAACCATAACTGTTTGAGTGAAACTGATGTTTTCCGTATCATTCTTGAGCGCATACGGAAAAATACCTTTTGCCAAAATTTCAGTCAGTTTCTGTGAATGGTATAATAGTTAGGGGCCCAAATGTCGGGATAGTTTTTTTTATAATCACCCTGTATATACTTTCTTTCACAAAACAGCATCATGGTAAAATAAGATATAAATCATTTTTCTAAAATTTAACGTTTAACAAAGAAAACAATTCGATCGTTATTGGGTTAATACATTTAAAATAATGTATAGTTTTCGTTGTTACTATTAAGTATGACCTTTTACTCGACATTCAAACTAATCCCTACTCCCTTAAAGAAAAGAATAAAAATATAACAATTGCCATCACGAAATCATCAAATATGGTATTCTTTGAAAATTAATTAAAATTTCATTTGAATAAATAGTGATTGTTATAAAATAATTAAATTTACTCTTCCGATCTGTAACTCATTGGTTGTCTGTTGTTTCAAGAGAATATAAAATTTTTAATTTCCTAAGAATACGGCGTAATTTAAAGACTCCTTTGAATGCAAGAATAATTCGGGTAAAAGCATTATTCATTCCATTGTTTCTGCTTTTGTTGAATTTCATAGCCAGTTCTTATGTTCTTCAAACAAAATTAGTGAATTAACAAAGCTAGTATAAGTATATTGAATATCGTAAGAAATCACATAAAATAAAATTACTTCATCAAAAAATTTCCCTTTAATAATAATAATAATAATAATAATAATAATAATAATAATAATAATAATAATAATAATAAAAATAATAATAATAATAATAATAATAATAATAATAATAATAACCACACAGTAATACGAAGAAACGTATGTATATAATAAATTAAAAGTAGTATATTTATACTATTATCATGATTATGTGTTTATATCTCTATATAGTATTTCTCTGTTAATTTTATTAAGAATAAAGCTAATATGTTTAAATGGGATGTACCATACATAAAACGAAGTCTTGTACCTAAAATTTTAACATTAGAATCGTATGTAAATGTGTCAATCAAACATCTGCATTTCAGAAACATGTTACTGTATTTAAAGCATTTCTTCTTGGAGAATTCCCTTTCCAGTATATGCATCGTTTTTTATCTGACTCCGACAACAATTCCTAAACAAGAGGAATAATTCCGAAATCTGAATTACCATTTCGCTTTTTCGTAAATCAATAATCTTCATTACTTCCCACAATTTGAAGTTTTTACCTTCTATAGTTTACGAGTAAAGTGGCTGTGACAAACAGACACAGGAGTGATCTTATAATGATTCCGTTTTTAAATAGGGTACCCTAAAAAAAAAAAAAAAAACTTATTTTAAACGTGGTGGGAAATCCAAAATTTAAATTTTAGCAAAGAAAATAATTCGTGCGTTAATGGGTTAATATATTTAATATTATTCAATAGTTTTCGTTGTTATTATTATGACCTCTTACTCGACTTTCAAACTAATCCCCATCCCCTTAAACAAAAGAATAAAAATATAATAATTGTCATCACGAAATCATCAAATACGGTATTCTTTGAAAATTAATTAAAAATTCATTTGAATAAATAGACTGAATCGTGATTGTTGTAAAAGAATTAAATTTACTCTTCCGATCTGTGACTCATTGCTTGTCTGTTGTTACACAAGACAACAAAATTTTTAATTTCCTAAGAATACGGCGTTATTTAAAGACTCAAATAATTAGAGTAAAAGCATTATTCATTCCATTGTTTCTGCTTTTGTTGAGTTTCATCGCCACTTCTTATATTCTTCGATCAAAATTAGTGAATTAACAAAGGTAATAAAAGTATACTGAATATAGTAAGAAATTACATAAAGTAAAATTACTTCATAAAAAATTTTCCCTTAAGTATAAATAATAATAACACAGTAATATGTAAAAAGTATGATAAATTAAAAGTAGTATAATTATACTATTATCCTGATTATGATTTTATACCTCTATATAGTATTTCTCTACTATTTTTATTGGGTAAAAAGTTAATACCGGTTGGGTAAAAATTCCATAGATATTCCATAAAATTCCATAAAAATAATAATAAACCTCGAGAAACATCCGACAGATGGCGCTGCAAATATTTGACTTCGGTGGAAATATGCAAATGAGTCGGTTATAAGAACTTGAACTTCTAATCCACAATTAGTTTCGTCAATCGTGAACTTTATCAATAGCCGTGTACTCAAGAATCGGTAGCTGATTCTTGGTTCATGTAAAATAACGTCACCAAAAAAGCTTTATCCTTTGCACTCAGTAATCACGGTTCTCAAACGTGAACTAATTGTGGATTAGCAACACAAGTTCTTATAACCGTCTTATTTGCATATTTCCACCGAAGTCGAACGCTCTAGCGCCAGCTGTCGGATGTTTTTTGAGTAACTTTTTTTTGCGGTATTTAAAAAAAATCAAGTGATCCATAGATGCTAATCCTGGTAAGCATTTTTTATTTCGGTTATTTTTTCGGTTTTTATGAATTTTTATTTTTTTTTTACGAACTTTTCCCCACTTGGTATATCTAAATGGAATGACCCATACATAATAAATAGATACAATCTTATACCTAAAATTTTAACTCGAGGATCTATGTAAATGTAACAATCAAACATCCGCATTTCAGGAACAAAACACGAACATGTTACTGCATTTAAACTATTTCTTCTAGAAGAATTTCCCACTCTATTATATACATATATTTTTATCCAACTCCGACAACAATTCCTGAATGAAAGGAATAATTCCGAAATCTGAATAACCATTTCGTTTTTTAACTTTGAATGTCAAATAATCCTATCGACGTCACAGTGTTGGAGGTCTATTTCACCTTAATTTCACCTAGTAGAAATGAAAGTGGGCAGGGAAAACTCCCCATGAATTAGAAATGTTCTACAATTCTCAATGCATTTTAATGTCTTTTTTTTTTTTTTTTTTTTTTTTTTTTTTTTTTTTTAAGACCATTAGCGACGAATATTATCCTTCAAATGCAGAAAATTTTTCAGTAATTCAGTAGTTAGTAAATTTTCGTACAGTATATTCCAAAAAGATGGCTACAATTTTAGTGAAAAGTACTAGTTTAATAATAGTAGAAAAAATGATAGGTTGGTTGACTCGAATATTTTTCTGCAAACTTTTACTTTGCTTGTCTACGTACATTATAAGATGTCTAAAAAAAAGCTCAAAATTGGTCATAATTAATGATTTTAACTTGTCACATTACGAGAAAACATTAATAAAGAATTTCTTTTGAGAAAATAGAATACTAAGTTGTTATAATCATTAGTTTTCTAATGGGATAGTTTGTTTTTTGCATGTGTGGCGAGAGTATTAGAAACAGTGGGGGAAAGGGGGACCACACTTCCTTTCTAAATATTTGAAAATGTATGAATTTCCACCAATTTTGGCTAATTTTAAGCATTTGTCATCCTTTAATAAAAATCCTGATAACTGTCACATGGGCCTGGGAGCAATTTCCCCTTATAAGTCGGGCCCTGATAATCTTCTTACTATAATAAATCAGTTACTATAAATTCCGTATCAGCCGTAACATTTTCCAAAAATTATCCCCCTTTTTTTTACAAAAATAAATAAAATGAATAAATAAGTAAGTAATAATTTTGTGATGAGTAAGTAACAATTTTGTTTTAAAAGATTGCTAGGACTTTGGTCTGCAACAGTGGCGCCAACTTATATGGGCCCGTGGGGCCGGATCCCACCCGATAATTTTGAATCATTGCGTGTCCAATTTTTATTGTTCTAGTTATTTATTTCATTAATATTTTATTATTCATTTTTTCTTTAGATTAAAATTTATTTCGCCAAAGACCATGTGTTTTAATTCTCCGATAGACATCCATAAATCCCTAATAATTGAAATGTTTTGCTCCATGTTTAACTTTTTGCTAATTCATTTTGTAGTCATGTTCATGATATCATGACATTACAATAAATATCAGTGTCTTCATAAGAAACTAGCCGTTGGGGGCCACCGTAATACTTACCCATCATGGATATGCATAACATAAAATATGAAAATAAAACCTGCGTAAATATTTACAAAATGCATCGCAATTCCAAAATAAAATGTAAACGCATATTTAAATAGTTTTAATATACATAGTCATGTTTTATTAAAGAATTGCTGATGAGCCAATTTCGACAAATTATATAAAAGGCCAAAATACTCAAGTAATACCGGATTGCGTAAAAGAAACATCCTTATAACTCAAAAATAATAAATATTTTAACTAAGAATTTACTGCGTTCAGTGAAGCGTCTCATTTCTAATTAAAATATATCTTTGAATTGAAATTTGAATGAAATACAGGGTCATGAAAAATCAAAGATTGCGGAAAACAGGATTATATATATCTCGGCAACTAATAATCCGATCGACTTCGTTTTTTATGCAAAATTTGTGTTATTTTATTGCCTTTTACATCCACTCCTTAAAATAAAAAAATTCGAGAATTTTTATATACCTTTCATCAGAATGAATTTTTCGAGAGTCCAAAAAAAAAAAAACAAGTTCCGGATAATCGAGGTTACTGATATTAAATAGGCTTCGTCCCATTCTCACATACTAAGCACATACAAAATTTCAAGTCTCTATCTCAATTTGTTCGGGAGATTTGTTCGTTTACAGACAGACAGACGGACGGACGGCAATTTTTTTTTTTTTTTTTTTTTTTTTTTTTTAATATGTTTTTTGGAATCTACAGTATCTGCAACGTGTAAATTCGCCAAAAAAAATTTTGGATTTTCAAAACGATTGCAAGACTTACCCCATACTACGTATGATGGGTAAGTAAAACGCATGAGAATATAATTTAATAAAATTGGAATTTTTTAAAAACATGATAGCTTGACTTAAAATTCTCATTTTTCACCATATGTCAAACCTTCAAAGAAATATAAACTGGTCATACTATTTTAGAAAAATATTTTTGAGCCCACCCAATATTTTTGAGCCAACCCATTTTTTTTTTTTTTTTTTTTCAAAAGTTGGCAACAATGGTCTGGAATATTTGAAACAAATTTATTCCGTTGACATAGGCAAAAGTTCAACTGTAAGATTGAGTAGAGAAGAGGGAAAAAATTAAATAAATAAAAGCATTCGAGAAAAATTTATGCACTCAAGAATTAAGCTGAATTTAGATTCAGATTTCAAATTAAAAGGTAGGTGAATTGCTAGAATTACTAAAGCGAAGTTAATTGGCATCAATGAGATAGTTTGTAGGTATGGCATATATCTACAGGACTGGTGAAATAATCTTTCTCACGAACTTTTATCTTTTATTCTGGCGGAGGAATCCACTGTCGTATTACAATGCAAAGGTATGAAGCATTCATCTTAACTTGTGGTTTTAAAAATAAATAAGACCAGGAAATAATTACGACTACAACCCTTCTACGTACTTTTTTTATTTTTAGAAGACAAAACAATGTATGTCACTATCAACAATGGCGGCGCGCGGTAGGTTTCCTGCGGTTATAAACCTAACTGTATGTGAGTAACGCTTTCTATTTTCATGCTAACCAGTAGACTTTTGCCAATTTCAACATCTTTGTTGAAAAAGAGATTTCTTAAAAAGCATTGACCCACATTTAAGAAATTTAGCGTTCGCAGAAAAAAAAAAGAAAAATCACGTCAGGAAGAAATTTATAGTTACTGATTATAGTTATTGCGTTTAAGAAATGAGTCCTAGAGATTGGATGGTGCATTTGAAATATATACCATGTTTTCACGTTAACTTTATTAATGGGAACATTTTTGAAATATTCTGTTTGCCATTTTTAGACCAAGGATACATAAAGTAGTTCGGTGATGTCTATACAAAATATTAAAGAGCTATTTTTCTCACGTGCGCTAATAATAATCCCAAAGAAGAAAAATTTTAAACTATCTCGTTTGCATTTCCATATTTTTAAATGACCTTTTTTTGTTGTTGTTGTTTGTTTGTATTGGATATCTGAAGTAATCTCTAAAAAGGCAATATATATAATATATATTATTTATACATACTGTTAACAAGTTTTTTTTACATTCGAAACTGGTTCCGAAATTGAAAATGTCTTAAAATCTTCAAAAAAAATAAAAATAAAAATAAAAATAAAATTAAAAATAAAAATAAAAATAAAAATAAATAAATAAAATAAAAATAAATAAATAAATAAATAAATAATAACAAGTAAGAAAAATCATGTGTTAAGCACAGATTATGAAACTCTTTCCAATACTTCCTGAAATCTTTAAAAAACTTCGTAATTTAAGAAAAAACAGTTACTTTCTATAGCCAAATATGCATTTCAATACTTTTGAATAGCCCTGTATTTGATATGACGATTGATATATACATTACATCCTATATAATGGGAAAATTTAGTTTAGTGAGAAAATGCCTAACTGTTTGAAATTTCTCTTTCAGCACTTTATTCTAATCAATGGAAAATCTTTGATACTTTTGTTCAGCCCTTTAATTTACCTAGTATCTTTATTACATGCCAGTATTTTCTTAAAATTTAGTTCCAACAAAAACACTTTTTAAACTACTTAAATCACATTTCCATAAATTTTTATTTATGAATGACCATTTTTTACCTTTTCAAAAAGAATGCGTTTAATCGTTGTTTTTCAAATTTTTGAAAACAACAGTTTTTCTTAGGACTTTGGTTGATTGTACATCTATTTGAAATAAAAATATTTGTAATTAATTGTTGTCACATATTACTTTCCACGATACGTCGTATAGGGTAGGTCTTGCAATCGTTTTGAAAATCGAAAAAAAAAAAAAAAAAATTAATTGATGCATTTACACGCTTTAAGCACTGAAGATTCCGAAAAGCATATTTTTAAGGGGTAAAAAAAAAAAAAAAAAAAAAAAAAAAAAAAAAAAAAAAACTTGTCTGTGTATGTGTGCTTCTTTTTGTCTGTAAACGCTCTATCTCCCAAATAAATTGAGATAGAGACTTGAAATGTGGTGTGTTCTTAGATGTAATAATAGGAAGAAGCCTATTTAGTATCAGTAAACTCAATTATGCGGAATTATTTTTTCGGACTCTCAAAATATTCGATCTAATGAAAGTTACAAAAAAAATTTCGATTTTTTTTATTTGAAGGAGTGGATGTAAAAGACAATAAAAAAGACAAATTTTGCATAAAGAACGAAATCGATCGGATAATTAGTTGCCGAGATATTTGTCATCCTATTTTCCGCATGATTCTTTGATTTTCCTTAACACTGCATTTCATTCAAATTTCAATTCCAAGATATATTTTAATTGGATATGAGACACTTCATCCCGCACAGTAAACTGTTAGTTAAAATGAATATTATTTTTGGAGTTATAAGGATTTTTCTTTTACGCAATTCCATGTTATTTGAGTAGTTTGGCGTTTTATACAATTCGTCGACATTGGTTCATGGGCAATTCATTTATAGAATATTACCATGTATTTGAAATATTTAAATATACGTTTAAATTTTATTTTGGAATTGCGATGCATTTCATTAAATAGTTTACAGATATTTTATTTTCATATTTTATATTTTGCATATCCATGATGGGTAAGTATTACGGAGGCCCCCAATGACTAGTTTTATTTTTCATTTTTCCCAAATCCATCAACAATTTTCAATGATCGTTTAAAAAACACAGATTTAATAACATTAACTTTTAAAAAAAGATGATTTCAATGAAATATTTTAAGGATGCTTATTTATTTATTTATTTTCTAAAAAAGCACTTAATCAGTTGAATAAATTTAAATGGGACCCATTGAAAATATCATCTTAAAATGATTTTTAGAAAAATCACATTAATCGATTCCGTAATTTCGGAGTAATCAGTAAACATGCATTAGAGAGAAAAAAAACTTCAATGAAATATTTTAAAGATGTTTATTTACTTATTTTTTCAAAAAAAAAAAAAAAAAAAAAAAAAATCCTTGAACTAATTTTGAATAAATTATATGACGCTAATTTGAGAATATCCTCTTTGTTTAATAATAATAATAATAATAATACAAATCACATGAATGGTTCGCCTAATTTCTAAATAATTGCAGGGGTATCTTTTGGAAAATTATAGGTCCTTTAAAAGACACTTCACAAAATAATTTATCTTAAAACAAGATCCTTCACAAAAAAATTTTATCCCCAAATAGGACCCTTCACAAAACATTTTATCCTAAAACAGGACCCTTCACAAAATTATTTGTCTCTTAAATAGATTTTTCACAGAATTTTTTCACCTTCATATTGAACTTTTCACAAATTTAATCAATTAATAATAAAATCTGGCTTGTAAATAAGCAGATAAACTTCCCAAAGAGCAGATTACTTAGATTTTTGTACATGAAAAATAGAACCTGAAGGCATCGATAATTTAAAATTCACAAAATTCTGACTAGAATTTTCACTAATATAAGAAAAAAAAATTCACAATTTCACAAAAACAGGACCCTGTGAGAAAAGTCTGGACACCCCTTAATTGGTAAACATATATTGAGGGGATGGGGGGGAGAGAAACGTTCATGTCAAACTAAAAACCTCCGTTTTTTTTTTTTTTTTTTTTTTTTTTTTTTTTTTTTTTTTTTAGTCAATAAAAAACTAGTTGGATGTGCCAATCCCAAAACATTCTTCTATCTCATACGTACATTTTAATATTTAAAAAAATAGTTATACATTTTAATGTTTTAATAATTTTAATTCAATACCATACGAACTTTGGTTTTCATCTTAAATTTCTGCTTCAATCAATTAATCGGAGTAAAAAAGAATTTCCGTCTCTACACGAGCCGATAAACAATAGAATGATAGGCAGATTTTTTTTTTTTTTTCAAATTCAGGGAGGACCTACTTTCCTTACCAAAAAATAATCATGTACAAAAAATTTAGTTCGGTTCAAGGACTAATTTTATACACTTTTAGGTGGTGCAGTATTGAAAATGGCATAAAATTGGCTGCTGCAGCGCCCCCTTCCGGCGGATTTTTTTCAAATTCAGGGAGAACCAATTAGCCATAGTCATACACTTACACAAAAAATTTGGTTCAATTCGATACATAACTTCATATACTTTTAGTCGGTACAATATTAAAAATGGCACAAAAATCGCGATTGCAGTGCCCCCTTCTGGCGGAATATTTCAAAACTGAAGGAGGACCTGCTTGACACAGCCAAAAAATTCACAAAAAATTTGGTTCAATTTTATGCATAACTTCATACACTTTTTGATGGTAGAATGGCGAGATACAGACACACAGACACACGGACAGACAGACATTTTGTAAAAACATGTTTTTTGGAATCTCTGACCCCTAAAACGTATAAATCTGTCGAAAACCGCAAGTCGAAAAAATTTCGATTACAATACTTTCTTCTATTGAAGATAGGAGAAAGTAAAAAGAGAGAGAGAGATCTGGAGAAAATTACGTCTAAAAAGCTTATAAAAGTGGTTCATGAGAAGTTCATGTGAATTTTAAAGTACTACAGTAAATTCGGTCTAATAAAGCAGAATCGATCAGGACAGAGAAAATTTTTCGTAGCAGATAATCTCAGAGTAAACATAATGGTTACTCTGAGTAGACAATATTCTGCTTTAAGCAAATTTTACTCTGTGCCCAACTTTTGAAAAATATTAGGTTGGCTCAAAAATATTGGGTAGCCTCAAACATATTTTGATAAAATGCTACGACCAGTATGTTCTTCTTTAACCCTTTCCGGCACACAGTGCCCGGTCTGGGATACCTAATTTTAATTCCAAACTTTTAAACGGCACCAGTAACATTTTAGTAAAATTATGCTTTTAGAATAAAACCTTAAATTAAGGAATTCAAAATATCTAAAAAATTCGTTTTTGATTTCCGGCGTCATCGATAATTTCTCATTTTGCTAACAGATTTTACCCGTGCCGGAAAGGATTAAAGGGTGAGCAGAAGGTGAAAGATGAGAATTTTAAGCAAACTATTTTAATAAAGCTGCAATTTTATTAATTTATATTTTCATGCGTTTTTCCTTATAAAAACACTAATATTTATTGTAATATCATCATATCATGAACATAACTATAAACTGAAATAGCTGAAAGTTAATTATGGACATTGGGACATTATTTTGGGATTTATGGATGTCAGTTGGAGAATTAAAACATATGGTCATAGACAAAATAAATTTTGTTCTAGGGAAAAAAATAAAAAAAATAATGAAATAAATGACTAAGTAGAGCAATAAAAATTGTGTATGCTAGGATATTAAATTATTGGGTGGGCCTCGAGCCCCATGGGCCCATAAAAGTTGGCGCCACTGTCTATGTCAATGGACTCGCAGGGACTGCAAAATCTTTCTGAGTTAATACAGATTTCCGTATTACACAAAGTTCGTCTTACAGAGAGTTGACTGTCTATTATAGAACAATTATTAACTAAAAATACGCATTTAAAACTATTTGCAAATCTCTAAGGAAGATGAACCCCCAGTAACTGACACCTTAATGATTCTTTCTTGTTAAAATCACTACAACAAAGATTTGAATCTTATTTTATATTTATTTTTGTATTTGAAAGCATGGTAGAGATAAATTAATTAGCTGGAAATGCCAATCCCAAAACTTTCTTTTATCTCATCTATCTTAATACTTCAAAATTCGCCATCGCAGTGCAAAATTAAATGGCAATCTATATACATCTTGAGGATACTAAAGATGTGAAATTCTTTGCATTTGTTCTTGAAATAGGACTATTATATTATTTTAAATTATAGCTTGAAAATTCTGAAAGTGATCGTCGATAGAATTAATTTAAAATACATTGTTCCAAAAAAAAAATAAATAAATAAATAAAAAATAAAAAAATAAATAAAATAAAATAAAAAATAAATAATAAATAAAAAATAAATAAATAAATAAAAAAAGTAAAAAAAAGAGGGTTGTATCTAAACATAATAGTACGTGCCATATTGTGTATTCTATATTGACACTAATCAATGGCTACATGGATATATGGATACATCCCCTCATCTTTTTGTATCATTTTGGGAATAAGGAATTTTCAGCTTATTCTGTTGACGATCACTTTCAGAATTTTCAAGCTATGTTTTTTAGACTTTTACAAAAATTGCTCTATACATTTAACTAACACAATATGCAAATGAAATTTTGATGGTGTTGACGCATGCGCAACGAAAACTTATTTGGTAATCCTGCTCATTTTTCATACAATTTGTATTATTTTTTTATTCTGATTACAGGATATTATGTGTAATATTTTTTATCATATGTTCGAAATAAAACATTATTTTAAAATAGAAACCCTGCAAATTATAAGCAAAAAAAAAAAAACTTGGATAAATTTGGGACTTTTTTTTTTATATAAAAACCTTTACTTCTCTACGAGTAAACATGCTATCCATATCCACACAAAAATGAACACAGTCTATTACAATAAACCGCTAAATCATAATCTGCAGTTTGAATATTTCTCCTACATTCGTTTTGACAGGGTCAGCCAAAAGATATTTCTAAAATTTCCTTTTTTGGTAAACAGCAAACAGCAAGACATCTATGCAATGCAATCAGTCGGAAACTGAAAAACAGATTAAATTTTATCTCAGAAAACTATTACGTTACAAGTACAAGACCTTGGAATATGCCAATTTTGGATATTCGTACTTAAAATAGCTTTTAACACGGTTGTCTATATATTTTTGGGACAACATTTATATATATATATATATATATATATATATATATATATATATGGTGTATTATTTATTTTTTCTATTATCACATTACTCTGTTTTTAATTAATTTTTTAATTTATTATTATCATATGTACGATAATTATTTTTATTTTTTCTCCTTTTCATTTTTCTATCCAATTTAGTAATTTCGATGTGCCTTTTTTTTGTGTTATTTCTTTATTTAATTTTGGCTTTATGTGTGTTGATAGCCTCAAATTCGTATTATTTTGCTTTTTAATGGTTAATATGAAGATGAAACCACACACTTCATTTGTAGTTCCAAAGTATTTCGGACTTGACAATTCTTCTTTGGTTCTACTAATTCCTTTTGTATTAATTTTATTTATTTATTTAATTTTTCCTCATGTTCAATGTGGTAATTTTTTTATTAAATTCAAACGGCTAATATATTGTAATAGAATTAATGGTTTTATATATATATATATATGTGTGTGTGTATGTATGTGTGTGTGTGTGTATGACTGCTAAAAGTGGTTTGAGTATTTTATTTTAATTTCATAATTATATATTCTCGTAATTTCTTTCTTGTTTTTTTTTTTTTCTACTTGTTTAATTAGTTCTAAATAAAGAAAAAAAAATGGTTGCCTATAAACTTTTGAGATGCATTATAGATTGCTTTCTTTTTCATGATAAGCTGTCTCCGGTCGTAGTTATAACAATCGCTCTGTTCTTGAGATTAGTTGTCTCTATCCTAGATAGTTATCATTTTCACTTTATTATTATTATTTTTTTTTTTCAATTTTGTGGATTAATAGTTGGAATTATCACTTGATTGTTCTGTGTCCTATCATTCGAAGTGGTGCTTGCTGTCACTCTAACCATGTTCGATTTCAGATTTGTGCCTTTACTTGTCTATTAGTCAATCATAAGGAATTCTGCTTTCATTATTGTGCATTTGTTGCAAGAAAAGTTTCGTTGTGATTGATAGCTCGGCAACAATCAATTCATTTTAATATTATTGCTGGAAAACTATTTTATTAAAATGGTGGTCTGTGTAATTAAGCTTTGTGAGTAGAAGTCCTTTTGTTGCAATCAGTGGCGCCAACTTTTGAAAATTATTTGGTTGGCTCAAAATTATTTTTGTAGACTAGTTTGTTTTTCTTTGAAGGGTTAACAGATGCTTAAAGATGAGAATTTTAAGTCAAGCTACCATATTTTAATAAAGTTGCAATTTTATTAAATTATATTTCGATGCGTTTTTCCTTATAAAGACACTTATATTCATTATAATATCATGATATCATGAACATGACTATAAATTAAATTAGAAGAAAGTTAAACATGGAAGCAAAATATTTCAGTCATTTAGATTTATGATCTAAGAATTAAAACACATGGTCATTGGCAAAATAAATTTTATTCTAAGGAGAAAAATTAATTAATCCTACTAATATTATAAATGTTAAAGTGTGTGTGTGTGTGTGTGTTTGTCCGTCTTTCACGGCAAAACTGAGCGATGAATTGACGTGATTTTTTAAGTGGAGATATTTGAAGGGATGGAGAGTGACATAGACTACGTTTTTGTCTCTTTCTAAACCCCCACTTCCCTAAAATGGAGGGGGGGGGTGGAAGTTTGTATGGAGCATTCCACAACTTCAAGGTAGGAAGCTAAAATGTAACTCATGGATTCCGATAGATGGCGCTGATAGGTTTCTGAAACAGAATAACGTTGTGTGCTCTCAGTGTTCCGTACCATAAAAAGGAGAGAGTGGAATAGAATGGGACAGTTGGTTTTTCGCTTTATGTTTCATTCTAATTTATTCTGTGATCAATGGATATATATTTTTCTTTATCAAGATCTTAATTTCCCCACACTAACACTGGCAAATCTCCATAGACTTAACAAAAGATGAACTCTCTGTATTCTGAACACCCTCTAATCTGAACACTCCACTATTATGAACGCTACTTTTGGTCCCCAGTTCGACTCTTATCTCTCTGTAAACTGAACATGTGTCTGCAATTTGGATTCTAATCATGGAAATTTGGAGAAACTGTTAAAGAAAAATAAAAAAAATTCAACGAACTCGATTGAAAAATTAGTCGTTGGGGGCCACCGTAATACTTATCCATCATGGATATGCATATGAAAATAAAACATGGTAAAACTATTTATACAATGCATTGCAATTCCAAAACAAAATTTAAATATTGTTAATATACATAGTAATGATCTATTAATGAATTGCTGATGTACCAATTTCGACAAATTATATAAAACTCCAAACTACTCAAATAGTACCGAACTGCGTAAAAGAAACATCCTTAAAACTCCAAAAGTAATAATAATATTAACGAACAGTTTACTGCATTGGATTAAGTGTCTCATTTTCAATTAAAATATACCTTTGAATTGAAATTTGAATGAGATACAGGGTTATGAAAAATCAAAGAATGTGGAAAACAGGATTACAAATATCTCGACAACTAATAATCAGATCGAATTCACTCTTTATGCAAAATTTGTGTTATTTTATTGCCTTTTACGTCCATTCCTTAAACTAAAAAAATTCGAAAATTTTTATGTACCTTTCATCAGAACGAATTTTTAGAGAGTCCGAAATAAATAGTTTCGGATCATCGAGGTTACTGATATTAAATAGGCTTCGTCCCATTCTTACATACTAAGTACATAGAAAATTTCAAATCTCTATCTCAATTTGTTCTAGAGATAGAGCGTTTATAGACAGACAGACAGACGGACGGACGGCAAATTTTTTTTTCTAAAAATATGTTTTTCGGAATATCCACTATCTGAAACGTGTAAATCCGCCAAATTTTTTTTTCTATTTTCAAAACGATTGCAAGACTTACCCTATACTACGTATGATGGGTAAGTAATAAACAGAGATCACTGCTAGATTTTAAGCAAGTACTTGAAGTTACAATTTGTTTGAGTACTTTAGATAAAATCTTGAATTAAATGTTGGGGCATCTGTTGTCGGATTATTATAAACTGTCTACTGTAATAGTAGCCATTTTATGATTTTTTTTTAAATTAGAAAGTATAAAAAATTAGTTTTGTTTAGTTGGATACAATTACAGTAAGTTCACTAAATAATTCACTTTCATATTACTTATTTCAAATAACAGTTTTATAGTTAATCGCAGCTTAAACATGATATTTTAAAGATTAATTTTAGAATTTTCAACTGATTTCTTCGATTGATCAACTGCAGGCACAATGGATATTAAAGAAACTATTTGCTTATCATTTCAGCATATTCAGCTATTTTATTTGAGCACATTTGATTTTTAACCATAATAGGATATCCATTAATGGCTGTAGCAATCATGATAGTTTACTTTTTTAAACTTAAAAGGAAGAAGATATAATAAAAACCCCATAGCACTAACCTTATTTAATCAACTACTGGCTCGGTCACCCTACATATTAGTAGTAGTAATGCATTTCGCAATATCTTTCTATTATGAACACCCCCATAATCTGAACATTTTTGGTCGGTCCCATGAGTGTTCAGAATAGAGAGTTTCCACTGTATATCTAATGCATGTCAATGTCAGCGATTTATGGTCCAAAGCATTAAAATTATGGAAGTCAACAAAAATATTACTTGTATCCAACATTTGATTGCATATTAATTATTTAATGTTCTCATTTAATCATTGTATGTAAATTAGTTTCAATATTGTCTTAAATACCTTTCAATGTAAAATGTTAATTTGGTTGTAAAAAGGCCTTATAAATTATTAACTGGAATATCATATTGTAAATAATAACAGTGTATGTTCGATGGTATTGTTAATGTATGTCAAAATGGGAATGTTTTGAATTACCCCCCCCCCCCCCCCGGGATTCCCCTGAAACTTTAAAGCGAAAGCTAAGTCTTTTAAGGAATAGACAATTGCTTTGGTTTTGGATTTAGTTTTGCTTCGTGAATTGGTTTTGTTGTTTTTGGTTTAAAGTAAATATATATAAAAATAATAAATAAAATGTATTTTTCACTTATCCCTAAATAATTCTATAAGTTTTTAAAAGGTCGATTACATAGTCTGTTTTACAGCTCATATTCAAAATATTAGAATAATTGAGAAAAAGTAATAAGAAAAAATTATTTGTCATTTATTTATTTTTTATACTAAGTAAATGCAATTAAATTTCTTATAAATTAAATCTGGAATGTTTAGATAAGATTTTAACATTTATAAAATATAAAATACTGCACAATAAATTAGGTATACAGCTTCCTTAAACACACCAGAATATTAGAATAAAATTTAGATTGGTTCAAAATATTAGAATATTTTATTTTACGCAACAATATTACCTTATGAATATGAAGTAAATGGTAGTTAATATTTTGTAGCATCCCCTTTAGCTTTCATAACAGCGTACAATCGATCTTGCATACTATATACAAAGTGTTTACAAACATTTCTATCAATATTAGCCCAAATAGACTTTATACGTGCCACTAACTCAGTTTTACTTGAAGGAGGATTTTCTTGAAGTTTTTTCTTCATTATACACCATAAGTTTTCGATGGGATTAAGATCTGGGGAATTTGGTGGCCAAGGAAGTACCTTAATGTTGATTTGGCGGAACCAATTCTTAGTTGACACCGAGGTATGCGGGGACGCTAAATCTTGTTGAAAGATGAAATCATCTTCAAATAAATCTTCTGATGATGGAATCATGTAATATTAAAATTTCTTGATATATCAGAGAGTTAACCTTTTCGTAGACGATGCATAACTTTCCAGGTCCTTCTGCACTCATACAACCCCAAAACACGACACTAGCAGCAAATTTTACGGAACGTTTAAGGCATTCTTTATCAAATGCTTCTTGCTTCATTCTCCAAACTCGAATACCTTGATTACCATATGAAACACAAAACATACTTTCATCACTAAATAATATATTTTTCCAATCTTCATTGCTCCTTAAACGTCTTGATTTACACCAATTCAATCTTATACGCTTTTGTCTCGCAGTCATGAGAGGTTTTGTTTTCGGTACACGAGATTCAAATTTAAATTTATGGAGACGTCTTAATGTTGTCGATGTAGAAACTTCAACTCCTTCTTCTTTCCATTTTCGGTGCAAGAATCGCACACTTTTAAAACGGTTTTTCTTAACTATACGCTTCAGTTTCCTGTCATCTCTAGCAGATGTTTTTGGTTTTCGGCGATTATTTTGAAATTTTCCAATTTTTGAATATTGTGTTAGTATTTTACTAACGCTCGATTGCGAACAATGTAAATAATTCGCTATAAAACATTGATTTTTACCATGCGATACAAATCAACCATACGAAGTTTAGTAGATTCAGGAATATCACTCACACGGCCCATTTTAAGACGAAAAAGAAACAAACTGCAAAAAAGGATACTGATTTTAAATAAAATAGTCTTAATTTAATCAATGATGCCACCAGTTAAGAATTGGTAATAATTAAAGGAGAATTAATGTGAAATATTCTAATATTTTGAACCACTTGAATAAATATTCTAATATTTTGACTTTTCAAAATAATTTTTTTGAATTAATCTTTTCAAAAATGATATTAAATTTAAGATAACAAGTAAGTTTAATCAACAATAAGTTCTTAATAAAAATATCGTTTGAATATTTTCATTAAAAGACATTAAATTACCAAACGATATTTTCAATTTCTAAAAAAAAGGTAATTATTCTAATATTTTGAATATGAGCTGTATTTAAAGCGAGCGAAGCCGCGGGCAAACGCTAGTAATGAAATAAATAACTAGGACAATGAAAATTGGGTACGCTATGATTCAAAATTATTGGGTGGGCACGGGCCCATATAAGTTGGCGCCGCTGGTTGCAATGTTCTTTTTGCGAGCAATTTTTCATTTGCTTTTATATTAAGTACTCACTTTCAAAGTGATATACCTCGATGACTATCAGTTCTTCATTGTGTTACACTCGTTTGCTATAGCATTATTTTGACGATTTTTGTGGAACACCTAGATGATATTTATTTATTTATTTTTGGGTATTTGTTTTTTTTTTAATACTTTGTGTGTGTGCATCAGATAGTTCTAGAAATTGTTATTTATTTATTTTTTTACTTAGATCTCTAATAAAACCCTAGAGATATACACTGTATACCACCGTATGCACTGCTGATACATATTTACTCGAAAACCATCTAAACTAAATATGAAAATAAGACTTTATTCATAAAATCACAAATCCAGTCAACACGCAAAAATGCTTATACATGAGATGTCCCGATCCATAATAATACATAAAACAAGTGCCAGTACATAAGTACTATTTTAACTATCACTAAATCGTAGACCATTTCATTTGCAGTTAGGTGTGGGACATAATGGTAGGACATGGAATGAAATTCTTGAGAATTTCCCATTAAAATCACCCAAAGACGTCTGATTTCCGTTAAACACCTTTATTTATCATTCACAAGATAACGAAATGATTCCATTAGACGACAGTTTGATCTCAATATTAACGTATTATATCTCAATAGAAAAATATAACAATGATCTTAAGAAATAGAGAGCATCACCATATTGAAAGACTTGAACTCCACCAAGTGACAGAGGATTTTGTTAACACTGGAAAAACGTAGAAAAATCTGCTCCGAAGCCAGTATAATGAGGTTATATCCGAACAAGTGCTAGAATACAGGATTTTACATCTAAGATCCAAGTTGCCAATTATTTCATTAGAAAAAGTGATTTTAACTAATGTGAAATTTTTACCGCCAAAAAGAAAATGAGTTCTCTCAGACCGTCGGAGGAATAAATGATGCAATCAATCTCCTGGCGTCTCTAGAAGGGAATTGTAAATAATCTATGATTTTTTATCTGGAGTTTCGAGACAAAAGCCTCCCTTACGGGTAGTAGCACATGTCTCAGTACTTGCCAACCAACCAACCAAACGATTTTTAGAATGAAAATAAAAAAAGATGAAAATAAAAAATCAAGCAACAGATAAAAGAATAAAATTAAATATGGGATTTTAGGGAAGGAGTTACTTTGACAGAATAATTATTTTTAGAATAAAATAAAATAAAGAAAGCGTAGATTAAAGGTATGGAATGTAAGCAATACGTTCAATATTACAAAAAGAAAGGAGAAAGTTAAATATTAAAAGAATTTGGAAATAATTAATTTAGAGTTAAGGCAAAAAACTTTTGTTACATATATATCAATGGTTTTTGTAGTTATAAAACAATATCAGGAATAATAATAACAATAATAGTAATAATAATAATGTTAGCCCGTCTGTTAAGATTTATTTAAACCCTACCTAAAACGTGGTCTGTGATTTCTCGTTATTCAGTTATAGTAACTGTTCCTGTATTTAATTGCATAGCCACAAATTTTATTGAAACTGAAGGGTAGAAGACTGTCCTGCAAATCAAAATAAATATTTTTAAACATTTTTTTTCAAGATTTTTTTTTTCTGAGTTACTATTTTGGAAATTTATTAATCGGGGTCAGTATAATAAAGATAATGTTAGATTGAATATAACAAAAGTAATAATTAATGAGAATAATTTACTCTTTAATTATAACCTTTATGCTTCTGTATTTCGTCGATGTTGTGGCTAATTCAATTAAATGTTATATGATTAAATTAAGTATTGATAAATAATGTAAAAAAATTAGTACAGACAATTGATGAAATGATCGGAGTATAATTAAAATAATAAATTTTAATTAATTATGAAGGAAATTTAATAAATATTCAAATAAAACAAATAAAAAAGAATAAAATTTCTATATTTAATCATATAGCAGTGAATAGTGTGAACTAATTACCACATTTTAGTTGGTTAAATATTTGTTTTCCGTTTCATACTCCTGTTTTTTCAAGAATTCATATTTTAATTGGATTGCGACATTAAAAAAAAGTACTATGTAACTTTCAAGCAGTTAAAAAAACAGTAAAAAATAAATAAATAAATAAAATAAAAAAAGGTTGTAAATTAGCAGGTAAAAACTTCCAGAAATTAAAATAGCGATAAATTAAGAAATAATAAAAATTGAATCGCAAATTATTTATCCGTTCGTATTTTTTATAATACAATTTATTCTGTTAAAACAACTCTAATTTAAAAAGATAAAAATAAATACAAAAATTGCCGTATTGGTGCAAGACGCTAAAATGGCTAAGATTAAATAAATAAATAAATAAATAAATAAATAAGGAAAAGGAAAAGAAAAGAAACTTTTAAAAACACATTCTAGCGTGTAAAATGAAATTTACAAATATGCCAGACGTTAATTTTGTTTTACATTTAAATTAAAATTTTCGAAATCTGAAATTTTCAGGAAAGATTAAACATTATTATTATTATTATTATTTAAATTATTATTCACATTCGCCGAACAAGAGAATACTTTTCTATCTTAATAAAGTAATTTTTATTTTAGTAAACTTCATTACATATTTTTAAAAAAGCAGTATTTTAATAGGTATTTTATGTTTATCTTAAAAGTTATAAACAATTTCATGACAAATTCATTAAAGTTGCTCATTAAAATTTCCAATACATTATGTTTATTAGGTCATGCTTCCCGAATGTAGAAAGTGAAGCGCTTTGATTTAAGTTACTACTACTATTATTATTATTATTAAATTATTATTATTATTATTATTATTATTATTATTATTATTATTATTATTATTATTATTATTATTATTATTATTATTATTATTATTATTATTATAACTTTTGCCTTGTTTCGTTTTGGGGTTTCATTCATCTGACGAACCCTTGTTCATTTCTTTCTTCTTTCTGTCTATCCACGAGTCACAAAGTTTTTTTTTTTTTTTTTTTTTTTTTTTTTTGTGAAATGATTTTTTATAAAAGGAAAATAAAATATCCATATGTAATAACGCCATGTTAAGTTTCTATCAATTTTAATGTTTAGTTTTAGAATTTTTTTTTTCAAACAAATATAGGATTTGATACAGCAACTCATTGACTGTGTATGAAAGAATATTCTAGCAGGTATATATTCATATCGCTTGATTTCTTAACCAATGCTACATGGCGTTATTACCCACTTATCTGGGTAATGACGACAATCAACCAAAACTGTAAAATAAGATGGAATAATAGTATGTAAATTGTCCGATTCTAAAGATACACACTCTACAGCTTTAGAAATTCACAAATTTCTCTTATTTGCCCTTAATTGCGACACCAGAATGCAGTAATAATTGTTGTATATTTTATTCTTCAGACATGAAAATTTAGCTGCACTTAGGACATACAAATTTCTCTTTAGATTTTTCGTCTGAAACAATGACAATAATACTTTCTCGTGCATAAAATAAGAAATAAACTATTTTCGGATATAGTTCCAGCAAGGAAAAGAATCAACCGCAGTAATAACTCCAGTGGGTGGCGTTATAACCCCTGTATACTTATTGCGAAGGGTATTTTAAACTATAAAGTCCAGTGGCGTGGTGGTCAGCATGCCTGTCTCCCATGCTGTAGGTTGTGAGTTCGACTCCCAACTAGGCAAGATTCACTCATCCCTTCGGCGTTGATAAAATGAATACCAGCCTTGCTTGAAAACTAAACACCGAGGGTTTCGCATTAGGCTGACCACCTGGCCGAGGTACATGTTGCATAGCAACTCGAGGCTCAGGGTTTAGTAAACATAGAATAACTTACATATAACTAAATCTAGTAAACATAGCCTATTTTTCTAGCAGAATATTCTAATTTGGCAAAAACCGAGCAATTAAAATAAATTATTAATAAAAGCAACAGGATTTAATTCTTAGTATACATTTAAAGATCGCCAAGGGTGGGTAGTTTCTTGAATTACACGCATTTCAAATTGTGTCTAACCTCTTATAATCGGGCAAATTATTTAAACGGGCATGTTTCTGAGAGTTTTTCTCATAAGATGGAATTTTTTATGTTTAATTCAGAAATGGATAAAGAAATGCTTTCTGGTTGAAAGTTTCTCCCCACGAGAGTAGTATAAAAATTTAATATTCATATTTTCTCAAATAGAACCCCCCTCCGCACGGAGTAACAACTTATTTCATCAAATTTTGTACCTTTTTTTCTGAAACTTTGCATTTGGAAGTGGGTGTCTAGAAGCGATAGTTTTGAAATAGCCTATTGTTTCGACTTTTATGAATCACCCTGTATTCTTGTATTACATTTTTATTCATGCATTTTTTTAATAAGAGTGCAACAAATAGCTATTGCACCAAAATATTAATATTTATGAAATTAGTTATGGCACGAATAGTTATTTGCCACGTATGAAGTACAATATTGCACATTATAATACATTGCAGAATATTGCACACAATATTGCAGAAAAACTAAATTGCACATAATGACAGAAATGACTACCTTTTAATTTGTTCTTAAGAGTGTTCTCAACTGTTGCGCTCAACAGGCGCAAAACGTTTTGACACATTTACAGATTCATTTTTTAACTAAAAGTTATAAAATTGGAATGCCTGACTATGGAAGCGATTTCGAACCGAACTGAATTTTCCATTTTATGATAATTAAATTGCCTATCCAGTTCTAAGCTATTTCGATTACTTGATCACCCGTTTTTTTTTTTTTTTTTTTTTTTTTTTTTTTTTTTTTTTTCTTTTCTGCTTTCGTCGGGAAATGTGCTCAAAAAACTCATCTTTGAAGGCTTGTTATGAAAGATCTATTGAGTTTTTAAAAAAATAAAAAAATGAGTACAATTAGACGGTTTATGAATAACAACACCTGCTATTTTTATGCATTTCCGAACAACAATAAATTAAAGCATGTGTCACAAAATTGACCTTTTCGATTTAAGAACACCCTTAAAGGGTTAGATTCATTTTTAAAATTTAAAATATTAAATTTAAATTTCTAAAACATTCGATTGAAAAATCTCAACTTTGAATTTATTTTGATTGTCTGTAAAAAAAATTTCAAAATTTCTTTTTATATTGTTTGATAAACAAGCAATAAAGAACCTAAGTAGTAACTAAATGCAAGAAAATAAACTTGCTGAAATTAAATTTTGTCAAAATTAATGAATAAACTAGTATTTATTATTGTTGCAAATAAGTACAAACATTTTTTCTTTGTATTAAAATTCGAAACAAGGTTATCGTTATAAAGAAAAGAGGAGGGAAATTAGGATAAATCTTCAACTTACAGAAGCCATCAATATTTCGAAATATTACTGTACATTCAAAATTTAATCTAGAATTTATTATTTCTAGAAAACAAAATTTTTTGGTTATTTTTTTGGTTTTCCAAATATTAATACACGGAATTATTATTATTATTTTTTTTTTAATGCAATAATAAAAGGCCCAAGTTTGTTATAAATCACCCTAAGCAAAGTGGAAGAAATAAATTACCATGATCATAATTAAACGTAAATTATAGTTTTAAAACTTCGCACTCTTTCTTTTAGGATAGCTTTATGAGACTTATTTCCCTTTTATCAATTACAAATGGAAAATGATGCCTAAATTTACGTATTTTTTATTAAATAATTTGTTAGTGTTGCTTTTAAAAACTTACATTTAAAAGTGCAGCTTTAAAGGAAGCTTCACATAACATAACATGTTAAATAATATTTCATTGATTTTGATGTTTTATTAATTTATTATTATTACAATGAAAATAGTGCTACTTGTAAGTCTATGTTATATGTCACAATTCATCTCTTAATTAACTTTGATTATTACTTACCCATCGTACGTAGTATAGGGTAAATCTTGCAATCTTTTTAAAAATCGGATTTTTTTTTTTTTTTTTTTTTTTTTTTTTTTTTTTTTTTTTTTTTTTTAATGGATTTACACGTTTTAGACACCGCAGATTTCAAAAAACATACTTGTAGAAAAAAAAATTGCCGTCCGTCTGTGTGTTTGTGTGTGTGTCTGTACGTCTATCTGTAAACGCTCTATCTCCCGAACAAAATGAGATAAAGACTTGAAATTTGGTATGTACTTAGTATGTAATAATAGGAAGAAGTCTATAGAATACAAACTACCTCGAGTACCCGTAATTATTACATTATTATTATTTATTTATTATTTATTTATTTTTTAACTCTTGAAATATTTGGTTTGATGGAAAAAATATAAAATTTTCTGGGTTTTTTTTTTCTTTTTTTTTTCCTTTTCTTTCTTTTAAGTAATGAATGTAAAAAATAATTTAAAAAATATAAATTTTGTAGAAAGAATGAAGTTGATCGGACAATTGGTTTCCGAGATATTTATAATTTCCATTTTCCACACTCTTCGATTCTTCATAATCCTATATTTCATTCAAATTTCAACTCAAATATATATTTTAATTGAAAATGAGACATTTGATCCGACGCAGTAAACTATTAGTTAATAGGTTTATCATTTTTTGAATTATAAGGATGTTTCTTTTACTTCTTGATTATTATGTCGTTCAAAAAACTATCGCCAAACAATAAGATTATATGCCAGTAATGGTTTATCATAAATATCACATGCACTTGACATTAAATACATTACATGCATTTCTATATCATAAGTAATTTGTAATTTGACTTTATATTTGTATTTTTATTAATATTTTACTAATTTATTTGTTCTTTCGTTATTTAAAATTAAAATTATGCTTAATTTAGGAGTAGTTTGGCAGTTTATATAATTTGTCGAAGTGGGTCGATGGGATAATCAAGCAGTACCCGTAATTCCATAACAGAGTATTACTATGTATTTAATATACGAAATATTTAAATATACGTTTAAATTTTGATTTGGAATTGCGATGCATTTTATACATAGTTTACACATGTTTTATTTTCATATTTTATATTATGCATTTCCATGATGGGTAAGCATTACGGTGGCCTCCAACGACTAGTTTTTTGAGTGCGATAGATAAGATAGATAGTCTTACTCTTACACATTCAGTAAAGTATTCTTTTTTAGAAGTTCCTTCGTGTAATTGTTGTTATAAATTAACTTTAAAAAATTGAAACTATGTCACAACTTTTCTTGTATCCTTCATTCAAAATATGCATTTCTGTGCAATAATTTCAAAAATACAGTATTATTCGTCAGCTAAAAGTTCAATCGATTCGAATATGAATTAGAATATATAAAATTTCCATGCATATTGCTTCGGAATTTCATAAATGTCATCCCCGCATCGTACTTTTATCGGTATAAAATATTTTTACAAAGTGCCCGCAGTACGATGCCTGAAAAGACCATGATTTGAAGATAGGCCTTGACTACGAACATAGAGATTTTCGAAGCGACCAATTTTGATTCAAAATTCTTATCTGTAAAATTCTAGTGATCGAAGTGCCAGAGCTGATATCAAGCAATATACCCAGAATATTCAAGAAAATTTAAGATTGTCATTGGATTTTCTCGCCGATCTCCTATTTAGAAGGAATAAATAGAAGCACCTTAATGCCAGTGCTATACCGAATAATTCAATATTCAAACTGTAAGTCTCGGAGGGGGTATCACTTAAATCGTTAATGATATAAACACATACAATTACCTAAAACAATTTTATATATAAAAAAAATCAAGTTAAATTTTAAATATGACATTTGCCGTATATACATTAAAATATGAAATATTTGTATAAGGTCTTTGGTTTTAAAAATAAGGGTCTAAGAAGAACATAAAAAAAAACAGCTTTTTACGATGAAATTTAGCCTTGTGATGATACTTAAAAAAAAAAAAAAAAAAAAAAAAAAAAAAAAAAAAAACTTTATAGTTTTCTGGCATTAAAAGCACTTCTTCCTCTTTTGGCAACAAAAAACTCTAAAAAATCGTAAAATTCAAAGTATCATAACTTGCTTAAGTTTGAGTATTAAAATCATGAGTTTTTAAAGATGTCCTTGTTACATGCAGAACACCATTTAAAATACTGATACATATATACCTAACATGACCTTATAAAAGTTAAATTTTGTATTTTAATTGTAATATGTATGCAGCCGCTTGTAATTCAAATATTATATCTAAATGATGTTCTTGATTTCTACATTTTTTCTGATTAGAATTATGTTTCGAATCATCGACAGTTTAAGAGATAATAGAAATAAAATTTAATCTGAATCTGTAAAATATTGCGTTGTGATTAATATTGTCAAATAATGTTACAAAAAGCGGGACAGAGCGACAACAAACGAGCGTACACTATAAAAAAAAAGTGTCGATCTACTAAAAAAACTTTAGTGATTCTTGTAATTACTAAAAAATTTTTAGTAATCTTAGTCGGTTACAAGAAAATCTGTAAGAATTACTAGAAAAAAGTTAGCAACGAATAGGGTTAATAATTTTATATTTTTAATAGCTATTACTAAAACGCCTTGGTGTGGCCTTGATAGCGTAGTGGTTATAGTAACGGACTCCAGGCTAAAAGGTCCCGGGTTCGATACTGGCCACTGCCGAATACGCCCCGAATGTATGCAGTGTAAGTTCTCGTTAATAAAGGGATTATGAATATCCTGACGGAGCAGTAGCAATGTTTGGTTCTGCCATCTATTGCGGTTTTGCCGAAAATCTTCCGCTCGAGAAGTCTGGATGCAGCTCGAAGGAAGTTCCTGCCCTTCGAGCCCACGTAATGGTTATTAAAAATAATTTTGGAGTTATTACTAAAATTTGCTTGGTGGCTCATACTAAAAATTTTTAAGTTAGTTATACAAAAAATTCTTTTGTTCAGTTTACAAAAGAAATGCTTGTTTCGCTTGCAAAAAAAAAAAAGTTTGTAATAGTTATTAAAAAATTCTGTGGAATACAAATTTACAAAAACATTTTTAGTAATCTCTTGAATTTTTTTTTTATAGTGTAGCTTCTAAATCGGAGACATAAAAATACAGTAAATCCTATAATAACTATACCTGTATATAAAGGAAAATATTAATGTTCTTTACGGAAGAAATACTTTACATATATATCTACTGTGATGAAAAACCATCCGAATCGGAGTATTTCTCTGACCACTTGAAAATGAGCATTAGAACGTTTCCCTGTATTATAATAAGCAGAATAATCTTATGAAGTGAAATTTGGGAAGAGGAATCGCTACGAATCAAAAAACTTTCATTTATGGGAGGTTTATTAATGAGCAGTTACAATTGTATGGTAACTGATGTTCAGGGACTATTAAAAATAGAGTGTCCCAAGAAATCTGTGCAACTTCAAAATTTTATTTTTTAAAAATGACTAGTCTTGCACAAAACTAGTTATAACAATAAATGTAATAATTCATTTTTTTTCTCTCTGCCTTAATAAACTTCGACATGGTATCCTTTCGTAGCACGGAGACGATTTTCCAATTAAATTCAGAAACGTTTTAGCGTATTCACATCAACCGTTCGATTTTGACAGAGATCAACAGATCGACATCAATCGTTCGATAATTTTTTTTTTTTTTTGAGTTTGAGTATCGAATTTTGTTTCACAAATCCCTCGAGACATTGAACTTTCTTCATGGGTGCGTAGTTTTTGAATAATTGAAATCTTTGATAATCATTTATGTGTTGCACAGCTCCCTCATATAACCAAAAAAATACTGTAGGAAAAACCTTTCGAGTTAGTCTATTTATTGTTTGTTTTTGCTATAGGTCTATTTATTTTTTAAATAAAATTTTGAAGTTTTATAAATGTTTTTTGGACACCCTATATTTATTTTTGAAGTAGGATACCGTTATGAATAGGTACCAGTTCCACAAGTTTTGTTAATCAAAATGCATAGGTTTTAAATGTATGAAAACAAAATAGGTAAGAACCAGAAAAATATTATCGTTTTAACAAGTAGATTTATACACTATTCCTTTCGACGTAATCAAAAAAATGTAGCTTTATAGAAAGGTTTTGTTTTCCCAAGTTTTAATATATTAAAATTATATATTAAGCTTCACTTGATATAAGACTAACGAAGACCATAATACTGAAAGGAATTTAAAAGAATTTATGCATTCGGCAAAATCGGGACATTTGGCGCCCGAGTTTCGGAGCATCTGAAAGTTGAGACATCCCATGTAAATCGGAAACTTGGCACCACTAATTACAACTGTCGCTGATTATCAACTGCCAGGTCGAGATTTTGTTGAGAGTAGTATCGTTCGAACGCTCTTACCATGAAATCAAGGAAATGTATAAAACTATCCGCCCGAATGCAATTGGTGAAGAGTTACAGGCCGATGTATTATTGTCATTTATCGATTTTTCCAGGTCGCTAGCTAGGCAGGAAAGATACACTATGTGGTAGAAAAAACAGCTTACAGTACAGTTATTTAACCTGTTATTGTTAGTGTGGAGTTGGTGGATGTTCTACGTTCCCTCTAGTAACAAAATAAAATTGAGATCACATTTTCACAACCATTTATAACTAATTGGACTGCACTGGAGAACATCAATAATTAATTCCTCGCCCACTTTTGATGGCATGCATCAGTATGCCTTTCAAAATGTTTTAATTAGAAAAGATCCCGTCTTTCGATCAGCTGAATAGGCATGCTCTAGCTTAAATAATAACATCTGTGACAATTGCGAAACACCTCCTTTTATTTTGCATACCTGCAGAGCCTGATTACCGCACAGGCCAACTAGGCTGTGGTCTTGGGTCCACAGCTGAGAAGGGCCCGAATTTAACAAAATGATTTCAAAAATATTGCTTAAAATGGCAGTTTCATACAATTATTTTCTCTGAAAACAAAAACGATTTTGATTAACTTAGCAACCGTATGAATAATTTACTTATAACCCCTTAACACTAGAAAGCCGGGATATTTTGCGCACGTTTTAAAGAATATACTTAAAACCAGAAATATAATTTGAAATTATTTAGTTTATTTGTTTAGCTATTTTCATTGCAACTGCTATATAACATATTTCTTGAAAAATTTTCTGGTTCGAATCGACAATTAGTCCAGAGATCGGTATTGAATTGGCACCTTCCCGGCGCTCTAGTGTTAAATACTCCCTGGGGGAAAAAAAATCTTGCTACTATTTTAGTGCGAGGGATCCTGGAAAAAGTGCTGGGACTTGGGCCCAATACAACCTTAATCGGGGTCTGCATACTTGGTGTTGAAAACATTCGTGCTTCAGCCATTTCTATTCTGAAATGTACTACCATCAGTGAAGTTACTTTTTACATCAAGCATAAAATGTCTTCTCTGTACTCTCTATAATCCGTCAATTCTCTTTTCTACCACAGAAAGCGTCTTTCTTGCATAGCTAGTGACCTGAAAAAATCAATAAAGGGCAGAAATACATCGGCCTATAACTCTTAATCAGTTGCATCTGGTCGAGTACTTGTATACATTTCCTGGATCCCAATTTAACAGCTTTCCAACAGCCCCATTGTCAAAAAAATACTGATTTAGCCGTTGGAGATCTTCCCTAGTGTGTGATCCTTTGCATATTTCTAATTCACTATGTTACTTTCGCAATGTCTGTAATTCGAGTAGTGATCTGGGCAAAGCTATTCTAAAATATTCACTCTGAAATATAACGCATCGTTTGAACAAAAATCTGAATTGCGTACGATTTTCCTTTTCATTAGAAACAAAGAAGATTATTTTGTAACAGTTATAACCAAGGAAAATTATTTCATAATCCTAGTCGACATCTTAAACTTGTTTGCAAATATAAGATGATTCAATATTTGCAAAAAGCCTTTAACCTTTTTTTTATGACTATGTAGAAGTACAGAAAGGCAAATGGAACTAGGATATGAAATAAAATTTCCTTTCATTCTTGAACGGCATTATTACCATTTCCGCATTAAGGCTGTTTTTAAATCGAAAAGGGCAACTTTATGACATAAGTTTTAATTTATTTTTGTTCGGAAATGCATGAAACTATCAAATCGCACTCAGTTTCTCTTTTTTTTTTTTTTTTTTTTTTTTTTTTTAACGCAATAGATTTTTCTGAAAATAGTGTCAAAGTGGGTAATTAGAACAAACTTTCCGCGCAAAAGAACAGCAGCTCAAACACTGCACTCAAACAGGGATAAAAAAAAAACAAAAAAAAAACAAAAAAAAAACGGTGTTTTTCGCGTTATTGAAAATGCTTATAACTCAATGGTAATTTATTAATCCAAAAAGGGAAAACTCAGTTCGATTCCAAATCGTTTTTATAGTCGGACCTTTCTATTTTATATCATTCCGTTAAAATTAATTTGTAAATGCGTCAAAATGTCTTACGCTTGCTTTTCAGAGCATTTAAGAACAGTCTTAATAAATATTAATTTGTGAGTATTCAGTGATGAAAATATGCACAGGGTTCATATTTTTAAGTACCACAATTTCAGAATAATTGTTTCTCCTTATATATTGACAGAAATTTTGCATTAAAGCAAAGATTACAATTTGGAAATAGAGGTACGCAAAATTGGAATCTTTCTACCCCTGAACGCATTTTCCTCTTCTGCATTATTAAGCATTAATGTATATTCCTGAGTATTTTAACCTTTTCGTGTCTGGTATACTATTAATAGTACATATCTGTACATGGAGTATTATTTCGCCTTAACAATTATTAGTTATTTTCGGCATATAGAAATGATAGTATATAGCCATGCCTTTCCCATTATGACTTCATTTATGTTTTGACATTTAGTAATAACAATAATAATAACTAGCAGAGGTGACCGAGCTAAGCTCGGTCAAAATTAACTTTGTGTTCAACTCCATATAATATTTTCACTGTATCATTCACTCTGTATTATTATTGTAAAACATTTTATTTATAATAGTATTATATACAAAAATAATCAATAAGAAAACTATGTTTGTATGCATGTGTTTATATTTTAAAATTTACAACGAAAGGACTTCGAACCAAATCACTTTTTTAGCTCGACTCTGATTAGTTTAACCATACATCTCGAATCCTATTAAGAATGTATAAGAAATTTCTTCACATTCTGAAAGACAATATTTTTTGCGAGATATAGCCAAATTTGGAGACATTTTTTCATTTGGCGCTAAATGCTTGTTTTGGCTCTCGTAATCATAATAGTCGATTCTTGGCCAAAGGTCGCCAATACCTTGTCCAACATCGCAAACTTATTGGCTGTTGCCTTATTGTCGTGACCCTGACCCCTATTACGCAAAATGACCACTAATCAAATTTGATTAAACACTCGACTTAGCTCAGTGGTCTTCAGGTAATCAAAAACAGTAGAATATAAAACTGAATCAAAATCCTTTAAGCCATTTCTTAGGTAAAATTAGCTTGACAGCGTTCAGCAATGAAGCGAAATGCCCCACTAATATAATTTTGTTTAACATGCCACTCAGGCCACTAGTCTTCCTGTGACAAAAAGCGTTTCGTAAAAAAATTTAGGTAAATTGAGTCATTGTTATATATAATTAGAATGACCCTAACCCATTATGACCCAAAATGACCCACTAATCGAATTTTTACGAGCATGCGTCCAAGCTCAATGGTTTTTTGCTGCCCGAAAACGATATAATACAAAGTATTGTCAAAATGGCAAGAGCCATATTCTACATAAAAATAGCATGACCCATCATGACCCACAAATGACCTTTATAATTGAAATCTCTCGAATATGTGATTTAGCTCATTAGTTTTTGCGTGCCAAAAAACGTTAGATATAAAATTTATATTAAATCGATTGAGCCGTTTTTTAGATTTTATTAGTTTGACCCTGACCCATTATGACCTAAAATGACCCATTAATCGAATTTTCTCAAACATTTGACCCAACCCAATGATTTTTTCAGCTCCAAAACGATAGAATACAAAATTTATTCAAAACTGCGCGAGACACTGTCTAGCTAAAATTAGAATGACCCAAAAGTGGCCCACTGATCGAAATTTCTCGAATATGTGACCTAGGTGCAACGATTTTTTCGGGCCAAAAATATTTTGTATTCAAAATTTCGTTAAAATCGACCCACTTGTTCTTCAGCTATAGCTTAACATGACACATTATGACCCATTATGACCAAAAATGACCCTTATAATCGAAATCTCTCAAACATGTGATTTAGCCCATTAGTTTTCTTGTGTCAAAAAACTGTTACATACAAAATTTCGTTAAAATTGGTCCTGCAGTACTTTAAATATAAATATAGCTTGACCCAGACACTTTATGACCCATTAATCGAATTTTCTCGAACATGTGACCGAGTCCAATAATTTTCTCGTGCCCGAAAATGACAGCATGCAAAATTTAGTTAAAATTGCACGAGACATTATCTAGATAAAATTAGCGTGGCTCACAATGACCCGAAAATGACGTACTAATCGAATTTTCTGTAACATGTGACTTAACGCAATAGTCTTTTTGTAATCTAAAACGGTAGCATAAAAAATTTGGTCAAAATCGTTACAGCCGTTTTATAGATAAAATTGGTTTGACCCACAATAACCCAAAAATGACCCAGTAACTGAAATTTCTCGAACATGTGACCTATCTCAATAGTTTTCTCGTGCTAAAAAACGGTTGGATGCAAAATTTTGTTAAAATCGATCCAGTCGTTCTTTAGATATAGCTTGACTCTGACTCCTTGTGACCCAAAATGACCCACTAATAGAATTTTCTCGAACATGTGACCTAGCCCAATGGTCTTCTCGTGCCTGAAAATGGTAAAATCCAAATTTTTGCGAAAATCGTTTGAGCCGTTTTTGAGATAAAATTTACACACACAGACACACACACACACAATTTTTGCTCGCATTATAGTATAAGATAAATGGCGATTTTTTTATTTTATACATATATTTCACTCTTTAAATTTAAAATACAAGTTACATTTTTGAACCAATTATGTGTGATAAAACGCAAAAAACATTAGAAAGTTGCAATACCTTCTCAAATCCAGTTGCAATACTTCATTTTTCAAATGTCTTCATAAACTCTTCTTTAGCCTATTATCACATAAATATGAACTGAATACTACACAAAATAAGTATATTCGTTACATTTCAGAGTTCAGACAGTGACTTAATCTTTAAACCTTCAGTAAGTCTATTTCGATATCTACGGTTAGCGTTAATAAAAAAAATCTAATTTTGTTCTCAATATGTAAAAAAGTCGGACCCAAAAGGATTGAGTTTTCCGGATTTATAGAGTTTTTAACATTATATGAAAACTCAAACAGTACGTTAAAGAAATTATAAGACCACTAACGAATTGCACACTTCTGAAGAAGAAGACACGGTATGCAAATTTTTAGCGCATGTATTTGAAATTGATAAGTTAATTGTTAGAGTACATTTTATTAAAATCTTCTAACTTGTTAAAAATGTCCAATCAGGTGTCTGTTAAGAAATTATAAGACCACCTGAGGAAATTAGCATATTATACATCACATCAGAATCATTATAAAACGTAAACATTTGTATATCCTGAAAGTATTCTCAGGAAACAAAGGTCCAAATTCAGATAATGTTATTTACGATGTATTTGAAGATGGCGTGGGATAAAGAATAGCTGGGTTAATGAAGCATTCTAAAACTACCATTCACAATGAAATAATTTTTTTTAGAGGATTTAAAAAAAAAAAAAAAAAAAAAAAAAAAAAAAAAAAAACGATTTGGAAGAAAAAGGATTTTGATAGCACAGGAGGATTGACAAATATTTTTATTATCAACTCAAAAAAGTTCTTTCAACTCGGGAAATTTCGAACCGTTTCAACAAAAGTACGTCAAGCATTACAATTTGGAAGAATCTCAAATCAAATAGTAATGCAAAATATATGAAACTTTTGAAAAAAAAACGAGGCTAATGAGACATCATAAAAAAGACTGAAATGGGATAAAAATGTCATGTCATGAGCTAAGAAATGGAAGCAAGTGATATTTTCAGATAAAAAGAAATAACTTGACGGTCCGGATGGTTATGAAAACTACTGGCATGCTTTGGGGCAGAAACTGAAACAATGCTTCTGTCGACAAATGAGAGGAGAATCAGTAATGGTTTGGAGAATTTTTAATCATGATGGATTGAGAACCCGAATATCAGGACGTATGAACTCTGTGCAATATCAAGCTATGTTACATGATCATTTGATTCGTTTTGCTAACTGGATGCTTCAGCAGGACAATGCTTCTTGCCATGTGTTTAAATCACCCAGCAATGTTTTTTTTTTTTTTTTTTTTTTTTTTTTTTTTTTTTTTTGTTATGACCAAGTCGAAATCCAGACTTAAACCCTACGGGAAATCTTTGGGGCGTATTAAGTCATCTACCGATGAACTAGTAGTAGTCATTGTAAAAGAATGGCACAATATTTCTGAATCTGTACTTAATCGCTTGGTCACTTTTATGAAAAACAGAGTGTTTGAGGGTATAAAGAAAAAAGGAGGACCAGTATCGTATTAATTTACATATTATTTTTTCTTTTAGACATAGTCTTATGATTTTTTTTAATATTGTATAACATTGTATTTTCAACCGTTGCTTATATTTTTGTTAGCATATTTATTTACTACCTTATTCAAAATTATTGCAAACTAATTTTAATAAACATGTTGTATTTTGAAATCTCATGTGTTTAAACTATAATTAGAAACTTTATTTACTTCATAATTTTTAAAATCAAAGAGGCCTTGTAATTTTTTAAAGCACTGTAATATATTTCACCTATATTCTCAACTTTATGAAATAGAATTATATAACATTGTAAGTAAGAAAGGTAAAGCTGAGCAAATTTGACTTATTTATGCACATATTACGACAAGCAGAATTAATTAAGAGAGCTTAAGACGCTTCTAATGCAACGTCAGCGAACATTCGCTTGAATAATTAAAAGGCTGATTCAATGTAGCATCACTTGCGTAACTTTTCTGTTTAATCAGATTTCTTTCTTCATCTTAAGTTGGCATTGAAGAAAATAGCATGGAGATAGAAAATACTTGCAAGATGCAGATTGAAATAGCTATTATTGGCTTCTATATTGATAGACAGATTACATAATACTGAGCCTAACAAGTGGGTAAGGGTCATTGCAGATCGCACACAGAGTTTCTTTAATATTTCTTTCAAAACGACTTATCCTTTGATTAATAAATCCAAATTGTTTACTTACGATTATTAAATTTTTACACAGATGGTAGCATGAAAAATGTAATTTTAAAATAATTACAAAAGAAGGTTATTTATTTCAATCAAATTAAAAATGTTCAAATTAATATTTTTAAAAAATCCAAAATTCTAATTTTTAAAAAAATCTGAAATAAAAGAAATGAAAAGGTATAAGTAAAATTTTAAATTTCTAAAAATGAAAAAAATATCTTTTAAACGAAATTTAAATTGATGAATCATTAATAGAATTTTTTAAAATAGGAAAAAAACTGAGTTCCAAAAAAATATTATGAATGTCACTGATTATTTATCACAGTACAATAAACCCTTAAATTGGCAAAAAATGCGAAATTTCTTTTAATTAATTCCATAATACTGTGAAAATTTCAAATTTCAGCCATGGCTCGAACTAAGAACCTTCCGTTTACTAGCGAGTTGCTTTATCTCTAAGCCATGATGGCTACACGCAAAACATTGAGATTAAGGTTTTTTTTTTTAATTTCTATCGTAAAAATGAACGGATGACATTGAAAAAATTAATTTAATTAAAA
Organism: Maratus speculifer; assembly: GCA_964019185.1. Taxonomy (NCBI): domain Eukaryota; kingdom Metazoa; phylum Arthropoda; class Arachnida; order Araneae; family Salticidae; genus Maratus; species Maratus speculifer. The sequence continues at coordinate 83,425,671 of OZ025290.1, forward strand.
TAATGCTCTTTTTCAAAACTTTATGATTTGTCGTGTGGCACGAGCTATTCAGCTGTAAGCACACTAAATTTGAAACCCCTGACTTAAACAGTTTTTGTGTACAGAGTCTGTGACGGACAGATAGACAGAGACGAATGGGGTTCCGTCTGATGAACGAAACCCTATAAATGTTGAAAAAGAAAAATGTTCACTTTCTTACATAATCCGCATGCGACATTTTAAAATATTGAGGCTTTTTTTAAGTTCCCCGCTCAACAATATGAAACCTTCTGAAACATTTTCTGACTCGTCTTTTCAAGCGTAACGGCATTAGATTGGCAGCCTCACTGTTGAAGAGATTTCGAATCGAAACACGTTTTAGATTTTTTGATAAATAAGTGATGATTCTTATCGCGTGACTACAAGTTTTTCGAGGTGCTGCATCTGTGGAATTTGGTTCAAAAGGCACGATTTGACAATATTTTCTGAAAGACCTTTTACCTTTACCAAAAAATGGAAAACGTCTTTTCATTACATGTTTTCTGAATAAGAACACTTGCCAATTTCATGCGTTTCCGAACAAAAATGAATTCAGAAATATGTCAGAAAATAACATTGGCGCACACACAGGGGAAGCTAAAGGGGGCTGAAGCTCCTCCTAGACAGAAAGTCTAAACTAACTATTTAAATTTTTCTAAAATTATAAAAGTTTACTTTTACTATTTTTAATATATTTTGCAAAATATCAATTTTGGAAAATAGTAATTTTTTCACATTCTTTTTTCTTATTTATAATTTTTCTTATGACATTTGAAGTATCAACATTTTTAATATTCACCCCTTAAAATAACATTTTCTTTTTATTTATCTAAGAGGTATAAGCCTATATAATTAGCCCTATCAAAAATTTTCAGAGCTCTTCCCCCAAGTTTTGCTGATTCCTCCGCCCTTCCATCACCCAGTCTTCGTTCTGTATCAAGTCAATAGTAGAAATACATATCCGGGAACGACGCAACTCGTATAAAAAATGTAATAAAATGTAAAGAAAAAAAAATTGGACCGGGCTTGATTGACATTCCAGGCTGAGTCAGGAAAATATAGAGCTCTAAAATATACTAGCCCCTTCCAAAGCTTAATCCTGAGTGCGCTACTGGAAAGTAGCTCCTTTGAATTGGAGAATAGAGGCGTAGCTACCGTGAAGGACAAATCCTAAAAACACAAAATTGGATAGTGTAAAATAGGGATTCAAAAAAATATTTTCTTGTATGCTTTTCACTAATAATCAGGTATGTCGCAATCTTGCATATTCCTATGATGTTCTGCTTTACCAAAAAATGGAAAACGCTTTTGAATTACATACTTTTTGAATAAGAACACCTGTCAATTTTATACGTTTCCGAACAATAATGAATTCAGAAATGTGTCAGAAAGTAACTCCTTTGAATTTGAGAACAGCCTTAAATGACCATGAACATTGAGCACGCAGGGGCCTAGCTACCGTGAAGCACGAATACAAAAATCGTAAAATTGGAAAGGGTCAAATAGAGATTTGCAAAACTATTTCCATGTATGCTTTATACTAATAATCAGGTACAGTCGGCTCTCGTTAATTCAAACTCATCGGGACCACAAGAAATGTCCGAATTATTCAGAGCTCAAATTATGGAAAGTATGAGAGGAAAACCTGTTTAAAGGAACACTGTTACAAAGGAATTAAGGGTGTTCTTAACTGCTCCGCTCAACAAGCGCAAAACGTTTTCACACATTTGCGAACTCATTTTTTAACAGAAAGATATAAAATTGGAATGCCTGACTATGGAAGCGATTACGAATCGAACTTATTTTTTCCATTTTATGATAATTAAATTACCTAGCCAGTTCTAAGCTATTTCGATGACGTGATCACCCGTTTTTCTGCTTTCGTCGAAAATGTGCTCAAAAGTGTCAACTTTGAAGGTTTGTTATGAAAAATCTATCGTGTTTTTAAAAAAGCAGGAAATTGAGTGCAATTAGACAGTTTCTGAATAATATCACCTGCTATTTTCATGCAATTCCAACAAAAATAAATTAAAGCATGTGTCACAAAGTGGCCCTTTTTGATTTAAGAACACCCTTAATGTTATAGTGTTTGTTTAAATATTATATGGGTTGTTATCATTAGAATATTACTAAATGTTAAATTAAAAAATTTAAATACATAAACTAATTAAGGGATTAGGAACAAACACAAACGAGGATAGGGTGCAGGTGTCATTGATTGACTGACGGGGCACTAAAAAGAGGATATCAAATGCATGGGACTATATGTATACTTGTTTAAAACAATTCTGACAAAAATTACAGAAAGAAAGTTATTTCAAGGAGCTGAAGTCCGGGAGAAAATAAGGAAAAATGAAAAATCGGAATCTCGTTAGTTCGAATAGAACGAAGCCAAGAGAAAATAAGTTCGAATAAATGAAAATTTTTAACGTTACTCAGCTATTGAAAATTTCGGGACTTCATGTTTAGTAGTTCGAATTAAGCGAAAATTCGATTTATCCGATTTCCAATTAACGAGAGCCGACTGCATGTTGTAATCTTGCCTATCCCTACGATATTTCATTTTGTTTTCAATCTCAATTACTTCGACTTAAAACACGTTTTTCGCTGACGGAAATACTGCTATTCTCGAAATTTTTATTTAATTTCATACAATACTGAGCATCAAGTAAATTTTCTAACAACTATATTTTAGCATTTCCAATATTTATTAGGAAGGAAACGTGATATTCATACATTAAAATAATCAAAATTTATTTGCAGGGTTCTCAGCGGTCAGCTATTGATTAACACTATTTCCAATATATAATCTGATACACTATCTACCAAAAAGTATTTGTACACTTTCAGTTTTTGACATTTTGTCAAATATTTAAAAATATACTGGTCGGATTCTTCTGGAACTTCAGAAATATAAAGATTATGTTTTACTTTATATTTATTTACATTCATTTGTTAAGCGGGTAATTAGGGGGCCGGCAAAAAAACAAAGAATAATAGAAATATTTGGGATCGCCCTGTACATGAAAATGCACGAAACGACTTATTGCTTTAGAATACAAATATATGAATACAGTAGAATATGTACACTAATTTTTGTGAGAATAGCATGTATATTTATGGCGATAGAGCGATTTTTTTTGAAAAATTCAAAAAATTCTGGCATGTTTTTTGTTTATATCATGCTGGGTTTTTGACCAAATTTAACGCAAATTTCAGAAAAATTGGCAAAATGCAGTAGAAAAAATGTATCGCAATTGGAATATAAATATATTAAATATTTTATGAAATATGAGTAGTTGTATAAAATAATTTTTATCTGCGCATGCGCGAACTAGAAAAACATTTTTTTTACATCATTTAATAGTCAATTCTATGGAGTGACTTATAAAAAAAATCCAATCAAATATCGTGAAAATTCAAAAAGATATCATTATTTTAGTGAGATGTTTTTACTCTGCTCTCTAAAAACGGCTGAATCTTAAGGGATTCTCCACAAATTGACATTTTTTAATAACTGACTTTAATAAAATAAGCTTTTTAAAAAAAAATATCAACCGACTTCAAAAAAAGCGCTTAAAAGAATGAAATAATTCTTTAAAATTCTCTAATGACAAAATGTTATCCAAAAATCAGACATCGGATATCAGGTACCGGCATAAAAACAGTTAAATTTAATATATGTAATTTAATATCCACCAAACATGGATTTTAGAGAGAATATTTTTTAGAAGAGATGAATTTGCATATTTATCATTTAATTTATGAATATATACATATAAATGTAATGAATTACTTTTTGAAGTTGGTGCCAAACAAGCAGAAACGATAATGATTTTCGCCATTTTAATTTTGGTACTAGGCACATTATACACACAATTCTTATTATATTGAAGATAGTTTGGCACCAACTTCAAAAAGTAATTCATTACATTTATATGTATATATTCATAAATTAAATGATAAATATGCAAATTCATCTCTTCTAAAAAATATTCTCTCTAAAGTCCATGTTTGGTGGATATTAAATTACATATATTAAATTTAACTGTTTTTATGCCGGTACCTGATATCCGATGTCTGATTTTTGGATAACATTTTGTCATTAGAGAATTTTAAAGAATTATTTCATTCTTTTAAGCGCTTTTTTTGAAGTCGGTTGATATTTTTTTTTAAAAAGCTTATTTTATTTCCTACTTTTTAGTTATTCATACTGTAATACTCAATTATGTGTACTGACATATGATGTCTCTTTGCAGTGCATTGTCTAATTGATGTACTTTGCTGGGTTTTGAAGTATTTGATTTGCTGATCAATTTCCTATTTAATTTTCAGCTATTCGCAAGCAACTTACAATGCCGGTTAGTATCATTGTGGATCTTTAGGTTTTTCGGATGTGGTAACTTGTTTGGATAAGATCTCGCTCTTTGAAAAGTTATCGCATTCATCAAACTTTAAGGTTCACATCGATTTTTACGCAACTTATAAACGGGTATCGACACATACGGTTTTCCAAACTGCATAAAATGTCCGAATCTAATCTGAATCTACATACATGTGACTTGTGTGCTCGACATGAAGTCTGCTTGTAAGTCATCATCAATATACAGGGACGAAATAGCACAAGGACATTTTACAAGACAAGAAATTATACAACCAGGAGATCCACATAAAGAATGCGTGCAATGGAGCCAGTGGGATTCGAACCCCCAACCTCCTACGCTCGAAAGCAATTAGCGGCGTGGTGCTTTGACCACTCGGCCACGGAGGCCCTACATAAAATGTAGGAATTTTCTATTACAAAACTTGGCAATTTCGCCTATGAACAAGTACGATTATAGGAGTGCAAGAACAATACACACATATACACTTGATTTGAGTGCTCGTCATGAAAGCCTGCTTATATTTCATCGTCAATATACGGGGACGAAATAACGCAATGAAATGTTTATAACACGAAGAAAATACATCTGGGTGCTCAACGCAAAGAGTGTGTGTAATGGAACCAGCGGAATTCGAACCCACAACCACCTACGGTCGTAAGCGATTAGCGGCGTGGTGTCTTGACCACTCGGCGACGGAGGCCCGAGTGAAGAATTAACTAGCTTCACTTTAATGGCAGCAAAATGTTTCCCCATTTTCTTTTTGTCTATATTCTTCTCAACTTTTCAAACATCCCTGTATATTACCACTTTGATATCGAGGAATTCTGTCAGAAGAAAATCTGAAAGCATTCCGGAATTATATCGGTAACCGAATTTGAATCTCAAGACAATATCGATACACATAGCAATATATTTTAATTACTTTGTGTATCCGCCTTAAAAAAGCACCCTGATACACAGGCATTTGTGCTCTGACATATAAAGGTACTTTAAAGGTAGATTTTCAGCTTTTTGACACCTATTTTGTCATGTCGGTAAGCATCAATGCAGGCCTTTCATGTTCCATGATGCAGGCCGGTGTATACGAGAATTGATGCAGTTAAGATTTCTCACTTTGGAAAGAACTCTCATCTCTGCAACAGTGCACTGTTAAAAATTTGACCCTTTTGCTGCAGCGTCATTCCACCGCTTTTATCGAAAACGATTACTTTACTGTGTTATTGAGCATTCTCATTGGTCATAAAATAGGTATTCTATAAAGGCTGTGAAGTGACTCTGTAGCAAATGGATCCAATTTATAACAGTGTATACATAATTGTTTCAACCATTTAGAGTAACGAGACTGACCAATCAGAATCCTGCATTTTTGCAAACTTTTCACTGAAGTAAATAGTGAAGTAAATAGTGATTACTTGAAGTAAACAGTGAAAAATTCGCAAAAATGCAATGCTTCTAATTGGCCAATCTGATTTTGTTAACAGCGAAAGAGATCTTAGGTGTAATCCGGTAGATTTAGCTCTATTAACGAAACCAGATTGACCAATTAGAAGCCTGCATTTTTTGCGAAATTGTCGCTGCTACACTGTTAAAAATTTGACCCATTTGCTGGAGCGTCACTCCAGCGCTTTTATAGAAAACGGTTACTTTTCAGTGTAATGGAGCATTCTCATTGGTCATAAAAGAGATATTCTATAAAACTGTGAAGTGACGCTGCAGCAAATGGGCCAAATTTTTAACAGCACTGTAAAAAATTTGACCCTTCTGCTGCATCGTCACTCCCCCGCTTTTATAGAATATCTCTCTTTTGACCCATGAGAATGCTTCATGATAGGCTGAAGTAATCGTTTTCTATAAAAGCTGTGGAGTGACGATGCAGCAAAAGGGTAAAATATTTGACAGTGAGTGTAAGTAAGTAAATTTTCTTATTGGCCAATCTAAATTCTCAATAGCCGAAAATCTACCTGAATCCGGTTCATCCAAAAAATCGCAAGATCATGTATCTGCGTAAGAGTAACAGCATGAAAAATGGACGTTTCTTATTGGACGACAGCTTCAAAAAGGATTTGAATTTATAATGTTTCTATTTTTAAAAAGTTCTAATTACTAGAATTTGATGAAATTGAAATGGGACCACACGGGCACCTTGCACTTTCAAACAAAAAAAGAATTATCGAAATCGGTTCACATTTGCGGAAGTTATGGGTGAACAACAAATACATACAAGTCGAAATCATAACCTCCTTCTTGAAGTCGGTTAAAAAAAAACTAGTATTGAATTAATACAATATCTAATACAATATTGCTGCAATAGCAGCAATATTGTATTAGATATTGTATATTTGTATATTTGTATTGTATATTTGTATTTGTATATTTGTATTGTATATTTGTATATTGTATATTTGTAAGTACTTGACAATTGTGATAGAAAAGAAAAAGAGCTTTATTTGCATTCAGGGCCAAAACTAAGAGAGGGTTGGGGGAAAAGGGCATGTGCCCCGGGCGCTAGGATGAAAGTGTCCCAAATGTACATTTTGTTTGGCGATTTTTTCCATGTCTATGTTTAGCATGATATTGTCAAAATCGTCCCATTCAAAGCATTTCTCCTATACCAAAGCATAGAAGAATCTAATGATGATGGCATAAAGATCCCGCATAAAGCAGATTTTTTTTTTCGTTTTGATTCGGTTTCACGATTTTAAGGTATCATTTTTTTTAAACAAAGCAGACTACTTTAATCAATATTACATATTTTAAGTTTTAAAATAAGTCGGCTATTAATAAATTAGAAAATTTTTCTTTGCAAATACTTTTGCAGATGCTTTGCAAAGAAGAAAAGGGAGGGGGGGGGGGGGAGTTCACCAAAATTCATTGAAATATAAATATAGTAAATATTTTCTAAAATGTTCTATGTCATGCAATATTTTCAACCAAATATAAAGCCACATTCAGAAAAATTCGCAAAATGTAGTAGAAAGAATAAGGTGCTATTGAAATATAAATATATTAAAAGTTTTCTAAAATATGAGTATTTGTATGAAATAATTTTTAATCAGCGTATGCGTGAACGATAAAATTTATCATTTTACATAATTTAATATTCAACTCTATGGAGCTACCCATAAAAAAAATCCGATCGAATTTCGTGGAAATTCAGAAAGTTATTGTGGATAGGAGTGAACTGATTTTCAATTGGTCTCTGAAAGCAGTTGAATGACGTCAGATTTTACGCAAATTGCCAAATCTCCATTTACGTTTTTTACTGGTGATTTACTTCTTTTCTTAGATAATTACCAGAACGAACCTATTTCAGGATAAAAATAATTATAAAAAATCGAAGCATTTGTGTCAAATCTACCCATTGATACATAATTGATAATGGCTCTTATGCAAATGCCGATATCTGCGATCCTGAAATACGTCAAGTTCTCCACTGTTAAATGTGGTGTCGAAAACAACACTGACATCAATCGCATGCATGATGCCAAGAAGAACAGAGCTGTCTGATTTTGAGAAAGGTGTGATCATCGGGTACCACCGAAATGGCCGATCTTTAATCGACATATCTAGCGAGCTTAATTACCCCAAAACGACTGTGGCTTATGTGATTAGAAAATGGAAGCTGAATGGTGATTGTCAGAATGTGGCCAGAGTAGGCAGACCGACGAAACTGGGAGATAGAGACCGACGGGTTCTGTCTAGAGAAATTCGGAAGAACCGCAACCAACCAATGTTACACATACGCCAAGAATTTCAACAAGCTTCAGGATGTGTTGTTTCCATGAATACCATCCGTAAGGAAGCTCATCTGCTTAATTTTTATGGCCGTGCTGCCGCCCATAAGCCTTTAATCACCAAGTCCAACCGCGCAGCTCGGTTAAGTTGGTGCAAAACACGCCAGCAATGGACTGTACAGCAATGGAAACAGGTTCTCTGGAGTGATGAATCAAGGTTCACCCTCTACCGTTCTGATAGTAGGGTCTGGGTCTGGCGTCTGCCTGGAGAACGCCTCCTACCAGAATGTATTGTGCCCACAGTTAAATTTGGCGGAAGGGGAATTATGTTCTGGGGTTGTTTTTCCTGGTTCGGACTAGGACCCTTGGTCCCAATTCATGGTAAGCTCAATGCCGATGCCTACTGTAATATACTGGACAACAGTGTACTTCCTACGTTGTGGCAATACTATGGATTGGACCCATGTTATTTCCAGGATGACAACGCAAGCTGCCATGTAACGAGGTCCAGCATGGATTGGTATGCTGATAATGGAGTGCATCGACTCGAGTGGCCTGCCCAGAGCCCAGACCTGAACCCAATAGAGAACCTCTGGGACGAGTTGGATCGTCGAATTAAGGCGGGTGACACACGCCCAAAATCAGTAAAAGAGCTTACCTGCCTTGTGCAAACAGAGTGGAATAAAATACCATTAAATGTAATACAAGGACTAGTTGAGAGCATGCCCAGGAGAGTCGCAGCTGTAATTGCCTCTCGAGGAGGATCTACAAATTATTAAATGTGAACAGGGCCAAAACCAGTCTTTTTTTCCCGAGGCTAACGTGGATTTTGAAGGTACCCCTTTCCCCCTCCTTCGCAAAGCATATTTACAAAGAAAATTTCTCCAATTTATTAATAGCCAAGTTATTTTAAAACTTAAAATATGTAATATAAAATAACGTATTCTGCTTTATTAAAATACTCCAATTTGATACTTTAAACCGAATCAAAAAAATTCTACTTTCAACAGGATCTTTAAGGCCCTTGTCCCTACCCGCAAAGACAATGCTGAGCTAATGCTATTCCTGTGGGGAGGCATTTTTCTAATAACTCTTTCGCATTTTAAAATTTTCATTTTTTTTTTTTTTTTTTTTTTTTTTTTTTTTTTTTTTTGCATTGGATAGCGGAAGTCCCTCTCAAAATCGCTCCTTGACTACTTTTTCGATTTGAGTCATAGATATTTTTTATAAAGTTAGTTTCACTTTCAGAACCGCTTTTGGAAGTGAAAGAAACATTATAAAAATATCTACGCCAAAATTGAAAAAGTAATCACGGAGCGATCTTGAAAAGGACTTCCGCTATCCAATGCAAAACATATTATTTAAAAATGTCCAAATGCAAAAGAGTTAGAAAAATGCATCCCCATAGGAATAGCATTAGCTCGTGAGCATCTTCGCGGGTAGGGGCAGGGACCTTAAGCCATCATCATTAGATTTTTTTATGCTTTAGCATAGCCCAGATATAATAATTTTAACAATATTATGCTAAACATAGCCATGAAAAAAATCGCCAAACGAAAGATACATTTGGAACACTTCCTAGCGCCCGGGGCACATTCCCTTTTCCCCCAACCCTCTCTTAGTTTTGGCCCTGAATGCAAATAAAGCTCTTTTTCTTTTCTATCACAATTGTCAAGTACTTATTAGCAGCAATATTGTATTAGATATTGTATTAATTCAATACTAGTTTTTTTTTTTAAGTCAGTTATTTAAAAATGTCAATTTGTGGAGAATCCCTTAAGATTCAGCCGTTTTTAGAGAGCAGAGTAAAAACATCTCACTAAAATAATGAATTTTTGAATTTTCACGATATTTGATTGGATTTTTTTTATAAGTCACTCCATAGAATTGACTATTAAATGATGTAAAAAAATGTTTTTCTAGTTCGCGCATGCGCAGATAAAAATTATTTTATACAACTACTCATATTTCATAAAATATTTAATATATTTATATTCCAATTGCGCTACATTTTTTCTACTGCTATTGCCAATTTTTCTGAAATTTGCGTTAAATTTGGTCAAAAATCCAGTATGATATAAACAAAAAACATACCAGAATTTTTTGAATTTTTCAAAAAAATCGCTCTATCGCCATAAATATACATGCTATTCTCACAAAAATTAGTGTACATATTCTACTGTATTCATATATTTGTATTCTAAAGCGATAAGTCGTTTCGTGCATTTTCATGTACAGGGCGATCCCAAATATTTCTATTATTCTTTGTTTTTTTGCCGGCCCCCTAATTACCCGCTTAACAAATGAATGTAAATAAATACAGGGTGATTCATAAAAGATGGGCAGAACTTTAAGGGGTTATAGTACACTTAAAGACAAATAATATTAAATAGGAGACTAAGGGTCCCAGACGTATTCCCAAAGAGATAGGGGGCATTAAAGTTTAGGGTCCGAAATTTCAAATGATTATAAAAAATGGAAAAAATGGTCGATTCGTTTGCGGTTTTTGCAAAAAATTTTCTTTATGCCAGTATTTTCTTGAAATAAAATTTTAAAGTTCAATTTCAAAAAATGCCGATAGGGGGCGCTTTAGACTTTGGAGTAACAAACAACTATTTTTTAACGTTATTTTTTGTATTTCTTTAAATGATTTCGAAAGCTTAGACTTAAACTTAAATTTTGATCTAAAAATCTGAGTCCTAACGAGTAGTTAAGCAGCGTAAACTGAAATTTGAAATTTGAAACCCTTCTCCCCCCCAGAACAAAAATCAGTTATTCCCGATCTTTGTGTCGTAGATTAGGCTCTGACTACTGCCGCGTTTTGCTAAAATTATTCTTTATGTCAGTATTTTCTTGAAAATAAATTTTAAAGAAAATTTTCAAAAAATTCCGATAGAGGGCGCTTTAGACTTTGGAGTAACGAACAACTATTTTATACCGTTATTTTTTGTGTCTCATTAAATGCTTTCTAAAGCTTAGACTTAAACTTAAATTTTCAGCTCAAAATCTGAATCGCTGAGCGTGGTTCAGTAGCGAGGGGAGGGGGTTCAAATTTCAACTTCTGAACATAGTTCAGTTTGCACTACTTAACCATGCCCAACGATTCTGTGCTGTGATACGAGGCAAAAATACAACTTTCGTCAAGGACTGCATAGTCGGAATTCACTCATAAAGGCACTGGCACAGTTGGAAACGTCGCTCGTGCAAACGTTAAAGCTCCATTCCTGACGCTAGTCACCGGGTGAAGAAGGAGACAGAAAGTATGCAAATGTCAAATGGGGAAGAAGAAGAACACGTATGCAAAATTTCGACACGATTCAGGCATAAAAACCACTGAACGGTGAGTCAAGTGTAAGTCGCTGTAGTAATGAATCGGAAGATGGTGCCCTTCACGAATAAGGAAAAGGCTGAGATGCATTTAATTTACGGAGCGGCAGATGGAAATGGTTCAGAGGCACAACGAATGTACGGAGAGCGATTTCCCAACAGGCGGTTGCCTAACCGCAAAACTTTCGAGCGCTTGCACAGACAGTTGTGTGAGACGGGATCATTTCTCGTTTCCCGGTCGAATGCAGGTCGTGCAAAAAAGGACGAATCAGTAGTTGTTGCAGAAGCCATTCTGGATGTAGTAGCGGCGCAGCCAAGTACAAGTACACGAACAGTGGCTAGGCAGGTGGATACCTCACAGTCCATGACTTGGAGGGTACTGAAGGATGAACATTTGCTCCCGTTTCATGTGCAACGAGTCCAGAAACTGTCTCTAGGGGATTATCCAAATCGTATTGAATTCGCCCGCTGGTTTCTGCAGCAGAACGCGCTAAATCCACATTTTGGACGAACTGTGCTTTTCACCGATGAATGTACCTTCACACGTGAAGGTACATTTAACACACACAATGCACATGTATGGGCGGATGTCAATCCACATGCTACGTATCCACATGCTCATCAGAGACGCTTTTCCATCAGTGTTTGGGCAGGAATCCTCGGAGACCACCTAATCGGACCGTACCTTCTTCCTGAACGCCTCAACGGTAAAACATACCTCACATTTCTGCAACATGTGCTGCCAGACCTGTTAAACGTTGTTCCTCCACGCATCCGGCGGGTCATGTGGTTCCAGCACGATGGAGCGCCAGCCCATTACGTACGAGACGTCCGCAACTATCTGGACATCACATTTCCGAACAGATGGATTGGTCGAGGTGGTCCTGTTGCTTGGCCTGCTCGCTCGCCAGATCTTTCACCCCTCGATTTCTTTTTTTTGGGGACAATTGAAGGCTCTTATGTATGAGACACCCATTGAATCCCTCGAGGAACTGGTCGCCAGACTTTCCGCCGCTGTAGGGGAAGTGCTCGAAAAGCCTGATGTTTTCGCGAATGTTCGCCATTCCATTCTTCGCCGTTGTTCTGCGTGCATAACCTCTGGTGGTCACAATTTTGAACATTTATTGTAATTACATGTTAATAAATATGCTTTGGTAACATAATTCTAATTTGTGTCTTTTTACCTCGTATCACAGCACACAATGTGTGGACATGGTAAACTGAACTGTGCTCAGGAGTAGAAATTTCAAACCCCTCTCCCCAGAAACTTAACCACGTCTAACGATTCAGATTTTGGGCTGAAAATTTAAGTCTAAGCTTTAGAAAGCATTTAATGAGACACAAAAAATAACGGTATAAAATAGTTGTTCGTTACTCCAAAGTCTAAAGCGCCCTCTATCGGAATTTTTTGAAAATTTTCTTTAAAATTTATTTTCAAGAAAATACTGACATAAAGAATAATTTTAGCAAAACGCGGCAGTAGTTAGAGCCTAATCTACGACACAAAGATCGGGAATAACTGATTTTTGTTCTGGGGGGAGAAGGGTTTCAAATTTCAAATTTCAGTTTACGCTACTTAACTACTCGTTAGAACTCAGATTTTTAGATCAAAATTTAAGTTTAAGTCTAAGCTTTCGAAATCATTTAAAGAAATACAAAAAATAACGTTAAAAAATAGTTGTTTGTTACTCCAAAGTCTAAAGCGCCCCCTATCGGCATTTTTTGAAATTGAACTTTAAAATTTTATTTCAAGAAAATACTGGCATAAAGAAAATTTTTTGCAAAAACCGCAAACGAATCGACCAATTTTTCCATTTTTTATAATCATTTGAAATTTCGGGCCCTAAACTTTAATGCCCCCTATCTCCTTGAGAATATGTCTGGGACCCTTAGTCTCCTATTTCATATTATTTGTTTTAAGTGTACTATAACCCCTTAAAGTTCTGCCCATCTTTTATGAATCAACCTGTATAATGTGAAACATAATCTTTATATTTCTGAAGTTCCAGAAGAATCCGACCTGTATATTTTTAAATATTTGACAAAATGTCAAAAACTGAAAGTGTACAAATACTTTTTGGTAGATAGTGTATTTCTATTGCAAATACTATTCTAGAAATGATTACTATTCAAAAACAACGATAGCGAAAAAAAAAAATGACTGCTGTGGAACCCGTATTTATGATTCAACATCCAAGAGCAATGATTTAGTTATTTAGCTATTTTATAGATCGGAAAAGCAACAGTTTGGCAAATTGACGAAAATTATTTAAGTTAGTTAGGAATTTTACAAGTTAAAGCTGTTTTCAAATCCAAGGGAGCTACTTTCAGAAAAGTTTATGAATTAATTTTTTTTTTCGGAATTGCATCAAATTGGCAGATTTTCTTATTCAAAAACAATACAATCGATAAGGGTTTTGCATTTTTAGGTACGTTCGTAATTATGTAAATACGTAGCACCTATATTCGTCGTTCAGTCCATCTCTCCATCTGTCTGTCTGTCCGTCCGCATATAACAGAGCAAAAATTACCCAACCGAATCTTTTGAAATTTAAAATATATGATTGTTGCACGATTTTGTCGAGTCATTTCAAATTTTATGAAAATCGGATGTATAGTTTAATTACAGGGACAATCAAAAGTATTCCGTTAGATTACGGTCAATGCGAAGAAAAAGTTTAAAGTACATTTTAATGATGTTACACTCTTTCAAACATAATGAAATTAATATGCATCTATGAAGTATGTACTACAGTATACAATCTGGGGTGGAAAGAACATTTGTTATTCATTTACAGAGCCACACAAAAGTATTATATAATGGTATAGGGAGACACACTATTTGGGACGCGTTTTAATTATATTAAAATATTTCACATTTTATGAAATTGGTATACGTTACTGAAGTTTGCTACAAATTAATTCCTGTATAATAAAAAACACATAGAATTTACAGGGACACACAAAAAATTTCGACTGCTATGCTGTATCCTTAATACTGCTTGCTATAACACAAAGATCTTATTATTTTTAAACTTCGTTACAGTACGAACGCAATTCATTTGCTACGCTTTACGTGAAATTTTTGACTTGTTTTTTAAGGGCAAAAGATCTTTCAGAAAATACATTCAGAGTTAACGTTTCGTGCAAAATTTCCAAAGCAGCCTTTTTTTTTTTTTTTTTTTTTTTTTTTATTATAATTCTTCCGTTGCTTCGGAGCATTTAAAAAAAAAAAAAAAAAAAAAAAAAAAAAAAACAAAAAAAAAAAAAAACAGAGATTGAGGACAGCAAATTGTTCTGCGATCATGGAAACATCATTTAAAACAAAACTCCAGTCCATATCATAATAGATATTACTAGATTTTTCCTACTTAAAAAATTGTAATTCATTTTATTATTTTATACGTTTTAATTTCTGAGTGAATTGTAAAGAAAAACAGTCAAGATAGGAGGAATTCCGTATGGTTCAGACGCCACTAATTCTACAAACTCAGGTCATTATATCATCTAATAGTATTTTTATATCATTATAGTCTTACTCTCTATCACCATTATTACTACCAATATAACTGTACAAAATAAAAAAAAATAAAAATAAAAATAAACATGATTTGATTAAAATTCACAAAAATATAGACTATATACGTACCATGCACTAAAAACTAGAAAAGAATTGAAAAAAAAAACCCTTAAATCTGCGGAGTTAAATGAAATTGCGGGGAGTTCAAGTATGAAAGATCAATTGATTTAAATAACAATACGCCAAATTAGCCAACTCTTCTTAAATCGGCTTCATATATGACAACTTTTTTGTCACCAAATTTGGCGATATTTCACCAAGTTAATCAAATTTTTGAGCTACTGTAATAATTTTGTCATTAGTGTTTTTCAGCAAATATTTATTGAAAAAACTGATACTGGTTTCTCTATAGGAAATTAAAAAATAATTGAGTAACCATTAAGTAAAATTGCTCCCCTTTAGGGATCGAATAAATAACAAATCAGCATCCAATTCGTGTATTGCCCTCAAGAATACATATATATTTCAAATTTCAAAACTCAATGTTAAAAGAAAGTGGATGAAAAATGGGTAACAAGATTCGAGTGCCACGTACAAACACAGTTGTAAATTAAAAGAAGGCATGCAAGCAAAGCTTCAATTCAATCACAAATTAGTTCCTAAAAGGTGTTCATTTCCGTGAGTTATACCCTTCTAAAGATTGGTTTTATTAACTAAAACATCTTTGAATTGTCGATCGAATTGAATAAGATCCTAAAAATAAATGGCTTCGACTGATTTTCACATGAAAAATATAGAAAATGTTTAAATCAGATTTCACGTATATTCAACAATATCAGACAATTATTATTTTTAATACAGTCAAAACTCGTTAACATGAACACGCTTAGCATGAATTACTTTTAACGTGAACTGTTTTCACAGTCCCCTATAAAGACGAATGCAAAGATTTGATACCGATAACATGAATTACTCTTAATATGAACAACATTTTGATTCCCCTTAAGGTTTATCTTAACGAGATTCCACTGTATTTTAGTATGATGTTTTAAAAAGAAATACTTTGCTTCCCCTTCCCCCTTTTTTTCCAACTTTTATCTGGTTATGTACAGACGGTATCAGACATCCAGTGATACACTGCCACACGCATTTACATTTATTTTTATTTACATGCATAATGCTTAATAAAATTAACAGATGCGATCAAATATTTATATTTATTGTATACTTTGCATAAGAAAAAATAGTAATAAATTTCCTAGAAGTTAATTCAGTATAATGGAATACTTAATCAGTATTTGCTGAAACACATCACCAACATTTTGTTGACTTAAATCTAGAAAAAAAAAAAAAAAGATTTGAATAAATTTTTAAAGAACTAGTCGTTGGAGGCCACCGTAATATCTTACCCATCATGTATATGCATAATATAATATATGAAAATAAATCATGTGTAAACTATTTATAAAATGCATTATAATACCAAAACAAAATTTAAACATATATTTAAACATTTTTAATGTACATAGAATTACTCTATTAGTGCTGATGAACCAATATCGACAAATTATATAAAACGCCAAACTACTCAAGTAGTACCGAATTTTGTAAAAGAAACATCCTCATAACTCCCAAAATAATAATCCTATTAACTAACAGTTTACTGCGTCGGATTAAGCGTCTCATTCCCAATTAAAATATATCTTTGAATTGAATTTTGAATGAAATACAGGGTCATGAAAAATGTGGAAAACAGGATTACAAATATCTTCGCAACTAATAATCTGATTGCCTTTGTTTTTTATTTTTGCAAAATTTGTGTTATTTTATTGTCTTTTACTTTCACAGCTTAAAATAAAAAAATTCGAAAATTTTTATATACTTTTCATCACAACGCATTTTTCGGGAGTCCAAAAAAATAGTTCCTGATAATCGAGGTTATTGATATTAAATAGACTCCATTCCATTCTTACATATAAAGTACATAAAAAATTTCAAGTATCTATCTCAATTTATTCGGGAGATAAAGGGTTTACACACAGCGCACACAGACAGACACACACATGGATGACGCATTTTTTTTTTTTTTTTTTTTTTTTTTTTTCTAAAAATATGTTTCTTAGAATCTCCAGCATCTAAAATGTGTAAATCCGTCAAAAATTTTTTTTTTCGATTTTCAAAACGATTGCAAGATATATCCTATACCACGTATGATGGTAAGTAATAGTTAATAGAGTAATTAGAAGTTAATTCGGTGAGATGGAACACTTAATCAATATTTGCTCAAATACATCACCAGTATTTTGTAGACTTAAATCTGAAAAAAAAAGCATTAGAATAAAGAGTAATAAAGTAATAAATGAAAAAATATTTAATTACACGAAGTATTTCTATTCAACTTTTTAAAATCAGATCTTGTATTTTTTTCGCTAAGGTATTAATGTCACTGACATTTTTCTTCAAGTTGAAACTGTTATACATTTTGTTACACTTAAATATATACATTATAGCGTAAGTTATACATTAAAATGTTAATTTCTTATTCACGGTCTTTTTTGTTTTACTCCAAGTTGAGAAAATTAAATTACAAACAAAAAACACTCGCGTAATTTCCGCACCGAAGAAATGGGGAGAGGAAGGAGTGAAGGAGAAAGTGGGAGAACGGTATTTCTATTCTTTGAGTTAACATTTTATCGTAAATGTAAATTGTACCAAATCTTCTGAATGAATTTGCAATGCTCGTAATTGTGGGAATTGAAATCTTGTTTTTTCTTACATTTTTTTTTTTTTTAAATTCTTTTTCTTTACACGAATGTGCAACGTCTTCAAATGTATAAAAAACTAAACGAGTTGGAAATTGCACGTAAAGCGTAGCATATGAGGTGCGTTCGTACTATATCGAAGTGCTAAAAATATCCAGATCTTGCTGTTATAGCGTACAGTACGTCGGATACAGTATAGTGGTCGAAATCTTTTGTGTGTTCCTGTAAATACTATCTACTTTCTGTTATTCAGAGAGGAACTTGTATTAAACTTCAGCGACGTATATCAATTTCATGAGATGTTAAATAGTTTAATATAGATAAAACAACCCCAAACAATGTTTCCCCGCATACCATTATGTAATGGAATACTTTTGTGTGGCCCTGTAAATTAATAATAAAAAATCTTTGCATCACAGATTGTACAGAATATTAGTGTTAGTATATACTTCATAAATTCATAACAATTCTATTATATTCGGAAGAGTGTAACTTCATTAAAATGTACTTGAAACTATTTTTTTTCCCGTTTGACGGTAATGTAATGGAATACTTTTGATCCTCCCTGTAATGAAATTGTACATCCGATTATCATAAAATTTGAAATGATTCATCAAAATTATGCATCAGTTTTATATTTTAAATCTCAAACGATTTGGTTAGGTAGTTTTTGCTCTCTTATATGCGGGCAGTCAGACGGGTGGACAGACTGAACGACGACTACAGGAGTTACGTATTCATATAATTACGAACGCACCTAAGAAAGTTCAGATCTTGATGTAATAGTATACAATATTTCGGATACAGTATAGTAGCTGAAATGGTTTGTACTTCCCTGTAAATACTATCTGCTTGCTATTATACGGGAAATAACTTGTAGTATACCTCAGCTACGTATATCAATTTCATAAAATGTTAAATTGTTTAATACAATTAAAACGCGCACCAAACAATGTTTTCCCTCTACCATTATGTACTGGAATACTTTTGTGTGGCTCTCTAAATCAATAACAAGTGTTCTTTACACCACAGTTTGCACAGAATGTATATTACTGTATATACTTCATAGATGCGTATCAATTTTATTATGTTCGAAAGAATGTAACACCACTAAAATGCACTTGAAATTTTTTTTCCCATTGATCGTAATGTAATTAAATGCTTTTGGTTGTTCCTGTAATTGAACTATGCGTCCGATTTTCATAAAAATTGAAATGGCTGAAAAAAATTATGTAATAATTACATATTTTAAATTCCAAACGATTCGGTAGGGTATTGTTTGCGTTGTTATATGTGGATAGACGGATGGACTGAACGGCAAAAAAAAGGAAAAGAAAACAGAAAAGCAGAAGAGCGTGTGACTATGATAATGATGAAGCAGAGCTAGAGGTCTGCACGGGCCCGGGCTTGGCCCGTGGCCCGTACCCGGCCCGGCGGAATCGTTTCGAATTTTCTAACGGGCCGGGCCGGCAGATTTAGAATAGTTTTTTCAACGGGCTAGGCCGGGCCGACAAAGAACATAAACGGGCCGGGCCGGCAAAAAAATTGAACGGGCCGGGACGGGCCGATAAAAAAAATTTCGGGCCTACCGGCCCGTACTCAAGATTTAAGCAGAAACGATAAAATATGAGCTACTTTCAACAAAAATGGTTTTAACGAGAATAAGTATAAATGTGGCCATACTAGTTTGACAGCATCAATATAAAAATGCAGAGTGTATCGGCATCGGGAAATTACATTATGTGTAACCCGTTTTAATATTTTTGTAGCTGACTCTTGCCGGTCCGAGATCACGCTTGCATTATTTTTCTACATATAGACTGGCCGGACCGGTACTAGACTTAATTATTGGCAGAAAACATGATTTGTAAAATTATTAACAGCGATAAAGAACTTATGTTAGCTTAGTCTTCGGATATATACTTCTTGATGATTTTTAAATTAATTTCTCAATAATGCGAAAGTTTGACACATTTTCTGATTATTTTTAAATTGTAAAAGTATAAAAGTGATAAGCCTAAGTATTGAAGGGGTTTGCACTCGAATAGCGTTTTTCATTTTTGGTAAATAAAATACTTGTATAACCTTGTTGAGATATAATAGTTTCTCAAATGATTGCAGGTTTTTCTCCCTTCCCTTGCTATTGCTTCCGGAAATTCTATTCAAAACGCTAATTATGACAGTATTTTATTTGTTTGCATTATTCTTAAATTGCTTGTATCAAAAAATGGATAACGCCATTTGATTATATAGTTTCTGAATAAAGATATCTGCTAATCTTATGCGTTTCTGAGGGGAAAAAATGAATTTAGAAATGCATCAGAAAGGAGCTTTTTTGAATTTAAGAATGAATTTGGATTTGAAATCTGAATAAAATGATATAGAAATAAATTTATAAATCTTCTTTTATTAAACAGCTTCAAAATTAACGATGTTTTTAGCTTTCTTTCTTTTTTCTTTTATTCTAAGCCATATTAATTTTTTAATGAATCTTTATTCGAATGTTGAAAGCCTAAAAATCTAAGTAATCATTAATGTTGTTAATGTGTATTTGTTGTAAAACATACTGTAAAATCATTCCATAGATATGTATGCAGTATTCTTTAAAGGAATCTTAGTTATATGATAAAAATCTGAACTTTTTAGAAATCGTAGAAATTGTAACGGGCCAAAACGGGCCGGGCCGGGCCTGTTTTCGCTGATTTTTGTACGGGCCGGGCCGGGCCTAAAATATAAAAATTTAAACGGGCCGGGCCCGGGCCGAACTTTTGAGTTTTACGACGGGCCGGGCCAAAATAACTTTCCTACGGGTCGGGCCGGGCCTGAAAATTCCGGCCCGTGCAGACCTCTAAGCAGAGCAGGTAGAAAAACATTTGTAATATGAAAGTAATGAAAATTTAAATAACAATTAGAACATAATTTGATTTTGATTTTAAGAGGGTAAAATTTAAATATATTATTTAAACTTATTTTATTTTAGTTTTTTAAGGACTCAGACCCCTTTTAAACTGAAAAATTATTAATGTGATTCTAATATGAATTTTAAAGCTCCCCATCTGATTAAGTTTTGGATATGAAATTTTAAACTCACGTTAAAAGAGATCTATTCTAAAAGTTAAGGTGAAATATACAAGTGTCATAATACACAAAAACATAAGTAGGTTCCCGCACTTTCAACAGCAAACTTGCAAAATATTCTGGATTCTTGAGCAGAGGGTAGATATTTTGTGGGCACTGTATCTCAAAAACTAATCCAAGAAATTTCACAGAACTTTAGATTCTGTGAAACCTTGATATAAACTAGATCTGATTAGTTTTTGATGTACATCGCTCAATATATGGAGCTGCTATGCTCATTACTTAAAATTTCCACAACAGCCATATCTCAAGAACTAAATCATAAATTTTCATAAATTTTTATCTTTAGTTAGTACTTGATATAGCATAATGCTGATTGCGTTTTGGTGCAAATCACTCAACAGATGGTACTGCCATGGTGCATTATTCGTCATTATCGTAAAAGGTCTATCTCAAGAACTCATGCACAAAATTTTCTAAAACTTCAGATTCAGTTAGCCTCTGATAGAGATTAGCGTTTTTTTTTTTTTAGTTTGTGATATAAATCGCTCTATAGATGCCGCTGCTATGCTGCATATTTCACGATTTCGCAATAAAGTATCTCAAGAACTAATGCATGGATTTATATCAAACTTCAGAGTCAGTTAATATCTGATTAAAAAAAAAAAAAAAGAATCATCCTGATTAGTTTTTGGTTTAAACCACGTAACTGGTGGCACTGCTTTGCTGCATTCTTCGGGAAATATTACTACGCATAAGATAGAAGAAAATTTTGGCACTGCCACATCTGACTAGTTCAGGAATTACTAACGTATATGAAATAGAAGAAAAATTTTCAGATTATCGCATCTGATTAGTTTAATTATTACTTTCTTCTAGTTTTACAATAAAAAAGTATTGGATTCGTGAAAATTTTCGAATTCCGGTTTTGACGTATTTACACGTTTTAGGGGTCAGAAATTCCAAAAACATGTTTTTACAAAATGTCCGTCTGTGTGTGAGATAAATTTTGTGGACACTACCTCAAGAACTGATGCACGGAATTTCACAAAACTTTAAATTCGTTATACCTTGATATAAACTAGATCTGATAATTTTTTGGTGTATATGGCCCAACAGGTAACGCTATTATGCTACCTTTTTCAAAATTTGCACAATAGCTACATCTCAAGAATTGATTGACGGATTTTCATATTACTTCAGATTCCGTTAGTCTTGATATAAAATGGTTCTGATAACGTTTTGGCATAAATAGCTCAACAGATGGCGCTGCTATGCGGCATTATTCATGATTATTGCAATAGCTCTATCTCAGGATCTAATGCACGAATTTCTATCAAACTTTAGGTTCTGTTAGTCTCCCATGTAAATGAGTATAATTTAGTTTTTGGAGTAAATCGTTCAATAGGTGGCGCTTCTATCCATTTGTTTTTATGTTGTCTTAGATAATTGTGTCTCAAATGCTAACATACGGATTTTCATCAAATTTTAGATTCAGTTGGAGCTTGAAATTGTTGCAGATTAGATTTATGTGTAAATTATATAACTGGTGACGCTGCTATGTTTCAATTTTCTGGAAATATTAACGTGTATGAGATAGAATAAAGTTTTGCGATTGCCACATCCGACTAGTTTTCTAATATTTTAAAAAAGAAATATTTATAAGTAAAAAAATAGTTAATAATTATAGAACAAAATAATTTATATCATTTAAAAAAAAAGAAAATGAAAGTAAATAAACAGTTTAATAATAAATAAACAACAAAGCCGGGTTATCATGTGAGGCATAAAATCGACCTTTTGTTGCAACGCGCCAATGACAACTGTGCCAAATTATTTAATCTAAATGCACACATGTCATCAAATATCCTTTATTCATATTTTAACCCTTTGAGCTCTGGGGTGCAAATTTCTTCAAAATTCCAAATGTCACATTGGCACCAGTATTTTGCAAAGAAAAAAACTGGTTAACAATAATCACGAAAAAATGCATTAAACCTCTTTGAAGTAAATTTGGTCAAATTTTCTGGTGTCAGTGTGACATTTTGGAATTGAATTATGTGGTGGAAAATTCTACCAACAGAGCTCAAGTGGTTAATAGCAGTATATTGTTTTTATTTTCTTTTTAAGGTTCGGGGAAGTTGTGTTAAATTTTGTTGAAAACACTGTATGGAATAAAGTAGGGACGCACAACCTGTGGCCAGCGGGCCAAAAGTGGCCCGCGATGGGTTAACGTGTGGCCCGCGAACTTCGTCAATTTACAGCTAGAAAAAATTGCAATTTTTGTGGAAAAGACACAGATAAAAATTGTAAATTTCGTCATTTTACCGCGAGAAAATACAAAATTTCGTTAGTCGCTTAAGAATTGCAAATTTCATAGATCAAGCACGAAGAAATCACGAATTTCATTGATCAAGTTCGGAAAAATCGCACTTTTTGTTCATCAGGTATGAAAAAATCTCGAATTTTGCCCATGGCGGTTGGAAAAAAAAATAGTAAATTTAACCGACCGGACACGGAAAATACGCGAGTTTTGTCGATCAAGCACGGAAAAATCGCGAATTTTGTCGGTCAGACGCGGAAAATTCTCACATTTCATTGATCAGCCAAGAAAAACATCGTCAGATTTGTTGATGACGCAAGAAAAAACTGCAAATTAAATTAATCGGCTGCGGAAAAGTTCGCATGTTTTCTCGGTTTGCCGTGTGAAAAAAAATGCGAATTTCGTTGATCGACACGAAGTAATCGCGAATTTTGCCGATCAGGTGCGAAAAAATTGCAAAGCTCGTTGATAAGGCACGGGAAAATCGCGAATTTTGCGAGAATGCACGGAAAAATCTTAAATTTCGTTGATCGGCTGCGAAACAATCGGGTGTTTTCTAAGTTTCTCAAGAGAAAAAAATCGCGAATTTCATCTTGCCGCGTAAAAAATGCAGCTTTCGTCAAAATGAACTAAAAGTCACGAATTACGTTCATTGGTCGCGGGAAAAATGCAGATTTCGTCAGTTAAAGGCGAAAAAGTGCGAATTTCGTCAATCAGACACGGAAAGGCCGCGCGTTTTATTGATCGGGTTCCAAAAATGGCAAATTTTGTCAGTCGGACGCAGGAATTTTGTCGATCTCAAGCGGAAAAATTGCAAATTTTGTCAATCAAGCTCGAATAAAATCGCGAATTTCATCTATCAAAAGTCCGGAATTTTATTGAACAGTCGAAGAAAAATCATGAATTTCGTCGATCGGCGTTGCAAAAATCGCAAATTTCATCGATCAGGTTCGTAAAAATTGCGAATTTCGTCAATCGGCTTTATAAAAAAATCGTGAATTTTGTCGATAAGGTTTGTAAAAATCGCAAAATTTGTCGACCTGGTATGAAAAAATCTCGCATTTTATCAATCATGCGATGAAAAATTGCAAATTTCGTCGACCAGCTTCGTAAAAACGGTAATTTCGTCGATGAGCAGTAGTAAAGTCGCGAATTTCGCCGATTAGCTTAGTAAAAATCGCAAATTTCGGCGATCGGCTTCGTAAAAATCACGAATTTCGCCGATCGGCTTCGTGAAAATTGATAACTTTGTCGATCAGCCGTAGAAAAATCGCGAATTTTGACGATCTCGCGAAGAAAATCTCGCTTATCAGCTTTGTAAAATTCGCAAATTTCGTCGATCATCTTTATAAAAATCGCAGATTTCGTCGATCAGCTTTGTAAAAATCGCAAATTTCGTCGATGGGCTTTGTAAAAAATCATGTTTTTATCTATCAACCTAGTAAAATTTGCAAATTTTGACGATCGGTTTGGTAAAAATTGTGATTTTTCTTCATCGGTTTTGTAAGAATCGCAAATTTTGTTGATCGAAAGATTTTTGTTCAGAAAGATCGAATTTTCTGAATCAGTTTCGTAAAAATTGCGGATTTTGTTGATCACTCATAAAAATCCCTAATTTGGTCGACTTGCATGGAAAGGTGCAAATTTTGTTGATCGGGCATTGAAAAATCAGGAAATTCAGTGGTGAGACACGGAAAAATCTTATTGATCGGCTCCTTCCCTCTCGTTCGTTCATAAAGATCACATTTTTTTTCGTCACCAGCTGCTTATCTTTGTTTTTTAGCACTTTTAATAAAAAAGAAAATTTACTCTCCTGAATAAAGTCTCCGGAATAATATTATATCTTGAGAATAATTCTTGCTATATCTGTTATATACACAAACGTAAAAACTGCTGATATATCCTTACCAACTGAAGTGGATATTTTGACTGGTTAAGCGAAACTTAAAGGGGTATTTTCCCACTTCCCTCTGAAAACATATTTGTAAGTGGCCCTTCTCTTGAAAAGGTTGTGCACCCCTATAAAGTAATAATAATAATAATATTTATAAGGATAATGATGATAATAATAATAATAATAATAATAATAATAATAATAATAATAATAATAATAATAATAATAATAATAATAATAATAATAATAATAATAATAATAATAGAAATTCTTTTTCTTCTTATTATTATTATTACTATAATTTTTAAGAGAAACGTTGAAATTTTTACGAATATGAGTACTATGCTTGCACGATTACACAAAACTTTAAATAGGACCTAAATCACCATTTAACACAATAATAGACAATTTTGGACATTTTCCATAGCGTAAAAAATCGCAAATATTACTTATTATGAATTCTTCACTGTCCTCCCATCTAAATCTTCACTGAGAAATATGAAATCAAACATGTTCTTTAAGTCCTAAAGTTCAAGAAACCGTTGCAAAATCTAAAGGGTCTAGTCACTTATCCTTAAATTTTGGACATGGAAGTATTTTAAAATTATTAAATCTTTTCCAGTTTAATAGTTTTATTAGGAGTTTGAAATAATAGTCAGTATTTACTCCGTGTTCATTAGAAATGAGATCGGAAAAAGCTAATTTATAGTTTTAATAAATATGTTCAATCACATTCTTTATTAGTTCAAGAGCCGACAGCATAAAACTCTATGTCATCGAGCACAAGAAAAAAACCTTTATTTTATGGAAGAGTAGTAATAGGGGAATCTAATGATCCATGTCTGCCAGAAGTGAAGTGGTGCATAAGCCTAAAATTAATACCACTAGTGATTTACTCATAGGTTTAACATTGTGTTTGCCGTACAATCAAAGGTATGAAAACATGGAAAACACAATGATAAACCTACGAGTGAGCCACTAGTATTAATTTTTGTCTTATGCACCACTTCATTTCCGGCAGACATGGATCATTAGATTCCCCTATTACTACTCTTCCATAAAGTAAAAGATTTTTTTCTTGTGCTCGATATCATAGGTTTTTGTGTTGTCAGCTCTTGGTTCTTGGACATTTAATATCACTATTTTATCAGCCTGAAAATCAGAGTAGTAAAAATTCAAAGCCAAAGTTTCGCAGCTTCAGTCGACTTGGAATATCCATTTCTACTCGTATTGTCTAGTTAATTAGTCATTTTAATCTAACATTATGCTCAGTAAAGGAATTTTCTCAAACACAAAGGAAAAATTGAAAGTATTGAAATCCTGCTGGGAAGTGTTTTACAAAAAAATATTTTCTCTAAATTCAAAAGTTTTAAACAACTTTTCTAAGTCGATTTTGCTTTTTTGTGTGAATGATCCTTAATTGTTGAATTTTATGAATAAATTTGTACCAACTACGGACAGCAAACGGATGAAAAATACTTAAATATGTTTTCATTTAAATTTTTCAAATGTAAATGTCTTTATTATGGTCTCTACGCTGCAAACAAATCGGAAATTGCTCGTCAAGCGTAAATGAGATGCATTCTACTATAACGAAGTTTTAAAAATATTCAGGTCTTGGTGTAATAGTATAGAGTAATTTCGGATACAGTATAATAGCCGAAATCTTTCATGTGTCCCTGTAAATACTATTTGGTTTCTATTTAATAGGAAGTAACTTGTAATAGACCTCAGCAACATATATCTATTTCGTAAAATGTGAAATAATTTAATGTAATTAAAATGCCCCCTAAACAATGCTTTCCCCTATATCATTATGTAATGAAATACTTTTCGGAATACTTTTGTATTGCCTTGTAAATGAATAACAAATATTCTTTGCATCACAGACTATACAGAGCGTATATTTTAGTATATACTTCATAGAGGCATATCAATTTTATTATGTTCGAAAGAGGGTAACATTATTAAAATGTTCTTGAAACTATTTTTTCCCATGGACTTTAATGTAGTGGAAAACTTTTGATTGTCCCTGTAATTGAATTATGCATTCGATTTTCATAAAATTTCAAATGACTCGACAAAATTATGCAACATTTATCTATTTTAATTTTCAAGAGATTCGATTGGGTAGTTTTTGTTCGGTTATATGCAGATAGACGGACAGACAGAGGAACGGACGGAAGTTTCTTTTATTGCAGTTACATAAAAAGTTCTAGGCATCCCAGTTTCCTAGAAAATTCTTAGTAAGCTTGTAAATATTTTTAACAGTGTATGTCCATAACAGTGTATGTCCAGAATTTAAAAAAATCAAAAGCTTACGAAAAATAAAATAAAAACTTATCCACCAATATAAAGTTATATATAAAACATCTATACTTTTTTTTTTCAGATTTTTTACTTCCATTCATAAAATACATTTTTTCGCTGTTTTTTTTACCTTTTCAAGAGAGAATGATCCTTTTGTGTAAAGAACTTGTAAGGTTTAAAAAAGTATTTATTCACAGAATATTTTTAAGAATTTCTTTATAATATTTTGCTTGCCACATGAAATGCTTACATAAAACTAGTCTTTAAAAACAGCCCTATAAGTTATTTTTCTGTATTTGAAAATATTATTAAAAATACTCTATTTATATTTCTATCACTATCTGCAGCTGAAGTATTTATAGGGTCCTTATCGAAATATAACATTAAAGCCTTTGATTTTTTTTTTTTTTTTTTTTTTTTTAAGAGCAATTTCTTAAGAAACTTTGTTGCGAAACTCAGCTTATTTTGATGGCAAATTCAAATACTGAATAAAATCCATAACGTTTTTCATAGTAACGTTATAAATGTATTCATATTTTCGAAGAAGCTATTGATTTTGTCTTGATGAAATAATATTTTATAAGCTTCATCAAAACTATGTATTATGTAAAAAAGAGTAAATATTCGTATTTAATGTTTCGTAAAAGTTCATAATGAAAACTATTTAACCCTTTTTTGACCCAACAACTTCGAATTAAAAAATATTTCCTGGAATGTTAGAATATATCATTTTAAAAATTTTAGAATATAAAACTAAAATATTGTTGACTAAAAGGTTACTTTTTTCACATCTGCAATAAAAATAAAATACAGATTAGTATAAATATTCTCAATTTTACAATACGAAACTTCTAAAGTACACAAATTTATTTTTCTAGAATAACTATTTTTGAATTTTTCCAAACTTTTTAATTTAATAAAATTTACGAAGATCATTTTATCAATAACGAGGCGAAACTGCTCAAATGATAACTAAAAGTTTGGTTCAGTATTACAATTTGTTGAAAATTTTGGGAACAATTTATGTTAACTGGTATGTTGAAAGATGGCAACAATACATAAAATCGTCTGTTAAAGTCCATTGTAGAAGTAACATTCACTTTTGTGCATGCTGCATACATTCAACGTGGTGATACAATAGTTTTGTAACTATGAAGATTATCTGGCTATTTATCTTCTGCCACGGGCTAATGGAAAAATATTCCTTAAAATTAATTTATTAATTTACAGTTAAGTTCTAAAAGTAGTTTATTGTCATCGAAAATACGCCCTTCTAGCATTTTAGCAAGTGAATGAAAAACAGATTGCAAAATTCCATCTGTGCATTTAAAAACCAAGTTAAATAAAATAGTGTAATAAAAGAAAATAAACTATATATATAGCCTTTAATTGTAAAGCAATATATAAATCATTAAATTTCTTGCAAAATTACAACATTGAAATATGGAAAAAAATACACATATATTTATATATTACAAATTTAAAATTTTTTTCGCCAAAATTAACCTTTATACAACATTAATTTCCTTTTAACAATATTGCGTACTTAGTTCAACTTATTAAATTAAAATCCTGTTACTAGATCTAATATCTTTACGGAAACGATATAAATTCTTAATTCGCCTTAAAAAACATTTATTCCAATATGCGTAAATTTAAAAAGATGGCTTTAAACTAAAAATATTCTTAATTAAACTTTATTTCTTAATATTCTAAATAAAATTCGTTTTTCCTGTTTTTATCAACCCTTTTTAAGAAAGTCTTATTAAATTTATTCCAAAACCATACCTCTCAAAAAATATCATTATTTTTATTTATTTATTTATTTTCCCTTCTTCAACGTTTGATATTTGTGCATATCAATAAATTCATTTCTTTTCATTTTTCTCTTAAACTATCGTTTGCAGGATTTTCGAAATTCTGAGTCAATTATAAATTAGTTAAATAGTATTTTTTTAAATAAAAGTTATTGTCTGAATGAAATAAAAAATCTCGACGCTGGACATGAATTATGTTTACATGGAAAAATGATGATTAGAGAGTATAGAACTTTCTAGAAGTTTGTTTTTAGATTAAGAAGGAAGACGTGAGGTAAGGATAGAGATTCTTTGTTTTTCCTTCGATGAGTCGGTTAGACCGCTGGCGGAAATAATGATGGAATATTCTTTTAGATGATTCGGTGCAAGACGGCTTGCAAAGGGAGCATTTTCCTCTTTATATGACTATAGTTGAATAAACTAAGTTTCAGCAGCCAATGTGTAATTTAATGAATCTTCTACATTTATTTATTTATTTTATTTTTTCCCTCGCTTGCCACGACTGTGTGTTTAAAAAAAGGGAACCAGTGAAGATTTTTCGAGTTTCTCCTTAAAACGTCACATTCAATATAAAAGTCGCACAGGATAGATTAAGTGACGGGAGCTAATAATATGCTAGTGCCGATTTTCGGATTTTGAAATGAATCTACTGTGGGACAAAGTGATGATCAACCTGTGGATCGCTTAAAAATTTTCCCGCCATGGTTATTATCTCTTGATTCCTCGAATGATTATAACAGAGGATATTTTAACTTTAAATAGCTTTCTGTGCGTGTGGTTTGAAAGATCTCTTCGAAATTTCTTGTGAATTCCTGAGGCCTGATATTTTACCTTTTTGCTGTTTATGTGTAATTGATGACTTCAGATAACCCTGGTCATAATGACAAATTTTTGAGAATTAATGATTTCAAAGTGGTGAGTATGCGAAAGGTGTTCGATGAGGAATTTAATGAAGATTGGATTTTAATGGGCTATTTCCATGAGTACTTGTAGTGTAAGTCACAGGCTACGATTTTTGGCTACCAGTATTTTAGTACGAAAAAATGTGATTTATTTTACTGGCACATTCTCATTAATTGAATAAGGCCAAGCACACTTTTCGAAAATAACGGTGGCAAACAAGCATAGCAATTATAAGGTAATGTGACTTACACTACAAAACCCATGGAACTAGCCAATGAAGATTTTTCTTGAACTGTAAGTTATTTTATTAAATGTTTTGATTATTATTTCTGTTCTTTTTATGATTGATGAAAAGTATTTATTATGTATTTATTTATTTATTTATTTATTGTTTTATTGATGAGAGTAATTTGTATGAAGTTAATTTATTAATTTACTAATTTATTTATTTGTTTATTATTGTATGTTATGGGTCTGATATAGTAATTTAAAAATTATGTAATTGATAGACATTATTAACTTTGAAATTTATTGCGAATGATTTTACGATCAGGATTTAATAAAGAAAATAGAAGTGCTTCATTTATTCTATTGAGTAAGAATAAAAAAAATTATGGAAGATCCTAAATTCGTACCCTTTGACCCAAGCTCAGGAATGAACATTTTGTCTTGGTTGACTTATTTTGATAAAACATGTGAAAAGGAGCAGGAAAATCTAGAATGGAAATTTAATTTTATTGCGCAATATTTGAAAGGGGAAGTGCAAAAAATTTATATCAATGACTACTTAAATTGTACGGATTATGAATAAATTAAGAAAATTTTGATAGAAAGACTCATTGAATTAGACATTTCGAGTTTTTCTAATTTTTCAAATCTGAAATTAGATAATTTAGACAATTTAGAAACTTATTTTCGTAAAAAAGTGGAAATTGGTAGGAAATTACACCTTAGTGAAAGTATACTATTATAAGGTTTAACTGATTGTTTAAAACCAGAATTCAAAAACAATATTATCATAAATCCTCCTAGTAGTACCACTGAATGGTACCGGGTTGTCAAACAATTTGTGGAAGTTTCCACCCCACTAGTTTCAAACCAAGTAATAAATCAACCATCAGCTAGACAAAATTTTCAACCTTTTCAACCACCTAGGCCCTGGATTCAGCCAGTTAGGCCCAATAATATACCTAGGAATTGGATTCCACAAAGGCAATCTCAGTTTCAAAGGCCTAGAATTTGTCAAAATAATTATATGCAGAATTCATATCCTTCAAGACCTTGTAAGATATGCACAAATAGGGGTGTGAGTAATGTTTTTCATTGGGAAAGAAAATGTATTTTTAGGAATGAGTCGCCGCCATCCTCTAATACTCTTCCAAGTAGTTCACAAAATAATTCTCATAATATTTGACAATTAATTGTGTATGGATATACAAATAATTATAATTTACCATGTGTTGTAGATAGTGGCTCAACTACTGCAATATTGTCACTTAAATTTGTTAAAAAACTTAATGCTAAAATTGAGACTATACCCTCAGTTACCATTGGATTTTTACATATAAATAGGATTTTTACATATAAATAAAAAATGTAGTGTTTTTCTAAAAGTGGGTATAATTAAAAAATATGTTAACTTTTTAGTATGCAATACTAATTTGGATTATGCTATTTTGGGGTTAAAAGAATGTTCGAAATTTAAATTAACCATAGAATGTAAAGATTGTATTGTAAGGCAGGGAAGGAAAATTATAAATAACAGTATATCCATACATAATGACAGATCCTTTCATTTCAATACAGTAAATATGAACCAAGTACAACAAAATAGGGATCAATCTAATGAGTTTGTAACATCAGAATATGAGAAAAATATGAAATTAGATATTGATAATAATGTAACAATAAATGATTATAATAATGAAAAACTGAATGCAAGTAATCATGATATAGAGTTACAATCTACTTGTGAAAATATTATGACATATGAGCACTGTTTAGAGTATAATCACGAAATTAATGTGCAACCTGATCATAGAAGTTTCATGATTCCTCAAAATTTTCGCGATAATTCTGATTTAACTGGGGAAATAAATTTAATTCAAGATGAAAATTAAAGAGAATTAGTTCAAATTTATAGTGATATTTTTGCAAAACATAAATATGATGTGGGTAAGATAAGTATTGAACCACAACGAGTTTTACTAAAATCTGACCTACCTATAT
Organism: Maratus speculifer; assembly: GCA_964019185.1. NCBI lineage: Eukaryota > Metazoa > Arthropoda > Arachnida > Araneae > Salticidae > Maratus > Maratus speculifer. The sequence goes on from OZ025290.1 coordinate 83,457,971, forward strand.
CTTTGAGGCCCTACCGAACATCTCGCCTAGAGGAAAAAGAAATAAAAAATCAAATTCAATTTTTGTTAGTAGCTGGACTTATAAAAGAAAGTAATAGCCCCTATTCTGCACCTGTTACATTACCTATGAAAAGAGAAGAAGGTAAAAAGACCCGATTATATATAGATTATAGATAGTTAAACGCATTAATTAAAAACGATGCAGAACCCTTGCCCCTTATCGATGGAATTTTAGATAAATTGAGTAGTGCTCAGTATTTTTCCACTTAGGATTAAGCCTCTGGCTACTGGCACATACCGATACATCCATCCGATACCGAAAAGTTAGTTTTTGCAACCAATTTTGGACTTTTTGAATGGCTGGTGCTCCCTTTTGGCATAAAAACTGGACCACTCCATATTCAATAGAACCATTAGAAGGGTTCTTAATAAATATAAAATCGACTTTGCGTGCCACTATTTTGATGATATTATAATTTTATCTTACTCTACATTTGACATATGAAAACTTATAACCAAATTTGACAATTTTGTAAAAAAGTATCAGAGAGGAATTATCGTAAGGAAAGACTGGTTGAGAGTCCATTTTCTAAATAGTTAGATTCAATTTTATTTGGATTTTGGATTTATTATTTTTTTATGTATACTTTCGGCTAGAAAATATACTTTCTTATACTATTAGAAGATAAGAAAATTATTTAATTTCTATGTAATTATTTTTATCCTCAACCAATATTTTCTCTATCAATAATAAACAAACTGTGATATTTTCTTTTGATTATACAGTAGACTCCCTCAAATCCGCACTCCTAAAATCCGCAACTCTCTAAAATCCGCACATATTTTACGGATGTAAACAATGAAACATTCAATTCAGATCTAGGTGCAAAAATTGATTTTTTTCAGTTTTATATCGATTCCATACATTTTTTAATTTATAATTTTTGTTAAGGTTATTGAATTCATGTTTTTTCATGAAGAAAGAATAATTTATTTTTTAAAAACATAAAGATATTGCTAATATCATTGGTAATCACAATCTTACCACATATATTTATGTATTAATCAAGCTTTTTTGGTTATTAAGTCTGGCTAAACCGGAAATAAAGTTTCATTATCCTGATGTGAATTAGATATATACCTTTATGAGGCAAGTTTCATTGAATAGTTTAGGAAAAACACATTTTCTCTTTTATAATGAATATTTAATTGTACATTATTGATTATTAACTTAATCTTTCCTTTTAGTATTTTAATCATTTTTAAAAATATCTAAATTTTTATTATTTTAGTTTATTACTTATTTTAATATTTCAGTATATTGTATGCATTCATTATACTTTTGATTTCATTATGAATTACATTCAAATTATTTTTTTTAATGTAAACAAATCAATGACCAGAAATCCACAAAATTCTAAAATCCGCAAAACCTCTGGTCCCAAGCTGTGCGGATTTAAGGGAGTCTACTGTACTCTTGTTTTATTATTATTATCATTATGATTTCTATAATGAAGTATAGTATTAATTACACTCTTATTGAGAAATATTAGGATATGGAGAATTATTATTATTGTTGCTATAATTTTTTAGTCTTATTATACTACTTATTATTATTGTTGTCATTATTATTATTTAATAATCATTAATATTCATTATTATTATTTAATAATTATTTAAGAGAGACCCGTAAGAAAAACCCCCAAAATTTTTACTTTCTTCTATCTTTACAAGAAGAAAGTATTGGATTCATGAAAATTTTCGACTTCCGGTTTTCGACGGATTTAAACGTTTTAGAGGGTCCTGAACACGTTTGACTATTTTTAGAAAATGTCTGTCTGTGATTCTGTCCGTCTGTCTGTCTGTGAGTCTGTCCGTCTGTCTGTCTGTGAGTCTGTCTGTATGTGACAAAAAATTTGTGGGCGCTCTATCTCAAGAATTAATGCTCGAAATTTAAAAAACTTTTATATTCAATTAGACCTTGATATGAATTAGTGACTATTGATTTTTGGTGAAAATCGGGTTGTAGGTGGCGCTGCTATACTACGTTTTTCATGATTTTCAAGATTGCTATATCTCAAGAACTAATGCACAGAATTTCACCAAATTTCAGATTCTGTGACCCCTTGATATACATAGCCGCTGATAAGGTTTTGGTGTGAACTGAACTATAGGTGGCGCTGCTATGCCACATTTTGCACGATTTTTGCGATAGCTATATCTCAAGAGCCAATGCACAGAACTTCATCAAATTTTAGATTCTGTTACACTAGAATATATAACATAATTAGACGCTGATTACATTTTGGTATTAACCTTGCAACAGGTGGTGCAGCTATGCTGCATTTTGCACGATTTTTCCGATAGCTATATCTCAACAACCAACGCACAGAATTTCATCAAACTTCAGATTTTGTTACAAAATGAAATATAACATAATTACACGATGATTACATTTGTTATAAATCCTTCAACTGATGGTGCTGCTGTGATATATTTTACACGGTTTTTTTTTTAACTAGCTATATCTCAAGAATTAATGCACAGAATTTGATCAAACTTCAGATTCTTTTACACCATAACATAATTAGACACTTTTTTATGTTTTGGCATAAATTGTCCAAGATATGGTGTTGCTGTGCTACGTTTTGCAATATTTTTGTTATAACTATATCTCAAGAACTAATGGACGAAATTCCATCAAATTTCAGATTCTGTTAGGCCTTGACATAAGTAGATGCTTATTAGGTTTTAGTATAAATTACCCAACATGAGGCACTACTAAGCTCATTTTCTCAGAATATTAATTAAATTTTGCGTTTTAGGCTTTTCGAATAAGGTACCCTGGGGTAATAACGCCAGGCGGGGTAATAACGCCAAGTGCTTATATTTTGCATAATTATGAAATAATCAGGTAAATGACACCCATGTGCTCTGCGCAGAAGGGTTTTGAGTTATATAAATCGCAAAAAACAGCTTCAAGTTAATTTGTTTCATTTTTAGGTCTTATTGTTTTTACAAACAACTAAAATTAACATTTGATCTAAAATTTGCGAAATACGTTTTGTATATGTGAAGACTATCTTTTTATCCGGAAATACTTTGTCAATTACATAAATTTGTAGTACATTTCATGTACTTTTAAAATGTTGTTGAAGATTTTGGATATCTTCTCGAGATAATTTGTAATTTAAAATGTACTGCGCAATAACTATACCGGGGTAATAACGCCAGTCCTTGACATTAATACCCCGGTTGATTCCCTACAGTGGCCGAGCTACATCCTAAATACTGATTCAAATAAACACAGTTAAAACTGTGCAATGTTTCTCATATTTCTATTCAAACGGTCCTTTTTAAGCAAAAAGAATCTCACGGTCTGATATTCATTTGCCTCATCCCCCCCTCCCACACCACACCTTTATATTTCTTACACTTTCAAAAAAATTGAACATTTTCAATAACTTAGAATGCAATTTGTCAACTTCTAATTTTATAGAGTTTGTATTTTTAGAATTGGGCTATCTACATGCAATTATTCCATCTTATTTCATAGTTTTGTTTGCATGGCGTTATTACCCATATAGGTGGGTAATAACGCCAAATAGCATGGGTCAAGAAAAAACACCATTACATTTTATGAATACATATCTGTTAAATTATTTTATTTTATATAGATAGTCAATGAGTTGCTGTATCAGATCCCATATTTGTTTGAAAAATACAATCTAAAACTAAGCCGTGAAAATTGATAGAACCTTAACGTGGCGTTATTACCCCAGGGTACCTTACTAGAATCTCATTAGGCTAGGTCAAATGTTCGAGGAAATTTGATAGTGGGTAACTTTGGGGTCACCATTTTTTTTTTTTTTTTTTTTTTTTTTTTTTTTTTTTTTTTTTTAAATATTAAAATGTACTTATGAGATAGAAGAAAGTTTTGGTATTGACACATCCAACTAGTTTTAAAAATGGTCCCAAATTTTGCCAAGTTTTTATTTTCTTCTATCTTTACAAGAAGAAAGTATTGGATTCATGAAAATTTTCGACTTCCGGTTTTCGACGGATTTATATGTTTTAGAAGGTCCTGAACACGTTTTGACTATTTTTAGAAAATGTCTGTCTGTGAGTCTGCCCGCCTGTCTGTCTGTGAGTATGTCTGTATGTGACAAAAAATTTGTGGGCGCTCTATCTCAAGAACTAATGCTCGAAATTTAATAAAATTTTATATTCAGTTAGACCTTGATATGAATTAGTGCCTACTGGTTTTTGGTGAAATTTGGTCTGCAGGTGGCGCTGCTATACTACGTTTTTCAAGATTGCTATACTCAAGAACTAATGCGCAGAATTTCACCAAACTTCAGATTCTGTGACCCCTTGATATACATAGACGCTGATTAAGTTTTGGTGTAAATTGGCCAGCAGGTGGCGCTGCTATGCCACGTTTTTCATTATTTTCATGATAGCTATATCTCAAGAACTAATGCACAGAATTTCACCAAAATTCAGATTTCGCGATACCTTGAGATACATAGCCGCTGATAAAGTTTTGGTGTGAACTGCCCTATAGGTGGCGCTGCTATGCTACATTTTGCACGATTTTTGCGATAGCTATATCTCAAGAACTAATGCAGAGAATTTCATCAAATTTTAGTTTCTTTTACACTAGAATATATAACATAATTAGACGCTGATTACATTTTGGTATTAACCTTGCAACAGGTAGTGTAGCTATGCTGCATTTTGCACGATTTTTCCGATAGCTATATCTCAACAACCAACGCACAGAATTTCATCAAACTTCAGATTTTGTTACAAAATGACATATAACATAATTACACGATGATTACGTTTTGTTATAAATCCTTCAACTGATGGTGTTGCTGTGCTATATGTTACACGTTTTTTAACTAGCTATATCTCAAGAACGAATGCACAGAATTTCATCAAACTTCAGATTCTTTTACACCGTAACATAATGAGACGCTTTTTTACGTTTTGGCATAAATTGTCCAAGATATGGTGTTGCTGTGCTACGTTTTGCAATTTTTTTGTTATAACTATATCTCAAGAACTAATGGACGAAATTCCATCAAATTTCAGATTCTGTTAGGTCTTAACATAAATAGATGCTTATTAGGTTTTAGTATAAATTACCCAACATGAGGCACTACTAAGCTCATTTTCTCAGAATATTAATTAAATTTTGCGTTTTAGGCTTTTCGGATACCAGAATCTCATTAGGCTAGGTCAAATGTTCGAGGAAATTCGATAGTGGGTAACTTTGGGGTCACCACGTTTTTTTTTTTTTTTTTTTTTTTTTTTTTTTTTTTTTTTTTAATATTAAAATGTACTTATGAGATAGAAGAAAGTTTCGGGATTGACACATCCAACTAGTTATTATTGATTTTAAAGTAATGAATTTTGGTGCACTACTTAAGAATCTTTTTGTAAGGAATAATTAGCAAAAAAATTCACTTTTTATTAAAAAGTATATTTTTTATGGGGGATTTTTATGATTTTTTTTTTTTTTTGGGTCGAAAAATACATTTTTTAAAATTACTACTCCTCGTTCAATTTTCAATATTTTGGTATTACTAAAATTTCTTAAATAGTGTTGTAGTATATAGAAAAGAACTAAGGAGAGATATTTTTAATTTTCTATTTTAATCGGCTAAAAAATAAATAAATAAATAAATAAATGCGCATGGTAAATTTTCTTAAATTCGTTATAATTTTCATGTTTACCAATTTATGTAAAATTTTCAGAAATAGTTAAAAAAATATATATATCTCCTTACTTTTGTTGCAAATTTTTTTAAGATTTTAAAAACATAAACACTTTGTTTCTAAATCATTTTACCACTGAGCCTTAGTACTTTGAATTTAGGCAAAATATGGAAAAAGTCATTTTCAGGAAAACACGTTTTAAATGGCCGCTAGTCCTTTAAACTCCATAGTGAGTACAATTAAAAAAGCTCATTTTCTACCTGTTCCAAGTGTCCCCGAGTTCTGAAATTTTGCATGGATATTCGCAAATATGTATTTTATCGTTTTCTGAGATAAAAAAAAATTTTGAACTTTTGATGATTTTTGGCCGAAAATGGGGTTCGGGTCTCCCTTAATAATGTCAGTATAGTTATTTATTATTGATGTTGAAAGTGATATTATTTACTATTAAAAAATTTGATATTTTATTAAAAGATGTTGGATCCATCATAAGATAAAGACCAAAGATTAAATCCAACATAAGATTAAAACCAACACTAGCTAGATATACAAAAAATTATACAGTTTACTAGTGAACTATAACACTGAAATGATTTAGTGAACTATTGAAACGGACTAATAAACTACTAAAAAGATTCAGTTAAGAAATAAAAAGATTGCATTTAATAAACTTTGGAAAAGACTTTTTTATAAACTATTGGAAGACTTTTTCCATTTGATGGACTTTATTTGATAGAAGGACTGCATCTAAGAAATTTAATTTTTGAAAAAAAAATTATAATATAAACTATTCATTAAGTTATTGTAATTATTTAACTTCCATGAGAAAGAGTTTTTATTATTTTTATTACATTTTTTATCTCTTGCTTATTAATATTTATAACTTATTTACTGTTATTGAATATATTATCTCCTATGCACCTACAAATGGTAAGTGATATTGTAATATTATTGAATTTCTTTCAGGAAAATGCTCCTACCTAATTTTAATTCTATTTAATTTGCTCTCAACTATTTTTTTAATCGCTATTATTTTTTATATTGCCTTAATTTTCTTTTTCTTCCATCTCTTAGCTTCCTGGGTTTGACAGTTTTATTCCAAAATTTAACTTTTCTAAGTTATTAGATTTCTGTTGTCTGAACTTGTAGTTTTATTTAATTATCAATTTCATACAAAGTTTTGGAGTGGGGGATAATATTACAAATTTTAATTTTTTTTTCGCCAAAATTAACCTTTATACTATGTTAATTTCCTTTTAACAATATTCCGTACTTAGTTCAACTTATTAAATTAAAATCCTGTTACTAGATATAATAAATTAATCTTTACGGAAACGATATAAATTCTTAATTCGCCTTAAAAAACATTTATTCCAATATGCATAAATTTAAAAAGATGGCTCTAAATTAAAAATATTCTTAATTAAACTTTATTTCTTAATATTCCAAATAAAATTCGTTTTCCCTGTTTTTATCAACCCTTTTTAAGAAAGTCTTATTAAATTTATTTCAAAACCATACCTTTCAAAAGACATCATTGTTTTTATTTATTTATTTATTTATTTTCCCTCCTTCAACATTTGATATTTGTGCATATCAATAAATTCATTTCTTTTCATTTTTCTTTTAAAATATCGTTTGCAGGATATTCGAAATGTTGAGTCTATTATAAATTAGTTAAATAATTTTTTTTTATATAAAAATTATCGTCTGAAGGAAATAAAAAATCTTGATGTTGGACATGAATTATGTTTACATGGGAAAATGATGGTTAGAAAATATAGAATTTTCTAGAAATTTGTTTCTAGATTAAAAAGGAAGCCGGGAGGTGAGGATAGAGATTCTTTGCTTTTTCTTCGATGAGTCCGTTAGACGGCTGGCGGAAGTAATGATGGAATATTCTTTTAGATGATTCGGTGCAAGACGGTTTGCAAAGGGAGCACTTTCCTCTATATGTAACTATAGTTGAAGGAACTAAGTTTCAGCAGCCAATGTGTAATTTAATGGATCTTCTACATTTATTTATTTATTTTATTTTTTCCCTCGCTTGCCAAGACTGTGTGTTTTAAAAAAGGGGAACCAGTGAAGATTTTTCGAGTTTCTCCTTAAAACGTCACATACAACCATTAATATTACAATGTACGAACCATTGAATTTAATAACTTATAGCACATTGAACATGGAAGGGAAAAATAAAAAAATAATATGAATACAAATGGAATTTGTAGAATCAAAGCAGAATCTTCAGGTCTCCAATACTTTGGAACTACAAATGAAATGTGTGGTTTCATCTTCGTATTTGCCATGAAAAAAACAAAACAACATGAATTTGGGACTAACAACACACACAAAACCAAAACCAAATGAAGAAAAACATCAAAAACAAGACACATCAAAACTACCAAATTGGATAGCAAAATGAAAAGGGAAAAATAAAAATAATAATCTTCAATGTTATAATAAATAAATGAATTAAAAACAGAGTAATGTGGTAACAAAAAAATTAAACCATACACCCTATTAAGATTTAAAACAAAATCATTTAATGTGACAATTCTAAGCTAAATTCAATATCTTAATATAAGATGATTTAAGATTTAAAAATAGATAATTAATATAATTACCCTGTACACTTAGAAAAAGTATTATAGGTATCCATTTTATTAAAAGTTAGATACAATTTAATCATGTAAATTAATCAAATTATATTAATAGAATTAATTGATGTAACTATACAATTATCCATTCATTAGTGTCAATTAAAAATCGATCATAATTTTTTTTAATTTAACAAATGCATCTCCCACTCTCATTTTTTTTATAATTATTAATTAACCATTGCGTATTATCCAGACAACACCGCCCTCCTCCTATATATATATGTGTGTGTGTGTGTGTGTAATACAAATTACCACATTAAAACGTAAATTAAAAAGTAAATTAAAGGAATATAATCTAAATTTTTAGAACCAAACTAGATTCATCACGCCCACCAAGTACTTTGGAACTACAAATAAGATGTGTAGTTTCATCATCATATTAGGTATGAAAAAATAAAAAAATACAAATCTGGGTCTACTAACACACATAAACCCAGAAAAAAATATGTATACATATATTGTTACTGTTAAATTAACCATACATGCAAAAATCAAAACAAATAATAAAAAAATCGGATGCAAGATTAATTATATTTTTAAACGTGAGGAGCAAAATGAGGAGCAATTATCAGTTTTACAACAGTTGAAGAAAAGTACAATAATAATAAATAAATAGTTCGAGGCTCGAATATTGAAGTCTTCAAATATTATTACGTAGAAAAAGAAAAAAATCATTATAAATGGAAATATTTTGGATTAATTTTCTTAATATATTAACTTTGTCTTAAACCAACAGAATTTGTAATTTTTTTTAATCAAAAAATTCAATTTTCTTCATTTAAATCGGGGTTTTTTAAAATTTAAATCAGATTTTTTAAAAATTTCAAATATAATTTTAAAATTATACATTTTAAAGTGAAATACAGTTTATTAAACCATTAAAATTAATTATTACAAAAGTTTCTCTAAATTTATGTGAATTTAAGAATAATAATAAACTAATTCACTAGGTTTATTTTAAAGATCTTAACCACATAATATATATATATATATAGGGTAGCCTAGAACAATTTTCAGACAGTGGATTGCGAGGTAATTAACAGACAGCAGTAAAATTCACACACTAATCGAAATCTGGCCAAAACAATTTTAATTTTAGTTAAATAAACTATTTTTCAATTTCATCTAGTATTTGCTTAGTAATTAGCAGCTTACTCTGTCTTGTAGAAAATTGGTTTCCTAAATGCTATAAAAAAATTATTGTTTAACTTTCTGCTTGACGGATTTAAAATTTCAATTTCTCGGATGTGGCAACTGTAGCACAAATGCTGCTTCGTTTTTCGATACTGGGGTATGTTATTTTTCTGGAAACAACGAATTAACATTATTTGGATGACCATTTGAAAAAAATTCATTTTAAAAAAAGGGTAACTTTTTAAAATCTGTTGGATGTTGAAATGTAATTTGTAAACCTGGCATGGAGATGATCGATATAGGTGGCCATAAAAAGAGTAAATTAAAATTAATGCTTTTTTTATTATTATTAAAATATATATATATTAACAGTGATATATTTTCTGTCAAAGAAAACTAAAATGGTTTGACTTGTCGAAATTAGTGCTGTGGAAAAATTTTATTGTAGTGTAAAGGCTATTTTCAAATTTCGCTTACGTATGCTGTCGAAGAGTAGAAATTATAAAGAAGAAAATTCAAACATAAATTAAGATTTAAAGTTTGATTTCAGCTATACATTAGCTAAAGAAGATTATATTGAACATTTCTAGCATGAAAATTTTAATAAATCAATAAAAATTTTGGAGATACAAGTCTTTAAAATTGTTATTCTAAGCAAAAATGACTCTCCCATTCCAAGTTTTATGTAATTAACTGTTATTTTTTTAACCTAATTTAACTTTTTAAAATTGTGATCATTTCAGTCAAAATGTGAGGGAGTGACCTTTGTGATAAAGGTACTCTAGCATTTTTGTGAGATCGTGACGTCAATGGTTTAACATGTGTAGCGTGGAAGCGACATCTATCCTCTCTTTTACTTTAACTTTCTAGAGCGTGTGTGTCTTCCTCGGTTCTACATTGTCGCGGTTGGAAGTAATATGTAAATTTGTAGTATCTCAGTTTGCAGCATATAAAAGCTTTGAGTTTGAGTGTGGAGGGTGTGTGTAGCGGCGCAAGCCAGCTAGTGGTGTGTAACGGCGCACGCCAGCTAGGAAGTGAGATAGCTAGCAGCGTTGCCGACTTAGTTTATTCAGAACGGAGCTATTCAAGGAGATTGCCGTTGGCAAGAGTTAGTTAAATTACGTTGAGTATTTTAGACAATAAAGAGTGTGTTACAGCCACGGGCTGTCTAATAAAGATTTTATCTGAAGATTATCTAAAGATTTTATCTGTTTAGCTGAAGTCTAAGTGAGGAGTTGGTTGGAAGTGCCCCGACTGAGTCTAGTAGTATTTATGAGTTTAATCTTTTAGTATTGTGACCAGTATCGAAATTAACGAACTGAAAGCTCCACTTCCCCTGAGCCCTAACAATTTAAATAAACTGGTTTTAACTTATATCTCGAGTTATGTCTGCATTCAACCAACACACCCCCACGACCGTCACAAATAATCCCCAGTACGGACAACCGTCCGTTACAAAAATAGATTTCTAATTCTTCCTAAAGTTATCAGCAAATATTTGGCGATATAGTTAAACTATTCACGCAACTACTACTTGCCATTTTTTACTCGTCAATTGTGAAGCAATGTAATAGTGGCAAGAATAAGCTTTCATCAAAGTTGGTATTTTTTTTTCACTGTCAAAATTCTGTTACCGTAAATTTTTATATTAAAATAATGATTGTTGCACGTTTGTAATTAAACATTGTTTACTAAATAGTTTCAGAAGGTATGTGTATTATTATCAAAGTTCGAAATTATACAAGCTAGTTCATTTGTAATAGTTTTATTTGAACTGTCATGTCCGTTACTTGTCCAGTCTGTTACTATATTTGTAAGCGATGAAATGTAAGCTGCTAAGTAACTTTACTAAATAGTTTTAGCAGGTATGTGTATTATTATCTAAGTTAGAAAATATACAAGCTAGTTCATTTTAATAGTTTTATTTGAAATGTCAAGTCCGTTACCATGAAATGTGAGCGAATGGTGAAAAAGTAGGTTAGGATACTACAATATTTATTTACTTTTATACTGAATTATTTATTTATTTGAAAATGAAATTGGCGTAGGTTTTATATTACTATTCAATATTGATTTTTATTCAAACATCAGAACTGTTTAAAAAGTTTGAAATTTTTTACTGGTTTTCGAAAATATAAATAGTTTTTAGGTGTGCAACTACAATGGCGTTTTATGCTTTTTTTCTATATTCAGAATGGTCAAATAAATATCCTCATCTTGTGTCATAACATTTTACTATGGTGTCTCTTAATTACCGTAGTTGGTGTTTAAATCTGATACCTAAATAGTCCCACAAATAGCTATATGGAAATTACCCGAAACCATGGGGTGATTTACAGACAGAATATTTTTAATTTTTATTAGCAGTACTAGTAATAATTATCTGAATATGTTTCAAAATAATCACCATGAATGCGATGATTTTACTAAGAGAAAGTTAAAAGAAACTGTCATTGATTTCTGAGTAATTGCAAAAGCTTTGTTTTTGTCTGAAAATTACCCTGGACTTAGACTGCCCTGTATAGTTAAAGTTAATAGTGTAAAGCAATATAAATAAGGATTAGCTTTTCATTTTGAAAACGACATAAATAAAACAAATTGTCTTGTTTCATATCAGGACTCATTTTCCCTAGTTGCAATTTAATAAATATTCTATACTATAGAAAACATCCTATATAATCACCTTAACTATATTCATTTGAAAAAATAAAAATCACATGCATGCTTCAATGCTAAAAGCTAAAACTTTTCGTTCTATCCAAATTTTTATATTAAAAATCTTAAAATATAAAAGATAATTTAAATATTTTATTCAGAAAAAAGGTAACAATTGTTTAAGGGGGAAAAGTAACTTTCTATTATGGATCTGGATTTTATACCGTATTTTTTTAAACATATCGATTCTGGATTATATACAATATTAAGAAATAGATATAATATCACTTAATGAATATGCAGCATGCATTACATAGTACAAATAAAGATGATAATCATTGTGTTATTAATGGGTTTGAAAAAATTATTCTTTGTTATTAAATGTTCAAAAAGCAGGGCTTCCACAAACGACTGTTTTTAAATTCTCCTCCGTACCACTTTTTTAAAACAAAAATCTTCGACATATATTTTAACAACATTTATTAGAGAATGTATACCACAAAATTAATTTTTTTTAAATGGTGATGCGACAGATTACAAAAATAATCGCTTGTGGCTGCACTGAAAAAGAAACATCAAATTTCCAGCTTTATGAGTTCCTAAGTGATTACGGAGTTTAGAATGAATTACAGTTGGATTATTTGATTTGATATTTTAAAATTTTAAGAGACCATAAAAAACTTCAGTTATCAATTAGCTTGCATTTATAAGTAATTAAAATTAAAATCATATTTTAAAATTATATAAACATATATAAAACTATTATTAACCATGAAATAATTACTTTTATTTCTCAAATCTTTCCACAAATAAATTATATTGGAGGTTATACAATTTGTTATTTACATGTGCACAAAGGTGTAATAAAACCTTTACATGAGTATCAATAGCAATACTTTTGAATGACCTATATTTTTTTTTAAGTTTCAATGTCATTTCAAAAAGTCTACATGTCTTTGTATTTAAAAAATTACAGAAGATTTAGATATTTTATAATATGTAAATATGTACATTAATCGTTCAACATTTTTCAGCCGAGATTTTTTAGTTTTAAAAAAGAATTTTTATTTTAAAATGTGATATTTGATTGAAATAAAATTAAACTAGTTGGATGTGCCAATCCCAAAACTTTCTTTAATCTCATTTTAATATTTAAAAAAAAAATAGTTACTCATTTTAGTGCTTTAATAATTTTAATTCAATACCTTGCCAACTTTGATTTTCATCTTAAATTTCTACTTCAGTCAATTAACCGGAGTAAAAACGAATTCCGTCTCTGCACGAGCCGATGGACAATAGAATGATAGGCAGATTTTTTTTTCAAATTCAGGGAGGACCTACTTGTCTGACCAAAAAAATAATCACATACAAAAAATTTAATTCAGTTCTAGAACTAACTTCATACCTTTTATGTGGTGCAATATTGAAAATGACATAAAATTCGCTATTGCAGCACCCCCTTCCGGCGGACTTTTTAGAATTTCAGGTAGAATAAACTAGCCATAGCGATACACTTACACAAAAAAATTTGGTTCAATTCGATGCATAACTTCATATACTTTTGGTTGGTACAATATTGAAAATAGCACAAACATCGCGACTGCAGCGCCCCCTTCCGGCTGATTTTTTTCAAATTCAGGGAGGACTAACAAGCCATAGTCATACACTTACACAAACAATTTGGTTCAATCCGATGCATAACTTCATATACTTTTGGTCGGTACAATATTGAAAATGGCACAAACATGGCGTTTGCAGCGCCCCCTTCAGGCGGAATATTTCAAAACTGAAATAGGACCTGCTTGTCACAGCCAAAAACATTCACAAAAAATTTGGTTCAATTCTATGCATAACTTCAATCACTTTTTGATGGTAGAATGGCGACATACGGACACACACACAGAGAGAGATACACGAACAGACAGACATTTTGTAAAAACATGTTTTTTAGAATCTCTGACCCCTAAAACGTGCAAATCTGTCGAAAACCGGAAGTCAAAAAAAAATTCGATTACAATACTTTCTTCTATTGAAGATAGAAGAAAGTAAAAAGAATGGATACTGAGTTCTCAACCTTTCCCACTCAGTAAATTTACGCTGTATTTTTGACAAAAAATAATAAATATTACAAAATATCTTAATTTGATTTTTTTTTTTTTTTAAGCTGATATAAATAAGTGATATTTTTAAAACAAATATTTAAATCGTGATTTAATTCATAATTCGTGTCTGGAAATGCGAAATAACTTTTTTTTTTTTATTGAAAAAAGAAGTTCAAGAGAAATTCAGTTACTAATAATACTAATCCACTACATTGAATTTTCAAAGACTAAAATTTTAAAGATTTATAAATAAATTCTATATTTAAATTAATAATAATAATAAACATCATTTTTAAGATGATTATAATGAGTCATATATTACGTACGCCGTGCATTAAACATTAATATTCCTAGACCAATAAAGAAAAAAAAAAAAAACACGGTAATTTAGAGATATACAACTTTAGCTGTTTAAATGTGCATTTTTATTGTATGGAGTTAATCAGACTGACTACGGAACGCCTCATGTTACGTACGACATGGATTAAACATTAATATTCCTGAAACCATCATGAACAAATTTTAAATGAGATTTCAGTTTTACAATTTTTGGAACTGCAAATTTTTAAACTTCTAAAAATCTAATATTTTAAATTTTTACACCGTTGCGTAGAGAAAAAAAAAATGCAGTTTTAAATGAAATTTGTTTGAAATCTTTATCACAATTTGTTTTCAAATTTGTTAATTATTTTTTTTTTTTTTTTTAAGTTTGTATTACTTTTTTGTCATCGTGGCAACAAGTATTAAATTTTTGGACATTAAACATGGACCAATCAGAAAACAAATAAAATAAAGTAAGTTACGGAATTCAACCAATAAAAAGATTCAGATTTCCAAATTCTCTACCAAGGACAAAAACTATTTTCCAAATAATAATAATAATAATAATAATAATAATAATAATAATAATAATAATAATAATAAATTTCCCTGAATATTCTTGCAGCTTTTAAAAATGAGAAATTAACTTTCGACTCTACATCGTTTTAGAATAGTTTCGAAAAGTTTGCGGAAACCTTGCTACTAACAGCTGAAATTGGTTTTTATTTTAGGAAGTGGGAGAAAACTTGATATTGCCACAATTTATGTTTGAGATATGCGTTTTATTTCATCCATTTTATTGCTTTATTTTGCAAAGATAAAGGAAAATGAGTTGTCGAAAAAGCTTGAAATTTTTACGTCAGTAACTTCCCGTAAAAAAAAAAAAAAAAAAAAAAAAAAAAAAAAAAAAAGTTTTTAGCTATACTGTAAAAAATAAAACACTGTAAAGATACTAAAATATTGCAAGGAAACTGGAATTCTTAGATCTTTTTAATGTAACGACAAAAACAAAAATTCATCGAAAAAAAACGCATTTGCATTGTATATCAAAAAATATGCTAGGCTGTTAAGAACTTTTTATATAACTGCAATTCGGGTTTATAGATAAAATGTTAATAAAATTTAAGTTATTTTAGCAGATTCTTTTGTGATGCTACATATTTCTGTACCTTTACAAAAATTTGGTTTCGTAGGCGTAAATCGTAGTAAGATTAGTAAGATTACTATAATTTTAGTAGCTTCGTTTGTAATGCTACATATTTCTGTACCTTTACAAAATGTTACTTCCGTAGATGTAAATCGTAGTAAGATTAGTAGAATTGCTGAAATTTTAGTAGCTTCTTTTGTAATGCTACATATTTCTGTACTTTTACAAAAATTTAGTTTCGTAGAAGTAAATCGTTGTAAGATTAGTAATATTACTGAAATTTTAGTAGATTATTTTGTAATGCCACATGTTTCTGTACCTTTATAAAAAATTAGTTTCGTAAATGTAAATCGTAGTAAGATTAGTAATATTACTGAAATTTTAGTAGATTATTTTGTAATGCTACATATTTCTGTACCTTTACAAAAATTTAGTTTCGTAGATGTAAATCGTAGTAAGATTAGTAGAACTGCTGAAATTTTAATAAATCCTTCTGTAATGCTACATATTTCTGTACCTTTACAAAAAATCAGTTTCGTAGATGTAAATCGTAGTAAGATTAGTAGAATTGCTGAAATTTTAGTAAATTCTTCTGTAATGCTATATATTTCTGTATCTTTACAAAAATTCAGTTTCGTAGATGTAAATCGTAGTAAGATTAGTAGAACTGCTGAAATTTTAGTAGATTCTTTTGTAATACTACATATTTCTGTACCTTTACAAAAATTTACTTTCGTAGAAGTAAATCGTAGTAAAATTAGTAATCTTACTGAAATTTTAGTAGCCTCTTTTGTAATGCTACATATTTCTGTACCTTTACAAAAATTTACTTTCGTAGAAGTAAATCGTAGTAAGATTAGTAGAATTGATGAAATTTTAGTAGATTCTTTCGTAATGCTACATATTTCTGTACCGTTACAAAAATTTAGTTTCGTAGATGTAAATAGTAGTAAGATTAGTAGAATTGCTGAAATTTTAGTAGATTGTTTTGTAATACTACTTATTTCTGTACCTTTATAAAAATAAGTTTCGTAAGTGTATTTTTTTTTTTTTTTTTTTTTTTTTTAAGTGTACAGATAAAATTATAGTAAGCATACAGATTTCCGTAATTTTACATCTGTAGAATTAAATATTTTTTATCTTCAGTAGTGCAATAGCTGAAATAGTTTTTTATTCGAGGAAATAAATAAAAAAGTGATATTAACACTATTTATATGTTAAATATGAATTTTGTTTCATTCATTTTATTGCTTTTTTTTTTTTTTTTTTTTTTTTTTTTTTTCAAGGGTGGAGGAAAAGGAGCTTTACAAAAATTTTGAAATATTTTACAGCAATAATTTTCCATAAAAAAAATAATAATAAAAAAAAAGAAATAAATAAAAAATTCACAGCTATTTATGTGACGTTGGCAAGGGCGACGAGACTTCAATAAAAATTAATTTAATAATGAATTCTAAGAAGTTAGCAGTACATGAATTATGAGTATTTATTATTAGAATTCTGTTTTACAGCAATTCTGAAAACGGACTTCAAAAACCGAAAGATGGTACAGACAAAGATTATCCCACTTCTTCTTCCTGTTATTGTCGCTGACTGTTCTAAGACTTAATAAATATATAAAAGCTATCCCTTATAATCCTTCAAAAGAAAAAAAAAATCAAGATGCTTTTAAGCAGATTTTTATTATTATTATTATTATTATTAAATGCTTAAAGAAACCTATACTATATTCTTGTTTCTCAAATAGCAAAGATTTTTCTTTCCTTTTGTGATTAAATAAAATTTTCATCTTGAGCCCGATCCTGGATTATGGCTGAGCCTATCTCATGCCTAGTGAGGTTTTGATTAGTTTAAGATTGCTCTTAAATCCAAAAGAGTTACTTTCTGACACATTTTTTAATTATTTTCTGTGGAGAAATATAAGAAATTGTCAGATGTAGTTAGTCATAAACTTTGTAAGTGAAAGACATTTTCCATTTTTTTTTTTTTTTTTTTTTTTTTTTTTGTAAACGCAAAAGCTTTTTCCAAAAATACTGTCACATTGGGCATTTTAAAGCGAATTCTGGATGCGAGCTCGAGATAAATGAGATATTTGCCGTCACGTGACCAAAATCGCTTATAAATCAATAAGTAATTTATTTATTAAAACAATGAAAACTATTTTCAACTAGAAACCTCTTCAATAATCAGGAATCAGGCATGCTAATGTTAAACCTTTGTGTTTAAAAATTAACATTAAAATGTGTCAAAGTTTCGCATTGTTGAGCAGAGAACTTGAGAATTGCCTTAAATGTAAATATTTTTCGAAGTAATAAACTATTTTTTAAATTTCTAATCTAGAAAAATAAATGCATCGTAATAATAATAATAACATAAATTCTGCAAGTAAAAGGTAAGAACTTACAAATAAAAATTTTGCTTATAAGATTATCATAATAATTTTATCAATAAAACATTTAAAATATGTAAAAATACTGGTTTCATTGGTTTATTGAATGGTATTGTCTGAATTACTTTGGATGTATTTATAAAAGTATTGATATATTAAAAATTCACTTGTTTCAACTCCTTTTCATCAAATTTATCTTCAGAATGTAAATGGAAAAATTACAAACGCAATGAATGTGAAAAACTGGAATATATAATTATTGAATTTAAATTACATATGTAACGAGCTCTTTATTTTCGACATTGTCCGTGTATCAACTATGTAATTATCCTGCAAACCGTCCAACCATTCAATCCATATACTCGGGATGCGGAAAGATAGCGAATAGTTACAAACATGTGAACTTTTTAAAATAAATTTCAATGGACTCTCTTGTGAATAACTTTAAATAAAAATTAGATCTGTAAATTTATCTACTCTCGTTAAAAAAGTATGTTACAGTTCTCTTTTTCATTCAGTCTATATGAAGCAGTTTTCTTCCTGTTATAAGGTACCCTGGGGTAATAACGCCACGTTAAGGTTCTACCAATTTTCACGGCTTAGTTTTAGATTGTATTTTTCAAACAAATATAGGATCTGATACAGCAACTCATTGACTATCTATAGAAATTAAAATAATTTAACAGATATGTATTCATAAAATGTAATGGCGTTTTTTCTTGACCAATGCTATTTGGCGTTATTACCCACCTATTTGGGTAATAACGCCATGCAAACAAAACTATGAAATAAGATGGAATAATTGCATGTAGATAGCCCAATTCTAAAAATACAGACTCTACAAATTTAGAAATTGACTAATTGCATTCTAAGCTATTGAAAATGTTCAATTTTTTGTGAAAGTGTAAGAAAAATAAAGGTGTGGTTTGGGAGGGGGGGGGGGGTGAGGCAAAAGAATATCAGACCGTGAGCTTCTTTTTGCTTAAAAAGGACCGATTAAATAGAAATATGAGAAACATTGCACAGTTTTAACTGTGTTTATTTGAATCAGTATTTAGGATGTAGCTCAGCCACTGTAGGGAATCAACCGGGGTGTTAATGTAAAGGATTGGCGTTATTACCCCGGTATAGTTATTGCGCAGTGCATTTTAAATTACAAATTATCTCGAGAAGCTATCCAAAATCTTCAACAACATTTTAAAAGTACATGAAATGCACTACAAATTTATGTAATTAACAAAGTATTTCCGGATAAAAAGATAGTCTTCACATCACAACACGTATCTCGCAAATTTTAGATCAATCGTTAATTTTAGTTGTTTGTAAAAACAATAAGACTTTAAAATGAAACAAATTAACTTGAAGCTGTTTTTTGCGATTTATATGACTCAAAACCCTTCTGCGCAGAGCACATGGGTGTCATTTACCTGATTATTTCATAATTATGCAAAATATAAGCACTTGGCGTTATTACCCCGCCTGGCGTTATTACCCCAGGGTACCTTATTTTATATCTGTTAATGTTCTTTAAGTCTGATATTAAATTTCAGCTGGGTCATGCCTATGTAATAGTTTTTTTATCCCTCCTTCTCCAATAAATGGAATCATATAAACTCCTGAGAGGTCGTCTATACTAATAGGATCAATTTCGGTTTTAAGAGCATTTTTAACTTTGCGGGAAGCTTCGCTTTCAAACATAATTAAAAAATTTTTAAAAGATTTTTTACATACTCAAAAAAGCCCGGGTAATAATTTATCAACACACTTTTGATATTGACTTCACGAAGAGAAAATTAATAGTTTTAATTTCCTTTTCTGTATACCTCTCTTAAGATTGTCGCCTACTGGTTTGTTTGTCAAAGTATTTCTAAAATATATGCTTAATTTTAGGTAGCTTTCATTACAAAAAGTATTAGGTAGCTTTCATTACAAAAAGTAAAAAGCTACCTATTGCAGCCGTCCGGAGGAAAGCACTTCCGGAAAATTTTGGTATATTTTCACCGATCATGACCCCCAGACCCCAAAACCACCCTCCTTTCAAATGTTGACATATATATATATATATATAACCATATATATATATATATATATCTGATTTTTGTCATGCGATAACTAACGTATTTATGAACCGATTTGAATGAAACTTGGTATGTACACAGTACATACAAATATCTCGACCGAGTTCGTTGGCCAGCATCATCCGCCATCTTATTTCAAAATGGCGGCTATTTAAAAAAATTTTAAAAATTTAAAATTTAAAATTGAATGCAAAAAAATTAAAAGTTGAAAAATATTTTTAATTTATGTGTTAGATCTTAAAACGCCAATTCCAGAACACTTTTTATTTTGTCTATATCTTAAAAAATGACTGAGTTATAGCACTTTGAATTTTTCTTATGGCTGACATTTTGAAACGATCTGATTTTTGTCATACTATAACTAATGAATTTATGAACCGATTTGAATGAAACTTGGTATGTAAATAGCAAATACAAATATCTCGACCGAGTTCGTTGGCCAGCATCATACGCCATCTTGTTTCAAAATGGCGTCCATTTAAAAATTTTAAAAAATTTTAAATTTAAAATTAAATGCGAAAAAATTAAAAGTTAAAAAATATTTTTATTTTATGTGTTAGATCCCAAAACACCGATTCTAGAACACTTTTTACTTTGTCTATATCTTAAAAAATGATTGAGTTAAAGCATTTTGAATTTTCCTTTTGGCTGACATTTTGAAATGATCTGATTTTTGTCACGTGATAACACTCGTATTTATGAATCGATTTGGATGTAACTTGGTGTGTACATAATACTTAATAAAGCCTGGACCGAGTTCGTTAACGAGCTCCTTCCGCCATCTTGTTTAAAAATGGCGGCCATTTAAATTTTTTTGAAAGAAATTTAAAATTTGAAATTAGGTACACAAAAGTGAGACATTGAAAAATATTTTTCTTTGATGCATTTGACCTTGATACAAAGATTCCAAAGCACCTTTTGTTTCGTCTGTATCTTAAAAATGTCTGAGTTATAGTACTTTTAATTTCTAGTGTTGCTCACATTTTGAAATGATCTGGTTTTCGTCACGTGATAACACGCGTATTTATAAACCGATTTGGATGAAACTTGATGCGTAGATAGGACATACTTATGCCTAGACCGAGTTCGTTGGCCAGTTCCAACCGCCGTCTTGTTTCAAAATGGCGGAATATTATTTTTTTTTAATTTAAATTTTAAAATTAGGTGCAAAAAAATGAAGAAATTGAAAAAGATTTTTCTTTTGTGTTTTGACCTTGATACAAAGATTCCAGAGCATTTTTTGTTTCATCTATATCTTGAGAAATGGCTGAGTTTTAGCACTTTCAATTTCCAGTGAGATTGACATTTTGAAACGGTCTGAAATTTGTCACGCGTTAATACGCATATTTATAAACTGATTTCGATATAACTCTGTGTGTTCATGGTACATACTAATGTACTGACCGAGTTCACGGGCCAACTTTGTCCGCCATCTTGTTTCAAAATGGCGGCCACTTAAATTTGTCAAAAATCTTTTAAATGTATAATGATGTATAAACAAAAAATTAGAAATTGGAAAAAGGTTCTTTCTAAACTATTTATCTTAATAATGAATTCCGGAGTATTTTTTTGCTTTGTCTTTACCTTGAAAAACGCTTGGGATATAGCAGTTTGAATTTCTAATGTGGGTGACATTTTTTTTTTTTAAGTCAATTTGCCCGCGACAGCACTCGCATATATTAATCGATTTCGATATGAGTGTGCATGTTCATATGAATTAAGATTTCGATCAAGCTCATTGTTTTCTTTTTTATCCATCATGCTGCTTTAAAATGGATATCGTGGAATTTGGCGACCCTATAAATCGCTTAAAATAAGACCAGGTTGAATAAAAGATGACTAATTTCTAAAAATTCCTATTAATATTCAGTATTGACAAAAACTAATATTCAATCTTACATAATCGTGTTCCACTATTTTGAGCTTCGTATATTTGATTTATGTAACTGAATTTAAAATAAATAAATACGTATATGAAAGCTACCTCTTCCTCCCGGCATTGCCGGAAGGACTTTTATATTTAATATGTAAAAAATTTTAGCTGGTGATCTGTGAGTAAGATTTTAATACTTCGAATAAAATGAAATACATATTTTATGAATCAGATCAGACAGTAAGAGAAAACATTTAAAATAATTGTACAAGATGAGTGAATTCAAATGAAAGGAAAGAAAAACACAGAGAAACAGCGTCTTCCTGTTTGATATTAAAACTTAAAATTATATCATACTTCTAATAATTAATCTCAAACTTTTATAAGATTTTGTGCATTGTTACACAATAAAAAATAAGGTACAATCAAATGTTCATCGCAATACGAAATAATAAATAAATAAATACAAATATTTTTACAAATGTCTTCCATAGGATTAGCATTAGCGAGCATTGGTCTTTTCGCATGACTGAAGTAACCCCTTAATCTTATTACGTCCTGTGATGAGAAACTAAGTTAGAGTGAAGAAGCACAAACAATACAATTTCATAACACACAAGCGCTTTAAACAAAATTTAATTAGTTAAAAAATAAATTCAGTGCCGAAGTGAAAAAAATTTTTAATCTTTTTATGTGCATTAAAAAAAAGACTTGCTTAAATACAATCCATCCAATAATCTCATAATCCTGTAATAATTTTTTTTTTTAATGTTGAATGAAATTATTGCGAAGCAATTCGTATTCAAATTCGTATTCGCGTGTCTAATCAAATTAACTATCTTAATTAGCAAAATTAACAAAAATTTAAAAAAATTAAAAAACATTGTTGCCGCAGCGATAGTTTAAAACATGCCACTAACAAGCGTTTCGCGTCATAATTCTCTTCTTTTCAGAAATGAAAATGCAAAAAATCAAGTTTAGTTTCCCAAAAACTTCTAAAACAAAAACCGGACTTCGTTAATTCATAAATAAATAACTTCAAAGTTGTGTTTTTTTTTTTTTTTTTTTTTTTTTTTTTTTTTTTTTTTAAGCTATTGCATAGCTTTTATCACGGGCTTTGAGCGCGGCGACCGAATCCAAAAATTCCGTAACGAAAAATATCCTAACACATCCGTAACGAAAAAAACCTAACACTCGGCTACCGTCGTTTCACTTCGGCAGACTTCGGCATGGCATCCTTCGGTAGATTTCGGCAGACACTGACGCGGTATTTTTAAGATATTTAGAGGATATCAAGTCTCAAACTTATATATCTTATTTCTGTTACTATAAATCTATAGTTTCAATAATAAAAATTCCTGATAGAATGTGTATAGAAAAGAATCGTCTTTTAAGATAAAACAAGGTAGGATAATGTAGCTTTTGGTGAGTGGAGACCCGCCCAATAGTGAGGATCGAAAAATTTAAATGCTTATAACTCGCGATTTAATTTTCGTAGCGCGGCCAAATTTTGTTTGGTAATTTATTATGAGACAGTGTTAATTTTTGGTGACAGGAGACCCCCACGGTGAGGGTCGAAAAAGTTAAAATGCTTATAACTCGCGGTCTAATTTTCGTAGCGCGGCCAAATTTTGTTTGGTAATTTATTATGAGACAGTGTTAATTTTTGGTGACAGGAGACCCCCCCCCCACGGTGAGGGTCGAAAATTTTAAAATGCTTATAACTCGCGATCTAATTTTCGTAGCGCGGCCAAGTTTTGTTTGGTAATTTATTATGAGAGAGTGTTAATTTTTGGTGACAGGAGACCCCCCACGGTGAGGGCCGAAAAATTCAAAATGTTTATAAACTCGCGATCAATTTTCGTAGCGCGGCCAAATTTTGTTTGGTATTTTATTATGAGACAATGTTACTTTTGGTGATAGGAGATCCACCGCGGTGAGGGTCGAAAAATTTAAAATGCTTATAACTCGCGATCTAATTTTCGTAGCGCAGCCAAATTTTGTTTGGTAATTTATTATGAGACAGTGTTACTTCTGGTGACAGGAGATCCCCCATGGTTAGGGTCGAAAAATTTAAAGTGCTTATAACTCGCGATCTAATTTTCGTAGCGGCCAAATTTTGTTTGGTAATTTATTATGAGACTGTGTTAATATTTAGTGACAGGAGATCCCCCATGGAGAGGGTCAAGAATTTTAAAATGCTTATAACTCGCGATCTAATTTTCGTAGCGCGGCCAAGTTTTGTTTGGTAATTTATTATGAGAGAGTGTTAATTTTTGGTGACAGGAGACCCCCCACGGTGAGGGCCGGAAAATTCAAAATGTTTATAAACTCGCGATCAATTTTCGTAGCGCGGCCAAATTTTGTTTGGTATTTTATTATGAGAAAGTGTTACTTTTGGTGGTAGGAGATCCACCGCGGTGAGGGTCGAAAAATTTAAAATGCTTATGACTCGCGATCTAATTTTCGTAGAGCAGCCAAATTTTGTTTGGTAATTTATTATGAGACAGTGTTACTTCTGGTGACAGGAGATCCCCCATGGTTAGGGTCGAAAAATTTAAAGTGCTTATAACTCGCGATCTAATTTTCGTAGCGGCCAAATTTTGTTTGGTAATTTATTATGAGACAGTGTTAATTTTTGGTGACAGGAGACCCCCCCCCCACGGTGAGGGTCGAAAATTTTAAAATGCTTATAACTCGCGATCTAATTTTCGTAGCGCGGCCAAGTTTTGTTTGGTAATTTATTATGAGAGAGTGTTAATTTTTGGTGACAGGAGACCCCCCACGGTGAGGGCCGAAAAATTCAAAATGTTTATAAACTCGCGATCAATTTTCGTAGCGCGGCCAAATTTTGTTTGGTATTTTATTATGAGACAATGTTACTTTTGGTGATAGGAGATCCACCGCGGTGAGGGTCGAAAAATTTAAAATGCTTATAACTGGCGATCTAATTTTCGTAGCGCAGCCAAATTTTGTTTGGTAATTTATTATGAGACAGTGTTACTTCTGGTGACAGGAGATCCCCCATGGTTAGGGTCGAAAAATTTAAAGTGCTTATAACTCGCGATCTAATTTTCGTAGCGGCCAAATTTTGTTTGGTAATTTATTATGAGACTGTGTTAATATTTAGTGACAGGAGATCCCCCATGGAGAGGGTCAAGAATTTTAAAATGCTTATAACTCGCGATCTAATTTTCGTAGCGCGGCCAAATTTTGTTTGGTAATTTATTATGAGACAGTGTTACTTTTAGTAACAGGAGATCCCCCATGGTGAGGGTCGAGAAATTTAAAATGCTTATAACTCGCGATCTAATTTTCGTATCGCGGCGAAATTTTGTTTGGTAATTTATTATGAGACAGTGTTAATTTTTGGTGAAAGGAGACCCCCCCCCCCCATGGTGAGGGTCGAAAATTTTAAAATGCTTATAACTCGCGATCTAATTTTCGTAGCGCGGCCAAGTTTTGTTTGGTAATTTATTATGAGAGAGTGTTAATTTTTGGTGACAGGAGACCCCCCACGGTGAGGGCCGGAAAATTCAAAATGTTTATAAACTCGCGATCAATTTTCGTAGCGCGGCCAAATTTTGTTTGGTAATTTATTATGAGACTGTGTTAATATTTAGTGACAGGAGATCCCCCATGGAGAGGGTCAAGAATTTTAAAATGCTTATAACTCGCGATCTAATTTTCGTAGCGCGGCCAAATTTTGTTTGGTAATTTATTATGAGACAGTGTTACTTTTAGTAACAGGAGATCCCCCATGGTGAGGGTCGAGAAATTTAAAATGCTTATAACTCGCGATCTAATTTTCGTATCGCGGCGAAATTTTGTTTGGTAATTTATTATGAGACAGTGTTAATTTTTGGTGAAAGGAGACCCCCCCCCCCCATGGTGAGGGTCGAAAATTTTAAAATGCTTATAACTCGCGATCTAATTTTCGTAGCGCGGCCAAGTTTTGTTTGGTAATTTATTATGAGAGAGTGTTAATTTTTGGTGACAGGAGACCCCCCACGGTGAGGGCCGGAAAATTCAAAATGTTTATAAACTCGCGATCAATTTTCGTAGCGCGGCCAAATTTTGTTTGGTATTTTATTATGAGAAAGTGTTACTTTTGGTGGTAGGAGATCCACCGCGGTGAGGGTCGAAAAATTTAAAATGCTTATGACTCGCGATCTAATTTTCGTAGAGCAGCCAAATTTTGTTTGGTAATTTATTATGAGACAGTGTTACTTCTGGTGACAGGAGATCCCCCATGGTTAGGGTCGAAAAATTTAAAGTGCTTATAACTCGCGATCTAATTTTCGTAGCGGCCAAATTTTGTTTGGTAATTTATTATGAGACTGTGTTAATATTTAGTGACAGGAGATCCCCCATGGAGAGGGTCGAAAATTTTAAAATGCTTATAACTCGCGATCTAATTTTCGTAGCGCGGCCAAATTTTGTTTGGTAATTTATTATGAGACAGTGTTACTTTTGGTAACAGGAGATCCCCCATGGTGAGGGTCGAGAAATTTAAAATGCTTATAACTCGCGATCTAATTTTCGTAGTGTGGCCAAATTTTGTTTGGTAATTTGTTATGAGACAGTGTTACTTTTGGTGACAGGAGACCCCCCACGGTGAGGGTCGAAAAATTTAAAATGCCTATAACTCGCGATCAATTTTCGTAGCGAGGCCAAATTTTGTTTGGTAATTTATTATGAGAGAGTGTTCATTTTTGGTGACAGGACACCCCCACGGTGAGGTTTGGAAAATTTAGAATGCCTATAACTCGCGATCTAATTTTTGTATCGCGGCCAAATTTTGTTTGTAATTTATTAAGGTATTGCATAGCTTTTATCGCTGGCTTTGAGCGCGGCGAAAGAATCTAGAAATTCTGTAACGAGAAAAAAAACCTAACACGCCGGCTAACGTCGCTTCAGTTTGGTAGACTTCGGCACGGTATCCTTCCGTAGACTTCGGCAGACATTGACGAGGTATTTTTCAGATATTTTAGAGAATATCAAGTCTTAAACTTATGTTTTTTATTTCAGCTACCATAAACGTATAGTTTCAATGATAAAAATTCCTGATTAACCTACATGTATTGTAAGATAATAAAAATATTTTAAACGATATTAACTTCTCATTTGTTCAGTACAAGAAAAAGAATTGTTATCGGTCATCACGCTCAAAATTTTTAACTTGAATTAATATCAAAGACAAAAAAAAAAAAAAAACTGCATAAATAAAAAATAAATAAATAATTATAATTACATAAGTTGATAAAAAATGCTATGCAATAGCTTTACCGCGGCAGTCCCGGAGTGCCACACGTATTTTTTTTTTTTTTTTTTTTTTTTTTTTTTTTCTGATTTTAATCTCTGCATGCAAAAAAGCGCGTATTGCCCACCATGATTTTTGGACTAATAAAAATCAGAATCAATTCATTTCCTTTTTAAGCGATTTGTTAGGAGTGAAATTTTGGATGCCGGTGACTACAAATATAAGCAGTTTTAGAGCGGTCAAAAATGATTTTTTTTTTAAAACATTTATGCAGTTTTATTCGAAAAAATAATTTTGACAAAAATTGGCCGACTGGCATATGAAATGTGAAGTGACAGCCTCATACTTGTTTAAAAGTGCGATTCGCGTTTTTACAAATATGATAGAAATAACTTCACATTCCAAGACTTGTTTTTTGCTCTTTAATTCAAACTAAAATAGAAAAATAAATAGAAAACACTTGTGAATTTCAGAAAAAAAATGAACCGATAGTCAAATTTAATATTATATAATATGACCTACTTCTTCTCATTCTGATCAAACAATATCTGCAATGCAAGCTATCTCTATCTATTTTTTAAGCTGGTTAACTGGATTCGCAAGGACCCATATCACACGAAATATCAATACAGAGTGGCCACAGTTTACCTACTGATTCACCACCTGCACTTTTATGCATACAATATAAGGAGAAAACATATTAAAAAAAAGAAGAATTCGCAATCATGAAAATCGGAAAAAATAAGTCATAACTTCAGTTCTAAAAGTCAGTGTGTAAAAGCTGCTTCCGCAAGTATTACTTGTTTATACTATCGCATATTTCTAATAGTCTTTTATTATCTTAGACTGTGAGCAAGTGAGTCATCATGAATTTTTCGACAGAAATTATATAATAATATTTTGGAAGACCAAGATCCGAAATCACATTCGATAACTGAAATTTATGTTAACCGAAATGCAATTTTTTTGTCAAAGTAAAATTCAGCGTAGTTGAATTCAGTAAAACATGTTTTAGTTAAGGCTGTTCTTAAATCAAAAAAGGCAATTTTGTGACACATACATTAATTTATTTTTGTTCGGAAATGCATGAAACTAGCAGGTGTTGTTATTCAGAAACTGTCTAATTGCACTCATTCTTTTGTTTTTTAAAAAACATAATAGATTTTTCATAACAAGCCTTCAAAGTTGACACTTTTGAGCATATTTCCCGACGAAAGCAGAAAAACCGGTCGAAAAGGAGGAGAAAAACGGGTGATTGCATCATCGAAATAGCTTATAACCGGATAACTAATTTAATTATCATAAAATGGAAAAAATAAGTTCAATTCGAAATCGCTTTCATAGTCAGGCATTAAAATTTTATAACTTTCTGTTAAAAAATGAATTTGTAAAAGTGTCAAAACGTTTTTCGCTTGTTGAGCGGATCAGTTAAGAACACCTTTAAGGGTGTATTAAAAAAAAATGATTTTCCACCTTCAACAGCTCGAAATTTTCCGCTGCATTTTCAGACTCATTTTTAAAAGTAGAAACATGAAACTTGCTGGGATGATTTTTGAAGTCATGTATAAGATGCCGTGTGATGTAATTTTTCGCTACATTAATTAGAATTTGATTTATAAACAATTATTTCCTTAGTTCGATCATTTTTTCATTCCCAAATCTCCAGGTTTGGAAATTTCTGCCCAAATTAGCAACTTTGACAGCATTTTTTGAAATATTTTCTACATTTACCAAAAAATAGACAAACACGACACATTATGTAGTTTCTAAGTAATAGATTTTGAAAGTTTGGTGCATTTGAGAGCAAAAATGAATTTAAAAATAAATCAAAAAATAAGCGGTTTTGATCGGAGTACAGCCATAAGTCAGAAAAAAAAAAATCAAAAGAAAAGTTTTGTTAGCTCCATTATGTTTTTTTCACTAGAAAACGAGAATTTTCACTAAAGAAACTAAAACGTTTTACCACGATTCCGTAAGATCAGTATACACGATTGTATTTAATTCATATAATTTATGTTAATTTTTCAATTATCCTACAAAAGAGCTAATAAAGCACTCAATCATTTTCTCTGTCGCACTATGAAGAGTTATTTTATTGGCAGAAAAGGAAATACTTCTGCACTGTAAAAAAAAAAAAATCTATAAAGTTACAAAAAGTTTTTTGGGAAACTGGGATTCCTAGAACGTTTTATGTAACAACAGCAAAAATTCATGTAACAAATACAATGTTCCACTGAAAAAAAAAAAAAAAAAAAAAAAAAAAAAAAAAATTGCAAGATTACTAAGAATTTTTTAGGAAACTGGGATTCCGAGAATATATTATGTGATTGCGACCCAGGTTACAGATAAATTTTTAGTAAGATAACATAATTTTAGTATATTTGTTCGTAAAGTTACAGATTTCTGTAGTTTTACAAAAACTAATTTTGTAGATTTAAATCTTTTCTTGTAGAGTGTATACAGATAAAATGTTAGTAAACATACAGATTTCGGCAATTTTACATTTGTAAAATTACAGTTTTTTTTTTAACAGTGTGGCAGAGAAAATTACATTTTGTTGAAAGAAACTACATTTTATTCTCTCAGGATTTTCTGTCAAATCTCTCTTTGTATGTATATATATATATATATATATATATATATATATATATTTGGATGTATTTATAAAAGTATTTATATATATATATATATATATATAGATTTTTTTTAAATAGTGTCAAAATCGGCACTTAGAACCGAATTTCCTTGCAAAAGAAGGAAAAGCACTCAAACTGGGATGAAAAAAGCCTGTCACGTAATCGAAATAACTCGTAACTCAATAGGCAATTTATTGATCAAAAAATGTAAAATTCAGTTCAACTCCAAATCGCTTCCATTGTCAGGTTTTCCAATTTCATGTCGTTCCATTAAAAAATGAATTTGAAAATGTATCAAAACGTTTTGCGCTTGTTCAGCAGAACAGTTGAGAACAACCTTAAACATAGTTATGCTTCATAAGTTTTCTTCACTTCTTAAGTTTCTTCTTCTTTCACTTCATAAGTTTCCACTTCGTGCAGACTAATGGAAAGCTTGATCCTAAAAGAAATTGGAACGAATTTTTGAGCATCATGAAAAATTGGGGCTTTTAACGTACCGTACCATGGTTACACGGGACTGGAACTTGAAGTTCAGTCTGTCCGTCTGTCCGCAAACAAAAACGCAAAAAACTAACCATCAGAATCGTTTAGAATTTTGAATCACTTCAAATTTTATAAAAATTGGATTATTTTTTAATTACAGGGATAATCAAAAGTATTCCGTTACTTTACGGTCAATGGGGAAAAAATTCAGGTGCATTTGAATGGTGTTATACTCTTTCGAACATAATAAAATTGATATGTATCTTTGAAGTATACACTATAATATGCATTTTGCACAATTTGTAGAGCAAAGAATATTTGTTGTACATTTACAGGGCCACACAAAAGTATTCCATTACATAATGTTAAAGGGGAACATTCCTTGGGTTGCGTTTTAATTGTATTAAACTATTTAACATTTTATGAAATTGATGTACGTTGCTGAGGATTACTATAAGTTACATCCTGTATAATAGAAAGCAGACTGTATTTACAGGGACACACAAAATATTACGGCTACTATACTGTATTCGAAATACTGTATACTATTGCACTAACGGTTGGAATATTTTTTAAATTTTGTTATAATACAAACGCGAATCATTTGCTACGCTTGACGGACAATTTTCGATTTGTTTTATTTATTTATTTCTTCCTTTTTTCCAATTTTAAAAGTCCTCAGACTCCTTAATATCCATAACTTAAAAATATTACAGAAAATTTTCATATTTTTAATTTCTGAATCAAAAGTTGCTGCCCCTTTCTTATATTCCTGTCCTGCGTTTTGCGACAGTGGATCTATAAGCAACATTATCTATAACAGTTAGTGGCGAGCCGACAAAGTAGTAGATTTTTATCTACAGCCGTGGGTATTCAAATAAGATTAATAAGTCTAATTGGAACAGGAAAAAAAGAGGGAGAAATTAAGAGTACGCTCCCCCCCCCCCCTAAAGTGAGTCAGAATGCGGATATTCCATCTTATATTTAGCGGTAACCGTGACCTTCGCATCTCCAATGTCTCATTATCTGAAGAGAGCACAGAACAAAAACCCGTTTCCTGTATTGTTTTCTCCAAGAGCATCCCCACCGTCGGATCATTGAACAGGAAGAAGACGAAAGAGTGGACAAGCCTTGTTGACACAAATAGTCATTTCCGGATTTTCCGTTTCAGGGAAAGTTATGGATAGCTTTTCCGGTTTCTCGGCATATTTTTGTGAGAGATTCCAGGAAAAAAGATTAATATCAAGTGCTATTTCAAAATATAAGCTAAACAAATATGTAGAAAACTGCAAATACTAAAGAAAACAACGGGACATAATAGATATTATAGATAAGCAGTATTCAGAAAGTGATGATTTTAATTCAAAAATGTCTAATAATTAAAGAAATATTTAATAATTTTCTACAATCTGCACGTTGCCATTTTATGTCCGGGGCGCTATCTTAAATCGGCTTTTAATAATATACAATTTGTGTATGATCCCTATATTACATTCAAAATATATTAATAAGACGATGCATTTTAATACCTCAGTTACATTTGTAGATATCGATTGAATTTTTGGAAATTTTTACCTTACGGGGTCAGTATTAAAATTTATTTTTCGTATTTTCTCAAATGGACCCCCTCTCTTCTCTTATCTCATCAAATTTTGAACCTTTTTCGTAAAATTTTGCAACATGGGTCTAGAGGCAATATTTAAGAAAATAGGTTATTGTTTCGATCTTTATGAATCACACTGTATATGAATATGAGGTAACACAATATGGTCTCTTTTAGTAGACTTCGATATTTGAAAAGCAAAATTTCAATTCTATATTTCGAAAAATAGAGCTAATTCGAATGAGCTGTAAATTTATACACCCATGTTTTTAATGAAACCTACTTTGCTTATGTAAAAATTGAATTAGCTCATAATTCATTAGCCCTTTTGGAACTGATGTATTATTAATAGTACATATCTTTTTATCGTATATTATTTTGTTACTTTCTACACAAAGAAATGTTAATAGATGGCTATGTCTTTTTCATTTATATTTTGACATTTAGTAATAACAATAATAATAAGTTTGCTGAAACGAAAGCCATAACTGCCTCAAAGCAATGTCAAAATAAAACAAAACAAATAAATAAGTTAGCTTAATCCTCTTTACACCGATGTCAATTCCTTCATTTTATTCATATATTTCACTTTTTAAATTTAAAATACAGGTTTCTTTTCTGAACGAATCGTGTGCCATAGAACTCAAAAGACATCAGAAAATTGTACTATACGTTAAACCGGGGGTAATATAATATTTTCGTCTGGAAAAAAAAAAAAAAATCCTTATCCTATTTTCATATGCATATATATTAAATAGTACACAAAATAAGTATATTTGTTAATTTCAGTCTATAAGATAATCTTTAAACTTCATTAAGTTTATTTGGATAGCTACGATTAACATTATTAAAGTAAAAGTAATTTTGTTTTCAAAATTGGAAAAGTTTCGACCGCTTCACTCAAATGAAAAGACCCGTTCGCTAATGCTAATCCTATGTAAGAAATTTATAAAGATATCTCGGCTGCATTTTAATATTTTTAAATGATTTTTTTTTTTTTTTTTTTTTTTTTTTTTTTTTTTTTTTGCATTGGATAGCTGAGATTGATCTGAATGCAAGCCGTTTTTTACTTTTTCGATTTTGTTTAAAGATATTTTTTACGAGAACGCTTTCATTTTCAGAACCGGTTTGGAAAGCGAAATCACTCTCATAAAAAATATCTGTAAACAAAATCGAAAAATTAAAAAACGGTCTGCATTTAGATCAATCTCAGCTATCCAATGCAAAAAGAATCGAAAAAATAAAAATATAAAAAAATTTTCGCAGAAATATTAAAATGCAACCGAGATATCTTTATAAATTTCTTCCATAGGATTAGCATTAGCGAACGAGTCTTTTCATTTGAGTGAAGCGGCCCCTTAAATTAGGCTTATGGTCAGAAGCATAATACCTAGCATATGTTTAGGCTTATTCAATGTAAGGGCAAAAAAAATGTGTATTTTTTTGCGAATGCAGTTTGCCACATGAATTGAATATTTAGCTCTGTAAAAATTTAACAAAAGAACCTAAATGAATACTTTTCTGAGATGATTTGATCCAAGGAATTCAAATAAAATGTCAAAAGTGATTGTAATCTTTTCAAAAATCGAAATTGGTGCAATTTTTAATGTGTATACTCGAGCCCTCAAAAACTTTATCACTATTTTGAAAAAGAATACACTATTTCGAGTTTAATGACACCTTTGGTGCGATTTTTTTTTTCTTCTTTTGACACTTTGTTTGCAAAGCAATATGGGAAAGATATCGGGACAATGCCAGCTACAGAAAGAGAAAATGAAAGAGCCAAGTCTGCAAATCAGTCTGCTTCAAGTCTGTTGCTGGATGTTAGATCCAGCATTTTTTTTTTCTCCCTTTCTCTTTTTACTTCCATGCTGAACGAATGAATATCGTAAACTCTGGCAGCCAGGGAAAAAAAAAAAAAAAAAATAAGTTGCAAAATGTAGAAATATATCCAGAAGTTAAATTTAAAAAAGGAAAGCAATTAAAAAATAAAACTGTGTTTTTGGAAAATTTCTTTGAAAAAGTTAGAAAAACTTTTACCCGTTATTTTTTTTTAATTTATTAATTAGTTTTCTAAAAAAATATCTACAAAATTAAACTTCTTTTCCTCTTTCCTAGTAGTATCCAAACTCGCTATATAGAATTCGACTGTACTTTTAAAATGATCTAACATCTTTTATATTATCTATCATCTTTAACATCATGTATATTATTGTAAAATAAAACTATGTAATCATTACCAAATATTATATGCAGAAAACAATTATATTATTCTATTATAAAGAGTAACATCAGGTTTATTAAATATTTTATTTATATACAACAAAACAAGAAATTCGGCTCCTTCTCGTTTTCTCAGTCCATGAATGGACGCTGGCAAAAATAAATCCAGAGAGGAGCTGGATTTTAAAACTGAAGTGCATAAAGTCCTCAAAATAAGTAAATTTTTCTTTCTGTTAAGGGTGTTCTTAAATCAAAACGGGCAACTTTGTGACATATGCTTTAATTTATTTTCATTCGGAAATGCAGGAAAATAACAGGAGTTGTTATTCAGAAACTGTCTAATTGCACTCAGTTTTCTATTAACACAATAGATCTTTTATAACAAACCTTCAAAGTTGACGTTTTTGAGCATGTTTCCCTACGAAAGCAGAAAAACCGGTCGAAAAGCAGGAGAAAAAACGGATGATCACGTGATCGAAATACCTTAGAACTGGATAGGTAATTTAATTATCATAAAATGGAAAAATAAGTTGGATTCGAATTCGCTTCCATAGTCAGGCATTCCTATTTCATATCCTTGTGTTAAAAAATGAATTTGTAAATGCGCCAAAACGTTTTGCGCTTGTTCAGCGGAGCAGTTGAGAACAAACACCCTTAAATAAAGGATGTAAACTGAAAACAGAAATTTTTTTTTAAATAAAAATCCTCGTTAAAGACAATTTTTAAGTATATCACAGCAAAAAGCAATAAAGAATGTATCGAATAAGAAATACCAGTTAAAAATACAAAAGTAAGCTTCTACTGGCTTTTTCAAAAAATCAAAAATCAAAACAGCATTTTCCTCCTTTTTCCACAAGAAAAGCAGAAAAACTATTTAAAAATACAAAAGTAATCAATCTTCTACCAGCTTTTTCAAAAAATGGAAAATTAAAACAGCATTTCCCTTATTTTTTCATCAGGAAGGCAAAAAAACAACTTAAAAATATAAAAGTAAGCTTCTACCAGCTTTTTCACAAAATCGAAAATTAAAACAGCATTTTCCCTTTTTTTCCCAACAGGAAGACAGAAAACCTATTTAAAGATACAAAAGTAAGCTTCTACTGGCTTTTTCAAAAAATCAAAAATCAAAACAGCATTTCCCTTATTTTTTTCATCAGAAAGGCAAAAAAACACCTTAAAAATATAAAAGTAAGCTTCTACCAGCTTTTTCACAAAATCGAAAATTAAAACAGCATTTTCCCTTTTTTTCCCACCAGGAAGACAGA
The DNA here is from genome assembly GCA_964019185.1 of Maratus speculifer. Taxonomy (NCBI): domain Eukaryota; kingdom Metazoa; phylum Arthropoda; class Arachnida; order Araneae; family Salticidae; genus Maratus; species Maratus speculifer. Next base: position 83,493,529 of record OZ025290.1, read on the forward strand.
AAACCTATTTAAAAATACAAAAGTAAGCTTCTACTGGCTTTTTCAAAAAATCAAAACAGCATTTTCCTCCTTTTTCCACAAGAAAAGCAGAAAAACTATTTAAAAATACAAAAGTAATCAATCTTCTATCAGCTTTTTCAAAAAATGGAAAATTAAAACAGCATTTCCCATATTTTTTCATCAGGAAGGCAAAAAAAACAACTTAAAAATATAAAAGTAAGCTTCTACCAGCTTTTTCACAAAATCGAAAATTAAAACAGCATTTTCCCTTTTTTCCCCACCAGGAAGACAGAAAACCTATTTAAAGATACAAAAGTAAGCTTCTACTGGCTTTTTCAAAAAATCAAAAATCAAAACAGCATTTCCCTTATTTTTTTCATCAGAAAGGCAAAAAAACACCTTAAAAATATAAAAGTAAGCTTCTACCAGCTTTTTCACAAAATCGAAAATTAAAACAGCATTTTCCCTTTTTTTCCCACCAGGAAGACAGAAAACCTATTTAAAAATACAAAAGTAAGCTTCTACTGGCTTTTTCAAAAAATCAAAAATCAAAACAGCATTTTCCTCCTTTTTCCACAAGAAAAGCAGAAAAACTATTTAAAAATACAAAAGTAATCAATCTTCTATCAGCTTTTTCAAAAAATGGAAAATTAAAACAGCATTTCCCTTATTTTTTTTCATCAGGAAGGCAAGAAAAAAAAAACAACTTAAAAATGTAAAAGTAAGCTTCTACCAGCTTTTTCACAAAATCGAAAATTAAAACAGCATTTTCCCTTTTTTTCCCACCAGGAAGACAGAAAACCGATTTAAAAATACAAAAGTAAGCTTCTTATGGCTTTTTTAAAAAAATCAAAAATCAAAACAGCATTTTCCTCCTTTTTCCACAAGAAAAGCAGAAAAAATATTTAAAAATACAAAAGTAAGCTTCTACTGGCTTTTTCAAAAAAATCAAAAATCAAAACAGCATTTTCCTCCCTTTTTCCACAAGAAAAGCAGAAAAACTATTTAAAAATACAAAAGTAATCAATCTTCTATCAGCTTTTTAAAAAAATGAAAATTAAAACAGCATTTCCCATATTTTTTCATCAGGAAGGCAAAAAAAACAACTTAAAAATATAAAAGTAAGCTTCTACCAGCTTTTTCACAAAATCGAAAATTAAAACAGCATTTTCCCCACCAGAAAGACAGAAAATCTATTTAAAAATACAAAAGTAAGCTTCTACTGGCTTTTTCAAAAAATCAAAACAGCATTTTCCTCCTTTTTCCACAAGAAAAGCAGAAAAACTATTTAAAAATACAAAAGTAATCAATCTTCTATCAGCTTTTTCAAAAAATGCAAAATTAAAACAGCATTTCCCTTATTTTTTCATCAGGAAGGCAAAAAAACAACTTAAAAATATAAAAGTAAGCTTCTACCAGCTTTTTCACAAAATTGAAAATTAAAACAGCATTTTCCCTTTTTTTCCCACCAGGAAGACAGAAAACCTATTTAAAAATACAAAAGTAAGCTTCTACTGGCTTTTTCAAAAAAATCAAAAATCAAAACAGCATTTTCCTCCTTTTTTCACAAGAAAAGCAGAAAAACTATTTAAAAATACAAAAGTAATCAATCTTCTATCAGCTTTTTCAAAAAATGGAAAATTAAAACAGCATTTCCCTTATTTTTTCATCATGAAGGCAAAAAAACAACTTAAAAATATAAAAGTAAGCTTCTACCAGCTTTTTCATAAAATCGAAAATTAAAACAGCATTTTCCCTTTTTTTCCCACCAGGAAGACAGAAAACCTATTTAAAGATACAAAAGTAAGCTTCTACTGGCTTTTTCAAAAAATCAAAAATCAAAACAGCATTTCCCTTATTTTTTCATCAGAAAGGCAAAAAAACACCTTAAAAATATAAAAGTAAGCTTCTACCAGCTTTTTCACAAAATCGAAAATTAAAACAGCATTTTCCCTTTTTTTCCCACCAGGAAGACAGAAAACCTATTTAAAAATACAAAAGTAAGCTTCTACTGGCTTTTTCAAAAAATCAAAAATCAAAACAGCATTTTCCTCCTTTTTCCACAAGAAAAGCAGAAAAACTATTTAAAAATACAAAAGTAATCAATCTTCTATCAGCTTTTTCAAAAAATGGAAAACTAAAACAGCATTTCCCATATTTTTTTCATCAGGAAGGCAAAAAAAACAACTTAAAAATATAAAAGTAAGCTTCTACCAGCTTTTTCACAAAATCGAAAATTAAAACAGCATTTTCCCTTTTTTTCCCACCAGGATGACAGAAAACCTATTTAAAGATACAAAAGTAAGCTTCTACTGGCTTTTTCAAAAAATCAAAAATCAAAACAGCATTTCCCTTATTTTTTTCATCAGAAAGGCAAAAAAACACCTTAAAAATATAAAAGTAAGCTTCTACCAGCTTTTTCACAAAATCGAAAATTAAAACAGCATTTTCCCTTTTTTTCCCACCAGGAAGACAGAAAACCTATTTAAAAATACAAAAGTAAGCTTCTACTGGCTTTTTCAAAAAATCAAAAATCAAAACAGCATTTTCCTCCTTTTTCCACAAGAAAAGCAGAAAAACTATTTAAAAATACAAAAGTAATCAATCTTCTATCAGCTTTTTCAAAAAATGGAAAATTAAAACAGCATTTCCCTTATTTTTTTTCATCAGGAAGGCAAGAAAAAAAAACAACTTAAAAATGTAAAAGTAAGCTTCTACCAGCTTTTTCACAAAATCGAAAATTAAAACAGCATTTTCCCTTTTTTTTTCCCACCAGGAAGACAGAAAACCGATTTAAAAATACAAAAGTAAGCTTCTACTGGCTTTTTTAAAAAAATCAAAAATCAAAACAGCATTTTCCTCCTTTTTCCACAAGAAAAGCAGAAAAAATATTTAAAAATACAAAAGTAAGCTTCTACTGGCTTTTTCAAAAAAATCAAAAATCAAAACAGCATTTTCCTCCCTTTTTCCACAAGAAAAGCAGAAAAACTATTTAAAAATACAAAAGTAATCAATCTTCTATCAGCTTTTTAAAAAAATGAAAATTAAAACAGCATTTCCCATATTTTTTCATCAGGAAGGCAGAAAAAACAACTTAAAAATATAAAAGTAAGCTTCTACCAGCTTTTTCACAAAATCGAAAATTAAAACAGCATTTTCCCCACCAGAAAGACAGAAAATCTATTTAAAAATACAAAAGTAAGCTTCTACTGGCTTTTTCAAAAAATCAAAACAGCATTTTCCTCCTTTTTCCACAAGAAAAGCAGAAAAACTATTTAAAAATACAAAAGTAATCAATCTTCTATCAGCTTTTTCAAAAAATGCAAAATTAAAACAGCATTTCCCTTATTTTTTCATCAGGAAGGCAAAAAAACAACTTAAAAATATAAAAGTAAGCTTCTACCAGCTTTTTCACAAAATTGAAAATTAAAACAGCATTTTCCCTTTTTTTCCCACCAGGAAGACAGAAAACCTATTTAAAAATACAAAAGTAAGCTTCTACTGGCTTTTTCAAAAAAATCAAAAATCAAAACAGCATTTTCCTCCTTTTTTCACAAGAAAAGCAGAAAAACTATTTAAAAATACAAAAGTAATCAATCTTCTATCAGCTTTTTCAAAAAATGGAAAATTAAAACAGCATTTCCCATATTTTTTTCATCAGGAAGGCAAAAAAAACAACTTAAAAATATAAAAGTAAGCTTCTACCAGTTTTTTCACAAAATCGAAAATTAAAACAGCATTTTCCCTTTTTTTCCCACCAGGATGACAGAAAACCTATTTAAAGATACAAAAGTAAGCTTCTACTGGCTTTTTCAAAAAATCAAAAATCAAAACAGCATTTCCCTTATTTTTTTCATCAGAAAGGCAAAAAAACACCTTAAAAATATAAAAGTAAGCTTCTACCAGCTTTTTCACAAAATCGAAAATTAAAACAGCATTTTCCCTTTTTTTCCCACCAGGATGACAGAAAACCTATTTAAAGATACAAAAGTAAGCTTCTACTGGCTTTTTCAAAAAATCAAAAATCAAAACAGCATTTCCCTTATTTTTTTCATCAGAAAGGCAAAAAAACACCTTAAAAATATAAAAGTAAGCTTCTACCAGCTTTTTCACAAAATCGAAAATTAAAACAGCATTTTCCCTTTTTTTCCCACCAGGAAGACAGAAAACCTATTTAAAAATACAAAAGTAAGCTTCTACTGGCTTTTTCAAAAAATCAAAACAGCATTTTCCTCCTTTTTCCACAAGAAAAGCAGAAAAACTATTTAAAAATACAAAAGTAATCAATCTTCTATCAGCTTTTTCAAAAAATGGAAAATTAAAACAGCATTTCCCATATTTTTTCATCAGGAAGGCAAAAAAACAACTTAAAAATATAAAAGTAAGCTTCTACCAGCTTTTTCACAAAATTGAAAATTAAAACAGCATTTTCCCTTTTTTTCCCACCAGGAAGACAGAAAACCTATTTAAAAATACAAAAGTAAGCTTCTACTGGCTTTTTCAAAAAAATCAAAAATCAAAACAGCATTTTCCTCCTTTTTTCACAAGAAAAGCAGAAAAACTATTTAAAAATACAAAAGTAATCAATCTTCTATCAGCTTTTTCAAAAAATGGAAAATTAAAACAGCATTTCCCATATTTTTTTCATCAGGAAGGCAAAAAAAACAACTTAAAAATATAAAAGTAAGCTTCTACCAGTTTTTTCACAAAATCGAAAATTAAAACAGCATTTTCCCTTTTTTTCCCACCAGGATGACAGAAAACCTATTTAAAGATACAAAAGTAAGCTTCTACTGGCTTTTTCAAAAAATCAAAAATCAAAACAGCATTTCCCTTATTTTTTTCATCAGAAAGGCAAAAAAACACCTTAAAAATATAAAAGTAAGCTTCTACCAGCTTTTTCACAAAATCGAAAATTAAAACAGCATTTTCCCTTTTTTTCCCACCAGGATGACAGAAAACCTATTTAAAGATACAAAAGTAAGCTTCTACTGGCTTTTTCAAAAAATCAAAAATCAAAACAGCATTTCCCTTATTTTTTTCATCAGAAAGGCAAAAAAACACCTTAAAAATATAAAAGTAAGCTTCTACCAGCTTTTTCACAAAATCGAAAATTAAAACAGCATTTTCCCTTTTTTTCCCACCAGGAAGACAGAAAACCTATTTAAAAATACAAAAGTAAGCTTCTACTGGCTTTTTCAAAAAATCAAAACAGCATTTTCCTCCTTTTTCCACAAGAAAAGCAGAAAAACTATTTAAAAATACAAAAGTAATCAATCTTCTATCAGCTTTTTCAAAAAATGGAAAATTAAAACAGCATTTCCCTTATTTTTTTTCATCAGGAAGGCAAGAAAAAAAAACAACTTAAAAATATAAAAGTAAGCTTCTACCAGCTTTTTCACAAAATCGAAAATTAAAACAGCATTTTCCCTTTTTTTCCCACCAGGAAGACAGAAAACCGATTTAAAAATACAAAAGTAAGCTTCTACTGGCTTTTTTAAAAAAATCAAAAATCAAAACAGCATTTTCCTCCTTTTTCCACAAGAAAAGCAGAAAAAATATTTAAAAATACAAAAGTAAGCTTCTACTGGCTTTTTCAAAAAAATCAAAAATCAAAACAGCATTTTCCTCCCTTTTTCCACAAGAAAAGCAGAAAAACTATTTAAAAATACAAAAGTAATCAATCTTCTATCAGCTTTTTAAAAAAATGAAAATTAAACAGCATTTCCCATATTTTTTCATCAGGAAGGCAAAAAAAACAACTTAAAAATATAAAAGTAAGCTTCTACCAGCTTTTTCACAAAATCGAAAATTAAAACAGCATTTTCCCCACCAGAAAGACAGAAAATCTATTTAAAAATACAAAAGTAAGCTTCTACTGGCTTTTTCAAAAAATCAAAACAGCATTTTCCTCCTTTTTCCACAAGAAAAGCAGAAAAACTATTTAAAAATACAAAAGTAATCAATCTTCTATCAGCTTTTTCAAAAAATGCAAAATTAAAACAGCATTTCCCTTATTTTTTCATCAGGAAGGCAAAAAAACAACTTAAAAATATAAAAGTAAGCTTCTACCAGCTTTTTCACAAAATTGAAAATTAAAACAGCATTTTCCCTTTTTTTCCCACCAGGAAGACAGAAAACCTATTTAAAAATACAAAAGTAAGCTTCTACTGGCTTTTTCAAAAAAATCAAAAATCAAAACAGCATTTTCCTCCTTTTTTCACAAGAAAAGCAGAAAAACTATTTAAAAATACAAAAGTAATCAATCTTCTATCAGCTTTTTCAAAAAATGGAAAATTAAAACAGCATTTCCCTTATTTTTTCATCAGGAAGGCAAAAAAACAACTTAAAAATATAAAAGTAAGCTTCTACCAGCTTTTTCACAAAATCGAAAATTAAAACAGCATTTTCCCTTTTTTTCCCACCAGGAAGACAGAAAACCTATTTAAAGATACAAAAGTAAGCTTCTACTGGCTTTTTCAAAAAATCAAAAATCAAAACAGCATTTCCCTTATTTTTTTCATCAGAAAGGCAAAAAAACACCTTAAAAATATAAAAGTAAGCTTCTACCAGCTTTTTCACAAAATCGAAAATTAAAACAGCATTTTCCCTTTTTTTCCCACCAGGAAGACAGAAAACCTATTTAAAAATACAAAAGTAAGCTTCTACTGGCTTTTTCAAAAAATCAAAACAGCATTTTCCTCCTTTTTCCACAAGAAAAGCAGAAAAACTATTTAAAAATACAAAAGTAATCAATCTTCTATCAGCTTTTTCAAAAAATGGAAAATTAAAACAGCATTTCCCATATTTTTTTCATCAGGAAGGCAAAAAAAACAACTTAAAAATATAAAAGTAAGCTTCTACCAGCTTTTTCACAAAATCGAAAATTAAAACAGCATTTTCCCTTTTTTTCCCACCAGGATGACAGAAAACCTATTTAAAGATACAAAAGTAAGCTTCTACTGGCTTTTTCAAAAAATCAAAAATCAAAACAGCATTTCCCTTATTTTTTTCATCAGAAAGGCAAAAAAACACCTTAAAAATATAAAAGTAAGCTTCTACCAGCTTTTTCACAAAATCGAAAATTAAAACAGCATTTTCCCTTTTTTTCCCACCAGGAAGACAGAAAACCTATTTAAAAATACAAAAGTAAGCTTCTACTGGCTTTTTCAAAAAATCAAAAATCAAAACAGCATTTTCCTCCTTTTTCCACAAGAAAAGCAGAAAAACTATTTAAAAATACAAAAGTAATCAATCTTCTATCAGCTTTTTCAAAAAATGGAAAATTAAAACAGCATTTCCCTTATTTTTTTTCATCAGGAAGGCAAGAAAAAAAAAAAAAAAACTTAAAAATATAAAAGTAAGCTTCTACCAGCTTTTTCACAAAATCGAAAATTAAAACAGCATTTTCCCTTTTTTCCCACCAGGAAGACAGAAAACCGATTTAAAAATACAAAAGTAAGCTTCTACTGGCTTTTTCAAAAAAATCAAAAATCAAAACAGCATTTTCCTCCTTTTTCCACAAGAAAAGCAGAAAAACTATTTAAAAATACAAAAGTAATCAATCTTCTATCAGCTTTTTAAAAAAATGAAAATTAAAACAGCATTTCCCATATTTTTTCATCAGGAAGGCAAAAAAACAACTTAAAAATATAAAAGTAAGCTTCTACCAGCTTTTTCACAAAATCGAAAATTAAAACAGCATTTTCCCCACCAGAAAGACAGAAAATCTATTTAAAAATACAAAAGTAAGCTTCTACTGGCTTTTTCAAAAAATCAAAACAGCATTTTCCTCCTTTTTCCACAAGAAAAGCAGAAAAACTATTTAAAAATACAAAAGTAATCAATCTTCTATCAGCTTTTTCAAAAAATGCAAAATTAAAACAGCATTTCCCTTATTTTTTCATCAGGAAGGCAAAAAAACAACTTAAAAATATAAAAGTAAGCTTCTACCAGCTTTTTCACAAAATTGAAAATTAAAACAGCATTTTCCCTTTTTTTTCCCACCAGGAAGACAGAAAACCTATTTAAAAATACAAAAGTAAGCTTCTACTGGCTTTTTCAAAAAAATCAAAAATCAAAACAGCATTTTCCTCCTTTTTTCACAAGAAAAGCAGAAAAACTATTTAAAAATACAAAAGTAATCAATCTTCTATCAGCTTTTTCAAAAAATGGAAAATTAAAACAGCATTTCCCTTTTTTTCCCACCAGGAAGACAGAAAACCTATTTAAAGATACAAAAGTAAGCTTCTACTGGCTTTTTCAAAAAATCAAAAATCAAAACAGCATTTCCCTTATTTTTTTCATCAGAAAGGCAAAAAAACACCTTAAAAATATAAAAGTAAGCTTCTACCAGCTTTTTCACAAAATCGAAAATTAAAACAGCATTTTCCCTTTTTTTCCCACCAGGAAGACAGAAAACCTATTTAAAAATACAAAAGTAAGCTTCTACTGGCTTTTTCAAAAAATCAAAACAGCATTTTCCTCCTTTTTCCACAAGAAAAGCAGAAAAACTATTTAAAAATACAAAAGTAATCAATCTTCTATCAGCTTTTTCAAAAAATGGAAAATTAAAACAGCATTTCCCATATTTTTTTCATCAGGAAGGCAAAAAAACAACTTAAAAATATAAAAGTAAGCTTCTACCAGCTTTTTCACAAAATCGAAAATTAAAACAGCATTTTCCCTTTTTTTCCCACCAGGATGACAGAAAACCTATTTAAAGATACAAAAGTAAGCTTCTACTGGCTTTTTCAAAAAATCAAAAATCAAAACAGCATTTCCCTTATTTTTTTCATCAGAAAGGCAAAAAAACACCTTAAAAATATAAAAGTAAGCTTCTACCAGCTTTTTCACAAAATCGAAAATTAAAACAGCATTTTCCCTTTTTTTCCCACCAGGAAGACAGAAAACCTATTTAAAAATACAAAAGTAAGCTTCTACTGGCTTTTTCAAAAAATCAAAACAGCATTTTCCTCCTTTTTCCACAAGAAAAGCAGAAAAACTATTTAAAAATACAAAAGTAATCAATCTTCTATCAGCTTTTTCAAAAAATGGAAAATTAAAACAGCATTTCCCATATTTTTTTCATCAGGAAGGCAAAAAAACAACTTAAAAATATAAAAGTAAGCTTCTACCAGCTTTTTCACAAAATCGAAAATTAAAACAGCATTTTCCCTTTTTTTCCCACCAGGATGACAGAAAACCTATTTAAAGATACAAAAGTAAGCTTCTACTGGCTTTTTCAAAAAATCAAAAATCAAAACAGCATTTCCCTTATTTTTTTCATCAGAAAGGCAAAAAAACACCTTAAAAATATAAAAGTAAGCTTCTACCAGCTTTTTCACAAAATCGAAAATTAAAACAGCATTTTCCCTTTTTTTCCCACCAGGAAGACAGAAAACCTATTTAAAAATACAAAAGTAAGCTTCTACTGGCTTTTTCAAAAAATCAAAAATCAAAACAGCATTTTCCTCCTTTTTCCACAAGAAAAGCAGAAAAACTATTTAAAAATACAAAAGTAATCAATCTTCTATCAGCTTTTTCAAAAAATGGAAAATTAAAACAGCATTTCCCTTATTTTTTTTCATCAGGAAGGCAAGAAAAAAAAAACAACTTAAAAATATAAAAGTAAGCTTCTACCAGCTTTTTCACAAAATCGAAAATTAAAACAGCATTTTCCCTTTTTTTTCCCACCAGGAAGACAGAAAACCGATTTAAAAATACAAAAGTAAGCTTCTACTGGCTTTTTTAAAAAAATCAAAAATCAAAACAGCATTTTCCTCCTTTTTCCACAAGAAAAGCACAAAAAATATTTAAAAATACAAAAGTAAGCTTCTACTGGCTTTTTCAAAAAAATCAAAAATCAAAACAGCATTTTCCTCCTTTTTCCACAAGAAAAGCAGAAAAACTATTTAAAAATACAAAAGTAATCAATCTTCTATCAGCTTTTTAAAAAAATGAAAATTAAAACAGCATTTCCCATATTTTTTCATCAGGAAGGCAAAAAAACAACTTAAAAATATAAAAGTAAGCTTCTACCAGCTTTTTCACAAAATCGAAAATTAAAACAGCATTTTCCCCACCAGAAAGACAGAAAATCTATTTAAAAATACAAAAGTAAGCTTCTACTGGCTTTTTCAAAAAATCAAAACAGCATTTTCCTCCTTTTTCCACAAGAAAAGCAGAAAAACTATTTAAAAATACAAAAGTAATCAATCTTCTATCAGCTTTTTCAAAAAATGCAAAATTAAAACAGCATTTCCCTTATTTTTTCATCAGGAAGGCAAAAAAACAACTTAAAAATATTAAAGTAAGCTTCTACCAGCTTTTTCACAAAATTGAAAATTAAAACAGCATTTTCCCTTTTTTTTCCCACCAGGAAGACAGAAAAAATATTTAAAAATACAAAAGTAAGCTTCTACTGGCTTTTTCAAAAAAATCAAAAATCAAAACAGCATTTTCCTCCTTTTTTCACAAGAAAAGCAGAAAAACTATTTAAAAATACAAAAGTAATCAATCTTCTATCAGCTTTTTCAAAAAATGGAAAATTAAAACAGCATTTCCCTTATTTTTTCATCAGGAAGGCAAAAAAACAACTTAAGGGTGTTCTTAACTGATCCGCTCAACAAGCGAAAAACGTTTTGACACATTTACAAATTCATTTTTTAACAGAAAGTTATAAAATTTTAATACCTGACTATGAAAGCGATTTCGAATTGAACTTATTTTTCCATTTTGTGATAATTAAATTACTTATCGAGTTATAAGCTATTTCGATGACGCAATCACCCGTTTTTCTCCTCCTTTTCGTCCGGTTTTTCTGCTTTCGTCGGGAAATATGCTCAAAAGCGTCAACTTTGAAGGTTTGTAATGAAAAATCTACTGTGTTTTTTAAAAAACAAAAGAATGAGTGCAATTAGACAGTTTCTGAATAACAACACCTGCTAGTTTCATGCATTTCCGATTAAAAATAAATTAATGCATGTGTCACAAAGTTACCCTTTTTGATTTAAGAACACCCTTAAAATATAAAAGTAAGCTTCTACCAGCTTTTTCACAAAATCAAAAATTAAAACAGCATTTTCCCTTTTTTTCCCACCAGGAAGACAGAAAACCTATTTAAAAATACAAAAGTAAGCTTCTACTGGCTTTTTCAAAAAATCAAAAATCAAAACAGCATTTTCCTCCTTTTTTCACAAGAAAAGCAGAAAAACTATTTAAAAATACAAAAGTAATCAATCTTCTATCAGCTTTTTCAAAAAATGGAAAATTAAAACAGCATTTCCCTTATTTTTTCATCAGGAAGGCAAAAAAACAACTTAAGGGTGTTCTTAACTGATCCGCTCAACAAGCGAAAAACGTTTTGACACATTTACAAATTCATTTTTTAACAGAAAGTTATAAAATTTTAATACCTGACTATGAAAGCGATTTCGAATTGAACTTATTTTTCCATTTTGTGATAATTAAATTACTTATCGAGTTATAAGCTATTTCGATGACGCAATCACCCGTTTTTCTCCTCCTTTTCGTCCGGTTTTTCTGCTTTCGTCGGGAAATATGCTCAAAAGCGTCAACTTTGAAGGTTTGTAATGAAAAATCTACTGTGTTTTTTAAAAAACAAAAGAATGAGTGCAATTAGACAGTTTCTGAATAACAACACCTGCTAGTTTCATGCATTTCCGATTAAAAATAAATTAATGCATGTGTCACAAAGTTACCCTTTTTGATTTAAGAACACCCTTAAAATATAAAAGTAAGCTTCTACCAGCTTTTTCACAAAATCAAAAATTAAAACAGCATTTTCCCTTTTTTTCCCACCAGGAAGACAGAAAACCTATTTAAAAATACAAAAGTAAGCTTCTACTGGCTTTTTCAAAAAATCAAAAATCAAAACAGCATTTTCCTCCTTTTTCCACAAGAAAAGCAGAAAAACTATTTAAAAATACAAAAGTAATCACTCTTCTATCAGCTTTTTCAAAAAATGGAAAATTAAAACAGCATTTCCCTTATTTTTTCATCAGGAAGGCAAAAAAACAACTTAAGGGTGTTCTTAACTGATCCGCTCAACAAGCGAAAAACATTTTGACACATTTACAAATTCATTTTTTAACAGAAAGTTATAAAATTTTAATACCTGACTATGAAAGCGATTTCGAATTGAACTTATTTTTCCATTTTGTGATAATTAAATTACTTATCGAGTTATAAGCTATTTCGATGACGCAATCACCCGTTTTTCTCCTCCTTTTCGTCCGGTTTTTCTGCTTTCGTCGGGAAATATGCTCAAAAGCGTCAACTTTGAAGGTTTGTAATGAAAAATCTACTGTGTTTTTTAAAAAACAAAAGAATGAGTGCAATTAGACAGTTTCTGAATAACAACACCTGCTAGTTTCATGCATTTCCGATTAAAAATAAATTAATGCATGTGTCACAAAGTTGCCCTTTTTGATTTAAGAACACCCTTAAAATATAAAAGTAAGCTTCTACCAGCTTTTTCACAAAATCAAAAATTAAAACAGCATTTTCCCTTTTTTTCCCACCAGGAAGACAGAAAACCTATTTAAAAATACAAAAGTAAGCTTCTACTGGCTTTTTCAAAAAATCAAAAATCAAAACAGCATTTTCCTCCTTTTTCCACAAGAAAAGCAGAAAAACTCTTTAAAAATACAAAAGTAATCACTCTTCTATCAGCTTTTTCAAAAAATGGAAAATTAAAACAGCATTTCCCTTATTTTTTCATCAGGAAGGCAAAAAAAAAAAAAAAAAAAAAAAAAAAAAAAAAACTTAAAAATATAAAAGTAAGCTTCTTCACAAAATCGAAAATTAAAACAGCATTTTCCCTTTTTTTCCCACCAGAAAGACAGAAAACCTGTTTAAAAATACAAAAGTAAGCTTCTACCAGTTTTTTCCCCTTTTAAATTGAAAACTAAAACAGCATTTAATCAAAAATTGTAACATCATTTAATCAAAAATTGTAACAGCATTTTCCTTCTTTTTCCGTCAGGAAGGCAGAAAATTTATTTAAAAATACAAAAGTAAGCTTCCACCACCTTTTTTAAAATTTTTGAAAATCAAAATTATATTTCATTTTTTTTTTTTTTCCCCATCAGGAAGGCAGAAAACCTATTTAAAAATACAAAAATAACCTTCTATTTTTTTATTATTATTATTTTTATTAAAATTAAAATGACAAGAAAGGGCAATGGTTCTCCCTTTATTCCGGGGCTCATTTTGGTTAATCTCTTTGTAAGTGATTACCTGACATACTGAACTGACTGCTGAGTGATATCATAAATATATGGAGAAAAGAGATAAAGTGAAATAACCAAATCTGCAAATCAGTCTGCTCCCGGTCTGTTGATCGTGTTAGATCCAGCATTTTTTTCCATCTCTTCTCTCACTCCTCACTCTCAGGTGAACGATCGAATATCGTAAGCGCCGACATCACAGTTAAATGACGTTTGTCAAAGGAATATGAAAATAAAACTTGCAAAGTTTAAAACATCGAGGAGTGTTTGAGTTCCAACTTTTTTTTGTTTGTTTGTTATAGTTGTTAGTGTTTTATTTAAAAATAAAATAAAAGAAAAAGAAAGAAAGCAAAAGAGTTTTGGATTGTTGAGTGGAGAGATAAATTTAACAAGAAATAAAATTGGATTTAACTGGATTTTTTTGGCAAAGAATAATCCATTTGTTTTAGATTAAGTCGGAAGCCATTTTTTCAATAATGGTAATAGCAATAATAAAGCCGCGATGTGCAATTTTATTTTATGCTTAATTAGGAAGTATCGAAGTTTTGAGAAATCTTTTCTTCTTTAAGGGTGTTCTTAAATCAAAAAGGGCAACTTTGTGACACATGCATTAATTTATTTTTGTTCGGAAATGCATGAAAATAGCAGGTGTTGTTATTCAGAAACTCTCTAATTGCACTCATTCTTTTGTTTTTTAAAAAACACAGTAGATTTTTCATAACAAGCCTTCAAAGTTGACACTTTTGAGCATATTTCCCGACGAAAGCAGAAAAACCGGTCGAAAAGGAGGATAAAAACGGGTGATTGCGTCATCGAAATAGCTTATAACTTGATAAGTAATTTAGTTATCATAAAATAGAAAAATAAGTTCAATTCGAAATCGCTTTCATAGTCAGGCATTAAAGTTTTATAACTTTCTGTTAAAAAATGAATTTGTAAATGTGTCAAAATGTTTTTCGCTTGTTGAGCTGATCAGTTAAGAACACCCTTAAGGGTGTATTTCGATTCAAACTGCTTATTTTCCCATTTATTTTTGAACTCATTTTTGCTCTCAAATGCACCAAACTTTCAAAATCTCTTATTTGGAAAGTACACAAGGTGCCGTGATTATCGATTCTTTGATAAATGCAGAAAATATTGTAAAAAAAGCAATCAAAAACGGCATTTCGAACCGATTTTTCCGAAGCGAGAGATCTGTGAATGAAAAAAAGGGTCATACTGATAAGGTAATTGTTTATAAATCAAATTCTAATAAATTTAGCGTAAAAAGACATCACACGGCACCTCATACGTCCCTTCAAGAATCCCCTCAGCAATTTTCATGTTTCTACTTTTAAAAACGTGTCTGAAATTGTATCGGAAAATTTCGAGCTGTTGAAGGTGAAAAGCGTTTTTTCGTAGTTAGAAATAGCAGCAAGAACATTTACCAAACAAGATTTTCATGTATTGAATTAGTGAAAACATTACATAATTTTGATGCTCTTTTCAGAGCCCGATCAAGCTGAAGTCGGGTCCAGGGCCTGTTAAAATTTCGGCCCCCCTACCTAACCATTTTCGGCGACACTTTCACAAAAAAAGAATGTTTATTTGACGAGTTGACAAAGTTGTTTTGGTGAAAAGTGCCTAGGTTAAAATCTTCTAAAAATTTTATTGAGTCATTCAGAATATTATAATTTAACGTTTCATATTTCATTAAACAATATTATTTGAAAAGTACTTGATTAAGGGGGGTGGGGGGAAATCAGCCACATAATTTGTGGGCCCCTGAAATTGGTGGGCCCAAGGCCAAGGCCCCGGAGGCCCATGCATTAATCAGGCCCTGGCTCTTTTTTGAGGAAATATAATGGATATTCATGAGACATACAGTTAATTTTAAATACATATTTCAGGATTGAGAGATGGGTTTTAAAGTAAATGCATATAAATGTCATGGCGGGAAATAAATAAATAAAAAGAAAATTCTTTTGCTAAACAAGTCGTTCCAATTCTATTATATATATGTTGCAGCCAATACCCGAATTTGGCCAATTCTAGAACTGGCCGGCCAATTCCCGAATTGGCCAGCAACGTTAAAAAATGACTGGCCAATTCGCGAACTGGCCAGATGCAATTGGCCAATTCGCGAACTGGCTAGGTGCGATTGGCCAATTCGCGAAATAGATATAAGCACTCGGCTTAATTCTTCCTAACATAGTTGAAAGTGTTTATGAATTCAAATAGTCTAGACGTCAGCCTGTCTGTGATCTAACTCAAAAACAGTTTCCGGTTACTTGTAATTGTCATCGTATTTGGTTTATCAATTAATTTCTATATTGAAAGGAAACTGTGTACTATTTTTGGTTAATTTAGTTGGGTACACAAAAATATTTCGTTTCAATATAATCAAGAGGAATCTTTTTTACTGTACATTTTAATGTTACATTATCTTAATTACAAAAAAAATGGTACCTATGCATCATAGTTCGGATGTTGGCCAAGACTCCCCGGCCAATTCGCGAATTGGCCGGCCAAAACCCGAAATACGCTATTCATTTCATGTATTTCGGGTTTTGGCCAGGAAGCTTGGCCAGTTCGGGTATTGGCCGACCAGTTCTAGAATTGGCCAGGCTCCGGGTATTGGCCGCAACATATATAACTCTTTACATTTTTTTTTTTGTTTGGATTGATGCCAAGGTTAATTTTTCGCCATGGGTGCAAGTTTGAAATTTTGCCAGGACTGAAAATATTTTGAATCTCTCCCCCCCCCCCACCGAGTGAACAAATATACATGTGCATGATTCACGTTTTTTCATGACCGTTTAACGAAATTTGCTTTTTCCCACGATCTTTTGACAGAAATCACGTCTTTAGCAATCCTTTGACGAAAAATTGCGTTTTTCGCGATCCTTTGACAAAAATTCGCGACTTTTTCGCGATCTTCTGAAGAAAATTCGCGACTTTTTCGCGATCTTCTGAAGAAAATTCGCGATTTTTTTCGCGATCTTCTGAAGAAAATTCGAGACTTTTTCGCGATCTTCTGAAGAAAATTTGCGATTTTTTTCACGATTCTTTGACAAAAAATTGCAACATTTTTGAGATCCTTTGACAAAAAATCATGTTTTTCCGCAATTCTGAAAAAATAGCGATTTTGCGCTATCATTTGACGAAAATCGCATCTTTTTCGCGATCCTTTGAAAGAGACTGCGTCATTTTCGCGATCCTTCGACACGAATCCCGCTTTTTTTTGCTATTCTTTGACAAAAAAACGTGTCTTTTTTGCGATCTTTTATCAGAAAAAAAGGTTTTTTTCCGTGATGTTATGTCAAAAATCACGTATTATCAGCAATCTTTTGAAAAAAAATCGTGTCTTTTTTCACGATCTTTTTGACGAAAAACAGATTTTCCTCGATCTTTTGGCAAAAATCGCAGTTTCTCTGTAATTCTGTCAGAAATAGCGTTTTTTCCTCGATCATTTGAGGAAAATCGCGTCTTTTCTGAGATTCCTTGACAGATTCTTTGACGGAAATAACGTTTTCTTTGAGATCCGTCGACAGTAATCACGTTTATTCCGCAATTAATTTTTTAACAAAAAACGCGTCCTTTTGCGATCTTTTGAATGAAATAGTGCTTTTATCTACGATCTTTTGATAGAAATAATGCCGTTTTCCCGCGATCATTTGACAAAAATCACGTTTTATTCATAATCTTTTGACGAAAAATCGTGTCTTTTTTAGCGATCTTTTGGCAAAAAACGGTCGTTTTCGCGATAGTTTTTCATCGTCGGAGATTTTTCCGTCCCGCTTCCGTCCTCGGAAATTTTTAAAAGACGGAAATCCGTCCTGTGGACGGAAAACTTGCACCCATGTTTTTCGCTTTTACGGGTGCCCCAAAGTTACTTTCTATAAACATTTGTTTCAAATTTAGATGGAAATTTATTGCTTTACATGAGTTTGCGCATACAGTAATGCCAGAATACTGTTTGTGCATTCAGCAAATCCAGGAATGTTTTTTTATTATTATTAATATTTTGAAGTTTTTATCTATTACTTACCCATCATACGTAGTATAGGGTAAGTCTTGCAATCGTTTTGAAAATCGAAAAAAAATTTTTGACAGATTTACACGTTTTGGACACTGGAGATTCCGAAAAACATATTTCTAGAAAAAAATTTTTGCCATCCGTCCGTCTGTGTGTGTCTCTCTGTAACCGCTCTATCTCCCGAACAAATTGAGATAGAGATTTGAAATTTTGTATGTGCTTAGTATGTAAGAATGGGACGAAGCCTATTTAATATCAGTAACCTCGATTATCCGGAACTATTTTTTCCGGATTTTCGAAAAATTTCTGATGAAAGATATATAAAAATTTTCGAATTCTTTTATTTTAAGGAGTGCACGTAAAAAGCAATAAAATAACACAAATTTTGCATAAAGAACGAAGTCAATCGGATTATTAGTTGTAGAGATATTTCTAATCCTATTTTCCACATTCTTTGATTTTTCATGACCCTGTATTTCATTCAAATTTCAATTCAAAGATATCTTTTAATTGGAAATGAGATACCTAATTCGACGCAACCAACCGTTAGTGAATATGATTATTATTTTTGGAGTTATAAGGATGTTTCTTTTACGCAATTCAATGCTACTTGAATAGTTTGGCGTTTCATAAAATTTATCGAAATTGGTTCATCAGAAATTCATTAATAGAGCATGATTATGTGTTAAAAATACTTAAATATACGTTTATATTTTGTTTTCGAATTGTAATGCATTTTATAAATTGTTTACATACGTTATGTTTTCATATGTTATGCTATGCATCTTCATGATGGGTAAGTATTACGGTGGCCTCCAACGACTAGTTTTGAAATGCGCTGCAACTTCAAAAGTCATGTTGACAGAGAATACGTGTTCATTTGCTTCTTCGAGTCCGTAGATCTTCCTTTATAGCAGTTGTAGAGTTACTATGTTTTAGTTAGATATTTGTTGAAGAAAATTGCGAATAACTTTTTAATTTTATAAGTGAAAAAAGCATATAAACGCTAATTTTAATCTTAAAGATTAATTAAAAAAAAAAAAAAAAAAAAATGCTGAAAATAATTATAGAAATGTTTTCATATTTTAGGCATACATAAGGTTGTTTAAAGTAATTCTCAACTGCTTTGCTCAACTAGTGCAAAACGTTTTGACGCATTTACAAATTCATTTTTTTCAATGAAATATACAAAATTGCAAAGCCTGTCCCAGAAACGTGAGAAGAGAAAACTGCGCTGGTGCAAAGTTTCAATTTGGCGCCCTTTTCACCCAACTTTTTCTTTTAATAGGCCAGAAATGACGTTGGTAGTATAAATTTGGCACCGCTAAATTTCCGCGATCGGGGCGACCGCCCCCTTCACCCCCCCCCCCCCCCTTTCGCACGGCGTTGGCCTGACCATAAAAACGATTTGGAATTGAACTGAGTTTTCAATTTTGTGATCAATCAATTACATATTGAGTTATAAGCTTTTATGATCTCGTAATAAGTCTTTTTTCTCCCTTGGTTTTTCTTCTCTCTCGCGGAAAGTCGATTCAAAACGCCCACTTTGACACTATTTTCTAAAAAACTATTGTGTTTGAAAAAAGAAAAAAAAAAAAAAAAAAGAAAACTGGGTGCGATTAGATAGTTTCTGAACAACAATCCCTGCTACTTTCATGCATTTCCGAGAAAAAATAAATTGAAACTTATGTCACAAAGTTGTCCTTTTTGATTTAAGTACATCCTTAAGGCTGTTCTCAACAAAGAACTCAAGCCCAAAGGCACAAATTTAAGATGCATTTTTAAAATTTATTTTTGTTACAAAAAGCAAGAAATTGATAGGTGTTGTTATTCAGAAACTATATAACCGAAAGACGTTTTCTATTTTTTATAAACGCAAACGATCTTACAGAAAATTCTGTCAAAGTTGGCATTTTGAAATGAATTTCCGGACGAAATGAGAAAGACTAGCCAGAGAAAGTAGGAAAAACCTGTTGAACCAAAATGCCTTATAACTCAATAAGTAATTTATCAAAAATGGAAAACTCATTTCAATTCCGAATCGCTTCAGTAGTCAGGGCAGCCAATTTTGTGCATCTCGATTAGTCAGAAAAAATTTTAAAAATTTTCGCGTTTGTTGAGCAGGCAGCAGGGTACTTGAAAACTGCCTTAAAAGAATCCAGGACACAATTCAAAATAATTTTTATTTATCGAGTTACAATTCTGAAATTTTTTTTAGTGGTTAACCATACCATTTGTAAACATGATAAAAGTTCCCATAGTTAAAATATTAATAATAAAAAAAAAAAAGACAAACAAAATTGTAATTTAACAAATTACAACGACTATTTGGAAAATGATATTTTCAAAGACTCAAATTTTAAAAACTCGTAAATAAATTCTATTTTTAAATTAATAATAAACGTCAATTTTATGATGATCATAACGAGTCATGAGTACGTACGCCATGCATTAAACATTAATATTCCTAGATCAATGATTAAAAAAAAAAAAAAAAAAAAAAAAAACAGTTTATAAATATACAATTTTAACTGTTTAAAATGTGCATTAATATTTGATGGAGTTAATCAGACTGACTTCTGAACGCCTCATATTACGTACGACATTGATTAAACATTAATATTCCTGGATCCATCATAAACAAATTTTAAATGAAATTTCAGTTTTACAATTTTCGGAACTGCAAATTTTTAAACTTCTAAAACATCACACAACTCAAATTTTTACACCGTTGCGTAGGAAAAAAAAAATCACTTTTAAATGAAATTTGATTTAAATCTTTACCATAATTTATTTTCAAATTATTAGTATTTTTAAAAGTTTTTATTACTTTTTATTTTTGTCATTGTAGCAACAGAAGTATTCCATTTTTGGACATTATGGACCAATCAGAAAACGAATAAAATAAAAAAAAGTCGTGGAATTCAACCAGTAAAATGATTCAGATTTTCCATTTTTTTGCCGAGAACAACAACTATTTTCCAAATATTTAATAATTTAATTAAAAAAAGTGGGGTTATTTAAAATCGCTATAACTCAAAATATTATTTGTAGATTTTTTTTTCATTTAAATAAACAAAAATATATAAGCTTTAATCACATTTTTAAAGGTAAATATATTTTTCAAATTTACTGAATCAGAATTAAAGTAAAACAATTGAAAAAGACATATTCCAAGTTTGGACCATTTATCTGTAACAGTTCTCGAGTTATAACAATTCAAATAGGAGAAATGGTGAAAAAACTCATCATGAAGAAAAGCACATTTTCACAAGAAGTCGTTTCCACAACAACCATTGCTTGGAAGCTAGATTTTAAAAACAAACCAAAACATAAAATGTATTTCCTGTTCCAATTAAGATAAAAGCACTTTTTAACGAAAAGATATAAAATTGGAATGCCGGATTATGGAAGAGATTTCGAATCGAACTTAATTTTCCATTTTAGAATAGTTAAATTACCTATCCAGTTCTAAGCTATTTCGATCAAATGATCATCCTTTTTTCGCCTGCTTTTCGACCGGTTTTTCTGCTTTCGTCGAGCAATGTGCTCAAAAGCGTCAACTTTGAAGGCTTGTTATGAAAAATCTATTGTGTTTTTTAAAAAACAGAAAATTGAGTGCAATTAGACAGTTTCTGAATAACAACACCTGCTATTTTCATGCATTTTCGAACAAAAATGAATTAATGCATGCGTCACAAAGTGGCCCTTTTTGACTTAAGAACACCCTTAAACATGTAATTAATCCTATGCCTGTTTCACCTTTTTTTTTTCCTAGAGGGAAACTTTAATTTTAATTTAATATGGAATATTAGAACGGAACAAATACTGAACTGTTTACATTGATTTAAGGGCAAACGGGTTAACCTTTCGTAAGCGAGCTACACGCGATAGAAATACACATAACAATAATTCATGCTTGAAAACCATTTTTATAACCATAAAAAATCAGTAAACTGAGATATAGTTTTCAAACAAATTATATTTCAAAGCAAATTTCTTCCATTTTGGTGATGTTAAATTTTTCAATATTATATACGTTAAAGTTGTGAAAGGTTTTACTTTTTTTTTTTTTTTTTTTTTTTTTTTTTTTTTTTTTTTTTTACTTGTTTATTCATGAAGTTTTGGTTTTATTATAAACTAGTTGGATGTGCCAATCCCAAAACTTTCTTCTATCTCATTCGTACGTTTTAATATTTCAAAATTTAATTACACATGTTAATGCATTAATATTATTAATTCAATACTATACTAACTATGATTTTCATGTTAAATTTTTGCTTCAGTCAATTAATCTGAGTAAAAAAAGTTTCCGTATACCTGCACAAGCCGATGCACAGTTCAGTAGTTAAGGATGTTCTTAAATCAAAAAACTCAACTTTGTGACACATGCTTTAATTTATTTTTGTTCGGAAATGCATGAAAATAGCAGGTGTTGTTATTCAGAAACAGTCTAATTGTACTCAATTTTCTGCTTTTTAAAAAAACACAATAGATCTTTCATAACAAGCTTACAAAGATGACGTTTTTGAGCACATTTCCCGACGAAAGCAGAAAAACCGATCGAAAAGCAGGGAAAAAACGGGTGATCGCGAGATCGAAGTAACTTATAACTGGATAGGTAATTTAATTATCATAAAATGGAAAATTCAGCTCGATTCGAAATCGCTTTCATAGTCAGGCATTCCAATTTTATAACTTTTTGTTAAAAAATGAATTTGTAAATGTGTTAAAACGTTTTGCACTTGTTGAGCTTACAGTTGAGAACACCCTTAAGTCAGATTTAGTTCGGTAGTTAAGTCAGATTTAGTTCAGTAATTAAGTTGCATAACTTCAAATACTTTTTAATGGTAAAATAATAACTAGTTGGATGTGCCAATCCCAAAACTTTCTTTTATCTCATATGTACTTTTAATATTTAAAAAAAATAGTTACACATGTTAATGCTTCAATAATTTTAATTCAATAATGTATCAACTTTGATTTTCATATTAAATTTCTGCTTCAGTCAATTAATCAGAGTAAAAACGAGTTTCAGTCTCTGCATGAGCCGATGAACAATAGAATGATAGGCAGATTTTTTTCAAATTCAAGGAGGACCTACTTTCCATACTCAAAAATAATCATACACAAAAATTTTAGTTTAGTTCTATGCATATCTTCATACACTTTTTTATGGCAAAATAATGAAAATGGCACAGACATTCTGATTATAGCGCCCCCTTCCAGCAGATTTTTTTTTCAAATTCAGGGCGGACCTACTAGCCATAGCTAAACACTTAAAGAAAAAATTGGGTTCAATTCGATGCAGAACTTCATACACTTTTAGTCGGTACAATATTGTAAATAGTACAAAAATCGCTATTTCAACGGCCCTTACGGCGGATATTTTTTCAAATTCAAGGAGGACCAACTAGCCATAGCCCAACACTTACACAAAAAAATTTGTTCATTCGATGCATAACTTCATACACTTTTAGTCGATACAATATTAAAAATGGTACAAAAATTCACAAAAAATTTAATTCAATTCTATGCATATCTTCATACAGTTTTTGATGGTAGAATGGCGACATACGGGGACACACACAGACAGACATTTTGTAAAAGCATGTTTCGGTTCGGAATCTCTGACCCCAAAAACGTGTAAATCCGTCAAAAACAATTTCAATTACAATACTTTCTTCTATTGAAGATAGAAGAAAGTAAGAATCATGATTGAAAATTATTTTAAGAGCCTTAACAACTCTATCAATTAAGATACAGTTTTCAAACAAATTGCATTTGAAAGTGCAATTTTTCTCTATTGGGGGGTGCAAAAATTGAAAATGTGCGATATTTAGACATTTAAAAATCGCAATAATAGGTAAATGAAATATAAATTTGATTGTTTGCTGTTGCTATACGCAAAATGACATCAGCATTACACAGAAATATATTTTGTATTTTATAATATAGATATCTATATATTTAAAAGATAACGCTGTTTTTTAAGTCATCAGGCCTGAGCTTTCTGCTGAGCTTTTTTCATAATTATTCTTTTAAATGAAAGCTCTTTGTTTTTGGATATGCTAGCCATGCAGGAAAGAGGTAGATGAAAATGCAGTATGCCATAAAAACGGCTTCCAATACGAATCACATGGAACAGGGACTGAATCTTTTTCTCTAAATAAAAATGATCTGATGGTTAAGCATTCTAAAGTAGCATTTCAATGTATAAGGAGAAATTTAAGTAATAAAATGTATTACTTAAAGTTTTCTTCTCTTTTCGTGATCGCAGGTGGTTGTGTTTGAGCCAAATGAGCAGATTTTAGGGTTACATTTTTAGTACTTTTTTGTGAGAATCATACAAGTGCTCTCACTAAGATCATTTATTAAAATATTTGAAAATTAAAAAGATGAAAAGATTTTGAAACTTTCTATAATCATAATTACTCTGAAATTATCGAGGTTAAAAACTTTAAATTTGGCATGTAGGATGGCTATTAAGATCACAAAATAAAAAAAAATTATATATATATATAACTGAAATTCAATTGGAAGGAAAACCTTCTATATTTATATTTTTAAAATGATTTCTCTAAAATTGCCAATAAATTTTAAATTTGGTTAAGAAATAACTTCTAAATCATTATGTTCTTATAGTATGTTGTTACATTTTCCTGAAGAGGTTGTTACATACACCTAAAGCTATATACACAACAATTCTGTTAAACAATTGAAAAACTTAATACAATGCAAATACAATCTTTTGGTGTGCTATACGGAGTCATATAATAGAAAAACAAGACACTTTTACACAGTATCTTAAAAATTCATACGGAAAAATCATTTAACCAAGGAGTTATTTATATATTTTTAAAATTTTATAATTTCAGCATTCCTACAGATGAGAGACAAAGTTATTATTTTGTCCCTTGTCTCTCACATTCTGTTTGTCAAAGACATTAAAAAAAAACAAGTTGGAAATTGCACGTGAAGCGTAGCAAACGAGGTGCGTTCGTACGATAACGAAGTTTTAAAAATATTACTCTCATATATCAATCTCATAAAATTGTAAATAGTGAATTTCAATTAAAACGCTCATCAAACAATGTTCTCTCTATACCATTATGTAATGGAATACTTTTGTGTGGCCTTATAAATCAATAACAAATATTCTTTGCTTCACAAATTATGTAAAATGTATATTATAATATGTACTTTATAGTTGCATATAAATTTTATTAAGTTCGAATGAGTGCAACACCATTAAAATGCATTTGAAACATTTTCCCCTATTGACCGTAATGTAACGGAATACTTTTGATTGTCCCTGTAATTGATCTATGCATCCGATTTTCATAAAATTTGAAATAACTCGACAAAATTATGTAATAACTATGTATTTTAAATTTCAAACGTATAAAATACATTTGAAACTTTTTCCCCATTGACTATAATGTAATTGAATACTTTTGATTGCCCCTGTAATTGATCTATGTACCCGATTATCAAAAAATTTGAAATAACTCAACAAAATTATGTAATAACTATGTATTTTAAATTTCAAACGATTAAAATGCATTTGAAACTTTTTTCCCCATTGACCGTAATGTAACGGATTACTTTTGATTGCCCCTGTAATTGATCTATGCATCCGATTTTCATAAAATTTGAAATGACTCGATAAAATTATGTAATAATTATGTATTTTAAAATTCAAACGATTCGGTTGGGCAGTTTTGGCGTTGTTATATGCGGACGGACAGACAGACAGACAGACAGACAGACGGACAGACAGACAGACGGACAGACAGACAGACAGACGGACTGAGCGACAACAATAGGTGCTACGTATTTACATAATTACGAACGCACCTAAAAAGTACACTTGAGTACTGATTATATGGATCAATTTCCTGATTGAGACCAAGGCAGATCTGCCTAATGAAAAAGCCAAACAATTGGACAACTTTAAAAACAGCTCGGGAAATGTTTGATCATATGCATTTATTCTTTATATATTTTTTAGTAATTTAATTACTTAAAAATTAAAAAAATTATAACTTTTAACTGTTAACTTTCATGATATCAAGCCAAATTTATCCTACCATGCCTAAAAAAGTTTCAATTCAAAATTTTTAGAGAAGGCCTTTATTGATCCAGTTAATTGGACAATCCAGTTAATTGGCATCCAGATAATCAGTGCTCTACTGCATGTCATTTTTAACAGCCAACTGAGCCACATGGTACAGATGTCTATCTCCTAAGTAGCCACGAAGGCAAAGCATAAAGTCTCTCAACAATAATCATAGATGTTGGATCTGTCTATTGTATGAGCTGAATGATAGACTTCGAGAGAGTCATGATTCTTGGATCTTGCACCTCATCTGGCCTGCTCATACACTGGACTTGAACACTTGTAGGCATATTTAAAGTGCAAATTTTGTGCTTGTTTACCGTTTCCAGCCACATTTTCAGAACGAGAGACTGTTCCCAAGACAAGTGGATTAATATTACATCAAATAACTGTGCATGACTCTGCATATAAGAAGAAAGGGGTACAGCTTCTTATTAATAAAGGTTGCCTCTATTTCTCACATTTTTGTGTTAGTTTTTATTTTTTGTCTCCAACCAGTATTTTCTGTATAAAATTTACAAATTATAAACTTATTTATTCAAAATTTGAGAAATATAGAAAATAAACAATTCTGATTATTGTTGGTCTTTACTTTATTATTTACTTTTCATCATGATGACAAAGGATGATGCAATAAAATCATAAGAAATTAGAATCATGCTTCATTATGCACATAAAAATATTAAACTGTTTTTCATGCTTCTTATTTTATACTTTCATCAGAAAAAAAATTATGAAATAAGACAAAATCAAGCAATTTAATAAAAAAGGAGTCCATTTTTATTGTTCAAAGTTTGATTTCAGAGTTTTATAGTACAATGTTAAATATGCTGAAATTTAAAAATCTTGTGCTGCCCAGTATGGTATCTGTAACAGAAAATGAAATTTTATTCAGTAAACAACAAAAGTAAGCAATATAAAATAACACAGGAAAAAAAAAAGAAGTTTAATAAAGTGTTAATAAATAATTTTTCTGTCCTTTGTGACCTGCAGTCTAGTGAAAGTCAAAACTCAAAAATTTCATTAATGGCCAGTGGCCATATAGTACCAGTTTTATAAGTGGTAACTTTTTTACACTTAAAAGTACTGAACAGTAAACTTTGTTAAAATTTCTATGAGTATTAAGCTAAAATTGAATAGCCTAAGTAAATATGTTAATATAAATATACAGCAACAATAAAAATGTAGAATCTTTGATGGAATAGAATTTTTTTTAATTCTCACTTTATAGGAAAGTGCTCATAAAATGGCTGCTGTTTTAATAGCCACCTTTTCTCATTTAGATGTCCAGAGTTTAGTTCTAATTTTGTTCTTTAGTGTCCATTTGCACTTAGTTTTTACTACCATTAGTCTAAAGATTTATCAATCAGAAATTCTTGTTTAAGAAGTTTCATGCTTAAAAGAAATGTGCACACACACTCACACACAAGAAACAGCATATGCATACTAATTAAAGTACATATAAATTTATTGTTGAGTGACAGATTTAAATAATTCCCAAATAAAGAAAAATATAAGGATGCAAGCATACAAGTTTTTTGGGACAGAGCAGGGAAAAAAAAATTCTAGAACTGAACAGGAAAAAAACTATTTAAAGAAAGTTAAGATTTAAATATTAAACTTCCCTATCTAAAGAAGATGAAGAGAAAAGGAGGGAAAAATGAAAGAAAAGCGTTTTGTATTTAATAAATTGTTAATTTAAAATTCACAATAGAAAAAAAGTTTAACAAATAAATATATTTTGTCACTTTAACATCTATTATATTTCTTTTTATTATGAAATAGAAAACTTGGAATGTGTTAAAGATATAAATACCATACAAATTCATCTAGTATCATTTTAATATTCATTTAAGGAAAAGAAAAAATAGAATTTCCTTCACTAGAAAAGGAATAATTAATGTTTCAAACTTTTAAAGTAATTCAATTTGGTGTTTTATGTTTCATAACTGTAGAATGCCATTATCTCTTAGTAGAGAAAAAGTTTGAAAACTTATTTTTTTACTTCATTCCTATGATTTAATTAAAAAAAAAAAAAAAAAAAAAAAAAAGGAACAACATGTATTTTTTCTACAAATTATAAAAGTTAAAAAAAAAAAAAAAATTTTTTTTAATGGGTGTGATATTATTATATAATTTCTTTTAGTTATGTGCCACATTCTGATGTTGTATGTCAACACCATTTTATGCCTCTGAAAATCTATTTAATCTTACTACAGTCTCTCTGCATTAAAATTATTTTAAAAATCATGTTACAGAGGGCAAAAAATAATTTAAATTTAAATAAATAAAAAGAACGAGTAAAAAGAGCAAAAAGGAGAAGCAGAAATTATATAGGTGTGAAACTTGGATTATTTAATGTTACAACTTATAACAAATCGAAATAGGAAAAACAACCAAACTGCAAAAAAGAGGAAAAGTTTTCTTTAAAAAGGAATTTCAAGGAAATAGTAATTTTACAAATAAATACGTGCAATTTATATTACATCTGAGACTGGATATCACATAACTGAGTTTTGTTGTATTGTTTTACCTATAGATTACTAAGCTACACATGAAAAAACTGTATAGATTTAAAAGTAAAAATATTGTTGATTTAATTCTCTTAACCTCCTGAGGGGCAAAGGACTTCTATTCTTAAAATACTGAAATGACTGAATGACACCAAAATTTAAAAATAAATTTATTTCATAATATATAAAAGCTTTTCTTTGCGTACTTGATGAAATTAAAATTTTCATTTCAAAATCCTGATGTCAATGTAACATTTTACAATTAAGTTGGATATATTTTATCCCCTCGGCCTTCAAGAGATTAACCTTTTATCTAGCGAATTATGAATTCATGAAAAATTTGCATTCTAAAGCATTTTGCGTAAATTGTTTAAACTAAATTAAAAGATTTACATAACCATTTAATAAATTTTTGAAGGATTAAATTTGAATTTACAGGAATTTTGTGCAATATTTATAACCCTACTCAAATCTTTTATTTTAAATTGTTTTCTTAGTATTTTGTAGAATTATAAAATATACAAATATGATGTTCTTACAATATAAATATAGAAATATTTTCAAATCAAAAAATCCACACACCCCTCCCTTAGACCAGGAAAGCTGAAAAGATACAAAAGAAAAATAAATCATCCTTTTAAAAATATTTTTGTTTTATATAACCAATAAAGTATGCTTTTTTTTTTCCCCTTAAATACTAACTGACTTTAAAAAAAAGAATCAAGCTTGGCGACAACTTGACGCTAATGCATATGAATGCATAGCTTTAATATTCTTATGATTTGAAAACGGTCGCAAGTATGAAAGATTATTTGCAACATATCATTAATTTTTTTTTTAATCAAATCCATAAATTTTTAAATTTATTTAAAAACTTCTAATCATCAGAATTTAGTGAAATTAAAATGGGACTACGTGGGTATCTTATACTTTCAAACAAAAAAAGAATTATCAAAATCAGTTCATATTTAAAAAATTAATGAGTGAACAAGAAATATATACAGGTCGAAATCATAACCTCCTCCTTGAAGTCTGTTAAAAATGCTTTGGAACAAAATAAAGTAATATATTCGTAACTCATTCCAAACAGTATTAGAACTAATTGACGTATTAAGAATTTTATAATAAATAATTTTAATGGTACTTATAAGTACCGTCGGTAGATAAAGTGTTATAGGGCAATTTCACATGTTTATATAGGCTGGAAGAATGAAGTTGATTCTTTTCTTAACTCCTTAACTGATTTACCCGAACACTGTTCAGGCAACTGGAAGTTGGCCCAAACTGGTTTGCCCGTACGACGTTCGGGAATTGATACTTCCTCTTTTCTCTCTGTGATATTTCACAATACAGAAATGAAACAAATTCAAGTCCCTCTGAAGGAAAAAAAAAAAAAAAAAAAAATTGTAATGGATTATAACAATACTATGGGAGGAATAGACTGCATGGATCAAAATTTGAAAATTTTGAAATTATAAAAAAAGAGGGACAAAATATTACAGAAAGATTTTTTTTCCACATATTTGATACAGCTATATGGAATTCATTGTCTACTGTAAAATAGGAGAGAAATGCCTACAATTAGAGTGTAGACCTGATCTTGTTGTTGAAAAATATCATTCTGGAATAAATTTCAGATGTGGACAACTGGGGTCTGAGCCTAATCCTCTTAGATTGACAGAGAGATATTTTCTTGAAATTATTCCTTTCACATATAAAAAATTGAGACATACAAGACAATGCAGTTTGCTGTTATAGAAGAAACGATAATGGGAAGAGAATCTGAAAAGAAACGCAATATTTCTGTCCTGATTGCGACGTGGGACTTTGCCTTACACCTAGTTTCAAATTGTACCACACATTAAAAAAAAAAAAAAAAAAAAAAAAAAAAAAAAAAAATTCTGAATAAAAAACATTATTTGAAACTGAGAAATTTTAATGGTTTGAATTAAATTTTTGTAAAATATGTCAAACAGTCTTTATTAAATACAGAGGTGGTTGCAAAAAAGCAAACATTTAGGATATTTGTGTTTCTAAATTCTGAAATAAAAAATTGTTTTATATCATTAATAATGGTTATAATAAAAATAAATATTGCATTTTTATATTCTATTAAGTATAATGTTTGATTATATGCAATAAAAAATTTTTTGGGAACATTTTTGAAAACATTTCTGGTAAAAAAATAGACCAATTAAGGCATTAATAGCATTGTATAATATAGTACACTCCATTTGTCAACATACATGTTAATATGTTTTCATTTTGCGTGTAACACCAATTTTCTGTAAATACATAAGTGCATCAGATGATAGCTTCATTGAATAATTCTTCATTTACATTGCTATTGCATGATGCATTGTCTGCACTTTTTTTTAATATTTTTCATTGAAGTCATTTGTTATTGCATTTTTTTTTTTTTTTTTTTTTTTTTTCAAAATTAACATATCAATTTCAAGATGAGATCAGTACACATGTATCTTTTCAATTAGATAAATAAATAGTTTCATAGTTATTTAAAGGTGCTGAGAAAAATTACAAAACTAAAAAAGATGTTAACATGTAGTTTCTTTTGAAATATCACATCAAGAACATCTAATTTTTAAATTCTTTCTTGTTATCTCAATTCATATATACTACTTCTGACAATAAAGTTTGGTGAATGAATTCATAGCGACCGATCTGGCAACAGTGGGGAAACAAAATGCTGCACCTGCATAGAAGCAAGTGTCAGCCATCTTTCCCCACCGCTGTTCAGTTGAGCGTCGTTTATGTTCTGTGTAAGACGTGCTTTACTAAGTGTTTGTTCAGTGTGTTGGTTCTTAACTGAGAACAGGAAAATGAATGAATAAAAGATCAGTTTAAAGTTTGGTCTTAAGTTTTGCAAGACATTGAAAGAAATTCATGAGGGATGGTGCAAATTGAACACCTACCATACTCGCCAGATCTCAATCCTCCAGACTTCTTCCTATTTTCACAACTCAAACTCTCTTTGAAAAAGATTTGACCATATTCCTGACATCCAATGAAACATGACGAAGCTTTTGAATTTCATCCCAAAAGAAGATTTCTTGCAAATTTCCCAGGACATGTATAGCAGATCTCAGCAGTGCATAGTTATAGGAGATGACTATTTTGAAGGATGGCATGGTAACTTTTGTTAATAAAATTCTTCTACATTAATGCTACAGGACTATTCACCGAAGTTTATTGTCAGAGGTAGTACATATATATTTTTTCTTCACAAGCTGTTTTGATATTTAGCTTTAAATGAATTAATAATCCTATGGTCTAAATATTATATTGTATTAAAATGTAAGAAACTGTATTTTAATAGGGTAAGATGGGGATACTTAAGCCATTTTTAAATTTAAATTTTTTATAATTTTTTAGAACAAAATAAACATTGAAAATTAAAATTTGATAATTTTTTCTTCAACTGAAAACCACTTTCAATTAATTTGAACTATTTTTCTATGTTTAATAAATTTTTACTTTTTGTTTCACATTGTGGTTCAAGTATCCCCATGAGCGGGATACTTGAGCCATGGTGGATACTTGAGCCAGTACGAAAAAATACCTACAAAAGTAACGCTTTTCACTTTATTTTTGCACAAAGATTTTACATAATGATAAATTAAAATACATAAAGTCCTTTAAAATCAATTGTGAAAACAAAACTAGTAACACAATCATATTTTGTAGTGATAATTGGTGGTCAAAGGATCATTTCAACTTAGGTTTTATCGATAGTAGCAACATCCTTAGTTGGTGGCCATTTAAATTTATAATCTGCAATTCTTTGAACAAATTTCATGTTCAAACAGTAACAGAGGTTACAATTTTAATATACAATATTTAATCTTAATACATTAAAAAAATAAATATTTTAATAAATTGGACCTAATAAATTAGAATATTAGAGATTATGACCTGTAAAACAGTTTTAAAAAGTTATTTTAATGTAATAAGTTAAAATGAAAACAATGCCTTCATTTATCTAGACAGGCTATTTTGTTAGTCAAAATGAAAAATAAAATTGATATTTTCATAAAAAACTATACATTTTTTAAAAAAATTTCTAAATCATTTTTTAAGAAAAAAAAAAATCTCTCTTTTATCCAGAAAAAAAAAAATCTATCAGTGAATATAATAAGGATATTCTTTTCGCTCAAGTATCCCCATTACCACCATTTTTGTTCATCAGAGTTTTACTAAGTAAAGCAAGCAGCTATTTGAACTATTTTAAATTCAAAATACAATTAAAATTATACTTATTAAATCTATCTACATTTTTGCAGCTTTAAACAAAACTTTGATTACAAAAAAAAAAAAAAAAAAAAAAAAAAAAAAAAAAAATGCACCTAAATATTTACTTCAGATAGGGAAAAAAAAAAAAAAAACTATTAATCACAATACTTTCAAAATAGTACCAAGGTATGTGATTTCTTTTTTACATGTTACTATAAATATGTTACCATGTTGCTTGTTTTAGAAAGAAAAAATAACCAACTGTAGAGATAAGACAGGGTTGAATCTTAAAATTCCCTGTACTGCAACGCATTTATTTTATGTTGAGTGTGAAAAAATATATGCGTGTATGAAGGCTAATTAGAAATGTTATAATTTGCCATTATCAAATTCCCTGTGTTTTCCAGATTTTTTAGGATTTTTTAAAACATTACCTGGATTTTTCCTGTTTTGGGAGGAGATTTTAAATTCCCTGTGTTTTCCCGGTTCTCCAGGTGGTGTGGCAACACTGTAATAGGGGTGGCTCAAGTACCCCCTATGATCAAGTATCTCCACTCTCCTTTACATTTAAGATGAACAGAATACACACATGAAGAGACATTGTCTAAAATAAGCAGATCCTTTCTTTTGGCTTTTGCATATCTTTAATAAAATCTAAAACCTATTCTTCAAAAAGATATTTTGTCATCCAAGCTTTGCAATTATATTATGCTTGTAAGTTTTTACTATATTTTTTAGGATACACCCTGGATTCTTTGCTTTTTGAATTATCAAAGCCTTTCAGAACTGCCGTCATTGCAGCATAATGCTACTAAAAGTCGGTTTATCAGGTTTTATAAGGAATCAAATTGAAAAACAATCTAGTTTCACATATGTTAAATATATCTTTTCAAGCATAATCCTAAAAAGTACAAGAGTTTTTTGTTCTTCCATGCCTCTATTCTATCTTCTGGAACAGAGGCTACTTCCTCGACATTCTGCATATTTTGTTGTACATTTAATTTAAACAATGAAAAAACTGCACCTTTTTCAATTAAAAGAAAGAGAGAAAGAAAAAAAAAACCCTAATGCTTTAATATTGTTCTGAGAATGTTACTTGGAATCTCAAATTTTTTTGCTGCTTCACTTTTTTAAAAACATTATTTTTGATGTATTAAACTTTCTCTTCTACATTCTTTTGCTAAACATACCCAGTGTACAAAGATCTTTTCCATTGCAATTGAGCTGTTACCCCTCTGTTAAACACTGCCTCCCCCTTCCCCCAATCTCTCTTTAAAATATTGTAAATATGCAATTAACTGTAGAGAAAAAGACTGAAGCTTCTACTTAAGAAATAAAGTATTATTTCCCGTGCAATTTTTCAAATGAAAATATATTATATATATATATATATATATATATATATATATATATACATATATATATAGGTTCCTCCCTCCCCCCCCCCCCTCGGTCAAATTTGTTTCTGTTATTAGAATTTTGTTTTGTTTCAAATCATTCTTTAACACACAAACTAAATGGTTATGAACATTTCATTATTTAAATATCTCTTATAAACTGCTTCACTGTGTACACACTGAAATAAGGAGACAAATAATTATTTTTATAAATAAAATATTATTAAAAACACTACATATTATTTTTATAAAAAAAAATAATACAGAGTACAAGTACACTTGTAATGCTCATCTAATACCCCAAAAAATATAATTTTCACCATAAACTTAAACTTTTAAATTGAAATTTTTGAGATATATTATAACAACTAAAAGCAAGTATAAACCTTAGAGCCAAAATTAATTGTAAATGAATTATGTAGAATTCAAATATAATCTTATGATCATGGATTAACCAATTATATTTTAAATGCTTTATTTTATTTTATTTACTATTTATTTTTTATAGTGATGGTTTGACATTATCTCTAAACAACAGACTAGAACAAAATGAAATTAGTATTATGTTGTAAATAAGTAGAAATGAAGTATAACTTACACTTGCTCTCTCAGGATGATTTGCAGCTACTTTCTTTTCAACATTTGTTACTAACAGCTGTGCTCTGAATGTTAATACTTTGGTCTTTTCAATCAATTGTTGATAAGGCGATAACTTCTTAGTACCCATAACTACATGGCCCTGTTAAAAGCATGAGAAAAAATGTTCTCAATAAAATAACTGTAAAAGATTCAAGATGAAAAAACAGAAACAAAAATGACAAACATTCATATAAATAACTCATTTTATCAATAAATAATAATTTAGAAATTATGCTTGTCAATTAAAAATCAAATCAGATTCATTATGTACAGATTATTCAATATAGACAGGTGTATGAATTTTACAATCAATTCTAATAAAAGAACAAAATGCTCTGTGTGTCTGTGATGACTAGCAAAAACTACAGCACATACAAGATTCAAAAATTTTTTGAGAGTAGCCCAATGTTTGCCCTGATGTACCTGATATTCAAAATTCAAATTATTAACTGAGCAATTAATTAAAGCCCAAAGCTCACTCTAATCAAAAATCGTCTTTTCCCTTTTGCTTAATTATGGTTGGTTGGTTCGTTGTATAAAACTTCTGCAGAAATATTTATAAAAGCTGAGACAGAATTAAATTTGAGTTTTTAACATTTCAAATGTGACTGTTTTTTCCATAAACCTTTAAAATTCTTAGACCAGCAAACTGTCAGTTTAACTGAGGATTTTTTATCTCAGCTGTTGTATGTCAGATTGTTGGCACTTCATAAATTAGAATGTATGTGTGGTTTACTGTGATACAGTAAAGATATATATATACAAGACTTTTCTATCAGTTTTAATTATGCTGCAATTACATTACAGTTAGTCTTAGATTATATTTAATTTCCGATTAGGTTACAGTTAAGTCATTGTACAGTTACAGTTAGATTAAGGTTAAGTTGCAGTTAGGTTATGGTTAGATTACGGATAGGTTACGATAAGCTGGCGGTTAGGTTACATTTATGTTATATTTAAATTACAGTTAGGTAACAATTGTGTTGCAGTTAGATTACAGACAGGTTACAGTTCAATTAGCTTACAGTTAGGATTTTGTCCACAGAATAAACATAATGCATGCTTTGATTAAAAATATATACACTAGTTTTTGTAGAATGGTTCTGAAATAATAATACTATATGAGGACCCCAGAAGCCAAGGGGTATAAGTGACAAAATTGAAAAAATTGAGTTAAGAGCACAGGGTATCTGGAAATATGCTTTTTTCATTTCAGGTAAAGAAATATAAGTCATTTTCTGACTATTTGGAGAGTTATAGAGATAAACCACTTTTTTCAAAAAACAAACAATATTGATTAATTATACATTTAAAGAAAATTGTACTCTATTTTTTTTAACAGTTATTGAAATGAGAGTTCAAAGATTAGAATGCAACAAGCAGATGGTTCCTATTTCAATTTAGTCAATTGTTATTGATGTTCCAATTTAACATCAATTATCTTTAAACTCAATTTACTCTAAATCGACATGTTGTCACTTGTACCCCTTGGCTTCTGGACTCCTCATATACCATCATTTTAGCTAATCATCGAGCATCGATTTCATTTACGGTATAGTCAGATTTAAAAGCGATATAATAAGTTTGAAATTCAAACTATTTCACTTGGGATTTCTATGTGAAAAAAGTAATTAGTTATGTGACTTAACAGTGATTTTTACAGATAAATATGAACACTTTAACACGAAAATCATGGCAATCATTGGATACATATTCCCTCCTGCGTTTTCCATTGCAATCATTGAGTATTTTTACAGCTAAATATTAGTCGTTTGGTTTTAACTGATTTTTCACACAGTCAGCGGTCACATATTTTAGATAATCTATTTACACACATTTTGAGTTAAAGATAAAATCATACAAATTTCAAGTTTGTTTAATGTTATTACGGATCTGATTAAAGCCAGGCAAGTCAGCTAAGTTGTGAAATAATTTACAGCAATTTTAATCAGAACAGTTAAATAATGTAAAACAATTGTTATCATATCGAGTACTTTTGAAAATAGCAAAATGTAAAATGATCCATAAAAGAGTATTTGAGATTTCTTCTTTTACTTTTCTTAACAAAGATGAATGTAATTATTTTAAAAGTAACACATAAACGGATAGTCAGATGAATATTGTTAGATGACTATTATAAAAATAGTTTAATGAAAACAAACACTAGACACTCATTTCGAATTTCTTTTTTTTTTGCTTTTGAAGAACACCTGAACAATTAAAACAATCCCCTTGGATATTGCTAAGTAAGAACCCAGAACTCATTCCTTTGAAAATACTAAATATCTCCATTGCATTCAACTTTTACAGTTATTAAAAATTTGAAAATAATTCCTAATTTAAGCAAAAAAATATTAAACTTGGCAAGGAAAAAGGAAAAATAAATATCTTAAATGCAAAAGTAAAATCGTTCAAAAAGTATAAATTTTACACTTAAAATGTAAAAGTAGGCAAGTATAGCAGTGTCCAAAATGGAAACTTCTTTGTGTACAGATATTGAAGACTCATTTGGGTTTCTATGCGGCATCAAAATTGTAATTTTTTTTATTTTATTTTATTTTTGGGCTGGGATTAGCAATTTGATCAAATTTTACTTCATTGGACAACTGGTAGGCCAGATAGTACACAATAATTAAAAACCTCTGGTAATAATCTGAATCAGTTGTATTCTTGATAATGTGTGCGTATTTTGTAGTAAAATAATAAATTTCTAATAAAATAATTTGTGTGTGTTTATAATAAAAACTGCATATATTTTACAATAAATTAAACTGTTTCATAATAAAATAAAATTCAAATGCTGTTTTTACCCACTAAGACTAACAGGTATATAAAAAGTTTTCTCAGCAAACATCACTTTCTTTATAAGTAGTATCATAAAATTATATAACAGACAGATAATTTAATAAACAATGTAAAGCAAGAAATTTCATGGAGAAATGTTTATTAGAATAGAGGTTATAAAGAAGAAAAGTGAAACATAAGAAAATGAGGTATACAAAAGTTATGTTAGTTAAATATCCTTTACTCTTAATTACATCATTAAAAAGTTTCGCCGTGGACAAGTTTTAATTACTAAGCTGTAATAAAATTTATATGCAAAACTTCTCTTTACATACTTAATATCATCACTAACAAATAGGGAGATTTTTATTTTAACAGACCCAATAATATTGTCTAACTATTGCACTGTCAAGTTAACATGAGTTTTAGCCCAGTTTAACATTTTCAACCTTTGCTGGAGAGATAAAAATGACTTTTTTTCATAAAATTTCACAAATTTTTAGAAATTGCAGAACAGAATCATCTCTGGTAAAAATATCTAGAATAGCATGATGTTAGAATTAGCACATTCAAGATATTAATGCTGTTACAATTGGTTCAACTTTAAGAGCCAAATATACATTAGCAATGTTCCATTACTTTAAAATTATCTTACAGATTTATTTCAGTCATCACAGCAGATAAGTAACCACAGCTTATAAAAAAGTTAAATGTAATCAATTATACATGTGAAAATAAATAACACCATTATCATTTATTTTTTAATAATCACAATATATTTTTTAACTGAATGAAAATGTTAATAACAATATAAAAACAGTTTTGCAAAATTTATACCATTAAAGGCTGTATTTGTTGTTGCTACTTACCAGAAAAATGCTAATCATTCCTACAACTTAAAAACAATATAAAATAGCTTTATTATGACAATAAATTCTAAAAAGTGTGTCATTATAATTACCAATTGGGAATCAATTTTCGCATCTAAACGAGCATTTCTAATCAAGTTCACAATCCATTTTTCAGCATGTTCTGGAGTCATATTCAACTTCTCAGCAAGCATACTGAAAAAATTAATATTACATATTTATGAATAGTTTAATGATTTATCATATTTACAAAGCAGAAAAATTACAACAAATGAAATCAGAATTTTTTTTTATGAACACAGAAGATAAATATAAAGAATTTGCAAGATCCTCTTCAGAAATATAGTTACAATAAAATTACAGACTCATAAAAATTCTTATTTTTGATAGGCTTATTTTTCCCTAATGCTGTGTTGCACTTTTTTTCTAAATAAAACTGTACAGTACACTAACAAGGAAGTTCTCCTTACTAGACATACTCAGAATGTTTAGAAAAAAATACTGATTAAAGAACATATGTATGTAATAAAGGATCAATCATATTTAATGACAGAATTACAGTAGAAAGTCTGTAAATAAAAAAATTAGTTTCGAATATTGGATGCAAGAATATGAAAACGCCACACAATTTGGCAAGCAGCACTTTTCCTTGATAAAAGCATATGATTTTAATACAAATGAAACTTGCTTGTTAGTAATTAATTTAAAAATGAATGTAATTAGTATTTAATGAATTTAAATTTAAACAATGAGAGAATTTAATACATATATTTTTTATAACACATTTATATTGCTTATTGTTGCAGTTATTTAATTTTATTACTGTAAAAATCTATACATATAATAAAACAGTAGGACCCGGTGTGTCTGTACATTGAAGATAATTGACAAAAATGGAGTCAGGGCGATAAAAGAAAACCAATGAAACACAAAAAAAAAAATTTTTGAATTTTTTGTCTGTCTGTCTGTCTGTTTGTTCGAGGTTATCTTCGTAACTACTGAATGGATTTTTATGCGGTTTTCACTAATGAAGAATGCACACTCCCGGGCAGTGTATAGGCTTTGTTTCATCAAAATCGGACAACAGACAAAAAAGTAACAAAAAGAAACAAAAGAAACTATTAGGTGCGCTGCTCACGTTTTTTAGTACATAACGTTTTTTAGTACATATAAAATCCAATAGATGTCACTGTGCGATTTTAAAACGCGCTATCGTTATGTTTTCGCCAGTCTACTTAAGTATGAGAAAGTTTCAAGCTGGCTGTCGTTCCATGTGGTTTAGTCGGTAGAACGTCAGTGCGCCATACTGATGGCCCGGGTTCGATTCCCAGCATGGAATTTTTTTTCACTATGTTGGCATTAACGCCTATAAGCAATTAAAAGAATTTGAAATATTGTATTCAAGGCGAATTTTCTCTCTGGGAAAATTTCCTTGCATTAATATGTCAGTGTAATTTTTTTTTCGATTTAATTTTTTTTTTCGAAACTTTGTTTTTCTTAAAAAATTACAGTAAATATTTGATATTTCCCAACGTTTTTTGAATGATCGACTTGCTTTTTTTTTTTTTTTTAATGTATGTCTGAACCTTATCTAACTACTTCTTCAAGATTTCTTTAGATAAACCGACCAGCGTAGCGGGCGAAGGCCGCTAGTAATTTCATATATAAAAAAATATTTTCAAATATTTAAGTGCATTAAAAAAAAGTCTAGATGAAGAGTGCTGATATAATACATTTCAATATCGGAGATGTTTTTGTTTTAATAGCAACAAAATTGAATTTCAATTGAACTGAATTTTGAGAATGAAACAATTTTAATTAATTTACATACTATATATGACAAAACTGTAGTTTTCAACATGAAACATTTTTATCTTAAAAAGTATTTGACTTTTTTTTAGGTGCGTTCGTGATTATGTAAATACGTAGCACCTATAGTTGTCGTTCAGTCCATTCGTCCGTACGCATATAACAGCTCAAAAGCTACCCAACCAGATTGTTTGAAACTTAAAATATATAATTATTAGATAATTTTGTCAAGTCATTTCAAATTTTATGAAAATTGGATGCATAGTTCAATTACAGGGACAATCAAAAGAATTCCGATACATTACAGTCAATGGGGAAAAAAGTTTCATTGCATTTTAATAGTCTTACTCTCTTTCGAACATAATAAAGTTGATATACATATATTATAATATACATTCTGTATAATCTGTGCTGCAAATAATATTTCTTATTGATTTACAGGGCCACACAAAAGTATTCCATTGCATAATTATATATTGAGACATTGTTTGGTATGCATTTTAATAGTATTAAACTATTTAATATTTTATGAAATTGATGTATTTTGCACAGGATTACATGAAGTTCTAGTCATCGTTCAATCTGTCTGTCCGTCCACATATAATGGAGCAAAAATTACTCAACCAAATTATTTGAGATTTAAAATATATAATTGTTGCATAATTTTGTCGAGTCAATTAAAATTTTATGAAAATTGGATGTATAGTTTAATTACAGGGACAATCAAAAGCATTCTATCACATTACGGTCAATAGGAAAAAATAGTTTCAAGTGCATTTTAATGATGTTACGCTCTTTCGAATATAATAGAATTGACATGAATCTATGAAGTAGATCTAGATACCAAAATATACATTTTGTACAATTTATGATACAAAGAATATTTATTATTACACACGGCTACTCAAAAACATAACACTGCATTATGAAATACGGGGAAATATTGTTTGAGGCGTGTTTTAATTATATTACACTATTTCATATTGTATGAAATTGATATATGTTGCTGCAGTTTAATACAAGTTACTTTCTGTATAATAAAAAGCAGATGGCATTTACAGCAACACACAAAAGATTTCAACCAATATTCTTAATACGAAGTACTCACTATAACTGCCAAGATATGAATATTTTTTAATTTCACTAAAGTACGAACACACCTCATTTGCTACGCTTCACGCACAATTTTCAACTTGTTTTTCTTAATTTTATTTTGTCGCCAACTGATAATAAATGGCCAAAAAAACAAAATGTTCATTTTTTTCGAATATTTTTCAGGATTTCATCAAAAAATTTTTTTATAAACATCCACATAAGAAAAACATTCAGTATTTTTTTTTTTTTTTTTTTTTTTTTTTTTTTTTTTTTTTTTTTGAATTTTCTGAGTATGTCTGTATGGAGACCATCCTTGTAAGTTAACATTCTTCTTGCACACATCACTATGGAAATAAAAACTGAAGCATTACTTTAATGAATCTTCAATATATTAATACAAGATAAAAATGTAGTGTAATCTTACAGGAAAGACAAAAAGCAGAATAGAGGATAAAAAATAATATTTCAATCAAAACTTGTATTTTCAAAACATAGCTTAAAAGTAGGAACAGAATTATACTTAATTGCAAATTATCCCTTGTATTTTATTACAGGAAACTAATAGTTAAATATAACTTTCAACATTAATTGTACATAAACAAATAACTTACTTAATCGATAAACATTGATGTATACAACAAAATGTTTCAAAGATGACTAATCGAGCATTTTCAATAAAGGAATCTAAGCAAGACACAAGGAAAAAGTCATTATCAAGAACTTGTTCACACTGTATAAGTTTCTGCTGAGCTCCATCAAAATCGAAATTTACATAAAGGCACTCCACAAATTCAGTAATTGGATCACGATACTGGTAAGATTCCTAACCAAAAGAAAAAAATGAAAAATACTCATTTGAAAGTAATTTATTCTAAAGAAATGAAAGATGATCTGATTAAGCAACAAAATAGATTTGATAGACATATAAATATGTTAGTATTCCATTTTTAATATTCTATTCAACATATTTTAGCAGTGGAGCTATTATTTAAATAAAATAATTAACACTATCTACTTTTACACAAAAATTTGCAGTAACAGCTTTAATTAAATAGGTATATAATATCAATTATACAAAATGGAATCTATTACATAGAAAAATAAAAGACGGAAAAATGAAAAACAGTACATAAAAATGCATAAAGCAAAATAAGCCAAAAATAAATAACACCATTGAGCTGGTCATGCTGTGAGCATTTATAACGTATCAATTAAACAAGAAAATATATGAATGCAAAGTTTTTCTCTGGACAAATAATAATAAAAAGTAAGAATAATTTTAATTAAGATATGTTTTGCATATAATGCATTGTAAATTGGTAGAAAGGTAAACATTTGGGAAATATTTGGGATGAAGACATTTCTAAATGTATATGCAATATTAGCATTTAAGTTTTAAATATTTAAAAACTGTTTGCAACAATTTTACATAAAATATTTGAAAAACACAAATCAGTAATAAATAAATGTGAAGTTTTGACAGTCTTCATTCCCTAAAATTAGTTATAATATTTAAAGATATTTTTAAATACAACTTGATATGATTTTATATTAAAATTAAAACAAAAGTAAAATGACAGCCCCTCCCCAACCCCCCAATGCTATTGCCTTAAAAGTACAAATAAAGATTAAGAATCTTGGAAATAATATGACAATCTATTTAGAAATTATATAGAAAATTAATACAGTTTTCTATTTAAATATTATGAATAATGTGATTAAAATCATACAAAACTAAATAAACAACCAAATATAAATGAAATATAAAAATTCAAATGCTAAAAATATTTTTTGAGCTATTGCTAATTTTCTTTTCTTTTTTTTTCTTTTTTCTTTTTCTTTCTTTCTTTTTTTTTTTTTTTTTTTTTTTTTTTTGTTATAGATACAATATTTTTAATTGCATGTAAGACAATAAAATAAAGCTAAAATCTTTCTTATGTTTAACATAGACCTAATTTAGGATAGCCAGCATTTAGCAAAAACTATTAATACCTTTTTACAACGCTACTTCACTTTCAGTGACTTCAAAATAATTAAAGTTTGGTTAATTGAAAAGTATTGAGTAACTACAGACATCTTCATAGAAGAAAGAGTATCCCCCTCCCCTCCCAACTTTCCTAATCCAAATACATTAATGGTCAATTTTAAACATATAGAAAATTTCCTCTCATCAGCTAAATTCTACTTGTCTGTTTTTAAAAATGGCCGATCATGCTACAATTACAGCAAAAATTGTCATCATGAAGGATTTTTTGTTATAAGAAATCATAATTAGGCATGAAAATTGAAGCTTAGGAGAAAAAATTGAACTATGCGTGTAATGCTAAATTAATGCAATATAAATTCACATGAACATGCAGAAATAAAAATATACTAGTAGAGTTAAAAGATATATTAATACCATTACTTTTATTCCAACCATTTTAATTTATATATTTTATATTATGAATTTAATCACATCCTAATGATAAAATTTATACACTATATTAGCCTAGTTACTCAAACTAAAATAAACAATATCAGAAAAAATAACATAAAATAAAAACAGAGCTATCACAAAATTTACATGTGAGTATAAGCATACATCATAATCACATATACAATTAAAAAGTTAACGCATTTCAATTTGGTGATTTAAAAAAAAAAGTTCTTTTTTATTAATTTAGTTCTTTTTTTTTTTCTTTCTTCTTTGATTTTGCATTTGAAAAATATTTGGTAAAATTAGAAGCACTAGGGAAAAAAAAGTTGAACACAGTTATTTTGTTACACATCATAAAATCAGTTTATAAGCTTATATTATTTCTTTTTTATTCCTGTTTTTTATTAAAATAAAAATACTGCATATTTTACAAGAAGTTTGAAAGCCCAGAATTTGTACACAATTACTAATTTATATACAGTCAGAGTTAAGATGCTTAATGGATAATACATGATCCTGCTTAATAAGGAGATTTTTTCTGGTCCCTAAAACATTGCAGTGAATGCAAAAATGTCATGATACATGAATGCTTATTGTGCAATCCCACTTAATATACAACTGATTTTCAGTCTTTTGAGACAAATATATTTTACACTTGAGGTGCAAATTCTTTCTCTATTCTTCAGCAATTTAGAGGGGTTTTTTACCACTGTTTCTGCATAGAAACATTTGCTTTGTTGCATAACAAATTACAATGAACATTACTAATTTGAAATAGTGGTAGACATTTGAATTATTTCTTCATCCTAAATTAGCAACACTAAATTCTTTGATCCTACATTCTAACTTTGTTAGTCTGTCATTTCATGTAAAAAAATGAATTCAGTTAAATTTTAACCATTTATAGTAATAAAATTTCCAGAAAATATTAACGTAATCAAACTGACAATTACTCAATCTAAGTTTGAGCCAGAGTGATTCTGAGTAAAAAAAAAAATTCTGACATTCAAAGTAAATATTCTGAAAGATTACAACAGAGAATAAAACAATAGAATGCTGTTTTTTTTTTTTTTTTTTTTTTTTTTTTTGAGTGTAGATTTCTGCAAGTTGGATTAACGCAATTTATTAAAAGTTAAATTTAGTATATTATTTATTATATTTGTCGCATCAAAAACTATACTTTTAATAATAAACATATATATTTGTATATGTGTGCTGTTTTCCAAAGAGACCATTTACACTTTTACCAAGATCTTTTGACGAAATTTGCATTCTCTTTGCAAATCATTGACAAATTTAGTGTTTTCTGCAGTCCTTTGACAATATTTGCATTTTTTCTGAAGCCCTTTGATGACATCTACATTCTTCTGCAAACCTTTGATAAAATTTGTGTTTTTGCAGGATCCTTCAACAAAATTTGCCCTCCCCCCCCCCCTCTATTTGACAGAACTCATGTTTTTTGTTTTAAGATCCTTTGACAGGTATTTTTTTTTTTTTTTTTTTTTTTAATTCTTAGAACCTAATGCCTTAAAAATTTTTAGAAAGTACGGAAAATCC
This sequence comes from Maratus speculifer, assembly GCA_964019185.1. Taxonomy (NCBI): domain Eukaryota; kingdom Metazoa; phylum Arthropoda; class Arachnida; order Araneae; family Salticidae; genus Maratus; species Maratus speculifer. The sequence continues at coordinate 83,538,255 of OZ025290.1, forward strand.
ATAACAAAATCACACTAGTTCCAGTAAAATAGCTTAAATTTATCTTAACGATCATACAAAGAAGGTTCTGACCAACAAATCAATGATTATATCATACATTCAAATATACATTGCTGCACACCTAAAAATTAAAAATACAAACCTGTTGAATAACTTTAACTAGTTCTTTCATTACTGATGGCCTCTGCTTATTAGTAATTACTGCTGTTGTTAAATATCTTAAAATGTGAGGACAAATAGTTTGAATAGCATTTAAATACCTGAAAAACAATAAAATATAAAATATAACAACAAAATTATGAATTGTGCTGTTTAAAGTAAAAGTACCTGAACAGAAAACTTACCATACTATACCACTAAACATCTTTCATTTCAACAAAATCAACAGAAATAGTTTAAAAATTAAATAAATAACAATATCCTAAATTTTATATCAGACTGGTGTTCTCTTTACTACTTTTTTTTTAAATAATAATAAAAAAAGATGTTGTAAGACTATTAACTTTTCAATAATTTTGATAAAAACATGTAAGCGGATAAAACTGTGAAAAGGAAATCTTAGAAGATACAGCTGAGAGTTATGAATTTTATATTTTAACAGAATTTAAAAAATCAAAAAAGTCACATTCTGAAATCTGATTTTATAAATTGCAGAAAATTTAACCCTGAAATGTTTTACACAGAATAAGTTAACTCTCTTCTCTCTCCAGAGTTTATATTTTTGTCACTGAGTGATTTTATTTTTATTTCAAAATAGCACATGAACTAACAAGCTATTTTAAGTAGGGATTAATTTAAATTTCATTTAAATTAAGAATAAAAATTCAATTGCTGAATTGCAATAACAGATTTGTAAAAACAATTATAATTGTTATAAACTGAATGCCAAATGTGATGCAATTCAAAAAATCAATATAAACAGAATACATTCAATCAAAATCAGGGTGAATCATATCAAGTTGAAACAGAATTTTCGTTCATAACAATAACAAAGATATTTTAGGGAGATTTGCATCATAATTTTATCTGTACAAAATATGATGAGGTACTGGGAATGACTGGCGTTTCCCACAGTATAAGCACTGCCAACTGTATTCGAAATAAAGAAATGTCTAGATCAGTGTTGTTTAGGTATGAATTGTGGCAATTTCTGGCACTTCTTGCCAAGTTAACATATTTCATGCAGAAATCAAAATAACAGTGTTGATAATATGATGTCTACAATGTATTCATTATTTTTAAAGTAAAAAATGGAAAATAATTGACTTGGAATGAGATATACTGTATTTTTCACTAACTAAACAGACTATAATACTGGTTTTCCAGACAGAATTGTCTTCATGTCTATCATCACCCCTAAAAGTATTTTCCACAATGTTTAGAAAAACCCTGCCTGTGAAAAAGCAGGAAACATTTATTAGACAATATTCTGGAACTTGCATTTGTACATTATTAATTTCCATGAAAATAGTCATTAATGATTAATTTTCTTAAGTGACATTTTTCAAATAGCAAATAATGTAAATGCATTATTTTTTATTTAAATTAGACATAGTTCTATTCATAATTATACTGAATATCTTTATAAATTGACTGTTATAAATTATGTAAGGTTTTTAAAAATATTTATTTTTATCATTATTATTATTTATTTATTTTTTAGAATTTGGTTCAGATAAATATTGAAATGTTCAACCAAACTGAATATTTAATTGGCAGGCTAAATATTTTGATATTTGATCCAATTTAATAGTTTGGCTTAATTGAATATTTGATAGTATAGCCGAATACTGAATATTCGATTTATCTATAAAGAAAACCATATTTTAACAATTATATAAGATAACGAACAATTACGCTTTTAAGTTTTTCCATAGGATAACATAAAATTTCACAATCAGGAAGTTTCAGTGAAGTAACTCCTTAACCTTTCGCCAAACACTCAGTTTTCGACATATATAGCAAGAAGAGCAGTTTGTAACTATGGAAACATTTCCAATATTTTTATCATAGTAAACGTGATAGCGTTTGGTATAATATGTTTAAGAAATGGAAAATGCAAATGTCTTTTTGAAATTTTTGGTGAACTAATTGACGTACTACAGGGATTTATTTTATTATTATTATTATTATTAATTTTTTTTTTTCAAAAGATAGAACTTGACGAGACGAATAAAATGATAGCATTCAAAAAATTATCGTAGTTTACTGTAGTTTATTTAATTTTTAACGAAAAAAGAAGACCTAAAATTCAACAAGCCATAGATAACAATCCCATAGATAGATTAACTTCATTATAATCCTTTTGGTCAAACTTAAAATAATATATTTTTTTTTTTTTCATTTTTGTATGTTTGACGATCGCTGAGAAAATTGAATTTGTGTCAAAGCTTCAGTTGAACATTGCTTCTTGTTGTTGCTGTAGTTTTTTTTTATTTGTTGCCACCAAGCTTAAATAAGTATAATTTTTTTATGTATGCAACATAATTCATTCAAATTAAATAAATCACAAGAAAAACATAATTATTTGTTTCTATTGCGAAGCATTTAGTTTCAGTTCTTTGAATAAAGTTGTGAGCGCACTGTTATTGTTTTCATTCGACCCCTTGGTTTATTTTTCAGACATCATGCATTTTATATGACAATGCAATAACTTTCTTAATTATTTTAATACAATAAAATTTTGGCAGCAAATATTTTGCTTTTCAAAATAAAAAAAATCTTCAGTTTTTATCAAAAAATTTGAATGACAAGTATTAAAGTTTTAAATGACAAGTAGTTTGTTAAGTAGTAGTTTTGAATGACAAGTAGTAAAATTTTCAATCCTGCTTTACATGTGAACTGCGCTGTTGACGGAGTGTTTTTTCTGGATATGTCTTTGCGCTACATACTTTTATCATAATTGTGACGGATTTCTTTTACACAGAAAAAGCGCTGATATGATTTTTTTCAAATTTGGCATTGACAATGAGCTGCAGCCAAGAAGGGACCCCTTGTCCTCTCTCATGCTCAATTAGAAGCCCTTTTCAAGTACTTTTTCATACTTAAAAACATATTCACCTCTTTTGTTGCTCACCAGAGCATTTTTTAATACTTGTTTATTAAATACTTCATCTTTCTAATATAAAGCTTGAAAAAAAAAATTGCTCAGTTACTTATTTTGTAATTTATGTTTATTTTCTTTTCAGATGCACTACATTCTCTAATTGGATCTATTGCCGATTGACATATTTTAGAGAAAATAATTTGCACAATAAAATTGAAAAAGTAAAAAACTAAAATCCAAATTTAAGCGAGATGAGATACATTTTATCTACGACTGAATAAATGGATTGTGATTATGATTTCTCGGTACAAAAAATCTCAGTCTTGATGTCTATTATGACATCTAAGATTCTCTATTTTGCTTAGCTTTTATGAAAAATTGCTCCTTTTTTATGAAAAATTAACAGAGATTATTTACAAGGCAATGTTCAGGAACTTGCATTTGTAATCATTAATTTCTATAAAAAACCTTTTTAATGGTTAATTTTAGTTAATAGTTAATTTAAGTGATACAGCAAATAATGTGAAAACATTCTCTTTTATTCAAAAATTATTTGGTTTCTAATTATTCTGAAAATTTTTGTAGTTTGACAGTTAAAAGTTGAAATTTTGTAAGTTTTTTAAAAATATGTTAAATTTTTTTTTTTTAAATATTAGGTTTGGCTGATTTTTTCAGTATTCGACCAAACTGAATATTCTGCAAGCTGAATAGTTAAATATTTAGATAAACCAAATATTTGACAGAACAAATAGTTTGGCTGGACTGAATATTCAGCAACATGGTCAAATACCAAATATTCAGTGAATCACTAACGTGCAAATTGTCTTCAATAAGTGATATACACAGAAAATAACAACATATGATCACTTTAATTTGTGCTAAATATCAAAAACTCATACCATATGCAACTTTTTAAAAATATTAGGAGTGTCTAACCACTGTAGGAAAAAATATGATACAAATAGACAATACTTTGTTGGCAAGACAAAAATGCTAAAATTTTTGCATATAGACAAATTACCCTGATTTTTGAATATTTTTACAAAGTTTCCTAATTTTTCCACGATTCCTAGATTGTGAAGACACTCTACATAAATATATGTAAATTATTTTAAATTTAATAAATTAATGCATTGCATTTGGTAAAATGAAACCATTAGCTTTATAATCTGGAAATTTTAACAATGAATTAGACCAATATATGTATAATAAGGCCCTATAGTTCCAAGCCGAATGTACTGTTGGTTAATAATATCTACATATTGTCAATTATACGGCATACTAGCCAGATCAATCAGATGCAGTATGTTAGTCAAATGACTGTTACACCCCTAGTAGAAATATTTTAATCAATGAAAAGTCATATAAAACAAAAAGCTCATTCTAAGATTTTCAAAGTGGGTATTCACATGGTATTGTAAGTACAGTTTGAATTATTTTTCCAGCTTTTCTACTAGAAATGAAATTTAGACTAAAGACTAATTATAAATAATAATGACAATTATTTTTATTTTATTTTATTTTATTTTATTTTATTTTATTTTATTTTTTATTTTTTTTGAACAAATCAGCAATTTTAACAGGGAAAATGTTTTCTTTTGTAAATAACAGTTAAAGCTAGTTAATTAAAATAAAATAATTAAAACTTACTGTTGCTGGAACAAGAACATGTCTATCAGAAGATCTGGTCCTTTAGCATGATTAAAAAATACAAACAAGCTCCAATGGATCAACCATGTGCGCTGTTGTAGAGCAACAAGAGTAGCAGAACCAAAAGGCTACAAAGAACATTAATAATTATTAAACATAGCATAGTAAAATTCTGGATCGCGAACATCATAAAACTGCACAATATGTTGTACTATTCAAAAGTAAAACATACAAACATGTTGTAATGAACAGAATATTGTCTAATATACTTTTTCATAGCACAACTATGAAGGAAATCTAAAGTAAATCAGATTCAATGTATGCATTCAAAGCGAGGGTCGATTTAGAAAAAAAAAGTTGCATAACAGTAACTGCTATACAAAATCAGTTTTGAATAAATAGCAGTTAGACACTTTTGTATAGCAAGTAAAAAATAGCTAACGTAACTTTTAAATCTTAAAAATTTATTTATTTTTTTTTTTTTTTTTTTTTAAAGCAATATTTAACTAAACGCATAAATGAAATTAAATAAAATTATACACTGAATAAAAAAAAAATTATAACTCACCTACCCAATATAAATTACTTTGGAAATCAGAAGCTAGCTCTAGAATGACTTATAGGTCAATTTACCTTCGCCACAGGTCAATTAAATATATGTATCAACTTACCATAGAACCAATTCTTAAAAAATATATTTGCTGTGAGGGTCAATATTTTTTAATAAGCCATAAACTCAGAAATACAATTTTTGTAATTTTAAATAAAATAGAAAGCGGAAAAGAAAAAAAAAAGAGATCTTCATTTAAGTTAAATACACAAGTATTATTAAACAAAAAATACCTCTTGTTCATATTATTTACAGGCTATCTACAAAATTTCTGAAGCTTCATTGTTTTAGTTACTCATCCACATTAAAATTTTGCTTCCTTTTTCCATATTTCTGTATATTTGGTCGACGAGGTTTTGAGAAAAAAATTTTCTGAGAAAACAGCTCGATTAGATGAAAAATTTTCTACTTCTGGTCCTTCCACACAAATACATATAAGATTATCTCGCAGATCCTCATTCATTCGACTGCGAGAGTAAATTTTTATGCGACACATATACGGAAAACACCTTTCAACTAAGGCATTTGATGCAGGCAAAATGAGAAGAATCCCAAACACATGTGACAGTTTTGGAAAAAGATCCTTCTTCAATTTTGTAACAGTACACACTTCATCTCTTGACAAATGTGTCCAATTCAGCAACCAAAGAGATTTTAACTCTGCCCATTCATCTGAAATAGAGGTGGTAATTACTTTATGTTTTTGAAGAAGCAGACTGAAGTTATCTACTAAGATCTTAATTTCATCATTACCAAAAACTTGTAATGAATCTTTATTCTGTGGCCAAATTGATAGGTCTAATACTTTAAGGTAGTTAACGACACCTGACGATAAATCTGCAAACCTTTCTTTTATGCATGCACTGAGGGACTTAAGGTATGTGTATGCAGTATTGATATCAATTTCTTGTCCAGTTAATTCAATGCTGCAAATTTTTCCTGACTTTATTACAGACATAAATATTTCATTATTAATTAAGCTATCACACTTAACTGTAATAAAAATTTCAAAATATTCAAGGTAAGATCTTTGCATTCAGCAAATTACAACTATCCTTCTGTAAGCACAACGACAATTTTCCGAGAGCTTTACAAACTTTGCTCATTAGCAATAGATAAAAAACAAATTTTTGTGACTTCAAGATTTTAAGAAAACCAGATATCTTGGCTTTATCGACAGAATCTTCATTGTGGCCTTCTACGGTATTCTCTAAGTGTGCAATTACTATTGTATATGAATTTATTAAAGCAGCAACTGCTCTTTTATAATCTATCCACCTTGTTCCCTGAATATTGCAAAGAGAAAAATTTTTACTGTTCTCTTCTTGTTCAAAAATATTAGCTAAATCAGCTACTTCTCTCCTTCTTTTAGAACTTCGCTTGTAGAAGCTGTAAAGGAACATCCGCACTGAAATAACTTTTTCAAAGTATGATTTGGTCATAGAATCCTTCACAGCCAATTCTAATCGATGGTTGAAGCAATGAATTGGAATTAGCATTGGACATTGTTCCTTAATTAGCACTACCAAACCTTGGCGGGTACCTAAATTTACACTTGCTCCATCACTGCAGAAACCAACTAGTTTTTTTGAAATGTCATCAATGCCATAGTCACTTAAAAATTTTAAAAGTGTATCCAAGATTCCCTTTGCTGTGGTGTTAGTGAAGTCTTTCAGGCCTACGAATTTTGTTTTCACAGTTCCATCATTACCAATGAACCGCACATACACTAACAATTTTTCTTTAATGCTGATATCTGTGGATTCATCCACGATTACAGATATATAATTAGTAGATTTCAGTTCTAAATTCAAGTCCTCCTTAAAAGTGTCTGCAATGTATTGACAGAATTCTTGGCATTTTTTGTCATTCAAATATGTTTCCCCTAACTGAACACCATGCCTCTTTTCTAATTGTGCAATTTCAGGAAACAATGAGAATGGAAGCTCTTGCTTGGCAATTAAATAGGAAATATCTATTAACTTCCCAACTTTATTTTCTTCTTTATTGCTGGCTAGAAACATTGCTTTTCCAATTGGTGTACCCATTATTTTTTTTTACACTGTCTGGCTTGTGTTCCAAGTTCACTGCCGTAACATGCATGTCACTTTTGGAATGCTTGACAATATTATCTTTTTTAGACTGGTTCCGGTAATTCCATTGATGAATCCCGAGTTGAAATTTCGATTCATTTTCAATTTGTCCGCGAATTTTGAACATAATACATCGTATTGATATGACATTGTTTTTCCCATCTGTTTCAAAATCTAACCATTCTCCAATGAGATCAACAGTTTTTTTCCAATTTGTAGCTGTTTCCAGTTTAACTGTAGTCATATTATTAAATAATTAACAATTCACAAAACAATTAACAAATTACTGCAACGTACAAAACAAAACAATATAAAACACAACAGCACTGAGAAAAAAGAAAACCGAATTTCCCTCACTAACTTTTTAGGTGCGTTCGTAATTATGTAAATACGTAGCACCTATTGTTGTCGCTCAGTCCGTCCGTCTGTCTGTCCGTCTGTCTGTCTGTATGTCTGTCTGTCCGTCTGCATATAACAACGCAAAAACTACCCAACCGAATCGTTTGAAATTTAAAATACATAATTATAACATAATTTTGTCGAGTCATTTCAAATTTTATGAAAATCGGATGGATAGATCAATTACAGGGACAATCAAAAGGATTCCGTTACATTACGGTCAATGGGGAAAAAAGTTTCAAATGCATTTTAATCGTTTGAAATTTAAAACATATAATTATTGCGTAATTTTGTCGAGTCATTTCAAATGTTATGAAAATCGGATGCATAGATCAATTACAGGGACAATCAAAAGGATTCCATTACATTATGGTCAATGGGGAAAAAAATTTCAAATGCATTTTAATAGTTTGAAATTTAAAACATATAATTATTACGTAATTTTATTGAGTCATTTAAAACGTTATGAAAGTCGGATGCATAGATCATTTACAGGGACAATCAAAAGTATTCCATTACATTACGATCAATGGGAAAAAAAGTTTCAAATGAATTTTAATGATGTTTTACTCATTCGAACATAATATAAGTGGCATGAATCTATGAAGTATATACTAAAATATGCATTCTGTACAATCTGTGATGCAAAGAATTTTTATTATTAAGTTACAGGGCCACACAAAAGTATTCCACTACATAATGCTATACGGGGAAACATTGTTTGGGGCGTGTTTTAATTATATTCAACTATTTCACATTTTATGAATAAAATATACGTTTCTGAGGTGTAATAAAAATTACTTTCTGCATATTTACAGAAACACAAAGATTTCGACTACTATACTGTATCCGAAGTACGCTCTACTATATCAGCAAGATCTGAATATTTTTTAAACTTCGTTATCGTACGAACGCACCTCATTTGCTACGTTCACGTGCAATTTCCAACTTGTTTCCTTTACAGTCGCACTGAAATGCGGCAATCTCCCAGAAAGCAAGAGAGAAACAAACATGTATGGTAAGCAAAGTACGGTCGGAGGAAAGAAGTGGGGGTCAAAATCTGCGCTGTCTGTTTTGATGCATAAATAAAGTAAAAGGATCGTAACAGTGAGTGTTCATTTTAAAGCCACTACAACATGCACATCAAACTTCTATGAGCAAACGCCGTGATTAGCGAGTAACAGTGATTTAGTAATCAATCACAGCATCAGGGCGGAAACAAATCATGTGTTTACTGGGAAAACTGCGCCCAGCAATGGCGTCTTGCTGTACTTCCATTGTGAATAAACACTTGGGGAGAGTAAAAACACAATGTATATCATGTAAAAACATCTTTAAATTTTAACTTTAAGTGTACATGACATAACAAAGGATGTGGGAAATATGCATTGCAATGATTGCTATTTAATGCATTTCTTGGACTGCATTTTAGTTAAATTTGAATCATAAATTGCGATGAAATACCGCTTAAATTGAACCCTGGCACATAAAGCAGGTTTCATTTACGATTCATTTGATCAGGAAAAACTACATATCCTGACGAACTTGGCACCAGTTTTTAATACATTCCTTCTCAAAATTTCTTTTGTTAAAGAGTACACTACAGATGATCTTAGGCATCACTGTAGAAAAATACACTTTTCTGATGTACATTTCACATAAAAAAAAAGATTATGGATACCACACTGCTTTTTAAATCCTCAACAATGAGTTTTCTATTGATAATATTGATTGAATCCTCATTAGTATGAGAAGTTAAAACATTAAATTGGAAATCAAAGCATAGAATTTCAAGATTCTAGAAAAATTTAATGTTTGATACTTTTTAGAAGACCCATTTAAGATAACTTGCAGCTATAAAAAGGTGTCTAATCTAATTTAGTTTAATCCCTGAATTTTCCTTCTAATACACACACACACACAAATAAAATAAACTCAGATAGTAGAGTAATAAATTATAAAGGTTTTGCCAGAACAAATTATAAATGCTTTTAATTAAGGGCCTGAAAATATGTTTAACTATGCCAATGAGATAAAGATTTTAAAACAATTTGAAATTCATCATTATAAATATATGAATAGACTAAAGAGGAAATTAAAAAAAGAGATGATTTTTATTGGTACTTACATATTAACGCCACCGCAGTTATCCTTTTTATCCCTTTGTTTGCTGATTTTTGATGCCATTTTTTAGTGCTTTTTAGTCCTTATTTATTTATTTGCTCATTTTTTTATGACATTATTTTTGTGTGCGTGCGAACAACAAAATTGCTCTTTATTGGCGCATTATCGCAAGTTCTGCTGCGGTGGAGTTAATACGTAAGTACCTTTTTATTTTATTTTAAATATGCAGTTTGCCAAATCATGAAAGATTCTCACTTCTCATAACGATGAAACTCTTAGAGATCACAATGAAAATTTATCGAATTTTCCAGGTTTTTGGAAAAAATATTGAAATTCTCTGACTTTTCCCCTGACTTAATTGGCTAATTTCCCATTTCCCTGACTTTTCCAGGTTCTCCAGGTTGTGTAGCAACCCTGATTTAAAATATAAACCTTTTGCTTCTTACATTTAAAGAACATAACTTTGATTTAAAATAGATGCCTTTCACACATTTCATTCAAAAAACAAATTAATAATAAATAATAATATAAAAGAAAAAAATTATACTCAACATCAATGCATTGTTTCTAATTCACATATGTGAAACATTTTTTAAAAATGCTATTGGCGAGATTTGTCACCCACTAATATAAAAATGCCAAATATTTTTATCTTCTAATTTCAGCCCTTAACAATTTCATAATTTATTTTATCAAAAAAGTGAAATTAATTGGTGCATTACATTATTGAAACAAACACTTTTTTTTAACTGTTCAATTAAAAGATTAAATAATCAATAACCTGATAAAATATGTTAGAAAAATATTAAGATGCTGTATTATCACCAGAGACACACACAACTGCACTTAATTTCTAGAACTTCAGGAAGTGACTGAAAAGTTGGTTACACAAACTCATCTTTACATACACAAAATTAAATAAAAATGATCAAATGAAACAAATTTACTAACATTACTGTCAATAAACTCTTTGAGCCTATTAAAGTCTTCCAAAGCAGAATCCCAGTTTTGCATCAAGATCTCAGCAGCCAGTTTACCCCACATTCCATTCAAATAATTTTTATCAGTTGAAGGAACCTATAAAATACACAAAAAACCATTACGATATTAGTAAGTAAAATTTTAATTTCAAAGACAGATACTAAAACATTATAAATTGGTATGATAATGAGCTAGTATTCAAAGACATTTTTAAGCTTAAAACTTAATAAAGGTTGACAAATATAACTTTCAATGTTGATGTTTTGAAGGGGAAAAAATTGTCAAATTTCATTTCAATCAAATTATAAAACAATCTTACAGCAATAAGAAAATCCAAGCATTAATATATTAAATATTTGACTATTTGCCCATTAGTATTTAGAAAAACTTCTGCAAGTTGAGGTAAATTAAATTTTAAGACTTGGTGATGCCCATTATATTAAAGTTTGACCAAACTCTGAACCATTCAATGAATTTTTGTTTGAATTTATTATAAGTGGATATTAGCCCTGTAGAATGGTGGTAGGTATTTGTTACAGTTATCGAAAAGGCTAATACTAAAAATCTTACAGAATTCATGATATACTTCTTTTTTACTACAATAACTTCATCTCTTTCAGTAGAACAGATATTTGGTACAATTGGAACTTAGAAATCAGCTGATAAAGCTGCTAAACTCATTTTTCTGAATTATTTTGAATTATATTGAATATTTCATTTTTCAGCATTTAAATAAAACAAAAGTTAACAATTTTGTACAAATTATTTTAACATTTTTATGTATTACAGATGTTTTAATTTTAACTAAAATACTGAAAGCTAAATTAATTTTTGACATCTGATTTGTAGTTTTCCATGTATTTTGTGTGTAATAAAGATTCTTCCATAACCTAAAATTTTACCTTTGAATCATTTATGTAAATTGCATAACATTATTAATATATATTGGTAATATTTATAACATGCATGTGTGAGTATGTATAATTTATCTTTTAAAATTAAACGAAAAGTAATGTAAAACAATAATAGTGTGTGCAATTTTCTGAAAAAATTAAAAAAATCTGATTTAAATGAAAAAGAAAAAAAAAAAAAAAAAAAAAAAAAAAGATTATTTTGATTTTTTATCACAAAAATAAAAAAAAATAACGAACCCTGGTAATAGATAATATTCTTCAATCTTTTATAATTGGATTACTATTCATTTCCCTTTGATTCAAGAATGATGTGATCAAGACCCTACTTAGTGTTACCACAAGAGTTGCAGACCATTATCATGATTGAATAAGAGGGATATATTTGAAGATCAACTTGCATAAAATAATTATGTAACAAAAAGTAGACTCTCAAACTATTAGTTAGATTAGAATTCTGTGCAACAGCATTTGCCAGATATAATTTTATTAAGAAATTGAATGGATTTGATGAATTAAGATATTCATAATAGAAGCAATATTAATTTATACATACCAATAAACGATATAAATAAAGGTACTCTGTAGCAGCCAGGTAATTCCCACATTCATACTGACTTTTAGCAAAATTATAAACAGGTTCCATACTTTCGATATTAAACTATGAAAGAAAAATATTTATTAAAATAATGATGTATAAAAAAATATGAATAACAATACAAACATTAAAACAACTAAATATACATAGAAAATAAATTGAAACCGCTATTAATCAATCAAACAGATAAAATTTCTTAAAAACATCATAAAATATACTAAAATATGATAGGGTTTTTGAAAGAACCGAGTCTGTCTGATGTCTTCTTTGCACATGACGAAGAAAGAGTCAGTTCTTATGGAAAGGCCAAGTGTACTTTAATATATTTTAGTGCTTTTAAGAAGTTTTTATCAGTTTGATTAAATATAAATACTTTTTATTAAAAGTTAACAAATAAAAGTGATCGATCATTAACTTAATTATTGAAGATATTATTTATAGATAAAAACTGATATAATTGTCCAAATAATTCAATGAAAATCATTTATATAATAAAAGCCTAAGTCATGTGACTGTCATCAACACTTCCGGGCTTACCCACTTCACTCTTTATATGCTATGCAGCCAATTTCATGTTAGCCAGTGCTGGTGATAAGTCGTCAAATAATTATACAGATTATTGTTACTATAAGTGCGCATTTGGCTGTCATCAACAGTTTGCCGTTATGACCTCTTCACTTTTCATAGACCAAGCGGCCAGTTTTAATCAAAATTATTTTTCTGGATTAAACTGTATAAATGTTATACTTTTATAGAGATCGCTTGAAAAGAGAGATGAATTACATTGAAGTACATGTATATTTTGAGGTTACTTCAGTGAAATTTAAAGTAAGTTCTCAAAATCTGTTTCCTCCAAAGTAAAAAAAAAAAAAAAAAAAAAAAAGAGATTTATTCTCCAATGATTGAAAAAAAAAAAAAAAAATATGAAGGTAATAATTTGCATAGCAAGTTCTCCAACAATGAATCTTGTCATGAAAAAAAAAAAAAAAAAAAAAAAAAAAAAAAAAAAATTGAGTATGTAATTTAATCAAACTTTAGTTTCATTATGCTAGGTGAAATATTATACAACTCAACTTTTAAAACGTTTTCTTGACAAAGTGAAATGTAAATAAGCCGACTCACATAATATTTAATATACAAATTTCATATTTCATTGTAAGTTAATTTGACATCTACGTACCATTTACGTAGATCACCGTAAATTATTGTTAATCACCATTGTAAAAACCAATCACATTCAGAAGAGTAATTTAATACACCATTTATTAAATACAAAACATGGGAAGAATTCTAGGAACAGATGTCAGATGCACACCACATTGGCGAAATGTTTTTCTGATGCCAATTCAGCAAAAATTTCATTTTTAAATACCAGTTATATCTATATTTTTAAATCATTTTCTGTCATTTTAAAAAGGAAATAATAATAAATGAAAAAAAGTTTAATTAATAATTATAGAACAAAACTGTTCATAGACTAAAAAAAGGAAAATAAGCAGTTTATTAATAAATAAACAACTGCCGAGTTAGCATGCAAAGCATAAAATCAACATTTTGTTGCAGCCATGCAAATATAATACGGTTATAACATCTGTGCCAAATTCTATATCCTGTTTTTTTTTTTTTTTTTAATTGTGATAAATGTTTTGAGGTGATTTTTAGGATTTTCAGTAAAGGTTGCTTTTTTATTACTTTAATGCTACTGGTGGAAATGTAATAATTTTGAATGAATATATATTTTTTTATTGATAATTTTGCATCTTTTTTAAATGATATTTTTCTGCAGATGTAATATTTTGATGCTTAAAAAGGCATGTAACATTAGTTTTTAAAAAATGCATTTAAGTGTATAGTATCGCCTATACTTATATAATAAAAGCCTAAGTCATGTGACTGTCATCAACAGTTCTGGGCTACCCGCTTCACTTTGAGCCAGTTGACATATTTTGATACTTTTATGTTAGCTGGCTGCAGATGGTTCATTTGCCAAATAGGTTTCCATTGACATTTAAAATATAAAGCTATCGCTGACTTCTTTTAAAATGCATGATTTTCAAAACACATAGCTTTAAAATACGTATATTAGATATGTTTAAATTACAAGTCTTTCTTTTACATAATTTGAAATACAGTGATTAACTATAGAAAAGTTCTTGGCAGGAAAAGAAATTTGGCAACATATTTTCTGGCAACCTATTAACTGTTTCATATGTGCAAGCATTTTTTCCCATGTAAATACAATTTCTTTAATAAAAAGAAGCTATTTATTCATTGTTATATAGAAATAGAAGTAATATGAACATTAAACAGATGATATATATCTATGTGTGAGTGTGTGTATAAATAAAATGTTTATATAACTAATTACATATATAAACAAAAATGAATATTCATCAGGTTTGTTCATCAGAGCTGTTTATAAATATTAGCAACATATCTCCATTTTTGAAACTAGAATTGCACCAAGCTTTTTTTAAAAAGCCAATTTTTACATAATGAGAAAATATCTAAATAAGTAATAGTAATAAAAATAATCTATACGAAAACATATTATTTCAATATTAAAGCACTGTTTCTAATCTATGAAAGCTAGCGATTCGGAAAATGCTGTTGGAGAGATTTGAATCTGCCTAACATAAAACTTCAGCCATTTTAATTCAAAAGTTATAAAAAAAAATGAATAAATAAAACTGTTTAAAATTGAATTCTTTAGAAAAATCTTTAAAAAGAATTGTTTGAGACATGAGTTATATTAAAAAATATTAATTTGTTTTGGATAGTTTTAATTAAAATTAGATTGATAGCTCATATGTCTTTCCACTTACAAGGGGACCACCAAACATGGTGCTCAAAGATTTTGATGATTTCAAAGTATGTTGTAGGGGTCACACCACTAATTATTCAGCTAGAAGGGTTTCTTCAAATGGGCCTTAGTTTTTAAGAAATTGGGGGGGGGGTCAAAGTTTAGCGCTCATTTCAAATAGCCGTTAGTATTACAAACAGATTGTGGCTCTGTGGCGCTGCGGTAACATGCGAGACTGCAGACTCGGACTTGGCGGGTTCAACTCCAAGTTAGAACTTTTTTTTTCTTTATATACTTTTTACACGTTGCATATTTTAAGCAGAATTGAGAATTCTACATCTTTGAACTTATTAATATTTTCTTATGGGGATAGTTTTTTTTTTCAATTTTTACTTTTTGGATTTTTTCAGAATGAATTATAACGTATAAATGCATCTATATATATATATATATTGCTAAGTAAAAAAATTAATACCTTTGTAAATTCCTTTAATTCATATTCCTCATTCAATATCAGTTCATCTGTCTCAATAATTTGTCGATCATCTAATATTTTTAATATTAAATTATGAAATTCTTCAGCCATAGCAATAGAAGCACAGGAAATATCATCCGGAAGAGAATTTGTAAGCAGATTATTATTTTGTAACAACGCCTCGCAATATATTAATGCATTCGTAACTTCGCCTTTTTGTTCCTTTTCCAAACGAGAATTTTCTATACTAGAGCTGGCTCCTTTTATTACAGTATTTTTAGCATTTAATCCGACGTATACTTACCAATATTGCAAATCTTTTATTTCTCTGCAAAAGAAGCTAAATGACATTAGTAAAAAGAATTTCTATTTTTGCGTGATTTACCGAGCAAATAAAAGCAGACGAATAAAATAAATACATATATATATTTTTTTTATGTATCTTAAATTTTATCTCATTGAAATCATTAGCAGATGACTTTTCCGATCTAGTTTATTTTTTATGAATAGTGTTTTAATTTGTTAAAATAAAAATTTAAATATAATTTTTTAATGTAATCTGTCATTTCTTATTTGTGCAAATGATAAATAATGTTTAGGTTAAACTTTAGAGATGAATGTATTTAAAGATCAGTAAAAATTTGGATAATATTTTGGCACTACTGCATTAATATTTTATTACAGTTTCGAAGATATGCATTATTTGAATTAACTAATACTATAAATGTTTGAGAAATTGCACCTGAAAATTATTTTATATAATTTATACAAAGAAGGATAAATTTTCAATAAAAATTCCACAAAAAAAAGGCGATAGAAAAAAGAAAAATTATTACTTCAGAATTGCGCTTAATAAAAAAAAGAAATTACATAATAATTAATAAAAAAGAGTTCTAAGCATAAATTATTTTTGCAGTTTTGTCAATAAAAATATTAGTTAAAAAATTGCACAAAAAATAAATTTTCATGAATTAAATTTGAAAATATAAATTTAATTTATTAAGAAAATATCAAAATGTTCAAAGCTTGTGGAATTCCCAATTCTGCTTAAAATATAGGTGTAAAATAACGGTCGCCACTCGCCACGTGGCGATTAAAGCTGTAAAAGTGGCGATTAAAAATCGGCCATCGATCGCCACCGTAGTCGCCACTCGGCGACTAAAAAATCTTATTAATTTGGTTTGTGAAATACAATTTTTTTCATGGATATATGCATGTCTATTTTGCATTTAATTAGTGAATTGGTTAATTCTTTAAATTAAAAATCGGCCATCGATCGCCACCCTAGTCGCCACTCGGCGATTGAAAAATATTTTTAACTTGCTTTGTGAAATACAGATTTTTTCATGGATACATTCATCTCTACTTTGTTTGCTTCTAATTGGTGAATTGGTTAATTCTTTAAATTAAAAATTGGCCATGGATCGCCACCCTAGTCGCCACTCGGCGATTAAAAAATCTTATTATTTTGCCTTGTGAAATACAGCTTTTTTCATGAATATATGCATCTCTTCTTTGTTTGCATCTAATTAGTGAATTGGTAAATTCTTTCTTTCTGTCGGATACAAGCATATTTAGCAACTTTGTTGTATTTTCTATATTTTGGCTTTTTACTATGAACTCTTTATTTGGATTATGTTTTCAAGACATACTTTTTCTCCTACATAATATAGTCATCAATTTTAATTCCACATGCATTTCAAATAAATTATACCATTTTTACCTCTGGATGCAAGGAGATTTTAAAGACATTGCTGTATCTTAAATCTTTCACTTTTGCCATATGCTCATTAATTGTACCAGTAATAGTTGGCTGGTATAATTTTTTTTTTTAATTTATGATTAAAGTTTATGTAGGTGTCAAGAAAGATTGAAACATTATAGCCAACTACTTTAAAAATATAGGACAAAATTAGCACTCGCCACTTAGGCGAGTAATACTGCAAATTTAGCATCTGACTTTACTGCTACCAAGCAGATTTCCTCCACCTCACCAACACATTGCCACTCTCTGATTTTGCCTTAATAAGACATCCAGAGTTTTGAAATCTCAGCCAAAGCAAAGAATATTTATATTTATCTGTACACTCACCAAATTTAATAATTACCACCAATTTTAAGTAAGAATAAAATATCCAAGAAAGATGTGAAATTATTTTTAAATTTAAAATTTAAAAATACAATTTCCTTGTTTGTTTTATACAATGTATTAATATAAATTTAAATATAGTTTATCACTTATAATTTTATCTGCAATATTAATCACCAATTCATATTTTTCCATTCAGTGGAATGACAGTTTTATTCTTAACCAAATATGTGTAACTTTGTAACTCACTAGCCACTAAATAAATAATAGCCATTTTGACTTATTTTTAAAAAGTGGCCACTAATGAAACTGGGTCTACCGGCCACTGGCTACTAATCAAATTTCCCAGTTTTCACCTATATGTAAAAAGTATATAAAGGAAGGGAAAAAAAAGCCCTAACTTGGAGTTGAAACATGCCAATGCAAATATAAAATTTTCCCAAAAATTTAATTGGTGAAATTTTTTTAAAAATTGAAGAAAAGTCTGAAATTTAGACTAAAGTCTGAAGAATCTCATCCCTGATTTGTAGAACAGATCAGTTTCTGTTGTCTTGACATCCAATATTTATTAAGTGTTAAAGTTTGGTAAATAATTTGGCGAAAGTTTTTTGTTTAATGAAAAATAGTTGACAGGGATAGGAGTTGTGCCCAAAACAGATATTATCAACGATATTTTGGTTTAATGTAAGTGTGGACATCTTTAGAGGCTTTTTACAGGAAAAGGTCAATTATTAAATCTTAAGATCTGGAGACCGAACCGGTCGCCAGGGCGGCTAGTTAATAAAGAAAATATCTTCAAATTTCTTTCCCATGTTTTATAAAATGCTACAATGCTACATACGCTTCTGAATCTCTCAAATAAAAATATCTTTTTTTTTTTCTTTTTTTGTATGGGATTTAATGAATAAAGTAATGTCTAATTTAAATAATTTTAAATAGGATATGTACACACATTTATAATGCAAAATAACACTGTTGAAATTAATGAACAATATTTGTACTGAACTTTTAACTAAGCTATCAAAATTACTTTAAATATACACAGAACATGAAAACATTTGTAATCATTCTAAAAAGTACAAAGAAAAAAAGGTGTTATTATTAAAGTGAAAAACACGAAAATTAAAACAATATCTGATATAAAAGTCCATGTTTCAAAGTTGTATAGAATAGTTTTTTTTCTATCACACAAATATATAAAACAAATAAAAAGTTTTTTTTTTTTTTAATTTGAATGTTTTATAGCACCATACTTTAGGATTATTTGTATAATATAAAGACATATTCACATGTCATATAAATGCACTAAGTTTGATAAAATCAATACTCTAAAAATTTTGGAAGAATACAGTTTCATTAACAGTTCAAAAAAATTTCAAAAGAATATAGTTTCATTAACAGTTCAACTTACATCATAGTTTTTAACCAAGAAATCCAAAAGCATGCGGCCATCTCTATAATAAATTAAAAAAGACAATTACATATATTTTATTTGAATATTTTTAGGACATCACAAGATAAGAAATTTAGAATAGATAAATAGATAATATGGCATTAAAAATAAAACACAAGTATGAAAATAACTTGAATGATCATCCATTGTTGGCATTTAATCTTATAATTTGGCGATAGTTTTCTGGTCGATGGAATAACCAAGTAGTACCATCACTTTAAACAAAATAAATTCTATTAATCAAAAAATTTTACACAAATAATGATATTAGTGTGTGTATGGGGGGGGGGGAGGCAGAGGTCAGTGGAATGAAAATGTATGATATTGAAAGGGGGGGAGGGGGTCCAAAATTACCAAAAAGTTGATTATGTTACATTCGCATAGCCCTTATATACAAATTTATATCCATCGAAAAACACCAGCGTGCATGGTCGATAGATACTGTGCCGGACATAGTATAATGATTTTTGTAGCGTGTGGTGTCACCATATCATAGAATTTGACTTCCCATTTAAAAAAGGAAGAGAAAAGACAACAATAAAATAATCTGACATTCAAGATGGCTTCTACAAATATGTTTACTGTGTAGACCTACAGTGGACATTTTCATTTTACTGCAGGGATCTGTTTAGGAAGAAATTGGGTTAGTTAAAGGACCCTTTATAAAACTTTTCCTTTCAAAACAGGACCGTTTACAATATTTTTCATTTACAAGCAGTAACCTTTACAACCTTTTTTATTTCAAACAGGATTCTTCAGAAAATTTTTCATCTGAAAACAGGACTCTTCACAAAATTCTTTGTGCTATTAAAGAATACTTTCACAATTTTTTTTTCACCTCCAAACTTAACCTTTCACAAATTTAAAAATTTTAAAGTAAAATCTGATCTGTTGCTCTTAATAAAGAAAATATGTATTTTCTACATCTTCTTAAAAATGCATAAACTAGAACTTTAATACAACAATCATTTTAAATTTAGAAATTTATGACTTGATTTTTTATAAAATTTAAAAAGCTGTTTCCAATTTCACAAAAACAGGACCCTGGCAAAAAAGTTTGGACAGATCCCTGTATGTACAGTCACATACATATGCTTACTTTACATTATTGAGTAAATTTTTTATTCTACTCAAGCTATTTAAAGAATAAAAAACATGGTTTATTGTCATATTTTGTTTAATTCTAGCTTCTACATGTTCTTCCTGACATTCACCCTGTAATCCAGAAAATTTCGTAATCTGGCATGCTTCAAATCCTGAACATACTGGATTAAAAGATGTTTACAATAGAATAATTTTGTTTTTAATTTAAATAAACTTTCACACATGAGTTATTGTCAACTGTCAACTAACAAAAAATATGATTGTGGATGACTAATTTTAAGAAGTTCTCATTTATGTACTTGAAAGCACTTTTCTTTAATTGCCCACCACCACATCTTTTTTTTTTTAATAAATCAAAGAAAAAAAATGATGAAAATTTAAATAAAAAAAGAACAATCTACATATTCAATAGCTGTTATTACACGCTTTATTTATCTTAGTCTGATAAACAACACATATAAATTTAAGAAGGAAGAAAAAACTAGTATGTTGCGGCTATCATAAAACTTTCTTCTATCAACTGAAAACTAAATTAAATGACAGTCTATTTGTTTTTCAGACATGGAAATTTCAGAAAAAAAAAAAAAAAAAATTCTAACTTTAAAACTAGATGCCATGTCCAATCTGGTGAGAGAATAGATGACATCGCAAAATTCATACTAATAAAAAAATATTTTATTCTGTCTCAGATGGCTAGCTAAATCTAATGCATGTATAAGGCTCAAAATTTATAAGAGGACAACCAAACGCCCACCTGATGCACCTGGGACTTAGAATTTTAAAATTTCAATAATTAGTTTCTTTATTAATTAAAAACTTTAAAAGTTTTCATAATTTAACTAAAGCATACAATTTTAGAAAACCACAGATAATTTCTTCAAACAATTCAAAAAGAGAAAGAAAGATTTGATGGAAAGGGTTACTAAGGTCAATAAATGTAATAGGCCTTTTTTTGAATTTACAGAATGTATAATTAAAACTAGTCGTTAGGGGCCACCGTAATACTTACCCATCATGGATATGTATATGAAAATAAAACATGTGAAAACTATTTATACAATGCACTGCAATTCATAAACAAAATTTAAATATTGTTAATATACATAGTAATGCTATATTAAAGAACTGCTGATGTACCCATTTCGACAAATTATATAAAACGCCAAACTACTCAAGTAGTACCGAACTGCGTAAAAGAAACATCCTTATAACTCCAAAAATAATAATTCTATTAACTAACAATTAACTGTGTTGGATTAAGCGTCTCATTTCCAATTAAAATATACCTCTGAATTGAAATTTGAATGAAATACAGGGTCATGAAAAATCGAAGAATGTGGAAAACAAGATTACAAATATCTAATAATCCGATCGACTTCGTTCTGGTATGCAAAATGTGTGTTATTTTATTGCCTTTTACGTCCATTCCTTAAAACAAAAAAATCCGAAAATTTTTATATACCTTTCATCAGAACGAATTTTTCGAGAGTAAGAAAAAAATAGTTCCGGATAATCGAGGTTGCTGATATTAAATAGAGTTCGTCCCATTCTTACATACTAACTACATACAAAATTTCAAGTCTCTATCTCAATTTGTTCGGGAGATAGAGCGTTTACAGACAGACAGACAGACGGCAAAATTTTTTTTCTAAAAATATGTTTTTCGGAATCTTCACTATCTAAAACGTGTAAATCCGTCAAAATTTTTTTCCCGATTTTCAAAACGATTGCAAGACTTACCCTATACTACGTATGATGGGTAAGTAAAAATGGAGCACTTTTAGCTGATATTAAAAAGGCAGAGCATTGCATCCTTAAAAAGATCATAGAGTAGGGGTGTACAGTCTTTTTAAGAGAAGGGCCACTTACGAAAATGTCTAGATTATCGAGGGTCATATTAGTAACACAGAAAGAATTTTATTTTGAGAATTTGATCTGTGGTCTACAATCATATAAATATGATTTTAGAGAGGAGGAGGGGGGGGGGGAGTTCACTCCTCTAAGTTTATATATGCAGTCAATATATCTAATTCAAATAGTAAAGATATATCAACAGTGTTTATATTTGTATGTAACAGATATAGCAAGAGCTATTTTTTAAGAAGTAATAATACTCCTTGATTTTATTTGGAAGAGTAAATTTTTTTAAAACAAATATATGTAAGAAAGTGGTTAGATTAAAAAAAAAAGTCAACTTTATGAGTGAAGAGGGAGGATGAGTCGATCAATGGAATTTCGATCAAGATTTTTCCAATGCCTGACAAAATTTGTAATTTTTCCACATCTGATCAATAAAATTAGTGATTTTTTTTTACATCCAATTGACAAAATTTGCAATTTGCTGTGAATGACTGACGAAATTTCTAATTTTTCAGAAGCAAATCGACAAATTGACCACGATTTTTTCATAACAAATAGACGGAATTTGCTATTTTTTCTACAAATAATCAAAGAAATCTGCTCATTTCACATGCCTGATCAATGAAATTTGCAGTTTTTTTCACAAATGATAGACAAAATTAGATATATTTCCGTGTCTGATGAATGGAATAGTAATTTTTCATGGCCCAATCAAAAAAACCTGATAAACAAAATGTGATTTTTTTGTGCCTGAACTAAGAAATTTGAGATATTTTTCTCACAATAAACAGACAATTTTTTCCGTAGTTGTTCAACAAAATTTGTACCTTTTTTTGCACTTCATCGAAAGAAATTGAGATTTTTTTTTCATACTCAATCAACAAAATGTTAGATTCTTCAGAGCCTGATCAATTAAATTTTAAAATTTTCTGCCAGACAAACAAAATGTAAAATTTTTCAGAGGCTAATTGACAAAACTTCAGACTTCTCATGCTTGATTGGCAAAATTTTCAATTTTTTCCTGCATTTTATTGACAAAAATTGTGATTATTCTGCATCCGATCAACCTGAAATTTAGATTTTTCTGTGCCTGACTGACAAAATTCACAATTTTTCAGTGTCCAATCAACAAAACTTGGGAATTTTCTGAACATCAGAGACAAGATTCATTCTTTTTTGGACCCAATGAAGAAATTCACGATTTTCCTATGCCGATCAACTGACTGATAAAATTTGCAATTTTCATGTGGCAAATTGGTGCAATTTGTGATTTTTTTTTTTTTTTTTTTTTTTTTTTTTTTTTTTTTTTTTTTTCTTGGGAGTGACTTGGACTAAAACTGCAATTTGTTCCAGTTATAAATTGATGAAATCAGCAGGCCACACACTAACACATTGGTCCACAGACCATAGGTTGTGCATTTTATATAGGATAATAAGATATATCATAAATGATATTACCGAGTTTTCTCAATTTCTTTAGACACAACTTCGGTTTGAAATAGCTTTCGAATGTAAGTAGTTTCTTCTGTGGAATGCTTCAACTCCCCCAGAACTTTGCTCCTTTTTTCTAATAATTCTAAACGAAAAAGAAGTGAATATGAATGATAATATAAACAACATTGCACATTATTATTAAAATGCAATTAAATTTTAAAAGAACATTTTCATGAAACAATTCTAGAATTAAATTTATCACTAAATTTTTAATGATTTAGCTAATTTTTAAGCAGCAATGGTACATGATTAATTTTTTTTTCTTCTAGATTTTACTATGTCAAATGTCTATGTTTTTAGCCAAAGCTGACAGTATTCTAAGAATACAATAAACTCTATTAGACATTAAACTTTATTTTAATATTACTGATAAAACTATTTTCATGCAATTGATGTGTTTATATAAAGATATCAATAAAAAATTAATTCTCCAAAATTGCTGTCCAGCCCTGTAATTAAAAAGATTTTATCATATTTTCCATTCCTTATCTATAAATATAATTAACAGATGTTTACTATCTGTTTCACAAAACAGGTTT
This sequence comes from Maratus speculifer, assembly GCA_964019185.1. Lineage (NCBI taxonomy): Eukaryota > Metazoa > Arthropoda > Arachnida > Araneae > Salticidae > Maratus > Maratus speculifer. The sequence continues at coordinate 83,562,484 of OZ025290.1, forward strand.
CCATTCCACTTGTAGTCTTACCATTTCCAAAGAATTTCTTTAAAAAAAGATACAAAAGCCAAAGTTTGGTGGAAAGCATTAAGTAATAAAGAAAAACAAATAAATCTCAAAAAAATTATATATTTAATGGTGAGTCGTCACACCATACTTGATCAGTGACACAGCCAAGGGGGAGGTTTTGGGGTTACTCCCCCCCCCCAGGATTTTTTTCCCCAGTCATTTATTCAATTTTTTTTCTTTCCTTCTCTCCAGGAAAAAAAACAATTTCAAACAGGTTCGGCAGCATTCGACAAGCCAAAATCTGTATTTTAAGCCATTTCTTCCCTCCCAATGGTCCAAACAAGGGGATGGGGTTATATCTTAACCCCCCCCCCCCCCCCCAACACCAACTCAGGTTCAAATTTTTTTTCCCGTCATTTATTCGATTTCCTCCTTTCTTTTCAAAGACAATACCACCAATTCAAACAAATTATCCGATGCTTTCGGCCGAAATCTATATTTTAAGTCCCCTTTTCCCTCCCCATTTCTGAGAATGAGGGGTATTTCACAAGTGTAGGGGTGACTGAAGTGTCTTTACGTGAAACAAGTTTCTTCACATTCTTTTGTTTTGGTAAGTGAAGATGACCATATGCCTAAAATGCTAAAGTTGTAAAACTCATTTAAAAGAATAAGCACGTTATAGCTAAGTAGCATTTAGCATACTAAGTAATGTCACTCGCACAGAGATCGATGATGTTACAACCGCCCTCATTACAAATGTGGACCTCCCAAAGCTAGATATCTCTTTTGTCGGCTTTAGGACCTCCTATCTTCTGTTGACGTCGGAAAGAAGAAATAAGCGGAATCCTGTCTTTTTAATGGTTTTTCTATTGACCCAGCAGAGCAAGCCAATTCAACTTGGTTTTAACCCATTACGAACTGACACTTAAAAAAAAAAACCCTTTTATATAAGAACCCATTTCGTAGAAGATATGCTGGCCAAAACTGGAGGAATAAAATAAATCCACCCTTTAATTGTCAATCTGTCACTACCAAGAATGAGAAGTTACAATGAAATAAGTTTAGCTCCCTTCTTTTGCATGTCTGGGTTTGTGTTTGTGTGCTTTTTTTTTTTAAGTATAGTGGAAAAGAAAAAAAAATATTTTGGTTTTGGATCTGCTACCACAATGTCTGCTTCGAAACCTGGCAAAAAAAAAAAGGATTCAAAATGATATTATCGTAATTTCCGACGTATAATCCGCGGATCAAACAATTCTTTTTCGACGCAGAAATTTCATTTAGTAATTGGTGGCAAATATTTACCACGATCTAAATAGTTACAGAATTTACTGTGTCGAAAAAGAATTGTTTGATCCGCGGATTATATGCCGGAAATTGGTAAACGGGAAAAAAGTTATCGGAAAAAAGTGACACGGAAAAAAAGTGACAAGGAAAAAAGTTACCGAAAAAAAAGTGACAAGGAATTGATTTTGGGGATTCATTGGGGGGGGGGGGGACTCATAGTTTAGGTAAATGGGTTTTTCATGCTGAATTAACTGTTTTGGTTCAATTTTCGGATATACATTCATCCTGAAAAGACGCTTGCCTGATTAGTTTTGGGAAGGGACGATTACCCCCCCCCCCCCCTAGCCGTCCTCAATTAGATGAATGGGTTTTTACGCAGAATTATCCAACGTGTGTCAAATTTGCATATAGGATCTTTTCGATAAGACTTATGTATAGTATAAAATGCCTAATTATCCCATGTATTTCAATTTTAAATATAGGTTCTTTCTGGTAAGGTGAATTCCGGAATAGTTTTAAGGATTTAATGGCTAAGTATAAAGGGGAGATGGAGGAAACCCCTCTTAAATTGAATAAATGGCTTTTTATGCAGAATTATCCGATTTGCTTCGAATTTTGGACATGGGTTCATTATGATAAGAGGTATTTCTGATTAGTTATGGGGTTCTATTGGTAATTAAAAAGGAGGGCGGGTGATTACTATACCCACCTTAAATTAGATTTTAAAAATTATGCACACTTATCCGATGTATTTCAAATTTTGGATATAGGATCTTTCTTATAAAGTGAATTCCTGAATAGTTTTAAGGGTTTAATGGCTATGTATAGAGGGGGAACGGGGGATAAAGCCCCTTAAATTAAATAAATGTCTTTTTACGCAGAATCATTCGATTTGCTTCAAATTTTGGATGTATATTCATTATAAGAAGGCGAATCTCTGATTAATTATGGGGTTCTTTTGATAATTAAATAGGGGAAGCGGGCGATTAATCCTCCACTCTTTAAATAAAATAATTTTTTTTTTTTCTTTCACAACTATTCATCGTATTTCAAATTTTGGATATAGGTTCTCCCTGATAAAGTGAATCCCTGAATAGTTTTAAAGGTTTAATGGCTAAGTATAGAGCGATGAACGGGGGATAACCTACAATTAATCAGGACTTCGCCTTATCATAATGAACGCCCAATCAAAATTTGAATCAAATCAGATAATTCTGCATAAAAAGCCATTTATTAATTTAAGGGGGTGGGGGATATCATCCGTTCCCCCAGTGTTTACTTAGCCATCAAACCTTTAAACTTATTCCGGGATTCACTTTATGAGAAAGAACATATATCCAAAATATGAAATATATCGGATAAGTGAGCATAAAAAACAATTTATCTAATTTAAGGGGGGGGGGGGAATAATTACCCACCTCAAATTTTAATTAGCAAAACAACCCCATATGTGATCAGGGATACGCCTTATCATAATGGTTCTATAATCCAAAATTTGAAGCAAATCTGATAATTCTGCGTAAAAAGTAATTTAATTTAAGGTGGGTTACATTCTATTCCCCTTCTATACTTAAATATTAAATCCTTAAAACTATTCAGAGATCCACCTAATCAGAAAGAACTCATATTTAAATTAAAATTTGAAATACATGGGATAATTCTTCATAAAAACCTATTTTTCTAGTTTAAGGGGGATATAATTGCTCGTCCCCTTTATAATAAGCAGAAGAACCCCATAACTAATCAGAGATACGTTTATCATAATGAACCTATGTCCAAAATTCTAAGCAAATCGGATAATTATGCGTAAAAAGTTAATTTAATTTTAGAAAGGTTATCCCCCATTCCCTCTCTATACTTAACCATTAGAACTCCTAAATCTCTTCAGGCATTATATACTGTATATAAGCCTTATCGAAAAGAACCTACATGCAAATTTGACACACGTTGGACAATTCTGCATAAAAAACCATTCATCTAATTGAGGACGGATGGGGGGGGGGGGGGGGAGAGTAATCGTACCTTCCCAAAACTAATCAGGCAAGCATCTTTTCAGGATGAACGTATATCCAAAAATTGGACCAAAACAGTTAATTCAGCATGAAATACCCATTTACCTAAACTATGAGCCACCCTCCCCAATCCCCCTTTCATACTTAAGCAATGAATCCCCAAAATCAATAATAAATCCCCAAAATCAATTCTTTGTCACTTTTTTCCTTGTCACTTTTTTTCAGTGTCACTTTTTTCCCGCTTTTGTAGTTTGTCACTTTTTTTCCGGTCACTTTTTTTCCTAGATTCCCGGAAATTACGGTATATCGTATTTTGAGAAGAAAAACTCTAAAATAGAGAATAAGGATATAAATAATGTAAAAACTCCTCAATGTTCAAGTGAAAAGGATCTGGATTGCAGTGAAAACAACGTTTAATTCTACTCAACCTATTACTGCTGATTTAGGATTAAATAATAATTCTTTGGGTGAAAAAACTAATTTTAAAATAGACTGTACTGGCCATGATTTTGGATTATATTTTGGATCTGGAAAACAGGTAAGAATTATTTATTTTCTTAATTATATGATGCATTTCTTCCATTCAAAACAGACATTCCTTTTTAGAGTGTAAAATTCTTCAGTTTTTAAGTTCTTAAACAGACATTCAAATAAGATGGAAGATGTTGAAAAAATAAAAATATTGACAGAATTTTATGATCTTCAAGATAATGTCACAGGGGAAGTATTTTTGTGGCACCAATTTTTAGCATCCTATTCGGAACAACCCCAGAATGCTATAGATGCTCTTTGTATATGCAATAAAACACTTTTTCCGAGTATACATATTCTATTACCGTAATTTCCTGCGTATAATCTGCGGATCAAACAATCATTTTTTGACCCAGAAATTTTATTAAATAAAATATAATTTTTTAGATCGTCGTAAATTTTTACCTTCAATAACAAAATGAAATTTCTGGGTCGAAAATGAATTGTTTGATCCGCGGGTTATACGCAGAAAATTACGGTAACTATAATGGCTACATTGCCAGTAACCACATGCAGTAATGAACGCTCTTTCTCAACATTAAAGATTTTGAAATCGTACTTGAGAAATTCTGTATCAGAAGACAGATTAAATGGCCTAGCGCTAATGTACATCCATAAAGATATACAAATATCAGAAGAAGATGTTTTAGATAATCTTGCAAAAAACCACGAAAAACAAAAATAAAATTAAAATAAATGTTTTTTTTTACTAAAGCATGAAATATAATTTTTCATTTTTATTACTTTTCTTGTTTTAATTTTCATTTTTTTTTCTTGTTTGGTACATTTTGAAAAAAAAAAAAAAAAAAAAAAAAAAAAAAATGTTAATTTTAATTTTATTAATTAATTATTATTAATTAGTATTAACAATAAAATTAAATATAATTAATAATATGTTTAAAATGAAAGACATTTTTGAAAAAAGGCTAAAATTTTTGATTTTGAAACCCCCCCCAAAAAGTTTTCCTGGCTGCGCCACTGTACTTGATAGTGAGTAAAATTTTGCTCACTCTGTTAATATTGCAACCAATGCCTAATGAAACCATTATTTATGTTAATTAAATATTATTGATTACAAAATTGCATTCCAGCGCATACATTAACATTGTATGCAATTAGGTGTTGTCAATGTACATATGTTGAAATTCTGGTTTGTAGTGCTGTTTAAAGTGAATGCAGTGTCTGAGAATGATCAGTATTCATTAGTTATGGCTCAAACACATAATTTAAGTGAAGGTCAAGAGTTGCACATAATTGGTAGAATAGAGAAAGGTCAAACACAAATGGCAGTGAAGGCAGTTTGCCCTGAAATTGAATATTATTCCTCAAAATGTCATATCAAGAGCTTCAAGCCACTTTTTAAGCACTGGATACGTTGATAGACAGCCTGGTCAAGGAAGATATAAGCAACAATTGCACCTGAAGACCAATTTTTGTCATTTTTGACTTGAAGAAATTGCAAAGTAACTAAAACAGATTTGATTTCAGACCTTCAGGCTGCCAGAGGAACTCGAATTAGCTGTTCTACTGATGAACGAGCCATAACAAAATTTGACTGTATGCGAGAAGACTAAGTTTGTGGCCTACTAACTCAAATATGCAAAGGGGCCCATTTAAATGGTTGTCGACATCATGTTCAATGGAGCCAAGAAGACTGGGCTCAAGAATTGTTTACTGATGAGTCCAGAAATAGTCTGAAAACGTATTCTAGACCTGTTTTGAACTGGAAAGAGGAAGGAACATGCAACTTGCCTTCCATTGTATGTTAAATATAAGATTAAAATAGGATTTCCAAAGAATACTTTCTCCATTAGGCATAAAACATATGATTTCACTTTTTATGGTAAATTTTATGCAATTTTTTGCTAAGGGCCAACTAAAGGTTAAAAGTTAGCTTCCATTTGAGAGAATTTTGGAAAAAAAAAGGTACCCTAGTATAGGTGAAAACTGGGAAATTCGATTAGTAGCCAGTGGCCGGTAGACCCAGTTTCATTAGTGGCCACTTTTTAAAAGTTAGTAGCCACTTTTTAAAAATAGGTCAAAATGGCTTTTTTTTTCTTTTATTTAACGGCTAAAGAGTTACAAATATTTGGTTAAAAATAAACCTGTCATTCCACTGAATGGAAAAGTATGAATTGGTGATTAATACTGCAGATAAAATTATAAGTGATAAACTATATTTAAATATATATTAAAGCATTGTATAAAACAAACAAGGAAATTGTATTTTTAAATTTTAAATTCAAAAATAATTTCACATCTTTCTTGGATATTTTATTCTTACTTAAAATTGGTGGTAATTATTAAGTTTGGCGAGTGTACAGATAAATATAAATATTCTTTGCTTTGGCTGAGATTTCAACACTCCGGATGTCTTATGAAGGCAAAATCAGAAAATGCCAATGTGTTGGTAAGGTGGAGGAAGTCTACTTGGTAGTAGTAAAGTCAGATGCTGAATTTACAGTATTACTCGCCAAAGTGACAAGTGCTAATTTTGTCCTATATTTTTAAAGTAATTGGCTATAATGTTTCAATCTTTCTTGGCACTTACATAAACTTTAATCATAAATTTAAAAAAAATGTACCAGCCAACTATTACTGGTACAATTAGTGAGCATATGACAAAAGTGAAAGATTTAAGATACAGCAATGTCCTTAAAATCTCCTTGCATTCAGAGATAAAATTTACTTGAAATGCATGTGGAATTAAAATTAATGACTATATTTTGTAGGGAAAAACAACTATTTCTTGAAAACATAATCCAAATAAAGAATTCATGGTAAAAAGCCAAAATATAGAAAATACAACAAAGTTGCTAATATGCTTGCATGAGACAGAAAGAAAGAATTAACCAATTCACTGATTAGATGCAAATAAAGTAGAGATGCATACATTCATGAAAAAAAGCTGCATTTCACAAAGCAAATTAATAAAATTTTTTAATCTCCAAGTGGCGACTAGGGTGGCGATCGATGGCCGATTTTGAATTTAAAGAATTAACCAATTCACTAATTAGATGCAAACAAAGTAGAGATGAATACATCCATGAAAAAATCTATTTCACAAAGCAAATAAATAAGATTTTTCAATTGCCGAGTGGCGACTAGGGTGGCGATCGATGGCCGATTTTGAATTTAAAGAATTAACCAATTCACTAATTAGATGCAAACAAAGTAGACAAGCATATATCCATGAAAAAATCTGTATTTCACAAAGCAAATTAATAAGATTTTTCAATCGCCGAATGGTGACTAGGGTGGCGATCGATGGCCGATTTTTAATCGTCACTTTTACAACTTTAATTGCCACATGGCGAGTGGCAACTGTTAATTTAACCCTATATACCCTAGAACATCAAATCGTTTGATCAGATTTGGTCAAATATTTTTAGTGCTTCATAAATCCCGGAAATACCCAAAAATTCGATATTTCTAACCACAAACAACGCTGGAAATCAATTCAGCTCACCGAATCTCGTGGACATGAGACAAAAATTGTGTCACCAAATGTAAAATTGTTTGAACCAGGGTTCTTGCTGATGTTCGCCATTGTCAAAAAATTTGTCATTTGGCGAATAAATGAATAATTAGATTTGCCAAATTGCGAGTGTTCAATTTCTGCTCTTTTTATTGTATGATTACAATTAAGATTCTTATCCACATTATACTGAACGATTGATGTTGCTTTTTATCTTCAATCATCCTGTGCTATTTACGTAATTATTTATAAAGATACTGACTTGACACCAATCCTGTTTAGCGGCAGCCAAAGACACAGAAAAAATTATATAAGTATTTTTCTGTTGTAAGTTTATCCCTATTTATAGCCAGTAAATTTACAAACAAAATTAATTGCATCAATTGCCAAATGGGGAGAAGTTTTGTTGAAATGCAGCACTGAATTTGTCATTTATTGTACTATTTATTAGTTGTAAGTGTCATTGGCCAATCATCTATTTTTTCTATTGGTTATAGTCGAAATATCACAGCAATTTACTGCAAAAAGAATGTTTCTTCTAAGAAATGACAAAAAAGTTTGTTATTTTAGAGCATATATATATTATATATAAAGGTACAGTAAGGGGTTAAAAGTAGATTTTTCAGCGTCTCGCACTGAATATATTTTGCTAATATTTTTTATTTATCATTCGCCAAATCACTAATGATGATCAAAAGCCAGCAAGAACCCTGTTTTGACCATATATTTGGTCACCCAATTTTAGTTTGATCGAACCCAGAAGTTCCTGTTTAATATATTAACCGCCTGACTGCCCAGCAAAAGGGCAAAATTGTAATGTTTTTTTCTATGCAATTTATTTTAAATAGGGTTGGCAAGTTTTTGACAGTGTGTGGTTTTATCCGGTTTAAACCGTCACGGCTAAAACCTCTTGTCAGAAACCTCAAATACTACACTGATCTGTAAAATTTCACATTAAACATCTGTCACAAATATACAATATTAGATGTAATATTAAAAATTCACTTTTACTGTATTGTATATTATCATTTCCAGAAAAAAAAGAGAAAAAAATTGTCATAAATCTGAAAATTTGGCCTGCTTCCAAACTTGCTCAACTAGCAATGCTTCTGCTATCAAGCCCTGCTAGTTCAGCACCAATTGAGAGAATATTTTGTAACTTTGGCTTCATACACTCTAAACTCATAAACCATTTGGGTGTAAATAAATGTGCTAAATTGGTTAAGTGCTATAGGATGCTGTGGGGTAAAATTGATCCAGATTATTAACTGTACAAAATCATTTTCTTCTGTTTGAACATTCTAAAAAACAATGTTTTATTGCAATTAAAGTAATTTAATTTTTTTGTAATTATTAATATACAGTATAATTTTAAATTAAAAATTACTCAATGTTTCACTCTTGTTCTTAAAATGTTTAAAGCACATTACACGTTTTTGATGGTTTAAGCCAGTTTTTGACACTTGTCATGTCAAAAACCAGTTTCTGACATCAGAAACCCAACCCTGATTTTAAATATTAATATAAGAGGAATTTTCTATAATGGTATAATTTTTTTGCTATATATATGCTTATAAGCCTTGAAAGTATCAATCATAACTTAATTTCTTAAAACTGGATTATATTTGTAGAATTATATTAATTTAAATAAAGCTTCAACTGCAGTGAAACCTGCAGCCTAGTGAATAAGTATACCCGTTTGCAGCAGTGGGAAGGTTAATAAAGATTTCTACTTTTCTAAAGGGCAAAATTAGCACTAGCCACAGGCCACAAAACCAGTAAATGAGAAAAAGTGGCTAGTGAAAAATTGTATACCGGGAAGTGGCCACTTCCCGGTCACTTTTTCATAAGGAGAGAATCAAATTTTCTTGCATTTCATCGAGAATTCTACCTTTTTCTGCCCAATATATTTATATTACATATTTATTTTGGGCTACTCAGTTTTAGAATAATATTTATACAATTTTTACTGTTTAGTATTTTTACATAAAAAATTGGCCATTTAAAAAACTAGTCCTACTGGCCAGTGGCCACTAATGAAATTTCCCAATTTTGCCCTATATACTTTTCTTATGCAGATTTAAAAAGTAATTAAAATTTTTAAAATGACACAAACCTTTGTAAAACGTGTTAAAATAAAAGTCAATGTTGTTTTGCAGATATTTGAGTAGCAGTTTTGAATAAATACATATTTTTTCAACTAAATGAATAATTACAACATACATTTCAAAGCAGGGTTCATTTCACGGTTCAAACTATTTCTCAGACTTTTTACAATTTGATAAATTGTTATTTTGAAAATTAAAGCAAAAATGACCAAAATTACATTAGAAACTCAGTGACCAGGAATAATCCTGGGTGACCCTGCTTTACAATTCATTAACCATTACAGTTAATTCTTAAAGTATTTCTCAACAATTAAAATCACTAACAATAATAATAAATAGGTATTTAATGACAAGAAAAATATCAACGAAGAATTATCAAAGTGGCCAAAATTTACCATATATATATATGGGGAAAAGTTTGATCAAGTTCTGCAAATTATTTATAATAATATAAAAAATTTCATTTCAAGACTATGTTTTATTAGCTAAAGTAGTTAACAATTAAACTAAAAAGAGAGAAAAGGAAAATATAAAAAAATTTTAAGTTGTGACAAAGATCTTTGTAAAAATGTGCCATAACTAAGACCAATCTTATTTTACAAAAACTTGGTAAATATTTTTTTCTCCTAAAATTAAATTAGTAGTAATTGTGCAATTAAATGACCAATTCTAAAGAAGATAGACCTAGAAAGATGTTAACAGGAATTACCCCAGATGACCCTACATACAATATACTTTCTATATACACTATACTTTCCATATCCATTTCTTATATATTGCCAAGTCAATTAAATGTTACCAGATTGTGAAGGTGTTTTTTTATTTAAAATAGCTACTAATTTCTGTACTATTGGGGAGGGGGGGGGAGGATTGTACTTTTTGACCATTGAAAACACAAAATCACAAATTTTCCGGTGGGACATCTCATTGCTCTGGTAGGGGGGGGGGGATATCCCCCTCCCGGGCCACCTCCAGAATTCAACACTGTTTACTAGTGCAACAGAAGCTATCATCATAATTTCTTCTTAGCCATGATGCTGATTGACTTATCAAGATCTTCTGTAATTTCCCAAAGAATGGAAATCATGGAAAAGCTACTCAGTCTGTCATCGACCATAACGTTTCAAGTCAAAGATTTAATTATTTTCTTTGCCGAAAAATATCTTTCAGCACTGACTGTTGTTACTCGGCTTTCAACCAAAACTGTCAGAAAGTGTTTGATTTCATCGTTAATACGTCACATTACAGTACTAAAAAATTTAAAACTTCTGTGTTGGTGTCAACATTAGCAATTTGTTTGCACCCGAATTCATTTTCAGCTTTCACTTGCTACTTTGACACTTTATCCTGAAAATATTGCATCGGATTCTCTAATTTGTTTGCTTTTTCCTGTGAAGCACATTCTGTAAGATGTAACATGTAACTGGGGATCTCTTAGAATGGCTTCATTCGAAATGAATCGATAATTTAAATTTTGAATAAGACTTTCTACATGGGGAAATAAGACCGTGATATTGTAATACTTGTCAGTAGATATAATTTGAGGGTTTGTACCTGTTGCCTATCTAAATGTTAGTCTTGGGATCTTTATTGCAGTTTGGAAGATGTCTTCCCGAAGTTTTGATGTACAATAAAATCTCACAAAAGATTTCTACTTCATTTTTCTGCATATATATGTAAAACAATTAGGCATCTTTAGCATGGGTTACAGCCAATTTTATATCACGAGATATATTTATTTATTTATTTATTTTTTGAAGAACTCACAATGGTTGTTAGACAGAAAACCCTCTGACAAATAGGAAAAGCTTATGAGAATATGATTCTTCTCTATGAATGCCGAAAAAGCTCCAGCTGTTGAAGAAATCTTCCATGTGTTTTTCGAAATATTTTCTGAGTTAATACAAATGTATTTAAGTAGCTCATCAAAAGTCAATACGTTTTCATGCCTCTCGAGAGAATTTGTATCACAAATGCGAAGAAGTTATTTTCTTTTGTTTTCTAGGATATATGATGCAATTGCTTCTTGAAGCGCTAAATTTCCCTTTAAGTGATTTTTAAAAACTTTTGTCGCTGCTTTAACAAGTCCATGATACTTTCGAATGAAGGAAATCAGCATGCTGTTCGACAAGGCAAGATTTAAACAATGACTTTCACAGAGGACGTATCTAATTTTTAGATACTTGAAGAATTCTAGGATGAACCCCGCTAACATGACCAAACTTATTGACTACTTTGTCATACGCCTTTGCGACGCATTTATATATGCCAAGACATAGTTCATTACAATATTGTAAAATTACTTCCGAATTATTGGGTTTCGTGATTTTTTTAATAGTTCACATATCTAATACAAATGGCAAGCTGTTCTGTGCTTGAAATGTCCATAGTTTCATCAACAATTAAGCTAAAACAGATCACAATATTTATTTTGATAATTAATACTTCGGTAACTTTATCCCAGAATATTTGAATGATTTCATTCTAAGTTTCTAGGATGAAGTAAATAGTATTTCTAAGAATATTTATAATATCTCATTTCAATTCATTCGCTTTAGACCTTGCTCAAAACTTAAAAGAACTCTTAGCTAACAGTCTTTTTTATACCAATTTCTCTAAAGTTAGAGGATTGTCATCGTGGTCAATGGCGATTTGGTTCTGCACAAAATAAGATTGTTTCAAGTATTAGTCCAAGAACTGCTCTAATTTCTTCTTTTCCTGGAGCTCTTTCAAATCTTAGCAATGAAATAATTCTACATCTATTTTCTTGAAGAAATCTAAAATTTGTTTGTTAAAATAACATATGGTTCCTGTTTATCTAATTGTACATGTAAAAAAAAAAAAAAAAAAAAAAAAAAAAAACATTTAACCTTTTTTTCAATGACTGAAACATGTAGAAAATAGCCTTCCTAAGTTTTCGTGACCTATCTTATGCCGTATGCGTATTACACTTAATTTTTCTTAGTCAAATCAGTAATAAAAAATTACACTTGATCGAATTTTACTGCGCATAAAGAAAGTAAAAATTACTTTAAAAAAAAGAATTTATATTTTTAGTGGTACATATCTATTAAAAAAACAATATATCCAAATAACCGATATAATGAAAGATTACTGTAACTGTAATTCAATAAATGAATATTTTTACAGTTAAAAATGCAATTGATTTTAATTTAGTGGAAGATGAAAACAAACGAAACTTATTTTTTTATCATACAGATAATTTTGTATTTTCAAACTTTCGGGAGGGGCTTCAGCCCCCTTAGCCCCCTCCCTGGCTACGTGCCTGGAGCCCAGAAGCCAAGGGGTACAAGTGACAAAATGTTGATTTGGAGTAAATTGAGTTTAAAGATAACTGATGTTAAATTGGAACATCAATAACAATTGACTAAATTGAAATAGGAAACATCTGCTTGTTGCATTCTAATCTTTGAACTCTCATTTCAATAACTGTAAAAAAATAGAGTACAATTTTCTTTAAATGTATCAATAAAAAATCAATAATGTTTGTTTTTCGAAAAAAGTGGTTTATCTCTATAACTCCCCAAATAATCAGAAAATGACCTATATTTCTTTACCTGAAATGAAAAAAGCATATTTCCAGATACACTGTGCACTTCAATTTTTTCAATTTTGTCACTTATACCCCTTGGCTTCTGGGGTCCTTATATATAATATTTTGTAATTCTATAGTTCAATTTGGTCACTTTCGTCATTTGAACTTGTGGCAGTATATGGTCAATTAAAGGTAGCATCGTATTTTTTTTTTCGTTTACTTTTTGCAAGTTATTATTAAATCTATGTTCTCAGAAATATCGCTCAGACTAATCCCTCTGAGGGAAGTCCTAGTTAATTTAAACATTGACAGAACACAGTTATACTTCTAGTTTTGGTTTGTTCTCATTATTATTATTATTTTTTGTAGCCTATAAACACTCATTACTTCTTGCTCAGAGATTTGCTACTCAAGAAAATTTAAATATTTAAATTCAATTTAAACTTAAATTATTTATTCACTAAAAAAATAACTATGAAAAAAAAATGTGTTACACTATTAATGAGAATCTTCATTGTTTACATTCCAACATGTATTGCAGATAATAGATAATAATTATAAATCAGCAAATTTCACAGAATTGATTGAACTGTGCTTATTTCTTTTAAAACCTTATTAATATTATGTAGAAAAAAAGCCAAAATCAATATATGTAGCTAATTATAACATTTTCAGGTACTTACGTATTAACGCCACCGCAGCAGAAAATGCGCTAATAAAGAGCAATCTTGTTGTTCACACGCGCACACAGTTATAGTTTGGATTCCTAGTTGTTGCCTCGTTGTTTACTCATTTTTGACGCCATTTTTTGTGCTACAAAAATGTATATATGGGATTTGCCAAAAAGAGGCTGTTTGAATCTATGTTAAATTTTATATCGTCCCATTTTCACTAAAATCCGATTGACTTCTATGTTTTTCAATAAGGTGTTTTGAATTTTGAAAGTGTTTTGGTTATTAATAAAGTGTTTTAAGTTTTATTTTATGATTTGTCGCAAAAATTTCAGGCGTAGATTGGCGATACTTAAAAACAGCTCAATCTGTAACTGCGGTGGCATTAATACGTAAGTACCCATTTTCACATAGATGAAAAATGACAAAATCTTAAAATCAATATAAAGATAAGATATCAATATAAGATATCAAGATCAATATAAAATTTCATAATGTAAGCTCCCAATTGAACACAAATTTGCCAATTCCCTTCCGGTCAGGGTTGGTAAAACGAGTGTGAGGGAGGGGGGGGGGGGGGAGAAGGTTTTTTTTCAAAAAACCCAAATAAACATTTTTTTTTAAAACTTGTTTTGTTTAAATCAGGTTTTTGTTTCCCTTAAATATTATTCCCTATTACATTACATATTATACCATCCATCATTGTTGATAAGAATAAACATTGTTGGATATTATAACTTCATTTTTTTAAAAAACTGCTCTATACAGTGAACATAGAAATCTTGAGAATATTATCCAGCATCTTTTGATTGATAAAAGATTTATTTGAAAAATATGTTCTTAGTGGGGAATACTAATGAAAAATAATACATTGAAGTAACTTTTAAATATGTGATTTGTGTTTATTATATAATATCATATGATGTCAGAAGTAAAAACTTTTTTACAGCCTTTTACATTGATTTATTTGTGTTAATTTAATTGAAAATTACTTATATATTAAGTTATTTAAATAAAAATATAAGATTATTTTAATTTATAACATACTTTCTAGAAATAAGGGACTTTTCCTGCCCTCAACTCTTTTAAAAACAAAAAACCCAGAAAAAACCAATAAAGCCTAAAAAAAACCCTGAAAAAACCCGGATTTTTGTGTGTTCAAGTGTTTCAAATGCTCAATAAGAACTTACCACTTGGAATTTCATCTTCAGTTTCATATACTAACTTGTAGATATCAATAGCATAATCAATCATTCGAGTATTTTTTACCATTTCCAGTTTTCCGACAAGAAGTTCTCTTTCATCATATACCTACATTATAGAAATTTAAAATAAATTCAACTGATAATAAATCATTAGTTAAATACATATTTTATAACACAACTAAATGATTTAGTTTAGAAACTGTATTGCAGAGCTTTTGTGTTTTGAGATATTTAAGAAAAACTGCCTTTAAGCAAAAAACAGTATAAGCACAGTTTAAACGAAAAGGTTTTTCTTCAAAAGAAAAAAATAAAATAAATACTTTTTTTTTTCCCAAACGACTTTAATATTTCCTCTTTTTTTTTTTTTTTTTTTTGCAATTTAAATGTTTTGAATTATTAGACATTCAATAAACACAATAGAACCTCGATTGTCTATTACCCAACTTTTCTCTAGTTGATCTGCATTTGTTTTTTAATTTTTAACATTTTGTATGAATGCAAGCAATTTTTTCCAAACTATGAGTACAAAATAAATCACAGATTGGTTAAATTGAAATGTGAAAGTTACAGGCTTCCAGTTGCTTAAGAGTCCTGATTTTGAAAATCAGACAAAGTGTGAGTTGCATTTTTTGATTTGCTTGATTTTTTTTTATATGTTGATCTGCTGCAATGGCGTTAATACGTAAGTATCCCAGATTATTTTGCCACAAACTTATAATATAACACTACCTGCCTATTAAAATTTATTTGTTTCCATGGGGCATTGTTATTTTACATTAATATGTTGCCACAAAGTACAGTCAAAATGACATTTTTGTCCATTTTCTGCTCTTAATATCTTATTTAAGCTATAATACCCCAAAGTTTTTCTTATAGAATATGAAAGTGCACTACTAGAATAAGCTAAATAATATAGTACTGCATCGAGATAATGTTGCTGTTAGCAGCTATAGCTATAACCTGTTAATAAAATGTTTCAAAACTTCCAAAATCTGCAACATTTAAAGAAGTTTATTTCAAAAAAGTGCCACAGTTGAATGAAAAAAAAATATGTCATGCAATAGTTGAACATTTGTACAAAAACATGGAAAAGAAACAGAAGTGGGGTCTCATGATAATTTTAGACAAAAAAGGACAAAAATTACAAGAAAAGCAATGTCCACAATCACATTTTTCCCCTCCTAAGAAAAAATAAAACATGCAAATTCTTTTTCGTCTTTCTATGATTTTTCCCAATGAGTAAATGAAATACAGTAGACTCCCTTAAATCCGCAACTCTCTAAAATCCGCACATATTTTACAGATTTAAACAATGAAACATTCAGTTTGGATATAGAGTCAAAATTTGACTTTTTTTAGTTTTATATCAATTCCATACATTTTTTAATTTGTATTTTTTGTTAAGGTTATTGAATTCATGTTTTTTCATAAAGAAAGAATAATTTATTTCAGAAAAAATAATGATAATGCTGATATCATTAGTAATCACAATCTTATCAAATATATTTATGTATTAATCAAGCTTTTTTAGTTATTAAGTCTGGATAAACCTGGAATAAAGCTTCATAATTTTATGATCCTGAAGTGAATTAGTAATGTACCTTTATGAGGCAAGTTTCACTGAATAATTTAGGAAAAATACATTTCATCTTTATAATGAATATTTAATTGTACATTATTGATTATTAACTTGACCTTTGCTTTTGGTATTTTAATCATTTTAAAAATCTAAATTTTTATTATTTTAATTTATGATTTATTTTAATATTTTAGTATATTGTAAGCATTCATTATACCTTTGATTTCATTATTAATCACATTCAAATCACTGTTTAAAAAATGTAAACAAAGCAATGACCAGAAATCTGCAAAATTCTAAAATCCACAAAACCTCTGGTCCCAAGCTGTGCGGATTTGAGGGAGTCTACTGTATCTCTTTTTTGTCGCCTCTTCCAAAAGAGAAACGGATGTTTCATTTTCTCTTATGGAAAAAATGTGATGATGGACATTGCTTTTCTTATAAATTGTCATTTTTTAACTAAAAAATATCACGAGGCCCCACTTCTTTTTCTTTTCCATGTTTTGTACATATGTTCAACTATTGTGAGACATTTTTTTTTTCATTCAGCTGTGGCATTTTTTTTAAATAAACTACTTTAAATGTTGCAAATTTTGGAAATTTGGAATATTTAACAGGTTATAGCTACTAATAGCAACAATATCTCCATGCAGTACTACATTATTTAGCTTGCCCTAGTAGTGCACTTTCATATTCTATAAGAAAAACTTTAGGGGTATTATAGATTAAATAAGATATTAAGAGCAGAAAATGGTAAAAAAAAATTTTTTGACTGAACTTTGTGGCAACATAACAATGCCCCATAAAAACAAATATATTTTAATAAGCAGGTAGTGTTATACTATAAGTTTATGCTAAAAAATTTTTGGGATGTTGTTGCTTGACAGAGATATATGACTCCAAACATATTGGGATTTCATTTTTCATAAAAATGGCATTAACAAACGTGAAGTTTGATATTTTCTAAAGGGAAGAGAAAATTTTTTCAGGGCTTCAAAATTGCAGATTAATCATTAAATATGATTTACTTCAACATAAAAAAAATATCAAGGCAATTAAAAAATACAACTATTAAAACATCACTTTTTTGTCTGAATTTCAAAATAAGGGCTCTTAATGATGAGGAAATTACTACAGAAGTCTAACATTCTCCAAAAGAAGATGAGAATGATGAAGGCAAGAATGATTCCCAATAAAGGGCAAATTTAGCACTAGCCACCGGCCACAGGACCAGTAAATGAGAAAAAGTGGCCAGTGAAAAATTGTCTATCAGTGGCCACCTTGTGGCCACTTTTTTAAAAGGGAGAGAATACAATTTACTTACATTTCATCAACAATTCTACTTTTTTAGGTTCCAATACATTCATATGAACATATTTATTTGTGTTATTCAGTCCTACATTGATACTTATAGAAATTTTAAATGTTTAGTATTTTTAAATAAAAAAGTGGCCACTAGTGAAAAAAAACTTGAAAAATGACCACTTGAAAAATTAGTCTGACTGGCCAGTGGCCGCTAAAGAAATTTCCCAATTTTGCCCTATAATTCCCAAGATTAGTAACAATGATGCTTTTGAGTGTTTCTCAAATTTGTTTGGTTAGAACAAACAAAAATGGTGCAATTTCTCTGAATTTTGTCCAAAAAAAAAAAAAAAAAAAAAAAAAAAAAAAAAAAAAAAAAACACAACAATCTTGTTAAAAAAGTTAAAATAACAGCAAAATTAGGGATGGGACGAATATTCGACCACTATTCGGTATTCGGCCTATTCGGCCCTTTTGTCGAATATTCGGTTCAGGGGCGTAAATACCGGGGGGGGGGTGCGACACCCCCCCCCCCCCCTTGAGAAAATCAGTCGGAAAATTTCGTGTTTATCGGTAAAACAATATACTTAGTTGGGAAAAAAAGGTATTTATCTATAAAAACTTATAAATTGAAAAAACAAAAAAATCAGTCGGGAAAATGTCCATTTAGTCGGAAAAACATTATGTACTATAAAGACTTAGAAATTGGAAAAATGAAAAAATCAGTCGGAAAAATTCCCATTCGAAAGGGAAAATGTACGTTTAGTCTTAAAAATGGTATTTAACTATAAGGACTTACAAATTGGAAAAAATGTTCGTTTAGTCGGAAAAAAGTTATTTATTATAATGACTTACAAATTGAAAAAACGAAAAAATCACCGTTCGCTAGGAAAAATGTATGTTTAGGTGAGAAAAAAATGGTATTTATCTATAAAAACTTATAAACGAAAAAAATCAGTCGGGAAAATGTCCGTTTAGTCGGAAAAATATTATGTACTATAAAGACTTAGAAATTGGAAAATTCAAAAAATCAGTCGGAAAAATTCCCGTTCGATAGGGAAAAATGTACGTTTAGTCTTAAAAATGGTATTTAACTATAAAGACTTACAAGTTGGAAAAATGTTTGTTTAGTCGGAAAAAGTTATTTACTATAATGACTTACAAATTGGAAAAACGAAAAAAATCAGTCGGAAAATTTCCCGTTAGATAATGAAAATGTATGTTTAGTTGGGAAAATGGTATTTACCTATAAGGACTTACAAATTGGAAAAATGAAAAAGACAGTCTAAAAAATTCCCGTTTGATCAGAAAAATGTACGTTTAGTCGAAAACAATATATATATTAATTTGTAAAAACTTATGAATTGGAGACATTTTTTATTGTAGTTTTTAATTAGAAGAGGAAAAAAGTGAACAAATAAGACTTATATAAATTTGTTCTTAATCGGAAATAGATCAGATTTTTTTTTTTTATAAAACTATACAGATAAATTTTGATTTGTCGAATATTGTGAACTAAAAAATTTCGATATGACGAAAAAATACTTAGATACATATCCCAGCGATGTTAATATTAATCAAAACCTGCAAATTTTGATCAAAAACCTTGTTAGTCCGAATTTTTTTTCTGCACTTTGACTTTAAAATATCGAGATTTTGCTGTATTGTCGAAAAATTTTAACTTTGGTGTGGAAATTTTAAGATATGCTGATTGAAGTGATAAAACTTCTACTTTTTCTCTAACTTTAAATTTAGTTAGTAATCACTGAATTTAGGTGTAATTTTCTTCTAATGAAAATTCAAAAATGAATTGCAAATATTTAGTGCTTTTCCTTATCACTCTGGATATTTTCCAAGCTATACGAATTTAATTTTAATCGAAAATAATTATGGTTTTATTTTTTCTACTAACTATTTTTCAATGTAAATTTTGTTTACTTTGTGTAATTTTAATCAGGTGGATGAAAATTGAAAACATCCAAATACTTTGAAACTTTACCTCGAATTAATCTGGATATTTCTTAATTTATTTGATTTTATTTCTATCAGAAATAATTCGTTCGTTTTCTTTTTTCTTAATCAATTGTATTCGCAAGTTTTTTCATATTATTATAGCTAAATTTTGTTTAATAAAAAAAAAAAAAAAAAAAAAAAAAAAAAACAGAGATGACACAAAAGTTTTAACAGATAGAAAGTATGTCATTAGAAAAAATTATAAACATAAAAAAAATGACAAATGTTTGTTTTTAAAGTAGTCTTCGAGCAATCAAATTTCAATTTTACTCATAAAAGAAACACTAAAAAGATTTTACCTCATTGCTAAAAATTAAAGAGGTAGAACATAGTCTTTTTTTCCAGATAATGCTTGGCATACTCAGACGATTGGAACCCTTTCCAAGTATCAGTTACAAAACAAAACTACCACTTCGCCACGATGGACTGTCATCCCTATGAATCCCTTTCAACCAATCTTCTTAATATTTAACTCTATTCTGCTTAAACCATTAGTATTCTAGCTTATAATCATGTAGCATAAAATCATTGTTAAGACCGTTAATCGTTATATGTTAATACTGCTGAGAATAATTTTGTATACATTTAATAATTCAAAATTTTCTATATCAATTATGCCACCTCCTAAATGCAAAAAACAAAAAATGCAATGCAAGTTGTGTAATTCGGTTTTTTTTTCAGACATCGTTTTATAGCTCAACTAGCATATTTCTATATCGTTTTTAGGTATGAACGTGAAATTAAAGAAAGTAAATCTGCTAAACAAATAATTAATAACGTATTTTAGTATATTAGAAATTCTTCCCCTTTAAAGGTAAAGGAGGTCGAAAATTTTTTAATATTTGGTATATCTCATCAGCTGTTTTAGGTAGAAGTGTGGAATTAATGAAAATAAAACCACTAAAAAAATGTTTAACCGTTTTAACGTTTGACAAACGTTAAAAAAAAACGTAAAACCAGTGAAAGTACGTTTTTCAGAACTTCAGAAATTGCCTACGAAGTGAGTTAAAGGGAGTCAAAAATTCTAAAACATTTGACCATATCCTGGCAGCAGTTTTAGGTAGGGGCATGAAATTCAAGATAACACGCTAATTTAAAAGTAATTTAACATGCATTTCAGAGATTTTAGAAATTCTTCTGCCTTTAAGAGGATTAAAGGGGGGGGGGGATTGAAACTCTTAGATCATTTCGCAATATTTCTGTTTTAGATTAATGATGAGATTCAGAATAACTAATCTACTGAAACATACTTAAATATACATCTTATTGATTTTGGAAATTTTCAACTACTAATGTTTAAGGGGATTAATGGTAAGTTTTAAGGTTTTCAACATATCTAAGAATAAATTTTAGGTCGTAGCGAAAAATTCAGTGTAACAAACCTAACAAAAAGCTGTAGAATTTGGTTGTTGAAGGCTATTGAGTTTCCCTTTATTTTTAAAACACGTATATTAATAAATATTTTATTTAATCTAAAGTTTTTAGTCCTTTTATAAATTTTATCAGTTGCCCAATCTATAATATTCTGAGAGAAGCTAGTTTTTATTTTCGAATGTTTGAAAAGTCATTTTGCTTTTTTTTTTGTTTCCAATCTTAATTTCAGGAGTCTATATTCCCACGACTTTTCAATGCTAGGCTTTTTACTTCGAAAACACCACGCTACGAGGTATGGGCTCCTTAAGCCGCTCTCCTCTCGAGATGGAGCTTAGCTGCCCATCTCTAAAAGTGCTCCTTTCACTGATTGGCTCGTTTCTGTACTACGTCGATATCGGTCATCGTCTTCGAATCTAACAAAAAACAGATGCAGTGACTTTGGAGTTTAGATTTCTGTCTTGTTTTAAGTACTTCGACATATATTATCTCCTGACTACGACACTTGTATTTTTTTTTTATTCTCTTTTGAAAATCATATAATATGACATAGAGATTCATCTCAAAGAATGAAGGCTCAACGAATTTTTTCATATGTAAGACTCATTTTAATGTTTTATGTTTGATGAATAAATGACTTAGAACAACAAACTGGCTCCGTTTCTAATGGACAAACCGTAGGATTATCGAATCCACTGCCTTACAACACTTACGCTCTGACTGTATAGATTAGTAGTACGACTTCAAAACAACCATCTTGTGTTTTCAATTTAAATTCTCTGATATCAACTACTATCAAGAATTTCACGCAAGTTGACTGGATTTGGTGACTACAAAAAACACAATCTTTTATAAACCGCCAAGATTCCACAAATTTAATACATGACATATGTATGTGTGTGTATATACACATACATACATATCCATATGTATATAATAGTCGGTATTTTATTTTTCTTAGTACTCGGAAATTTTCCTTCTTAGAGTCGGAAATTTATGAGTCTACACCCCCCTACCAGGGTTGGTAAAAAAACCAAAAAACCGGGTTTTTTTTGGTTTAAACCAGGTTTTTTTGGTTTAAACCGGGTTTTTTTCAAATCATTATTTAAATAGCATTTGCAAGAAAAATAACTTGAGTTTTAGAAAGTCATGAGGATTTTTTGTAATTAATAGTTAATTAATGTTAAACATTTACATTAGTATTTATTTTTTTGATAATTAAATAACTAAAGCATAAAAAATTATAATTAAATTATCTTATAAGTTTAGGTTTCTATTGGGAAATATTCATTGTGTGAAAAAAAAATAAACTATTAATTTATTAGTATACTTATATAAACCTTTTTGATAATAATTTAAGAAATAATTATATGCAGGTTGATAATGAAGAACATAGTAAAGGGCAAACAAACATATTTTACTAAATTAACAGAAATAAGCTGAAATAGAAAACATTTTCTTGTGCATAATTTAGAAATTATTTACAGTATTAACATCAACAAATGATTATTAATCTCTTACTACATATATTTACTTAAAAAATATCAATATGCATTTTATTAATGCTAAAAAATACATGTGTATTGACTTGATACATCAATGAATGTAATGCTTACACAAATTGACACGTAAGCTTAGAAAAATTACTTTTTTTTTTTTTTTTTTTAATACAAACTTTATTTTTGCTGATTCTTTGTTCTTAAAAAGATGAAGATTTAGCATTAAATTTTATCTGTGCAAGCATCGAGTTACATGGATATTTTTGTTTTGTAAAATTTAATGTATCCTTTTTTTCTTGTTCACATAGTTTACTTTGACTGTACTGTGGTTCAAGCATGTATACCTAAAAGGGCATGGGTGTTAGGGCTATTTTATACCTGGACTAAAAAACTATGAGACTTCTTTATTTACATTTTTTTTTCTCTTAATATTTTTTGAAGACCTGTCCAATTATAAACTGCATTAGTAATGGAACTTATTACTTTAGATATTATCCAGGGCAACTGCAACAGAATTTAACAGTTTAAACATATCTTCAACATTTCTTTTAAAATAAAAATTAGACAGATACGAGCTTTTAAATATTTTTATCAATAACATTCCTATTTTCTACACAAATTTTAAGTAAAGTGGGGCAATTTTTAAGGTAAACATCTAAAGCATCTGAAAATGAATCGCACCTAGTATTATAAGGAAGAGCTAATTTGACAGCATCTACATTGCATGCAATTTTTACATTTGGCTCTTAAACATGTTTTTGATGTATTTCTTATTCCCTTAAATGAAAACCAGATTATATTTTCCTTTCTTCTAGTTTTAGACATTCTTTTATTTCAATATATATAAGTAGCTTTCTTAAAATAAAATACAATACAAAGTAACTAGAAACAGAAAAAAATAATGTAAAAACCGCAAATCCAAAATAAGAAAAACCAAAGCTTACTAAAATCAATAGCTATGGAACAGAGAAAATTCATAGCCAATCATTCATTAGCATACAGAACAAGAGTAACCAATGGAAAGAATGACTTATGATTATGTCATTATTGATGCTTTGATACATGATGCAATCCTTAGTAAATCATAATCAAGCTATCTAAGCAGTAAAATTGCATTTTTGGCTGGCATATGGCATTTTTGCATTTTTTAAAAAATAAAAGGTTTAAAAAAGAATTAAAACTAACTACCTTTTTTTATCCTCCACAGTTCACTGTAGAAAAATATTTTGCCATGTCAATTTATAGCTAGTAAGAAAAATTAGATTGATTAAATATGTTTGTCACTTTAAAAATTTAATTTGTCTTAAGCTTTGCTTGTAGCTACTCCATAACTTTGATTTTGCACATTTTAATATGTAAAATAAATGAAAACATTAGGAAAAAGGGAAAAAACTAAATTAAAAAAAACCAGCATGGTTTTTTTTTTTAAACCACTTGGTTTAAACCAGCATGGTTTAAACCAAACAACCCTGCCCCCTACGCAACAAGGATGGTTTACGCCCCTGATTCGGTTGGCTGAATATTGAAGGCTTGTTGACCGAATACTTGTAGCCGAATATTTAGAGTTATCTTACCGAATATTGATAAAATCTCGTCGAATAGTGAAAGATATTTTGCCAAATACATTTTTTTTAAAGAATTTCATTTCTTGCAATCCAAATTGGCTACATTATGAAGTCATTCTCATTCTTACTTACAAAATATACAGTTATTCAGATACTAAAAAATATACAGCCTTTCTTTATTTCCTATAAAAGTTAGTGATAATTTAGAAAATGCTACCCAAGTTGGAGATTTAATTGTATGGGAAATGTCTTCATTCGAGAATATATTACAATACAAGATATAAAAACACTTATCGAAAAAAAAAAAAAAGAAAAACACTGCCTTATTCTAAAACAC
The DNA here is from genome assembly GCA_964019185.1 of Maratus speculifer. Lineage (NCBI taxonomy): Eukaryota > Metazoa > Arthropoda > Arachnida > Araneae > Salticidae > Maratus > Maratus speculifer. Next base: position 83,586,995 of record OZ025290.1, read on the forward strand.
TCGAATATTTATTAATGTCTGCAAATTCCATGCACATGTAAAATAGCTCTTATGAAACTCATAACTTATTTTCTATGAAGCAAGAAATGAAAAAATTCATTCACTAGGTGTATTAATGAAGATTCATTTTGAAAATTAAATATCAAATATCACTATTCCAAATACAACGGTACATCTGAAAACAGAACTGGTGTCTAACTAGATACGCATTAAATGACACAACTTGCTTTACGAAGATGGTTTTATAAATATTAAAACAAATTCTAAATACTAAACAAAATAATTTTTTTATTCTATAGTTTCACTTTTAAATAATTATTTGCATAATTACTGAGTTAAATACGTAACATTATTACATACATATTTTTAATTTACATCTTCCTTCTTTCATGTTGTTATCAATTTCTGTTTATCCGTTTCATGTTTGTTGAATATGTGGAATATTGAAGTTGAATATTGTATGCGTCGATTCAAATGTCAAAAATTTTGTTAACATATGCATTCTACTTTAAGCATAACCTTTTGCTTTAACGTAATTTGTAATTTGAAGCTTAGCAACTGATTTAAGAACAGTCTCATTCTTATGAATTTGCTTATCATTAGGGACACAAACTCTAAATGACCAAATTTACTTCATTAAAGGTTATTTCAGAAAATATCTCCTCGTGAGTTCTGAGAGAGATATTAAAAATATTATTGACTAGCTGACCCGTCCGGCGTTGCCCGGGTTCGTATTAACAATATTAAACGAACTTGAAATTTGTATGATTTTATCATTAACTGGAAGCGTCGCAGCTGACTTTGTGAAAAATCGGTTTTAAAAACAACAACTAATATTAAGCTCTAAAAATACTTAAAATGAGTAATGAGAAACACGGGAGGGAACATGTATCCAACGATTGCGTTAGTTTCGTGTTAAAGTGTTGATATTTACCCGTAAAAAGCACTGTTAAATCACGTAACTAATTACTTTTTTCGCATAGAAATCCCAAGTGAGGTATTTTAAATTTCAAACTAATTATATCACTCTTAAATCCGACTATACCGTGAATGAAATCGATACGCGATGATAAAAAATTGGTACATAGTATTATAATTTCAGAGCCATTTAACAAAAGTTTATATTTTTAATCAAAGCATGCGTAATGTTGACTCTGTGAACAAATTCCTAACCGTAAACATTTGTACCGTAACCTTAATTTGTCTGTAACCTAACTGCGACTTAATAGTATCCTACCGTAACTAAAATATAACATAAATGTAACCTAGCCGTTACTTTATTGTAACCTATTCTTATTCCAACTATCACATAAATGTAATTTAACTTTAACCTAACTTTAAATTAACCGTGATCTAACTGTAACCTAACATGAAATTAAATAAAATCAAAGACTTACCTTAATGTAATTGCAACCTAATCGCAACCCAAATGTTACCTAACTAATCATGGAGTTCATGTCCATGGAAATTATTTTGTCTTGTTCGGATTTGGTTATGATTCATTAGAATATTTTCGTCGGGTTCAGATTTGGTTCGATTCAGGTTTCAGGTATTTTTTGAAATTCGATTTAAATGTTCGGGTCGGATTCATGTCCATGGAAATTATTTTGCCTTGCTTGGATTCATTTATGTTTCTGTGAAATAATTTTGTCGGGAACAGATTTGGTTCAATTCAGATTTCGGCGTTTTTTTTCAAATGGAATTTTTGGGTTCAGGTCTTCCTGCGTGTCCACGGAAATTATTCTGTCTAATTCAAATAAAGATATGCTTCACTGGAATATTTTTGTCAAGTTCAGACTTAGTTTAATTTAGATTTCGGCTTTTTCTTCAAATGTAAATTTTGGATTCGGGTTTTCTTGCGTGTTCACGGATATTATTCTGCCTTGTTCGAATAAATACATGCTTCACTGGAATATTTTTATCAAGTTCATTTCAGATTTCGAGATTTTTTCAAAGAAATTTTTTAGGTTCAGATTTGGTTCATGTGCATGGAAATTTTGTCTTATTCGGATCCTGTTACGGTTCTTTAGAATATTTTTGTCATGTTAAGATTTGGTTCGATTCAAATTTCAGGTATTTTTTCAATAGAATTTTTAGGTTCGAATTTCGTTCATGTCCACGGAAATTATTTTATCATACTCGAGTCCGGTTAAGATTCTTTCTAATATTTTGATCGGATTCAGATGAGGTTTGAGTCAAATTTCAGGTTCTTTCAAATCGGATTTTTTAGGTTAGAGTCGGGTTTATGTCCATGGAAATTATTTCGTCTTGCTTGAATCGGGTTATAGTTCTTTGGAATACTTTTATCAGGTTCAGATTTGGTTCAATTCAGATTTCGGGTTTTTTTTTTCAAATGGAACTTTTGGGTTCGGGTCTTCTTGCGTGTTCACGAAAATTATTCTGTCTTGTTCGAATAAAGAGATGCTTCACTGGAATAGATTTGCCAAGTTCAGATTTGATTCAATTCAGCTTTCGCGATGTTTTCAAAGAAATTTTTCGGGTTCGGATTGGGTTCATGTCCATGGAAATATTTTGCCTTGTTCGGAACCGGTTGCGGTTCTTTGAAATAGTTTTGTCAGATTCAGATTTAGTTCGATTCAAATTTCAGGTATTTTTTCGAATGGAAGTTTTAGGTTCGTATCGGGTTCATGTCCACGGAAATTATTTAGTCTTACTCTAATCCAATTATGGTTCTTTCGAATATTTTGGCCGGATTTAGATGTGGTTTGGGTCAAATTTCAGAATTTTTCAAATGGAATTTTTTAGGTTTGAGTCGGGTTTATGACCACGGAAAGTATTTTGTCTTGCTGGGATCGGGTTATATTTCTCTGGAATATTTTTATCGGTTTCAGGTTTTGTTCGGGTCATATTTCGAGTTTTTTTAAAGACAATAATTAGGTTCGGTTCAGGTTTCATGCCCACTAAAATTATTTTGCCTTGTTTTGATCGGGTTATGCTTCATTCGAACATTTTTATGGGACTGAGATTCGGTTCGGGTCAGTTATCAAATCCATAGTTTTTTTTTTTTTCAAACAGAATTTTTAAGTTCGGTCGGGTTTATACTCACGGAAATTTTGTCTATCACGGATCTGTGTGGTCTGTTTTTTCTGGTTGGGATCCGGTTATGTGTTAATTAGTCTAAACATTAAGGTTATAATCAGTTTTGCTACTATTCTTTTTATGGCTATTTCTGATAAATAATTTACTTTGCTATTTGATAATTTATTATGGTGTATGAATCGTTTGCGGATTCGAACAATTGTACGCCAAACAGCTATATTTTATCTTTGTTTTAAAACCAAATTAAAGCCATAATTTAATTTTAAATTGAATAGAATACATTTAAATTTTATCAAAAAGAAACTCCTAGAAAAGTGTTGTGTGATTTTTTTTATTGTAATACAGCTAATGACTCATACATTCTAATGTTCGAAATACCAAAGATCTGCGTACAACTACACAGTAAAAAAAAAAATGAGTGGAAGTATAATGTCTTGGACTGACGCCAAAAATGTAACCCTAAAATCCCCTATATTAAGTCCAAATAAGTATCGACAAAACCATGTGCTTTGACACGCCGATCAATTCAAACTGGTTTAAACCCGTATTTCTTTGTTTTTTACCTTTTAAACTGTTATTGAATAGATGATTAAAATTTCGTTTAAAAAATAATGTTTTGTGCCATTATTAAGTGTAATACACGATCGGAATGCATAAAGGATACAAATATATCAATCATAGGCAAGACTTGTATGATTATTTTTATCATATGACTTTAAAATATCAATATAGAAGCATCATTTAAGATTTTACTTGAAAAGTTAACATTCTTTCGTTAATGTCTTAAAATCGTCTGCACTCTGAAATCTAGATTTTAGACTAATATTTGTTATTTAAGTTTTCGCGCATGATTTTAAAAGAATGTTTTCATAAATATATTTTATATATTGACATAGAATTATTAATATGTTGTGAAAACAAACATTTTTCATCTACGTTATAAAGTATTAAAAAGTTCTGGAAAAAAAGAAAACTTTTAGTAATACAGTTTTTAGATTAAATCAAATGTTTCAATATTTTATTTAATTTTATTTTGACATTTAATTATTTCCAATTTATGGATTTCAATTATTTTAAAAGCAAACATTTTTTTTAAATAAATAATATAGTAGAAAAAAGACCATTTAAAAAATATACCATTTCTTCGTAAAATATACTTCAGCTGTAATTCATTTCTTTCAATTCGTCTTATTAATACAAAATCCGTTCCACATGCTTTTGTTTGGGATATTAAAATTTGAGCGATAAATGGTTTAATATTGCAACCCTTTTTTCGATTTACTTCACCACCACCTATCTTTTTCCTCCATGGTTTACAACCGCTGTGATAAAAAATCTCAGTCTATGAATTTTAAAGCTCTGTTCCAGCTTTTTTAATTATGCGAAAATTTTATGGAACCAACCAACCATAACTAAATAAAGGGAAAAAAAGAAAAAAGGCGATTTTTATGAGAGTGATCTTTGGAATTTAATTAATTACACAGTTAATAAATAGAATTTCGAAATTCTGAAGCTCAGGTGTATCAGGAGAGATTTCAGGCTACTCTAAAAAAAATTTTGAGCCTCGTACATACTGTAGATTTTGCTAGCCATCGCAGACACACACACACAGACAGAGCGATTTGTTATTTTATTAATATAGATTTTGGATGCAATGAAGGGTAGAAATAGTATTTGATAGTAAAAGTGAAGTACATTTTTCATATTTTAATGGAAGTATCTTCCCATCCTGACTTACTGAAAATCAATTTGATGTACATTAGAATAAAAGGATATAATGAAATTTCATATATATATATATATATTTTTTTTGTATTAAAATAAGTTTTTCAAATTTAAAAATGCATTTAAAAGCATATTTAAGAAGAATAATTTTTAATGAGCTCTTATTTTTAAAATTATATATTATCAAAATTTATTTTCATTATTGGAAAAAAAAAGTTAGTATTCGGCCTAAAATTTGGCTGAATATTCGGTATTCGGCCAAATCAGTATTCGTCCCATCCCTAAGCAAAATTCGTCAAAAGATCACAAAATAAGCAAAAATTTCAATTAAAGTCCTAAAAAATACAAATTTTGTTAAAGGATCACGAAAAAATGCAAATTTTATCAAAGGGCTTCCCCCCCCCCCCAAAAAAAAGTTAGTACTGGGACTGGGAGTGGATTTTATCTTGTTCCCCTGATCTGCTGTAACCTTTCAGAAAATTTGATGCAAATTTCAGAAATTTTCTTTTTATTTAGAACCACTCATCCTGTAAATATTCACGCATAAGTTGAGAAATACTGGAAAAATAAATTTTGTATATCTATGGTAATACAGGATTTATTTATTATGTACCGTAAAATTCCCATATGGATTGGGAGAAACATTGGGAATAACAACATTTTCTGCATGTGAATTTGCGATTATCAGGTAGTTTTAATTATACAATGTACCTTTGTTCACAATTATGTCAGATAAACGAGGTTCTACTGTACTAATTTTTAAGATTTTATCTTGGTAGTCTAGTTGGTATCAAGAATAAGGAGCTTAAGTCATGATTGTAATATTCTGTTCACACTAGAAACATAAAGTATCTTAGATCACCATTTTTAAAATGGTACCTCCCGGAATTGGATTCCTGTTCCTTAGAAAAACTTATCTAAGATATCTCAGCGAATGTCACTGTATCTATGATCTGAACAAATGTAATGGGTGTGTGTATGTGTGTATTTTGTGACGGCCGATTATCTGCGCTAGGGATATAGGCCCGGGGGAGAGATGCCCTTCGTGGGAGTCTTTCTAAGGGAACCTAACCCGTATTTACGCAAGGTTCGAAGAAAACCACGAAAACTCCGAATGGTTAGGCCAACGGCCGCGATTGGGTTCGAACCCAGCACCTGCTGTCTACCAGTTGAGAGGTCAGACCCTCTCGGCCACTGGTGGGGCCAAATGTAATGGATGTGCATGCGCTTAAAATAAAGACAGCCAACAGTGTTAGAAATTAGCAGTCGTTAGTCGTCAAATGCAACTAAAGAATTGAATTTGAGGACTACAAAATTGTTTTCAGTCGTCAAATTTGACACCTAGCTTTTAAAAAAATATATTTATTAGACATTCAAGTCCGAAAATTAAAAAAAGGAATTTAGTGTGAAAATTCAGAACTAAAAAATATTGCGAATTTTGACAAATAGTTGCAAAAAAAATCAATTTCGTCAATTGTTTGCATAAAAAATTGCCGATTTTGGCAAAGGATCACGAAGCAAAATTTTTTTACATAACAGAAAAAAAAAAAAAACAAATTTCTACAAAGGATTGCGAACAGAAATGCAAATTTCGTTAAAGAATCACTGGAAAAATGCGAATTCCGTTAAAGAATTGTGTAAAGAAATTCAAATTTCGTCAAAAAATCCATGGGAAAACACAAATTTCGTCACAGCAGTGATGTTGCTGGACTTGAAAAATCCTGGGTCCCTGGGATCCCGAACTTCTAAAATTTTGGGTCCCTTTTTTTCAAAAGCGGGTCCCCACTACTAATAAGTCATGTTTTTCGATGCAAAACTTGTTCACTTGCAAAAGAAAAATGAAATGCTATAATTATTTTAATAATAATAATTAATTAAAACCAATATTAAGTTTTTTAAATTAAGAAAAATTTTCTTTACTTTTTTAAAAATAAGTGTGCAAAATACATATTTAATTATAAAATAATGCTTATTTGTGAGTAGAAGATAACAAGAGTCACTATTGTTAGCATTTCTTTTAAAAAGGGGCAAGACAAATTTATTGAAAGAAACATTTTTTCTAGTGAAATAAAAAAAACTTGTTGAGTAAAGGGGTATTTTTAATTTAATGAATGGGTGCGTTCAGGAATTAAATTTACCCAGAAAGACGTGGAGCAGTTAAAAACGGATTGTGAAGCAGGAAAATCTGTTTTTGGAGCAGCAAAAAAACAACTTTGAAGCAAGAAAATTAGTTTTTGGAACAGGAAAATTCACTCCCGGCATTAAATTCTTTTTTTTTTTTTTTTTCATGCTCCTATGATGAAATTTGTGTTTTTTCACGATCTTATGACGAAAGTTATTGTTTTTTTGGGATTTTTTGACGAAATTTGCGCTTTTTGTGAATTTTTTGACAAAATTTCCATTTTAACGTTATTTTTAGACGAAATTTGTCGTTTTTCGCACTTTTTTTTTAAGGAAATCTGTCGGTTTCGAGATTTTGTGACGAAATTTGCTTTTTTCTCTGATTTTGAGAACATTTGCCGTTTTTTCGCTATTTTTTGACAATTTGCTGTTTTTTCGCGTATTTTTTGACAAAATTTGACGTTTTATCATGATTTTTTGACAAAAATTGGTGCTTTATGTGAATTCTTAGGCAAAATTTGCTTTTTTTCGCGATTTCAGATGAAATTTGTCATTTTTTCGCAATCTTTTGAGGAAATCTGTCTTTTTTTTTTTTTAAGATTTTGTGACGAAATTATCGATTTTTTCGCGAATCTTTAGACGAAATTTGCCGGAAAATAATCATTATTTCGTGATTTTTTTAACGAAAGTCGCCATTTTTGCGATTTTTTGACGAAATTACACATTTTATGGGATGTGTAAGAGCTATTTTTTTTTGCGTCCCGTCACCGATTTTTTGTGTATTTTATGTGCTATAGCGCATCCGCGACATCCCTGCACAGAATCTTAAAAAAAAAAAAAAAAAACAAGTAAGAAAAATCATGCATTAAGCATAGATTATGAAGCACTTTCCAACACTTAATGAAATCTTTAACAAAACTTTGTTATTTAGGGAAATAGTAGTGTATAGTCAAATATACCCAAATATGTATTCCAGTACATTAGACCAGCCCTGTATTTCATATGTCAGTTCATATAATGGGAAAATTTAGCTCAGTAAGAAAATACCTAGTAGCTTGAAATTTCTTTTTCAGCAATTCATACTATTAGATGGAAACATACTTGATTACTTTTATTCAGCCCTGTAGTTTAAATTCTATCTTTATTACACGTCAGCATAGGCTAAAATTTATTGTAAACTAAAACACTTTTAAAACAACTGAAATCACATTCTCATAAATTATCATTCATAGGCGTCCATGTTCCGAATTCTTTGCGTGCCCTGTATATCCCTTTATCTATATTCTGCAAACATTTCTCAGTAAATTGAATGCAGCTCAGCGTAAAAATGCATAGCTTATTTAAGAACCACATTTAAGTAATTTACGCTCATATTCAGTAACGTTGGGGAGCTCTTTTGGGTAGCCCTGTATATCAACTATAACATTTATACACACCATATAATGTGCATATATTTAGCGAAATACAAACGCGAATATCATAATTAAAATGCATTTCATCCCTCCATCAGCCATCATCGGACACATATACGGTACTTCGGAAAGAATATACTATTTGAAATCTTTTGTATGGCCCTGTAAATGCTATGTACTTCATATTATGCAAGACAGTAGCGTATAATTTATATTAAGCTTCAGTGTCATATATCAATTTTATTATACATAATACAGCTCAATATATTTAAAATATGTCATACACAATTCCGCCTTTTACCATTATCTAATGGAATTCTTTTGTGTGGCCCTGTAAATGAATAATAGTTACATTTTCACCTTATATTTTATAGAATGCATATTTTTATACGTTTGACAGGGTATAAAATCTTTAAAATTCCTTTGAAACGATTTTTCCCCATAGGCCATAATGTAATAGGAAACTTTTGATTCGCCCTGTAGATGAACTAATCATGGTAGAAACTTCATTTTCGATAGGACTTGTGCTAGGGTAAACGTCAATAACGTCCTAAAATTTCTTGGCAATCCGAGTATATTAACGATTTTTCCCCATGGGCCGTAATGTAATGGAAAACTTTTGATTCGCCCTGTAGATAAACTAATCATAATAGAAACTTCATTTTCTATAGGGAATCGTTCTAGGGTAAACCTTAATAACTTCCTAAAATTTCATGGCAATCCGAGTATATTAACGATTTTTCCCCATAGGCCGTAATGTAATGGGAAACTTTTGATTCTCTCTGTACATAAACTAATCATGGTAGATACTTCATTTTCAGTAGGGTTTGTGCTAGGGTAAACGTAAATAACGTCCTAAAATTTCATGGCAATCCGAGTATATTAGCGATTTTTCCCCATAGGCCGTAATGCAGTGGGAAACTTTTGATTCTCTCTGTAGATAAACTAATCATGGTAGATACTTCATTTTCAATAGGGTTCGTGCTAGGGTAAACCTCAATAACGTATAAAAATTTCATAGCAATCCGAGTATATTTATGGGAGTTAGAGCGCGGACAGACGGCCAGACAAACCGAATGCATAAGCACTTTTCAACTTTGTTGGAAAGTGCTAAAAGCGCGAATTTTGTCAAAGAATTACAAAAAAAAAAAGAGAATCTTTTCATAGGATCGCGATAAAATCCATTAATTCCATCAAAAGTTTACGAAAAACCACAAATTTCTTCAAGAAATCACCCCCCCCAAAAAAAAAAAAAAAAATTCGCCAAAGGATTGAAAAAAAAAAAAAAAAAAAGTATATTTAACGAGGAAGGGGCTATCCCAGGCCTTCCCCCCTCTGCTGTAACCTTTCAAAAAAAATCTGTGAATTTCAGAAATTTTTTTTTATTCAGAATTGCCCTTTGTTTCAAATGTAGATGTATTATGTTATTATTTTATTAAATTCAACTGTAATTACCAATACTAAAGAAGTTGCCAAGATTTAAATTTTTTTTTTACACATTAAGTGCGTTTTTTATTAATTTCTAAATATAACAACAATTAGAAAAGCTTCACACCAGTTTTACAGTTGCTTCAATTATAATCTTCGAAATTAATTTCTAGAATTTTAAATAAAAATAAGTATTTGTGCTTTTTTGAAAAGTAGTGTCAATGATGATTGTGGTCCGAATTTTCTGATAAATTAAGGTAATAATTTCCGAAAATTACTAAAAAATCGGTCATAAATCCGAAAATTCGGACATAAAATCTATCGCAAATTTCGAGAATTGGTCGCCGAAAAGAATCAATTTAGTCAATCGCTGTAAGAAAAATTGCCCATTTTTTCAAGGGATTGTGGAAAAGATCTGAATTTCAATAAAGGATCGAAAAAAAAAAAATCATGGAAAAGCGGTAAATTTCGTCAACAAAGTGCGAAAAATGACAAATTTCGTCAAAAGACTGCGATAAAACACAACCAATTTCGTCAACAGGTCGCAAAATAACATGGCAAAACTGGTCAAAAGATCGAAAAAACCAGCAAGTTTCATCAAAAATCATGAATAAACCAGCAAGTATCACCATAAGATAGAGAAAAAAACGGTAAGTTTCGTCAAAAGATAGCGAAAAAAGGCGAGTTTTCGTCGAAAGACAGCAAAAAACGGCAAGTTTTGTCGAAAGATAATGAGAAACTGGCAAGTTTCGTCGAAAGATCGCTAAATAAATGGCAAATTTCGACAAAAAATGAAAAATTGCTAAAAAATGGCAATTTCTTCAAATAATCGCGACAAAAGCGGCAAGTATCGCCAAAAGATAGTGAAAAAATGGCAAGTTTTATCAAAAGATCATGAAAAACGGCAAGTTTTGTCAAAAGATCGCGATAAAACGGTAAGTTTCGTCAAAAGATCGCGAAAAAAGGCAAGTTTCATCAAAAGATCGCGAAAAAAATGGCCAGTTTCGTCAAAAGATAGCAAAAAACGCAAATTTTATAAAAAGTGTGTGGACCAAAAAGAAAAAAAAAATACTGGTAGTGGATTTTCCCCAATCTCTAACTTTTCAGAAAATTTGATGTGAATTTCAAAAAAAAAAAAAAAAAAAAAAAAAAATTGTCATAATTATTCCTAAATTTTATACAGTATTACAGTAATATTAATATGAATTTTAGAAACTGCAACTAAAAATCTTAATTTGACGCCTAAGATTTTTACAGTAGTTGTCATTTGACGCCTGCCTTTTATCTCCCAATTTCTATCACTGTCAGCCAATCAGTAAAAGAGAACATTTATAGCCAACAAGAGTGAGTGGTTGTTCCTGCATCTAGCCATAGCAAGTTGCTGAGCAGGGGTCTGTCCAGGTTTTTTTTCCAGAGTCTTATTTTTGTGAAATTAACTATTATTTTTGCGAATTATTTCTATTTTTGTGAAAAAAGTAAATTCACAAAATATTAGTTACTCCATCTCCATTACTTCGAAATTTGGCCATGTTTTAATTTTTCAGAAATAAACTAATATTTAGGCAGATGGTCTAATTTACTAATAAATAGAGATTTTTTGTTCCATTCTTTTGCAATTATATTATAATAAACAATCGATAAACAGAATATTTAGATTAATGTAAATAATGAAATTATAAACTAAGGAAAGCGTGTATGGTTAACGTTAACACTTAGTCCCACAAAGCAATTTAATATGAAAATGATTTTATTATTTAATAATTTTCAATAGAACTTCTTTCATGTGTAATTTTTGTTAAGAAATAAAGAACCAAATGTAAATGTTGAAAGAACAATTACAAATTTTTAATAAAAGCACTAACTATAGTTCTGTACAAAAAAACCACATGGAAATGTATCCCAAACAGGGCCGTAGCAAGGTGTTTTGAGGCCCCCCCCAAAAAATATAACTTTGGGCCCCCCCTCCCCCTACTTTCAACTGAATTTTTAAAAAAATATTTATATTGAAGTTTCCAATGAGTTTCAAATTATATTAATGTAATAAACAAATTTAATAATTATCATAAGTATTTTAAATCATTATTAAAATTATTATAACATTCATAACTCTGCACAAATACGAAATAAATATGCATTGCTTAAAGAACCCGTGGCAAAATGCGCGCGACACTGTGACGGGCGTCGCAGATATTTAAGCAGACTCAGCAATGCCACGGACGCGCTATTGCGCTTAAATTATGCAAAAAATCGGTCATGGTGCACAAAAAATAGCTCTTTCCTGTGGGACGCGTTATTTCATCAAAATTTCGTCGCAAAATAAGAACGATTTCATCCAAAGATCGCGAGAATAAACGCAAATATTATCAAAGCATCGCGAAAAAACAGCAAATTTCGTCAGAAAATCCCTCAAAAGCAGATTTCATCAAAAACTTGCGAAAAAAAGGGCAAATTTTGTTAAAAAAATACCCCAAAAACGGCAAATTTCCTCAAAAAATCTTGAAAAAAAGACAGACAACGTCAAAAAATCGCGAAAAAAACGACAAATTTTGTCAAAAAATCTCGAAAATAAAGACGGATTTCGTCAAAATATCGCAAAGAAAACGAAAATTTCGTCAAAGGCACAAGGGAAAAAAAGAAAGATATTGCTGGAAGTGGATTTTTCTGTTTTATTATTATTATTATTATTTTGTAAGTGATGGAAATAATTTACACATACACATGCATGTTACCATAATTAATTAGCACTACAATAGCAGAAAAAATATATTTATGTAATACGTTGCATTTTGCAGACTATTTTTGAAAATATTATTAGCGTTGCAGACATTTGAAGATAGTTCTGCCACCGGGCTTAAAGATAAATTAGCAATGTTAAAATAAAATTTGTCTAAAACAATTTTACAAATAAGCACATAATGCTAAGATTTTATTATAAAATATAGAAAATAAATAAATTATATAAACACATAATTTTAACAGTTCGCTACTTAAGAGGCTACTTCAGTTACGCGAAAAGACCCATTCTCTAATGCATGGAAGAATGGAATGGAATATGAAAGAAATTTATATCTCAGTTGCATTTCAATATTTTTAAATGATTTTTTTTTCACTGGATAGCTGAGAAAAATCTGTATGCAGATTTTTTTTTCACCTTTTTTTATTTTGTTTGCAAAGTTTTTTTTTTTTTTTTTTTTTTTAAGAGGATGCTTTAATTTTCGAAACCGGTTTTAAAAATGAAAGTGACCTCATTAAAGTTATCTGTAAACAAAATTGAAAAAGCAAAAAACAGCCCGTATACAGATCGATCTCAGCTATCCTCAAAGAGCACCGATTAACCAAATTCATCGCATAACCAAGTATTGAATGACAAAGAATTTACAGAAACTGACATATAAAAATTTTACAACTTTCTTTTTAATATTAATTTTTTTAAAGTAACAATTTATATACATTTTTCCCCCTTTTAAAATATGAAATGCTAGTAACTACAGGTTTCAAGACAATTATAAACTCTAGTTCATGCCGACTTTTTCTTAAAACAAATATACAAAAATATTTTTAAAATAAGAACTTAAATGATAAAGTGAAAGCAAAATTGTTATTATTTTGAAAAGAGGCAAAAGATTTCGAATTGTGCATAAAGACATAAACCCCGCAACACTTTAACAGGCTCGAGGACTGTGCCATTTCTTGTCAGTTTCAGAGCCCATTAAGAATTAGAAGTAGAGGAAGTTTTTTCATTTACTAAATCCATTTTTCGTATGTTTAAATTATTCGAAATTTTACCATGCAAATTTCGATTAAATAACGTTTTTACTATTAAATTAAAACTGACTATCTACATATTATACACATTAAAAAATATTTTATTAAATACATAATTATACGTAACCAATTAATTTTGTAAAAGACATGAATAGTATGGAATTACAGTTGAGAATATTTGAACTTCAAAATATTTCTTATGTTTTACAAATTGCAGCATAGTAAGAAAAAATATTTCATAATAAAAAAACTATATATGTTTTACTCTGATTGAATTTATTGAATTGAAAATTAGCTTTGAAAAGTAAATTTGCGGGGCCCTTTGTATTTTAGTTGGGAAGAATGGGCTTGGGCCTGTGAGATTATTTAGCATCACGGAAAAAAAGAAAGAAAGAACGAAAGAGCATAGAAAAATTTAAAATAGCACAATTTCTTATTGTGACATGAATTTAGAACTCTAGATTTTCAAGGAAATAAGAGTATAAATTAAATGAGAATTTACTTATTACTCGTTAACAAACGAAATGGTAGTTTAACATATGAATGCAATGGAATCTGAAGTTGACGCAGGGATTTTTTCTTGGATCCCATTTTGTGAAAAATAAAGTTATTTTTATGAAATTTATTGTATTTTGTAATGAAATTTGAATTCCAGTTATTGAAATTCGCATCAAACATTTATTAATAATAACTTATTTAAGTCTATATGCTAAATTTCTCATTTCAGGTGAACTTGTTTCCTTTGCAAAACAGATATTTTAAAACCTAACAGTATAAAATTAATTAGAGTATATTTTTATGGAATAGAATTTTGTGAATGGTGTGATTTATTAAAAAGAATTTTGTGAAGGAGCCCTAATAAAACGCTTAAATGAAAAACATGTAAATGAGAACTGTGTGTTATTAAAATATGCTCTATTAGTATACATATATTTTTCCAAGCTGTGCAAAATTTTCTAATACTTAAAATTTTTAATAACTGCTATATAAATTACATATGTAATAAATATGACTTACCAGACTAGTATAGGAGTAGATCTTTTTTCCTCCAGATATACACTTAATTTTATAAATACTATACTATGCGTATTACTAAAATAAATCAGAAAAAAACATACGAAAATCCACATCTGAAGTGCTGTGTTGTCTACAAACATGTACTTGTATGCATTAGCGGGCTGCTAACATACTTGAATAGGCCAGTACTCCCTTCAAGGTCAATGAATCCGGTTACTACTAAGTAACTAAGCTGTTAACTTTTAAGGTGATTCTCTAGATGTTATTTGTGTCACCCATGTCGCGAAATCGGTGTGAAAAATGACCTATCTTCTAAGAACATAATATTCCGGTATTTCAAAAGAAAACACCCTTTTGTCGCTAGCAGCTTTATACAAGAGCCCGGCTTTCTTCAGAGTCGATCCCGATGACCGGTACTCTTTCCTTATCTTTCTTAGTTCCATGCAAAAACCCATGGTCAAAAAGCGAGGGGGGGAAAACGAATAAAAAAATAAGGATTTTCATTTTCTTGGTTTCTGCGTTTTTGAAATCTAAACAAGGTTTTTGATAAAAACAGGGCCCCGTTAAGGCTACGGGGGGCCCCGGAACAAACATCATTCTGGACACCCCCCCCCCCTTTATCTATCTGTAAATTTTTTTTCTTTTGTTTTAAATAATGTAGAAGTGGCAAACACTAAAAATAAAAAACATATTGCACACATGCATAAATTTTGTACTCACATCTATATACAAGATATCCCAAAAAATTGGTCACAACTTTATTTAAAAATATTAATTTGATAATTATAGAAAAAATGATAGATTGATTGAGATAAGTATTTCTTTGCAAATTTTTACTTTGCTTACCTACGTACATTACAAGATGTCTAAAAAAGAAGGCTCAAAATTGGACATAACAGTTTTAACTTATCACATTACGAGGAAACATTAATAAAAAATTTCTTTTAAAAGCTATAAGATACTATGTTGTTGTAATCAGAGCCTGGCTAAGTCACGGGCATGCAGGACAACTGCATCGGACGTGGGCACCCTAAATCGGGGGCCCTCAAGGGCAAATATAATTTTTTTGTTAAGGCTAATAAAAAATGGCCAAAAATGACAAAAATTCCTTTTTTCTTTCTTTCTTTATTTTTAGCTTTATTGAGGCTCTTTTCTTATCTCTCCTCTGTTTTGGAACCCCATGCCCCTTCCCCCCTCCCCTGGATCTAACAGTTACATCACAGTTGTATTTACATTTTAATGGCTCACATTTAGTCTTATATTTCTATAACAGAAGAAAAAAATGTATTCGATAATTTCTTAAAGTTATCTTTTTTGTGCTATTCTGCATACAAATGCGAATAGACAACTAGTATAAAGGTTAGTTTTAGACACTTTAGCATAATTCAAGAAAAAATCCAAAAGTTAGAAAGGGGCCCCCCACAATCTAAGTCGGGCCCTAGTTGTAATAAAATTTTAATAATTTGTTTTCTAATGATATAGTTTGTTTTCTGCGTATGTGGAGGGAACACTGGAAACAGAGAGGAAAAGGGGAACAACATTCCCTTCCTAAATGTTTGAAAACGTATGAATTTCGGTCACTTTTGGCAGATTTTAAGCATTTGGCACCCTTTAATGAAAATCCTCATTATTGGGGGGGGGGGGAGAGAGAGAGCTTTAAAAAGGTGCACCTGAGGAAATTACCTAGCGGACCCCTGAATAAGAAAAGGAGAATTTGAAAAAATAAAAACATTAAAAGAAGTGTTTTCTTACATTTTCAAAATAAACTTCGGTAAAAAGGTCGATAGAATCGATTAGGGGGCCCCCTGACTTCGTCGGCCCCCCCCCAAATGGGGGGTATGGGGGGCGGTCGCTACGGCCCTGATCCCAAAGAAGCAAGTCCTGGAACTTTATAACGGACTACTATACCTAGCCGCTCATGTTGAGCTTCATCTGACCAGCAATGCAAAATTTTCTCATAACTGCAATGAAGTTATGGTCTTTTCTTCAAGAAAGATAGAAATTACTTCAGTTAAATTTTGCACTGAAACATTTGAGAAATATGTAAATTTTTTCCACATGTGATTAAATAAGATTCTATGTCTTTGTCACCTAAAACTTGACCAATGAACTTTACCAATGATGCAAAATTTTCTGTTACAGCCCACTGTTTTTTTCTTATCATAAAATAAAGAATTTTTGTGTATTTCGCCATTAACTTTTGATTAGTTTCTTTAGCCTTTTGAGCTACAATTTTTGAGCCTTCCTCTAAACTTTCAGAAACAGGTTGTCTGATGTTCGATGCAACAACTGCTTGATTACGCCTTGTACTATCTTCATGTCTGGTTATACATCTGGATGGATGATCACCCAGGCATACAGCTTGGTCAATCCAAGGCCCCTTTGAAAAGTAAACGCAGCACAATTTACATAAAAATCCTTCACCTGATACACAATAATCAGGGTTGGGGTTTTGGACAGGACATGTGGGTTTTACTGTTCAAAACTGTACTAAAGTGTCCAAAACCCTAAAAAAAAAATCCACATTTCACCACTGCACACTTATTAAACATATGAATAAATATCTCACAATATATTTTACTAACATTCTATTTAATTCTTTGGTAAATGAAAAAAAGTTCAAACTTTTCTAATATCTCTGCAGCATAAAAAGCTCTGTTACTGTTAAATTTGTGCAATAATAATAAGCAATTCTTTATAATACTACATATGTAGTTGAGAGGGGATGCTTTTATTTCCATTTTTGTGAAAGAAAAGGCTACAAAGAAATTTCTTTTAAATAATGTTTCATTGTAAATTATCTTTTCTAGATTATTGGATAATAAAAGAAAACAAATATTTAATTTAAAATATAGAAGTTATTTTTTAAAAATATGTATTGTTATAATGAATGTGCAAATACAAAAGCACTAAACAAAATAATTCACTGTAATATGTTAAAAAGTACCACCAATAATATTGTTATATAATATCGTGTCATAATAATAGTCAATATCTAAATATCTCATAATCAAACTAAATCAATTATTTTTATTTATACTATTTATTTTTTAACATGCACATATTGTCAGCAGTGAGCTGATTTAATCAGTATACTGAATGTGACTTTTTATTTAACAGTTATTTTCAGTAATAACTCTTGGGAATTTCAATAACAGAATCAGAATGCATTCTTCATAAAACTATTAATACTTCAATTAACTACTATTATTTAAGTGAATAACATTAAAATTATTACATATAATTAAATTTAGTATCGTTTTTATGCAATTACATTGTTACATAGGGTAATTATGTTGTTAATATTTTTGTATTGTAATCATTTTGCCAATTGCACAAACTTTAAGCATTGTTCTAAAAAATACAATTTTACTATAAAATATAGTTTGGACAGTTTAAGACAGTTTTGGACAGTACGGTTTAAACCATGGATTTTACCGTGGTTTAAACCATTGTGTCCAAAACCTCACCAACCCTGACAATAATAAATCCAATTATTAGGTTTTTCATATTTTTGGATATTCAGGGAATATTACTGTCTCTGAGGTAAACTTCTTTTCAAGGTTTGGTCATTTGATTTTAACAATACTTCACTTCCTCCTAAATTTTCTTCAATAGGAGCAGGGCTTGAAAATTCTAAAATTTTAAAGTTCCCCCAGCTGGGAACCTACATGAAAAATATAGGTTCCCAGATGAAAAGTATAAGTTCCCAAAAAAATTTATGTGTGATTATTTTAACAAAATTAGCCGTTTTATCACGATTTTTTAAACAAAATTTGCCATTTTTCGCAATTCTTTGATGAAATCTGTCGTTTTTATCGTGATGTTTTAACAAAAACTACCGTTTTATTGCGATATTTTAACGAAATCTGCCGTTTTTCAATTTTCTTTTACAAGATTTGCCATTTTTTAATGAAATTTGGGGCATTTTCGCGATCTTTTGACGAAATGTGTTGTCTTTTCGCTTTTTTTGGACAAAATTTGCCGTTTTTTCGCAATTTATTTTACGAAATTTGTTGTTTTCCATGATTATTTTAACAAAATTTGCTGATTTTTGCAATTTCTTAATGAAATTTGCGTTTTTCGCAATTTTTTTTGACGAAATCTGCCTTTTTATCGCAATGTTTTAACGAAGCTTGCCACTTTTCAAAAGAAAATCTTTACGAAATTTGCGATAATTTAATGAAATTTGTGTTGCTGCATGCGATCTTTAAACGAAATCTGTTGTCTTTAAGATATTTTTAGACGAAATTTGAAGTTTTTTCGCGATATTTTGACAAAATTTGTTGTTCTTCATGGTTTTTTAACGAAATTTGCCGTTTTTTCATGATTTTTTGAGAAAATTTGCCGTTTTTTGCGATTTTTTGGTTGAAATTCAGGCTTTTCTCATAATATTTCGACAAAATTATGCATCCCTCGGACCGCTTCAGAGCTATTTTTTACTTAATTTATGCATTATAATACGTCCGCGGCATTGCTAGCAGACACGAAGAAAGGTTAGGTTCCCAGCCGGGAACTTTAGTGATTAAATATGTGTTCCCAGAAAGGAATTCTGGGTTCCCCGGGATCCCGGGAATGCTATTTTTCGAGCCCTGAATAGGAGATATTGCTTATTTTTCAAAATCATAATTTTCAATGGAAAATACTTCATATTTTCTGAAATTATCCTCTTTGACAGGTAATTTTTTTTTCTTTTTTTTCAAATTATCATTTTTGTTAGAGGTTGAACTTAGAATTTTTGATTAGTTTGTCTGAAATACACACGGTTGAATCGTCGACTAGATAATCTGGATTCGATAATTTTAAATTATCAGTTGTTAAATCCCCTTTTTTAGATGAATTTCTGATCGGAGATTTTTGCGCATCAGCATCTTGATTGATTTTATTAAAATAATTAGAAATTTTATCACAGCCTTTAGCATCTGACAATCTTATTTTTTTCACGTAATAATCAGAATTTCGAGAATTTCCTCCCGAGGAGGAACATCAACATTTAATATTGATGGAAATAAAAGAAATGAGCACATACAATGGAAATAAAAGAAATGAGCACATATACAGTAGAAACAAAAAAATAAGGGAAATCAGAGAAAACTCAAAGTAAGAACACGTAAAGCCCACAAAGCACATTTCATGCACGAAACGAACACAGCAAAATAGAAGCAGGTGTTGCCAAATTAGGAAGTGAAATCATAAAAAAATACGATTGCCACGCCTACTATGCTGCTGACGTCATGTATCAGCCAATTGGCGCTCATTCAAAATAAGGATAACGGGGAGAAAGAGTGGAAAAGCAAGATAGCAATAAACGAAGGAGGCTGTAGTTTGTTTATGTTGAGATAAATGACACAATGAACACAAAAATCTAGATTTTTGCAGAAATTTAGACTTATTATGCTATTTTTTTTTTTTTTTTTTTTTTTTTTTTTTTTTTGTGAAAGGGCCATTTTTCTGAAATATAATTCTGTGAAGAGTCTTTTTCTTAAATTTATTTTTGTGAAGAATCCGCTTTTCATAGATTTGTCTTTGTGAAGAATCTTAACGGACTCAATTTTTGTCCTGGACAGACCCCTGCTGAGATATCCTAACTATCCATAGTGCGAACAGGGTATTAATGAGTAATATGAACATCCCTAAGATGGCAGTATCCTAGATCAAATGAGATACTTGGGGAGGTGATATATCGTCTATTCTGGTATTTTGTTTTGGTAGTCGTAAAATTTGAAAATTAAAGAGCTTGTGTGATTTAGTTTGAAATTATAAGTATTTGTTTTTTGGTACTTATGTATTAACACCACTGCAGCAGAAGTTATGCTAATGCACCAATAAAGAGCAATCTTGTTTGCACGCACCCAAAAAAAATGGTGTCAAAATTGAAGCAAAATAAAGCACTGAAAAATATGTTGAAATGAGCAAAAAAAAAAAAAAAAAAAAAAAAAAAAAAAAGCACCAAAAACCACGAACAACAAGATCGCTCTTTATTGGCATAGTAGCACAACTTCTGTTGCAGTGGCATTAATACGTAAATACTTTTGGCATGTTCCTAAAACACCCGAGACACTTGATTTTGGCGATTTTTTAACACGCGCCAAGCACCCACGAACGCCAACCGAGTTTTCAGCAACCCACAGATTCTATCCAATCACAACGCGCGTTTTTCAACAGACGATTCGACAGCACAATTCTAAGGTCTATTCCGTTTCTTTGAGAATTTGTTTGTATACGAAACTATTTACTTTCTTATATCCCATTTAATTTTTTGTAACTTTATACATTTTTCGATGTCTTTTTTTGCTAATTCTAGGAATTTAACTCTCCACTATTGCATATCTAAAAATGTTTCTATCTTTCCATAAATTTCGCTATGAATTTTTGTATTTTTATGAAGTAACAATTTCGAATTTTAAATATTTTCCACTTCAGAATTTACGAATTTTACAAAAATTCCTGCCCCGATTTTTTTTTTTTTAATTTATCCAATTTTACTCTGAAATTATATTTTTACAAAATATATCGCTCAGAATATTTAATTAACGCAAATTTTTCACTCATTTTTTTTTCTTTTCGGATTTCTTTTTATTTCTACAAAGTTTATAATAATTAATTTTACAATTTTTTCGATTTTTCAAAATTGTCACTCGAAATTTTTCAAATTCTACAAAAATTCCTGTCCAGATTTTTCGAATTTTAAATATTTTCCACTTTAGAATTTACGAATTTTACAAAAATGCCTGCCCCGATTTTTTAAGATTTATCCAATTTTACTCAGAAATTTTATATTTTTATAAAAGATATCGCTCAGAATATTTAATTAACGCAAATTTTTCACTCAATTTTTTTCTTTTCGGGTTTTTTTTTTTATTATTATTATTATTTCTACAAAGTTTATAATAACTAATTTTACAAATTTTTCGATTTTTAAAAATTGTCACTCCAAATTTTTCAAATTCTACAATTCTTGTCCAGATTTTTCGTATTTATCCAATTTTACTTGGAAACTTTACATTTTTATAAACTATATCGCTCCAAATATTTCAATGTACGCAAATTTTTCGATGTGAATTTAATTTAATTTTCTTTTTGGATTTTTTTACTACTACAAAGTTTACGATTTACAGTTTTACAAATTTTCACTCCAAAAACTTTTTTAACTAATTTCTTAATTTTCACTCTATATTTTTCGAATTTTAAAAATTTTCACTCCACATTTTTCGAATTTCATAAACATTACTATCCCGATTTTTCGAATTTATACTATTTTACTCTAAAACATCACATTTTTACAAACTATATCGCTCCAAATATTTCAATTTTTTCACTCTTGATTTTTAATTTTTAATTTCCGATTTCTTTTATTTCTACAAAAATTTCAGCCCTTAAATTTTTAAAAATTTCTCCCGAAGGCAGTAAATGTACAAAACTAACATGCACAAATTTAAATGCAAAAATAATATACAATGTTCTTCTAAAAACAATAAGTAGCATTCCTCTAAACTCATAAAATAGAGTATTTTATAGCCCCAAACCGAAATCAAAATACAATCACATGAAATGTATAAAAATTCACTTACCTACTTTTCATACTTTGTTTTCTTGTGCGAAGGCCCAGGCTTATTAATATCATCATCGGAAGAATATAATGTGGCTTCCAGCTCCTCTTCACATTTAGTTTTTTTATGTGAAGGCCCGGGCCTATTTATATCGTCATCGGATGAAACCCCGTCGTCTTCTCCCCCCTCCTGCTGCTCCTGCTCATCCCTCATTTTAGGTGGGTAAATCCGAATTACCGCCCTCAAGAATGATTCAGTAAGTCCAAGATGATCATTCCTGTGACGCTTCCTCCACATAAATTCAGCAAGGTACGGGTCATATTCATCTTCGCCTGCATTCCCCCGTACCCGCCTAACTCCGCGGAGGCTGCGTTTAATCCAGCTCCACAAACCTTCTATCGTATTTGTGTGTGCCCCGGTAACCGGATCCTTAAAATGTAATTTATGATTGACTCGGAGCTTCCGGTAGCCTTCATGTTGAAGGCAATTGTAAGCTCTCCAGTAATCAGAAATTACCTCAGTTCCCGGTAAAATCCGCCTCTTAATAATTACTAACAAAGTCTCTTTCGTTCTATCACCCACAACTTCAAAAAAACACTCATTACTTCCACGCTCAACACCACCAAATACCCACTTACCATTCACACGCTTTCCTCTATTATACTTTCTCTTTCCAAACAAACTCTCATCTATTTCAACAATCTTTCCTTCCCCTCCCAAACTACTACTTTCATGCACACATATACACATACAAACCTCTCTACAAAAATTCATCCAATCAGTCACTGTATTTTTATTCACTCGCGCCAAATGCCTTATCTGTGCATTCGTATGTTTCTCAACCCAAGCATACGTAACAATCAAAACATCAATCATACTTAATTTAGACTCTTCAAACCAACTACCACGCCTAATACTCCTCCTCACACAATGTTTTTCCCCTTTCACTCTTCTATCACACCGCCATTCAAATCCATCAACATTCTTAGCTTCACAAAGTTTCATTCCACGTCCGCATACCGCACATTCATAACTACTGGCAATCAATCCTTTCTTCATACAAAAATCAACCACCTCCCTCTTACTTCTACCACCCATTTCAATCAAACTACGCAAATCATTCCTTTCACTCTTTGAGACAGATTTTGGAGGCATTCTCACACTTTAAAATAAAAAGTTTATGAAGGGATACTTAAAAATTCACAGAAAAGAACACAAGAACAAAAACTGTTCAAACAAGAGGACGAAATTCGAACTTACCCACAAAACAAAATTCCTTTAAAAAATCAACTTAAACTAAAATATACAAACAAAATTAACCCGAAAAAAATCTGAAGTAAAATAAAAAATACAGTACTAAAAATTAAAAAGCTCATGCAATCCGCAATGCAAACCCTTTCTGAAGAAATCTAACCTTCAAAGTAAAAATAGACCAAAAAAAAGAAAAGATTTTTTTCCCCTTGCCAGATGCCGGAATATCCAGCAGACGATTTTAAAATTGCAAAATTTCACAACTTGCTAACTAATATCAATCCGTCATTTCTATCTTTTAAAGTGCCTTTCTACACGGAAAAAAAAAAAGAAAATATTTTTGTTGCTCAAAAATCGACGCTAAACAACTATTTCGAGTTTCTTAAAATTACAAGAAATCAATTACAGAAACACGTAGCATTAATTTCTGCAAATTTAATTAAGAAACTTTTTTATTCATATATTTTACGGAAATTCTTCATTTAAATTATTAATTTAAATGTAATTCATTAAATTAATGGTACAACAATTTCATAAAATATTTCTGCACCACGGCAAACAAATGCATAGAGTTTTAACGATTTTCTATTATTAAACATTCAACTCATTCAAAGTATGTATTAGCAATAACTATGAAAATTTTCATCTAATGCTATAAAAATATTAAAATTTCAAACCTACAAAAGAAATATATATACTCCGAATTGACTAATAAGAGGGGGGAGAGGGCGGAGGGGCAAAACGAAAGTTTCCTCCCCTCCGTCAGATTTCAGATTCTCTGTTCGCAATGTCCAAAAAGTGAAATTTATTCCTTGAAACTGCATGCTGCCCAGAGATGTAATATAGGATATACGGGATATACTTTTTGGAACTTTTAATAAAACACCGTGTGTTTCTCAAGAAAGCTATAGTACATATACTCTAGGATATACACTCTGCCTTGAGCGCATACCCTCTGCTTAGAGTGTGAGGCCTCTGCTTTTTTACGACTATAACACTGATGTTGCATCCCCCACAGGGGGATACACAAAAACTCTCAATTAGAAAAAAACTCAATTCAACACTGTTTTCTTACTTAAAAATTAAACTAAAACTCTAACTAACGCATTAATACAAATACGCTTCATTTCTAAAATTTATTACGAAAATTAATCAGATATTTCATTTATAACAATTAAAAGTAAGAAATAATTTAGTCATAACATCGTTAAAAAGAGCTCAATTAGTTGTAAGGATAAAGTAAAAAACGCAAATTTCCTCTAAAGTTTACATAAAAAATGTGAATTTCGGCAAAAATTCCAGCAAAAGCTACAATTTAGTAAAAAAAAAGCCAAAAATACGAATTTAGTGCATGAAACTCGCTGTACAGGAATCACTAAAATGCACGAAACTCGTCAACGCCGCAGTCACTAACGTGTGTATGAGCGCTTCGCGCCCATTAAAACTAAAAGAAACATCAGTGGATCCACGAAACTCGCTGTGCAGGAATCACTAAAATGCACGAAACTCGTCAACGCCGCAGTCACTAACGTGTGTATGCGCGCTTCGCGCCCATTAAAACTAAAGAAACATCAGTGGATCCACAAAACTCGCTGTGCAGGAATCACTAAAATGCACGAAACTTGTCAACGCCGCAGTCACTAACGTGTGTATGAGCGCTTCGCGCCCATTAAAACTAAAAAAACATCAGTGGATCCACGAAACTCGCTGTGCAGGAATCACTAAAATGCACGAAACTTGTCAACGCCGCAGTCACTAACGTGTGTATGAGCGCTTCGTGCCCATTAAAACTAAAAAAAACATCAGTGGATCCACGAAACTCGCTGTGCAGGAATCGCTAAAATGCACGAAACTCGTCAATGCCGCAGTTGTTAGTTTAACATTACAAAGACGTAATGTATTGGGGTTTAAATATATATAGCAGAGTGCTAAAGTACAGTGGAAAGCGTTATTGCTGTTTTTATCAAACCCCCCAAAAATTAAATTATGTTAACTATGGTAAATAAAGATATTGTTAATTCAAATTAATGTTTAAATTAAATGCAAATACTTTAAACAAAAATAAAGATAACATATTTAAAAAATAAATATCCATTTATTAAATTTCAATATATATTCCACAAAAACATATTTAATCTATATCATTATAAAACAACAATTAAATCCATTAAAATATTTAAATCGCATAACATTCACTCATAGGATTAATTTATTTATAGAGGAGAATATTAGGAAAAGATTTAGACTCACGACATGATTGCTTTTATGTATATTAACTGTCATGAACCAGAACATTGATGCAGAGGCATTGACCTATTCCCATGAAGAACCTGCTATTTCATTGAATGAAATGCTTCACCACAGGGATGATCTAACACAATAAAAATACGCTTGTTTCCTTCACCGACATACTTAAACAGCAGTAAGTCTCTACTTGAACATCTGACGATTACCAGTTCATAACAGGGAAAGAGGTTTACAGGAACTACGACTTTCAATCTTCCCGATAAACTCTTTAAATCACCTTCAAAGATATTTAAAAATCAAACAACATGGCTCGTCGATTCACATCAGGAGACAACATCCAAAGTTCTTTATAACATCAAGATGACTCGCATTAAAAGTCCTTTAATAAGGAAGACGAACTTAAAAGCATGAACTCAACTAAACTATATCATCTTTAAATGTTTTCCATACTGACCAGACAGCCGACAGAACTTTACTCGAAACATTAGAACACAGAACAGACGAACTTACAACGGCGGATAGAAAGCGTGAATGAACTGATAAGAACTTGCCCGCTATTCTATTTATATCTTACCGGCAGTCCAAAACAAACCTCTACGCATGACAGTCCATCCTTCTACCAGTTTCCAGAACGTCATATGCAAAACTAAAGATGACGTGGATTGCGATGCGATCTACGATCGCGACGCCATCTGTTATTGCTTCTATGAATTACTCAGTTAAACAACTGGATTAGGTCGGGAATTACGTACAGAAGTTTCATATGTTGCCGGTGTTTATAAAGAACAGACAGGTGATTTTAGAAACAAGTTTCTTTTAAATTTATTAACTATAGAATTATACTTTATGAAAAAAAATGACTATGTTTGGAAAAGGTAAGTTAAATTTATTTAGTTACTTTAATAAAGTTATTTTTAAATAAACTATTGAAATGACTTGTATCTTTAAAAGATTATGACAGCTATGGTAAATTAAATAGAAGTAATTAACATATGGAAATAATTAATATAGGTACTTAAGAAATGAATTAATAAAGATATTTAATTTGAAAAGTATTATAAATTAGTGCAAGGGTGGTAAGAAAAAGGTCCTAATATATCTGACAAATGCCCCCCCTCTTATCAACCCGAGCACTTTACAAAAACCAAATGTCGGCCTAAAAAGTCAAGATTTCATGATTCCAATTGCCAGTAATCCCTCAAACATCTGCATAAAGAAAACCGCCTCCTAAAAGCTTCCAAATAAAAATTTATATTTAGCCTCCCAAAAGTCAAAAGAAAAAAATCTATATTCTTTAAATCCAAAGAAAGACCCATGCATCAAGTCCTAGAATGCTGAAAACAACAAAAAAAAATTACCTCTCATGATTCTCCTCCATTTATCACATTAAAACAAACATACACATTTAAAAACAATTAAAACTAAAAATATCACAGATAAGGTATTCATCACAGTTCAAATCTAATACAAAACAATGCAGCTTAATGCTTGAATATTATGTCACATAAAATTAAAGTCTGTTCAACAGAAGTTCTCATAGTGTCCATTTTACATTTACATATAAAATTCTTGTCAATCAACTCAATTTAACAGTATACATAAAAATCTTTACATGTGACATCTAATAAATCTTTATATCCATACACCCACCTAAAAAAATGAATAGAAGACTATCAAAATGAAAACCTTCAAAAATTTCTCATATTTACTTATTTATTACACATTAAATATTTCTCCAGGACAAATGCTGAATTACTGATAACACCTAAATTTCACCTTCTATTTAGCCTAAGTACTTAACACATTGTCTGTTCCACACATGAAAAACTATTGTTAATAAAACAAAGAGACTCACGAATCCATGTCGACCTAGACCGTAAGCCCCCCTTACAAAAAGTTTTTAATCTCAAAAAAAAAATTTCCATACTGTCATCCTAACATCTCCTATGTCTAAGAATCCTTACACACTGGACAGCACAAAACTAAACCTAATGTCCCTCATCTAGGACAACCAAAAAATATTACAAATGAAGTGGTACATAACACTCATTCATCACTCACCATACTGAATCCAAAGGGTCAATCCCGAGACCCTAGGTAAATTTGACCCAGAATTGGCCCAAAGGTTCCAGTATTCCCTAACAGCACTAATGCAAATGCACGCACATATTCATCTTCATTACTTTGGGCCCAAAGATTCCACACCAAGCACTCACAAAAACGGACGTAGACATAGGCTGTACAGGAGACCAAAACTGCAATTCCAAAGAATTCCCTTAATTAAGTACTCAATGACTACTTCAAGTCATACCCGAAAACAATCCAGGAAAAATTTTTCTAACAGACAACTCACGTACTTATCCGGCTACTTAACACACAACGCAACTCAACCATCTAAAAAAAAATGTTTTCCAGGGAAGTTGCTGTTGCTTGTCGGGACTAAAACTGCCAAGGATTCTAACTTCAAACACATCCTCAAGGCCTGACAATCCACAAATTCAAAAGCAATATGAGACAAAAAGCCTTTTGTTCTTTCATATTGAAAACACTTTACCAGCTATCCATCAGCATTGTCCTTCATAAACCCAAATTTAACTTTAAACTATTTTCTTAAAATAATTACTACAAACTGAAAAATTCAATTTTTCTAATCACTACAAACCAACCGGAATTCCATTTCTCAATTTTGATTATTCAAATTTTACCAATAAAATCCTCTATCCTTAAACAAACAAGAAAAGACCAGCTCACTAAAATCCAGCTAAAAAAAATCTTTAAAATCCAACAAATTCTAGATCAATTAAAATTAAGCTAGTCCAGCAGCTAACTAAATCCAATTGTAAATCACACCTAGCCGTCCCCTCTTTCAGCTTCACAAGAGTTCCTCCATATTACGAATTCAATTCTTACCAATCAGGAACCATTCAACTTAATTTATGAACTGCAGAGCCCTCCATATTAACTACTTCCAACCTCTTCTCAGCAAGACGAATTTAATACCACACTAAAGCCATATGCTATCCTTAAAAAAAAATTTATACTTAATTTAGAACAATTTCAAATTATCAAAAAAAAATTCAAATTCTTTACTCATGAATCCATTATATCAAAAATAGAAAAAAAATTACCAGAACTAATGTATTTGTAATATCTATCCCGTTGCCTCAATTAATAAGTACCTGTAGACCCATATTTCATGGACGACCACATTTGGAATCTGATCTCCAAAAAAAAATTTAACTCCTCGCACTCTTCACCCCATTATATTCTCCTATAAACAGCCCTTTATAAATTCAGATTTTAAAAAAAAATAAAACTCAAAACCTGATTTACTAACTACCCAAAATCCAAATATTTTTCAGGCAGAAAGCTTGTACTGTCAAAATGAGATTCAACTAAGAAGGATAAGGAAAATAAAGAGGAAAAATGCGATGGTATAACCACCATCAAAGAGACCACCTTCCAGTTCCAATACTATCGATTAAGGCGACACAAACACTATTTCCTTAGAAAAATATTTACTTAAAAACATTCTGTCCGACAGTGAGCGAAAGAGAACATCTGAACTGCCATCCCCACTGCCGAACAGAAATGTTAAAAACTGCAATTACTTAATAAATGCTTTAAACTGAGATTACTTTAAAAATTACTTTTAATTGAAAATTACATAAAAATTATTTTTACTTGTAAATTACTTTACTTGAAAGTTGTTTTAATTGAAGATTACTTGAAAATTACTTTACTTGAAAAAAATTAACAATTCCTTAATCAAATTATCTTTAAAGTTCCAAGATTCATGAGCAATTATAAAAAAAACATTTACTTTCAAGGATTTCAATAGGAAGTCACTTCAATAAGGATATTCTTTCCATATCACATCAAGTAAATTCTTCACAATGCTAATTACATGCCATTTAAGATACTTGATTGCTTAAAGATTCCATTCCATTAAAGAAACCTCTTGAATAATACAGATTAAAAATTCAACAAAAACTTTAAACCTTTATAATGAAAAATTTGCACTTTTATTTTTCAACTAAAAAAAACAAAGCAAAAAAAATATATTAAACTTGTAAATAAATCAATATAATAACTTCATTGCATATTAAGGCCTATATCTAGTATGGCTTCTATTTCTTGCATATAATTACACTTGTATCAACTTTAACTCTAATCAAAAAAATCAAGAAGCCCTTTCTCTTACACATTAAATGTTCACACAAGAATACTAAATTTTCATACATCTTTACTGTAAGTACTTCAACTTAATTTTTTCAGAAACAGAAGCAAATTAAACCATCAATTATTCAAATTTATTAATGAAATTCATTTAGATGAGCCAAGAATTAGGAACCAAAATAAAGTTCAACCCAATGGTCATTATAACCCTTGACATCTTAATCTGTTACTTTCCCAGATTTCTTTCATTAATCCAAAGTTGAACCTCTAACATCGGTCCCACACAATTGACTCATCTTTAAAAAAAAAATTTAACAGATAACTCCCCTCTTTAAACATTTGAAAATTAACATCAATATTTTAGAACTTTTAATTTTTAACATTTTAAAAATAAAACTCAAATCCCAACATGTATTCATCACATCATGGTATGGATCTTCTCTAAAAAAATCTAACACTAAATATGAAGAATCCTCCAAATGATGAACACAAAAAAAATCTAAGTTCTAAACATGTAAATTAAAAAAAATTTTAAGTCTATATTTTAATCTGTAATTACTTAATAGATACTTTAAACTTATATTTTAATCTCAAATTATAAACAATTTATCCTTATTTTAATTTATTAATTAAAGTACTTTACTATTATATATAAGACTTTAAAAGAGGGAGAGTAAAAAAAAATGTCTTTAAGTATTAAACTTCATTCAATTTATCAACTGGAAAATAAAAAATTTTAATATATTTACTAAAAAAAATTAAATTTCAATTAAGAAATAAGCCATTTATATATTTAATTTCAATATTAACTTTTAAACTTTAAAAAAATTTAACCTTTAAATTAATCAAATTTAATTTAATCATTACTCTGTCCTGAAAACAAAAACTCCTCATCTTTACTCCAATTGGCTTCCTTCATTTAAATATCAAGACATAAAGGTCGGAGGCTCCACTAGTTCAAAAAAAAATTTAAACTTTTAAAACTTAACATAAATACATGCAAAAATAATAACAGTTTTTCTTTAAATGATGGGGTATAAATACATAATTTCTCACTATATTTCAAAATTTTCTAGAAGAAACAGATGAATACCATTAAAAAAAATTACATTTAACACATCACATTTAAAATAAAAAAAAATCTTGATCACAAATCACGATCCGCCGCTTCGCTCCAGCTTGCAAAAAGTTCATTCACCGCTAAAAAAAATAAAGTCCAGTCTGCTCCCGGTCACACAAAACAGTCGGCATCAATTCATTTAAGTCGAGGTCAAAAAGTGGCAAGATTAGTTCTCTAAAACACATCTGGAACTCCATACATCCAAAAAGTCGAAGTTCAATTTCCAAAAAGTCAAATTCATCACAAAAACATTTTGCTATTCCAAATAAATCAACAGCAGCACATCAATGAATTGGCGCCAGCACGCTCCACTTAGGGAACGTACTGACGTTAACGATGACGTAAACTTTAATCACATAGCAGCACAAAATCTTGTATCGTTGCAGCGATGAATTCTTCAATTTACTAGATGAAAGACGATCAAACTAAATACAGAACTCCACGTTCACCAGAAACCTTTAAAAACAGTTCCAGATGACCTTCAGTCGAAAACCTCCATCTCCATAGCCATCGAACAAAAAAAACAGTTCAGGATTCACAGTCCAACACTTTCAAGGCCATCCTCAAAACGATGATTAACCAATAGTTGAGTCATCTTTAAAAAAAAACGAAATAATTGCAATCATGGCGTGAGCCAAATGTTATATTATCCTCTTAACTTACACTATATTTCATTTAAAGGATTTATATATTGAAAAAAATTTAATCAAACATTAACAAACCTTTAATTTCTTTAATTAAAAAAAAAAAATTCTATCAATTTTAAATATTTCTAACACTAAATTAAACTATTTACTTTTAAAAATTACTTAAATATCTAATCAATACAATTCAAAACAAATTAACTTATACCTTGATTAACCATCAAAAGATCGCGGCCCCCCCAACTAAAATTATCATTAACACCCGTGAAGGGCCGGAATAAATTCCTTCTTATTTAACTAATTAAACCTGGTATTAAACAATCATATTAAATTTATTATAACTTTAATCAATTTCTTATATCAAATTTAAAATATAACAAGTTTTAATTATCAATTCAATAGATTCATTTACTTATTTTAAGTTAAACCACTGCAATCACTAACTACGCCAATTAAGGCTTAAAGAAACTTTAATATTTTTAGTTTTAATTAAATTTATATTCAAAGCCCATAACCTGTTAGTTTAACATTACAAAGACGTAATGTATTGGGGTTTAAATATATATAGCAGAGTGCTAAAGTACAGTGGAAAGCGTTATTGCTGTTTTTATCAAACCCCCCAAAAATTAAATTATGTTAACTATGGTAAATAAAGATATTGTTAATTCAAATTAATGTTTAAATTAAATGCAAATACTTTAAACAAAAATAAAGATAACATATTTAAAAAATAAATATCCATTTATTAAATTTCAATATATATTCCACAAAAACATATTTAATCTATATCATTATAAAACAACAATTAAATCCATTAAAATATTTAAATCGCATAACATTCACTCATAGGATTAATTTATTTATAGAGGAGAATATTAGGAAAAGATTTAGACTCACGACATGATTGCTTTTATGTATATTAACTGTCATGAACCAGAACATTGATGCAGAGGCATTGACCTATTCCCATGAAGAACCTGCTATTTCATTGAATGAAATGCTTCACCACAGGGATGATCTAACACAATAAAAATACGCTTGTTTCCTTCACCGACATACTTAAACAGCAGTAAGTCTCTACTTGAACATCTGACGATTACCAGTTCATAACAGGGAAAGAGGTTTACAGGAACTACGACTTTCAATCTTCCCGATAAACTCTTTAAATCACCTTCAAAGATATTTAAAAATCAAACAACATGGCTCGTCGATTCACATCAGGAGACAACATCCAAAGTTCTTTATAACATCAAGATGACTCGCATTAAAAGTCCTTTAATAAGGAAGACGAACTTAAAAGCATGAACTCAACTAAACTATATCATCTTTAAATGTTTTCCATACTGACCAGACAGCCGACAGAACTTTACTCGAAACATTAGAACACAGAACAGACGAACTTACAACGGCGGATAGAAAGCGTGAATGAACTGATAAGAACTTGCCCGCTATTCTATTTATATCTTACCGGCAGTCCAAAACAAACCTCTACGCATGACAGTCCATCCTTCTACCAGTTTCCAGAACGTCATATGCAAAACTAAAGATGACGTGGATTGCGATGCGATCTACGATCGCGACGCCATCTGTTATTGCTTCTATGAATTACTCAGTTAAACAACTGGATTAGGTCGGGAATTACGTACAGAAGTTTCATATGTTGCCGGTGTTTATAAAGAACAGACAGGTGATTTTAGAAACAAGTTTCTTTTAAATTTATTAACTATAGAATTATACTTTATGAAAAAAAATGACTATGTTTGGAAAAGGTAAGTTAAATTTATTTAGTTACTTTAATAAAGTTATTTTTAAATAAACTATTGAAATGACTTGTATCTTTAAAAGATTATGACAGCTATGGTAAATTAAATAGAAGTAATTAACATATGGAAATAATTAATATAGGTACTTAAGAAATGAATTAATAAAGATATTTAATTTGAAAAGTATTATAAATTAGTGCAAGGGTGACAAGAAAAAGGTCCTAATATATCTGACAGCAGTCACTAACGTGTGTATGAGCGCTTCGCGCCCATTAAAACTAAAAAAAACATCAGTGGATCCACGAAACTCGCTGTGCAGGAATCACTAAAATGCACGAAACTCGTCAACGCCGCAGTCACTAACGTGTGTATGAGCGCTTCGCGCCCATTAAAACTAAAAAAAACATCAGTGGATCCACGAAACTCGCTGTGCAGGAATCACTAAAATGCACGAAACTCGTCAACGCCGCAGTCACTAACGTGTGTATGCGCGCTTCGCGCCCATTAAAACAAAACAAAAAAAAATCGCTGGATTCACGAAACTCGCTGTGTTAGAATCCCTAAAATGCACAAAACTCGTTAAACCTGCATTAACTAATGACCCTAAAACCGTAAAATTCTCTGGAAGCTCAAAAGTCGCATTGAAGAAATTTCTAAAATGAGCAAAATTGCGGTTATTAATGCAGATATCCAACTATTAAAATCTTTCTAAATTTGTACGAAAATACGAGATAAAATTTCGAAATATTTTTTATGTATTTATGGTACATAAATATTGCTCGAATTTTTAAGTAAAAAAGAAAGTTTTTCTGATATAGGAATTCGCTTTCAGTAACATTAACACGTCATCTCAATTTTTTAAATGAAATCGACAAATCATAACTTAAATCATATTTATTTCGAGAAAAGCATATCCTCAATATATTCGTCCGCCGTATCCCATATTCGTTTCCAAATGTATATTATTTATTAAAATAAGCAATATCCACGGAGCTCGGTGACAAATCATAAATCATTGAATATTTATTTCGAGAAAAGCGTATCCTCAATATATTCGTCTGCCATACCGCATATTTTTTCCAAATGTATGGTATTATTTATTAAAATAAGCAATATCTTAATAGGCAATATCTAATAAAATAACACGAAAAAAGGCCGGGAAAATATAGTCATACATATATAATGCAATCTCCTCTTTTAATTTAAACAATAACAGACTGATGTAACAATGGCATTTCATAAAAGCCAATGAAACGAAAGATAAGAAACCATGCAATCCGGTTAACCCGATCAGAATTCCTTAACTAACAACTGTGGGCGTGGAAAGAATTCAGAAAACGATCCGGTAACAAGAAAAAGCCATTTATCGCCTCGCCAAATTCAACGACGCCAAGTGTCTCGGGTGTATTAGGATTATGCCATACTTTTTTTTTTTGGCTGAAATTTAAATTATAGTTTACTGATGACTGAAAAATTATAAAATTATAGAAAGCCAACACTTTTAGCTTTGGGTTTCCTAGAAAAGAGATCTGTTTTTTGGTGCAACGTTTTATAACAGCGAACAGCCATTTATTGCATTATTTTACATGCATGTGGGCCTGATAAGTTTTATGCATTTTAGATAGCTTTTATTACAAAAAGTAAAAAGCTACCTACTGTAGCTTTTTTTAAGAAAGCATTTCTGAAAATATTGGTATATCTTCACTGATCATGACCCCCACACCCAAACACCGTCCTCCAGGGTTGTTATGATTTTGCCCAGCCCAAAAAACCCGGGTGGGTTTTTTCTGAAAAAACCCACTTGAAAAAACCCAGGAAAAAACCCAAGTGGGTTTTTTTCAAAATTTCAACTTTAAATTACATATATAATGTATTTATATTACATATATAATGTATTGCAATATATTTCTTAATATCAGTACACAACTCATAAAATTTATAACCATCACCCCCCACCCCAAAGAAAAGAAATGTCCTAATTATATCATCACAATTTTTAAAAGAAATAATTGTTAGTTAATCTCTGTAGCATGTGTAAGAAACACAATTTTTTTCCCATTAAAAAAATACTTTGATGTGTAATGTGTTCTACGTTATCAAATAGAAACTCATAACAAAATACCATATATGCTTAGAATCCTAATTGAATTATGTAGCAGGGTTCGTGATTTTTTTTTATTTTTTTAATAAAAATCAAAACAATCGGATTTTTTTTATTTAAATCGGATTTTTTTTATTTAAATCAGATTTTTTTTTAAATTGCCACATATTATTATTATTTTATGACTTTTTGTTTAATTTAAATAATATAAATTTTACATACATAGACATGCATATTATTAGTAATAGACACAATTTACATAAATGATTCATATTATTTCAAGGTAAAATTTTAGGCTATGAAAAAAATCTTGATTACACAAAATGCATGAAAAACTACTCAGATGTCAAAAATTAATTCAACCTTCAATATTTTAATTAAAATAAAAAACATCTGCAACACACAAAAAATTTAAACAAAATTGGAAGTTTTTAACTAAGTTTTTAACTTTAAGTGTTGACTGAGAAAAATGAGTTCAATTGCTGCCATCAAAATACTTAAGGCCAGAGGACACAAATTGAGATGTCATCACTATCGACTGACTTCTCAGTAGTGTTGGAATTTACACAAGAAAATTTTGAATAGCAATTTTATTTTACTTGTGGAAAATTTATCATCTTATAAAACAATAACTATTTAAACTCACTAATAAGAACTTGGAATCCCTAAATAAAAATTCAGCCAGAGAAGGAATGCTACAGTGTTGCCGCATCTGGATATTTTTTTATTGGGGGATTCCAAATTCTCTTGTGTATGTTTAAGTTTAAGAAGTAATTAATCATAAGTTAATCAGTATGTTCAGTGTTTTATATGATGATTCATTCCACAAATAAAATAAAAGTAAATTGTTAGTCAAAATTTTCTAGTGTGAATTCCAACATAATTGAGAAGTAAGTCAATTAGTGAATACCTCACAATTTGTGTCCTCTGGTCTTGAGCATTTTGATGGCAGAGGTTTAACAGTTTTATCTGTTGATTTCTAATTTCTGAAAGTATCAAACCAAAGGCAAAAAACATTTGTTCGATTGAAGCAGATAAATCTATCGCAGTAAAAAGCTAGTTGATCATTAATTCTCTTTTTAGTATGAGCTTTTTCGATAACTGTAACAAAAATACCTTCCACCATTCTAAAGGGCTGAGATCAATTATATTAAATTAAATAAATAAATAAATTGCTGATTCAGATTTTGCTCAAATCCTTATATAGCAGGCTTCACCAAAGTACAGCACATAAAGTCATACAATTTTATTTTACCTCAACTTGCAAAAGTTTTTCTAAATAGCTAGGGCTGGGCGATATCAGAATTTTAATATCGTGATATATCGGCGACCAAATATCGATGATTTTCGATATATCGATATATTTCAATTCATATGTCACTCCATTACAACGTCATAAATGTAACTGTCCTCTGTATAAAATACTACAAACACATAATAGTATATATATATGTGTGTGTGTGTGTGTGTGTGTGTGTTAATTATCAAGAAAAACAAATATATCAATATATTAACATATTCCAAGGAACATAAATTTTAATTTTTATGTATTGATTCAAAATATGCAAACCCTTTACCTGCAAATATGATCTAAAATATGTGTTATTGAAAACTCTTAGAAAGTTAAACATTATAAATCATTAAAATAAAACAAGAAAATGTATATAAGACAACAATAGACATTATAGATATTGAAAGAAAATACTTTAATTATCTATAAACTTAGAATTTTTTTATTACAATACAAAAAAAAAAAAAAAAAAAAAAAAAAAAAATTGCATTTCTGCAATTTTGGGCAGTAAGGAACACCTTCTTTTCGTTGTTATAATAAATAATTCTATTATTAGTCAGAATACAAATGAAAGCATTAGAATAATCAAATAATTTTAAGGAAACACGAAATTTCTTTAATAGAGTACAAAGTCCCAAATCAGGACGTTTTGCTAACTACCGTTTTTTTTTTTTCCTTCTTTTAATAATAATGCTGAATTAATCTATATAATGATCTTTTACTTTTTCGATTTTGTTTACAGATTTTTTTTCTAGGATGCTTTTACTTTCGAAACCAGTTTCAAAAATAAAAGTATTCCAGTAAAGAAAAAAAAAAACTTGAAAACAAACATTAAAAAACGGCTTTTGTTGAAAGAGATCAACCTCAGATGTGCAATGCAAAAACAAAAACAAACAAATAAATAAATAAATAAATAAATAAATAAACAAAAATATGGAAATGCAAACGAGGTATAAATAAAATAAGATTGACATTGAGCGGATGTTTTGGCATTAGTGAACTCTTGAAATAAAAAGGAGCCATGATATTCAAAATCAAAACTATCCTCATTCTTTTATGAGAGATAAACTGTTCGATTTTTTTTTTTTAACTTATAAAAAGGGTTTTGTGAAAGTATCAACTAGTTTCAGTTGTTCAAGTGCGCGAAAAACGCATTCAACGGCACATACAAACGAAAAAGGGAGGGGGGGGGGAAGAAAACAAAACCTTTTATTCTTTACCATTAAAAGGGAAAAAAATTCATAACTCCTAAGTTAATTTACCGATTTTTTTCAAACTTTCAGCAATTTGCAATAATAGTAAATTAGGCTGTGTGACAAATTTTTATTAAAATATAATAAGTTATTACAAAATTTGAGCATCTTTTAAAAGTGTCCAGTACAGAAGAACCTCAAAGAAAACGTAGGAAACTATCCATCGTTTGTTTTTGTTTATCGAACTCAGCGAAATCGAAGCTTGAATGTTTATACAATAATCATATTGTCATCTGCTGTGGACGGGTAATATGTTTTGCCAAGCAGAAAGACACCATCCATAGAGTTTTAGCGATCTTTCAAAATGAAAAGTATTTTCCTTCCTAATTTGAGAAAGATTTTCAATTTTTTTTTCTTTTTTTGGGGGGTGGGGGATTTTTTCAAAAACCCGTAAGCAAAACGGGTAAAAATACTAGTATCCAATAAACTCTAAAACTAAGGTGAATCACAATGAAAAAAGAAAAAACTTCCGCTTTAAGTAAAATTTCTGCTTAAAATAAATGACATAATAGAATTACCATACATGTAAATTATTAATGTTATTAATAAAAAATGTAAAATAATATGTGATTTAATATAATTATTTATTAATGCTATTAATAAATGAAAAACAAACATACAAGAAATATCGATTAATTGTACTCACATTCTTGAAAATATGTCAATCAATTCTGCATTCCGGCAGCAATATCCTCGAACGAGTGTTTCAACTTCGATTCTCGAACGAACTCCGATAAATAAAGCGGTACATCAGAATAGTAGACTGTTCGCCCATATTCCGGTATGTGCGCGACACCAGTGCAAAAAGTAGACGGTTCGCCCATATTCCGGTATGTGCGCGACACCAGCCCAAAAAGTAGACGGTTCGCCCATATTCCGGTATGTGCGCGACACCAGCCCAAAAAGTAGACGGTTCGCCCATATTCCGGTATGTGCGCGACACCAGCGCAAAAAGTAGACTGTTCGCCCATATTCCGGTGTGTGCGCGACACCGGCTCAAAACCGGAAGTATCACGCAAGTGCCGATTACAGCACGAACATTTGCAAAAGTAAACAACTTTTGCGCAGACAGAGGTAGATTCGAAATTCCGTAACTCCGTAATTCCGAAAGTAGGATGAAATACCGTTTGAAACGATATATCGGAAGGATTGAAATCTCAATATCGTTACCGCGGTCTTAAAGAAATATCGATATATAACGATATTACGGTATATCGCCCAGCCCTACTAAATACTAATGAGTAAATATTCAAATATTTAGTATATTTCTGTTTAGATTTCTTTACCGTTGCAAGATTATTTTATAATTTGATTCAAATGAAATTTGAAAGCATTTTTTTTCTAAACTTTACATTTATTTTACTTTTTTACTAAGCTTAAGCTTTATCTTTCTGAAAGTTGTTTGTTTATATATGGTATATAAAACTAAATTATATTAAAGCACATTATTATGTTTGTTTCATCTGAAATTTATTTTAAAATAACTTAAAAGAAAAACTGATTTAAATCAATGATTTTTTTTAAAAAATCAGTTGATTTAAATCGTGATTTAAATCATGATTAAAATCAAGCCGATTTAAATCAACGAACCCTGTTATGTAGACATGTAGAATTACTTGGCTTATTCTATTATTTAGTAATAACAAAAAAATAATTTATAAATTATTACTAATAATCAATTTATCTAAAAGCAAAGCATAATTTTGATTACTGTCATTGATTTATATACATTTGTAATCAATTAGCTACTTTAAATTTAGTAATAAGTACAATTTTTTTTTTCAAGCATTCTGAACCACCTCCCGTAACCCCCAAAAGCCCTGAAAAAACCCGAAAAACCCTGATAAAACCCGAAAAACCCCTAAAAACCCTGATAAAACCCCAAAAACCCTGAATAAACCCAGTGGGTTGGGTTTTTTCTGAAAAAACCCGGGTATTTAACAACCCTGCCGTCCTCCATCCAAATGTTGATTTATAAGGCAGACATCATATAAATATACGATTTATGTCATGCGATAACCCTCATATTTATAAACTGATTTGTATGAAATTAACTGTGTGCATACACTAAGTACATATCAATTTCTCAGCTGAATTTGTTGGCCAACTTCATTTGCCATCTTGTTTTGAAATGGTGACAATTTGAATATTTTTTTTAATTTAAGAATGGTGCAAATAAATTAAAAGATGTTTCTTCCTTAGGAATTTGATCTTAATACAAGGGTTCCGAAGCATATTTTGATTTGTCTAAAAAAAAAATGTTTGAAATATAGCCATTTTTTAGGGTGGCATTTGAATTTCTAGGGTGGCTAACATTTTGAAGAAATGTGATTTTCATCATGCTGTAACTCGTGTATATATAAACTGATTTAGATGAGATTGATTGTGTGTATCCAGGGTTCAGTTTCTTCCAGGACAGTGGAAGAAACTGGAAAAAAATGGGAGAAACCAGCAAAAAACAAAACTGATGCTCAAAATTATTAACATTAGAAATATTTTTGAAAAAATAACTTATTTTTTTTAATAAACTTCAGGTTCAGCGCACATTAACAGATCATGTATTTTAGAAATTGAAAGGCAGAGGGGATACTTTTATTATTAATAATTATGCCATGTATACAAAAAAGATGATACAAAATGCTTATTTTTCATATAAAAATACATTATTTTAGAATAAAAAACACAGCAAATAAACAAATTTGTAATTATTTATACTAGCATCTAGCATACTATCTCAGTGCTGGTTTTAAAAGACTTAACTATGTTCTAAAATAATTATGGTTACATGTCAAAATGCTTATAAACTTTCCTGTAGGACATAAAGGATTTTGATCGTTTTGTTGCAATCACGCTAATGTGGTGCGAATATGAAATTTGTGCTTTCAAATGAAATTTTTGGGTTTGGATCAATTATAACTTGTCCCGTGCATTAGACTAATACAGATTACTAGCTTTATAAATACAAAGACAAGTAACAATATTTAACTTTACGATAGGCATGCACCATGTCTCACGTACTCTTAAGGAGATTTTCTTAGAGTTTCCATTTAAAAGAGATTCTTATAAAATATGATTAATCAATCATACAATAATTTGATTAGCAGATACTGTATTAAAAACTCGAAAATTTCTAGGGAACTAACCTGTTTGACAGACAAGAACTCTAGTAAAGGAAACACTAGATGTCTATCTAAATAAGCACCAATTCTAGAAGTTAAATCCCACTGAGCCATATTAAATTATTTATTTAAAAAGTTATAAACAAAAATCAAAATTAAGCATATGGCATTTTACAATGTACACCATTAAGTGTTGCCAAACAACAACACAAAACTAAACTGTTGCCAAATACTCAAACTATGTCGGAATCCAAGTAGTCTTTCGCTGCGTACACTGTAAGAAATTTTACCCTTTTGCTGCGTCGTCACTCCACCACTTTCATAGAAAACGATTACTTCAGCCTATCATGGAGCATTCTCTATATTCTATAAAAGCGGGGAAGTGACGACGCAGCAAAAGGGTAAAATTTTTTTAGAGTGTAGCGAAAGGAAATCACAGATTAAGGTAGGATTAGGCGATATTACGTAGATTAAAGTAGATTAGGCGATATTACGGTGCCTCACTTAAGATCGACGTAGAGACTTACGATGTAAACAAAGCGCAAACGGTATTACGTTAGCGGTGTAACTTTAAGGCAGCTCGGAAGCTGTCGCAAGTTTCAACACAAATGGACGCGCGCGCAACAACAACAAAAGTGACTACGGTCTCTGATTGGCTGAGAGCGCGAGGATTTACGCTGAGGCACCGTAATACGTGTTGAACTATGAGTTCTCGTGCAACCTGCCGTTCAATGTTTATTATGATTTTATTATTTGGCAACTTCTACAAAATTCTGTTTTTAAGTAGTTTATATTTTAATGTCTATCATGTAGGTTGTTTATTTAGATCGTACCTTTATTAAATATATTTTTCCTATTCAAACTGCGTTTTTTACTCTGCTACCTTGCTTCACATTTAAGTAGTATGCTCTACAATTCAATTTTGAACAGGTTATGTTGCCCAGAAGGCTATTTTCTTTTGAATTAGGAAAATTTATTTAACAGTTCAATTTCATTTTTTGTGAAGAAGTGCGATTTAACATATGAAATATGGCTGAACAGCAAGCTAACTTTACAATGTTAAATAACAGTAATTATGATGTTTGGAAATTCAAGATGGAAATGTTTTTAACTGATAAAGGATTATGGGATGTTATTACATCCGAACAACCTACTAAAGCGGGAGCTGATCGAGATGCTTGGATTAAAGCAAACAAGTCTGCTAAAGCAAAAATTGCTTTAAGTGTCGAAGATAATCAGCTAATACATATCAAACATGAGGAAACAGCAAAAGGTATGTGGGATTCTTTACGTAAAGTTTATGAACAAAAGCATTTAAATACGAAACTTTTCTTGCAAAGAAAGTTATGCAGTATGAAATATGATGAAACCTTAAACATGAAAGATTATATTCAAAATATATTAGAAGTAGTTGATCAACTAAGAGGTCTTGGTAAAGTAATCCCAGATGATGATATTGTAGCTACCGATTTTAGTACGTGTAGCTAACAAGAGTAATAATTTTTATAACTAATCTTTAAAACCAATCTTATTCACACTACATACTTTTTAAATAAAAATAACGATAAAATTAAGTTTTTAGAACAAGCACGCAAAATTTATTAGGTCAAAAAATGTTAACTGCAAGAAGGTACAGTTACAGTCAAAAAGATGCACAATAATACACAGTTAAATAAATGAAATATAAAAATACAAACTATTTTATAAAAACTATTTTAAATATTAGAAATGCATTTTAAAGTAAAGAAACATTATTTTAAATTATTATGTTAGCAAAGAATTATTATAAAACATTTTAATTTGAAAAGATGAATATCATTTTAAAAGTTACTATTTGCGATGCGATACAGCTTACGATTCCAGCTATTTTCGCTGGACCAGTATCGCCAACTGTCGGCATATAATGGCTCGACAATATCATTGCAATTTTACTATGCGGTGTTCCAGAGAGTTATGATTCCTTAATTACAAGTTTAGAAGCTCGTTCTTCTGAGGAATTATCATTAGAATACGTAAAAAGTAAACTTATTGCAACGTATGAGCGTCGTTTAGAAACGTTTAAATTGAATGAAGAAACAGCGATGAAAATAGTTAAAGATCCAAAGAAAAAGGGAAATTTTAGGGTTAACTCTGAAAACAAGTCAAAACAGCTTTGCCATTACTGTAAACGGCCAGGACATATTAAGAAATTTTGTTATTTATGGAAAGCTGAGCATCATAAAACAAGAAGTCACAAAGTTAAAATGATTACAGATAGCGAGGAAATTAAAACGGAAAATGAAATTTTTCACTGTCTTAAAGCTTCGAATAAATT
Source organism: Maratus speculifer (assembly GCA_964019185.1). Classification (NCBI taxonomy): domain Eukaryota; kingdom Metazoa; phylum Arthropoda; class Arachnida; order Araneae; family Salticidae; genus Maratus; species Maratus speculifer. The sequence continues at coordinate 83,630,355 of OZ025290.1, forward strand.
CTCTAATGTTAATTGGTATATTGATTCTGCTGCGACAACTCACATGACAAATGATAAAAATATTTATTGCACTGAAATAAAGCCAAAAAGAGGCCAAGTACAAGTTGCTAGTGGTCAATTACTCGATATTAAAGGTATTGGTGATTGTTTAATGAAATACAGAGGACCAGGCAATGAAGTTAGAAATATAAAATTTTGTGATGTCCTATATGTTCCAGATCTTGATAGCAGTTTATTATCAGTGAAGCGACTTGATGAAAACGACTGTTTTGTGCACTTTGGCAACAGGAAATGTACAATAATGAAAAACGACCAAGTCATAATTGAAGGAAAATTAGAAAATGGTCTGTACAAGTTAAACTGCAATGAAATTGCTAATAAAGTTTTTGAAGAATCGCATATTAATTGTATTCATATGTGGCATAGAATATTTGGACATCGTGATCTTCCAGCAATTAAGGAATTACAAGATAATCATTTAGTCCATGGTTTAAAAATGAAGGATTGTAAGCAGAAAATGAAATGTTTATGTTGTACAAAGGTTAAGATAGTTCAGAATGCTTATCCTAAGAGAAGTGAACATCGAGCATCAAAAGTTGCAGATTTATTCCATGCTGATATTTGTGGACCTTTTCCAAATGAGACTCCCACAGGAAAGCGATATTTCTTAACACTTATAGATGACAAGTCAAGATATCTAACTGTTTATTTACTGAAACATAAAAGTGAAGCAGCGACAAAAATTGAAGAATTTTTCCGTTATGTGAAAACTAAATTTGAACGTACGCCAAAGTTTTTAAGATGTGACAGAGGAGGGGAATTTGTGAATGAAAGACTCCGAAATTTCATGATTAAAGAAGGAATTAAATACCAGTTATCAGTACCATATTCTCCTCAACAGAACGGAGTTGCAGAAAGAAGGAATCGTTATATGACTGAAATGGGAAAATGCATGCTGGAAGATTCAAAGTTGGATAAAAAGTTTTGGGGAGCAGCTATAATGACATCGACCTACCTGCAAAATCGTTTACCCACAAATGCTTGCGAGAAAACACCTTTTGAAATATGGCATGGATATAAACCAACGGTAAAGCACTTGAAGATTTTTGGTTGCAAAGTTGTTTATTATATTGCACCTGTATTAAGAAGAAAATTAGACAACAGAGGTAAAGAAGGAATTTTTCTTGGTTATGCAGAAGAATCTAAAGGTTATATTATTCTTGATAAAGAAACAAACAAAGTAATTATTTCAAGAAATGTAATTTGTCTCAATGATGGAGAAAATGAAATATTAACCAGTTCTCATGAAACAGACGACTGTAATAAACACAAGAAAATTATCTTAAACTTAAATGATGAGCACGAAGCAAAACCTTTAGAGGAAGAGGAAGATTTAGAAGCGAACGAAAATGTAAAAGTAAGACGTTCAGAACGTTCCAACAAAGGTGTACCTCCTGTAAGATATATTACAGCATATAAAACATCTGTTAAAAGTGTTGATGAACCTATGTCATGGGCTGAAATGAAAAAGTTATCTGAAGATGAACAAAATAAATGGATTAAAGCTGCAGACGACGAAATTAAATCAATCGAAGAAAGAAATGTTTGGGAACTTACAGATTTACCTCAAAACCGAAATGCAATTGGTACTAAATGGGTTTTTAAACTTAAACAAGATCAAACCGGAAATGTTTCACGTTATAAGGCTCGACTTGTAGCTAAGGGATTTACTCAAAAGCCAGGAGAAGATTTTAAAGAAACATATGCTCCTGTTGCAAACAATGTAACATTTCGAGTCCTCTTAACAGTGGCAAGTGCCAAGAATATGAAAATAAAACATTTAGATGTAAAAACAGCCTTTTTAAATGCTGATATAGATGAAGAATTATATATACGACAACCAGAAGGATACATTATTAAAGGTCAAGAAGATAAAGTTTACAGATTAAAGAAAGGTTTATACGGCTTAAAACAATCGGCAAAAGCTTGGAATGATAAGGTAAATTCAATTTTAACTTTAAATGGTTATGTACGCAGTAAAGTGGATCAGTGTCTCTACATCAGAAAAGAAGAAAATGGTTGGAGTTATATTCTTTTATATGTTGATGACATACTTATTTGTACATTAGATGAAGAAACTGAAATTAATATAATGCAAATATTTCAAGAATCATTTGATATATCTGATTTAGGACAAGTGTCATATTATTTAGGAGTTCAAGTTGAACGACTAGAAGATGGATGTTTTGTAATAAACCAGAAAATAAAAATTGATCAACTTATTAAAAAATATGGATTAAATGAAGCTAAAACTGTAAATATCCCTATGAATCCAGAATTTTTGAAAAATGAAGATTCATCAAAAGAATTAGAAACAAATAACAAGTATAGAGAAGCAGTCGGATCTCTTTTATATATTTCTAATACCTCAAGACTAGATATTTCAATAGCAGTTGGAATCTTATCAAGACGAGTTAGTAAACCAACTGAAAATGACTGGAATGCAGTTAAACAAGTTATGAGATATCTTAAAGGAACATCTGAGTATAAACTTAAATTTGGGAAAGATCTATCATCGGTTGAAGTTTTTGTTGATGCTGATTGGGGTGGAAATATTTCAGATCGGAAGTCTACAACCGGATTCATAATTATGCTAGGAAATTCACCTGTAATATGGTCTAGTAGGAAACAACACTCAGTTTCACTGTCCTCTACTGAAGCTGAATTTATTGCTGTGTCTGAAGCATGTAAAGAGGGTGTGTGGTTAGTACAATTATTGTGTGAAATTGAGGATACTCAGAAAAGGCAATTTACGATTCATGAAGACAACCAAGGATGTATAGCCCTGATTAAAAACGAACGAATTGGTCAAAGATCCAAACACATCGATGTTCGTTACTGTTTTATACGTGAGCTCTATAAAGATGGTGTGTTTGATATAAAGTACTGTGAATCTCATAACATGACTGCAGATATGTTTACAAAGCCATTGAGCAAAATTAAATTTAATAAAATGTGTGATAAAATTATTTTTAATGCGGCAGCTTGAGGAGGGGTGTTGAACTATGAGTTCTCGTGCAACCTGCCGTTCAATGTTTATTATGATTTTATTATTTGGCAACTTCTACAAAATTCTGTTTTTAAGTAGTTTATATTTTAATGTCTATCATGTAGGTTGTTTATTTAGATCGTACCTTTATTAAATATATTTTTCCTATTCAAACTGCGTTTATTACTCTGCTACCTTGCTACACATTTAAGTAGTATGCTCTACAATTCAATTTTGAACAATACGAAGTTACGATCAATCGCAGGAACGCCTATCCTACGATCGAGCGTAAGATAAGACAGAGCGAGGCACCGTAATCCCAGCCTTACACTACTTAATACTTAATCTGTGAAGGAAATCGACCAATCAAAAACCTGCAGATAATGTCACATGCTTCATCTGGCGCCCAAATTTAAGACAAATCTGGTGTAGTAATTAGTTCTTCATTATTAAAAAACTTAGAAAAAGAATGCAAGAAAAAGAGAAATCAGAATTAAATAGAAAGACCACGCATACTTTAAGCGGCAAACTAGGAGTTATGAGATTCTGTGAGGGCTCCAGATGTATACCAGATTAGAGTATCAATTTTTGCTGTGACATCAAGTGGCGCGTGCGTTCCTTCCGGGATCCTTTCGCTTTTCTTTTCTTATCCCGACAATTGACTTCTCATATAACTGGACTAAGAAATAGCAACCTTTCTTGAAGCATTCATCAACCTCCCCACCATCACGTGATGGTATGGAGAATGCGTGCCAAGACGGTTTCTCCCGCCGATCCCACCAACCTACAAGACCTTTTTCGACTGCGTTACGTTGATTTATTATGAGAATGAAAGCAGAAAAATGACAAGAAGAGATCATCGCCAAAAAAAGATAACCTTTTGGCGAGGAAAATCTTGTCAAAGCTTGGAGGTCCCTGCTTCAAGAATCTCCGATGAGAACAAAGGGACCCGTTATCTATAGATAAGCCAAGTTGAAAGGTTCCGGCTCACGTCCCAAATAGACAAGATTCTAGCAAAAGCCAGGGTGGTAAAACGAATATATTCAAATAAATGAAACTTGAAAAAATTTAAAAGGAGTTCAAATTAAAGACATCGAGTGGAAAAAGTGTATTCGGGGCTCTGAAACTACCGTACGACTGCAGTTGCTTCGAGCTTATTATTAACACTGAGCAGGGGCGTAAATCCCGGGGGGGTATAGGGGGGTGCGACACCACCACCCCTGAGAAAATCAGTCGGAAATTTTCGAGTTTGGTCGGTAAATAATACACTTAATTGGAAAAAAAACGTGGTACTTATGTATAAAAAACTTATAAATTGGAAAAATGAAAAAATCAGTCGGAAAAATTCCCATTCGATACGGAAAATGTACGTTTAGTCAGAAAAATGGTGTTTACTTATAAGGGCTGACAAATTGGGAAAATTAAAAAATCAGTCGTAAAAATGTACGTTTAGTCGGAAAAATGTTATTTACTATAAATATAGTATTACTATTTGTAAATGTTATTTACTATAAATATAATATTACTATTTGTAAATGTTATTTACTATAAATTGAAAAAAATGAAAAAATCAGTCAGAAAAATTTCTGTTTGATAGGAAAAATGTACGTTTAGTCGGAAAAATGGTATTTACCTTTAAGGACTTACAAATTGGAAAAATGAAAAAATCAGTCGGAGAAATTCCTGTTCGATAGGAAAAATGTACTTTTAGTCAAAAACAATATATATATATATACTAGCAGTTACCCGTGACTTCGTTCACATAACATTTAAAGGAGAAATAATTGATCAATCAAGCAAAAAATTTCGATGATGAAAAGCATATGTAATAAACTTTTTATCGCGAATTTATGGTAAAAAACTTCTGATAATCCCTATTTGCTAATTTATTTGCTGGTTAAAATTTTCCTTTCAGCGATTAATACTAATAGATAGAAACATCCTTGAATTCTTTTGTTCAGCCCTATAATTTTCCAAGTGCCTTTAATACACGAAAGTATTTTTCTAAAATTTAGTTCAAACAAAAATATTTCTAATTACTACCTAAATTACATTTTCAGAAATTATCATCCGAAGACAACCTTGTATCCAGTTCTTTGCGGGACCCTGCATATCATTTTATATATGTACTACAAACATTTCTTAGTTTACTAAATGCAGTTCAAAATAAAAATGCATATTTTATATAAAAACCATCTTTAAGTAAATTACGCTCATATTTAGTAATCTTTTCGAGATCTTTTGTGTAACCCTGTATATCTAAATTTAACTATTTATACTATTACCATTTATACTCTCCATTTAATATGCATACATTTAGCGAAACTTAAAAGCATATATCATAATTCAAAATGCATTTCATCCATGCAACAGTCATCATCCATCATATACAGTACTTCGAATAGAATATATAATATTTGAAATCTTTTCTGTGTCCCTGTAAATGCTATGCACTTCGTATTATGCATGAAATAACTCACATAAAGCCTCAGCAACGTATATCAATTTGATTATAAATAAAATCGTTTACCATAATTAAAATATGTTGGAAACTGTTCCTCCCTTTATTCTTATGCAATGGAATTCTTCTGTGTAACCCCGTAAATGAATATTAAGTGTCCTTTTCACTACATACTTTACAAAATGCATATTTTAGTGCACTTTGTAAATGCATATAAATTTGAATATGTTTCATAGGGTGTAACATCGTTAAATTTAATTAAAACGATTTTCCTTTATAATGCCGTAATGTAAGGAAATTTTTTTACAATCCCTGTAAATAAACTAATCATGGTAGAAACTTTATTTTCAATAGGTATTCGTGCTAGGTAAACGTTCAGAACGTCCAAAAATTTCATGGAAATCGGAGTATATTTACTAAAGTTAGAAAGCGACCAGACAGACAGACAAACCGAAAGCATAATAACTTTTCAACTTAGTTCGAAGGTGTTAAAAAATCGAGCCAAAAATATATTAATCAGTAGTTTTATTTTCCGGCTTTTCCCCACAAAAAGTTTCTTCCATTGATAATTATGAGTTTTGAATAAAAATATTCATTTCTATGTAACTTATAACTTATTAATTAATATAAGTAAAAAATATTTCTGATTCATTTTAAATATGACGTCAATATTTATCTCGCTCCATTAGCTACTGATATTCATACCCGTTATATTTTTAACGACTGCTATAAAGTACCTGTTTTATTTCAACTATGACGTCACATTTTCATAAGTGAACCATTTTATTAAAAATATAATTCTTTTTCATTCTTTTTACTTTTAATTTATGTCGCCATATTTTACACAAAAATGCCCATTAACTAAACAAATATCCTTGTTAAATATATTATAAAAAATACACCTTTTATTTTTATTTCAAACATGACGTCATATTTATTTTCTTTTAAATTATTTTATTATAGTTTTTCGCGTGGAAGTTTTTTATTAAAAATTCATTGCCGCTGAAAAATTATTATCTCAATTTTTTATTTTCTTGACAACAGGAAAGGAAAATGATTAAATTTTATCTGAAAAATGCCTAATGATTTTGAATGAAAAATAATTAAATTTTGAATTATTTAGGAATATATTTGAATAAAATAAATAAAAATTAGCCTATGTTCATTCCACTCCTATAATCTACAGGGTGAGTCATAAATATCGAAACAATAGGCTATCTCCTTAAATATTGCCCCTAGACCCATACTTCCAATTGCAAAAATTCATTAAAAAAGTTGAAATTTTTGATAAGATAAGTTGCAACTCCATGGGGGGTCTATTTGAAAAATTACGAAAACTAACTTTTTATACCGCCCCCGTAGGATAAAAATTCCAATTAGGGAAACTTTCCTTATCCAGTCCTGAATAATACACAAAAAGTTGCATCTTCATATCTTAAAAATTCGCGGAGTTACAACCGTTTGAATAATTCATGAGGTTTTAAGGGATTAGACACAAATTGAAATGCGCGCAATTCAAAAGATAATGTTACTTTAACTGTTGTAGGAAACGCGTAAAAAATCATTCTTTTGAGTTAGAATTTTCATTTTTTTTCTTTTTTTTTTTTGTATATGTTAGCCATATAATTTGCTAAGAAAATCACATGCTAAAATTTATCATAAAATGTATAAAAAATTCATATGGTTAGTACTGGTTTCAATGCGATAGTTAAAAATCGTTATAACTCCAAGCATTATTTATCGGATTTCAATTTCTTTCTATTTAACTAAAAATGAAAATCTGATTTTAGTTTTGTTTTTCAATATTTATTTTAGAAATATTAAAAATATTTATTTAAAAAATAATAACTTTTAAAAAATCATATTTTCAAAAGTAAATATTTTTTCATTTTTTTTTTTTAAACAAAAGTAAGGTAAAATAATTAAAAATGACATGTTTCAAGTTTGTACTTTTTTTCTTTAATAATTCTTAACTTTTAATAATTTAAAGACAAGAAATAGTCGGGAAAAAATTCATTATACAGATAAACGAAATGTACTGTTTTACTGCCCATTAGTTATTAAAAGAATACTTTTCTAAGATACAGATTAAGTCCTTTTTAAAAATTTAGCTCTCACAACTTCAAGCTTTATATCGTCCTGTAGAGACTGTTAAAAAATCTGCATTCTGGGCTCAGGTCAGATCAGGACCGAGACGTTACTTTTTTCTGAAGACTCGCCTATCCGGGTCTAATGTATTTTTCATATCATTCAATGTCGGAGGGGACTGCTTTCTTTCTCCCAGACTTGCACTGGACGAAATTTTTAATCCCGGTCTCGAACAATCCGTATTAAAATCACAGACCTAATATGTACATAAAATAAGCAAAATTTGGTTTAATCAATATTTTTACGAAAACCACATAAATTTTAAAATCGCTTTTATTTTACAAAACAATAAAAAAAAATTAATTTTTTTTTTTTTTTTTTTTTTTTTAAGAATAGTATATTTAAATGCTAAAAAATTAAACAAAATAAAACCAGAGAAAAAAAATCTGCCTATGACGGAATTCTGTCTTAAACAGAAAATGGGTTGATCCATACAAAATAAATACAATAATAACTGAGAAAAAAATAAACTTCATTTAACCTTTATAGGAAGGGCATTTGTCCATAACGTATTTTTTCTTTCCTATGTGATTCCGTCTTAAAAGGTTTTACTGTATAACATTTTTCAAAGTCTTCAACGCACGGGATATGGATTAGCTGTAATAAAATATAAGTGAAACATTTACATATAAACATAGATTCATTGATAAAAAAATATATATATCACAGCCTTTGGCGCCTCTTTAATAATAAAAAGTATAAATATAAAAAACAAAATTCTATATTAATTATTTTTGATCAAAACTCCTCCACGCAAAACAATTTTTAACTATACTGAAGTAAAAAACTGTAGAAATTCACGGCTGAGCCGACTACAATTTAAGCATTTTTCTAGGCTGGTCCGGATTTTGATTTTAACATTATTTCATGCCGGGCTGAACTTGTTTCCCTATGGGTCGGTTTAGGACCGGACCTAAATATTACGATTTATCCAGACCTCCAGTGTAACGATTAACATGTTTTAGAAACAAGTTTCAATTTTAAATCAATGTGCTGCTTTATTATGGCCAAATAAGAGGCACGGTCTTAAACCGACATATAATAACATTACAATTTGTGGACGATCCCTTATTTGCTTTGAAAATAGACTCATTTACAGGCATGGTAAAGTGGTGTAAGTCATGAATTTTTGAGTATTTTAGATTTTGATATCTCTGTCAGGTTTTGAGATAGGGAGATGAAATTTTTTTTGTTCAATTTAGGAATGGATAAGGAATAATTTCCTAATTGGGAATTTTGCTCTACGGGGGCCGTATAAAAATTTAATTTTCGTATTTTTTCAACTAGACCCCCCATGGAGTTGCAACTTATGTTATCAGAAATTTCACCTTTTTTTATGAGTTTTTGCAATTGGAAGTATGGGTCTAGAGGCAATATTTAAGGAGATAGCCTATTGTTTCGATATTTATGACTCACCCTGTATACATGTGCAAAGATTCAAAGACATTAATCCATCCGTTTTGAAGCCAAGTTCATTCCAATTTTTCGGACACACTTTCACATTTATAATCTATACTAGCAGTCTTCGCCCACTACGCTGGTCAGAGAAATTTTGAATCACACGAAAATTTTATATCATAGTAATTTTTAGTTTTATATCGTACTTTAGACTGTCTGTCATCGGAGAAAAATCAGTCATCTAAACGGAAAGTTCAGTGTCAGCCACCAAGGAATGACGTAGCGCTCAACATGTTAACAATTTTAATCACATAAAAATTCATTCAGCGGAACTTTTAAAATAAAGCCAAACTTTTGTAATTGGGTTCATCTGATAAAAAAAAAAAAAAAAAAAAAAAAAAAAAAAAAAAAAAAAAACATTTCCTAAGTATTCAATTAAAAAAACGTAGAATGCTATATTTCATTTGTTACAAAATTTCTGAAAAATTATCCAACTAACAATGTAAAATCCATTAAAATCTATCGTGTAGTACTTAAGTTATAAGCGGCCGCAATGAAATTTCAATTTGAGTTTTATGTATATAGAGATAATTAAATGTAGCTTACATAATCATGTTAACATGATTACAGAACTCTCTTTCAAAATCATAGGTTCAATGGATTTTTTTGTGCTGTGATTAATACGAAATCCAGACTTTTTTTTATATAGATAGATAAGGATTGAAAATTTCAGGTTTTTGCGCCGAAGACATCGCCAAATCAGGAAAATGTAAAGTATCTCGCGAACTACTGACCTTAAAAGAATTTGCTCGGTACCATTCGATTCAGCATGAAAAAACACACTGAAATATGTTATCAGTTGAAAAATAACTACAAAAGCCGATTTTTAAGGAATTTTTTAAAAGTTTGTTCCTTTTTTGAACCCCCTTAGGGGTGGAGTTTTCGAAAATCCCCTCTTAGCGGCACTCGATGTTATCAGAAGTATTTTTACCCCAATTTTCAAGATTTTTGGTTCGACAGATTTTTTTGTGTTGTGATTAATTCGAAATCCAGACTTTCTTTTATATGTATATATCTATATTATAAAGGCCAAACGTATCTGTGCGTAACGCATACGTCATTTTGCGAATGGCAACACTTTCAAATTTTAAATGAAATTTCGGTATTACAATTATTGCTACTACGAATTTTTTAATTTCTAAATATGATACATTTTTAATTCTTACACCATCATGAAGGGGAAAAAATGTACTTTTAAATGAAATTTGTTTGAAAGCTGTATCTTAATTTGTTTTTGAAATATTATATTATTATTTTTTTTTTTTTTTTTGTGGTTTTTAATACCGCTTTTCTATTTGTGGCAACAAAATTACTCCATATCTATTAAAAGCAAAAGAAAAAGGGAGAAGAAATTGATTACTGTAATCTTTATGTTGCCATTTTCTCATTAAAAGGGAAAAAATTTAAATTTAAATATCTTCCGTTATAAAAATCGGTGAATTTTGATTTCATTTGCAAAATTTAATTTACTCGCAACAAAAATATCAAAAGTTTAATATCTCTCACAGCTAACAGCCCCCACCGAGACTTCAACTTTTAGAATCAAAATGATCAAATTAAAATGCCAATTTTTCTGAAAAGGTGAATACAGATACGAAATGAGCATTTGTAAATTTTGATATGATAAAAATGATGCCGGGTTTAGATTTCACGAGGAAAAATATCATATGATTGAGTCAAAGTTGAATAAATTTTGCTTTTTATCATTTTGGAATGCTAGCATAAGAACCTAAATTGATAACTTTATCATAATAACAGTCTTTATTATTTTTTTTACTACTTACATGTACGATTAAAGTTTAATTTTAACAATTTCTACAACTGAGTTTTATAGTAATAGTATTTTGTTAATTTCACGTTAAATATTGTTTGTTTACAAGTTAGACTTGCCAATATAAGGTGCATTTTTTATTGCAACTAATTTTGAAGGTTTATTATAAATCAATGAAACAGTACCTTTTAAAACATTTTCTTTCGTCGAAATTCGACGGGTTCTACCTTGTAGATAATAAAGGCCAAACGTATCTGTGAGTAACGCATACGTCATGCTTTGAATGGCAACATTTTCCGATGAAATTTCGGTTTTGCGATTTTCGCTATTGCCAATTTTTAAACTTCTAGACATCGCACGTTTTCAACTTTTATACCATCGTATAGAGAAAAAAAAGCACTTTTAAATGCAGTTTGTTAGAAAACTGTATCTTAGTTTGTTTTTGAGATATTAATATTTTTGTAGTTTTTAGTTTAATTTCTCTAATTGTGGCAACTTGAGTATCGCATTTATAAGTGAAATACAAGAAAAACAGATATGGAGAAAAAAAAAATTTTAGAGAACCAGTTTGGTGGCTGGAGGTGAAATCAAAAATCTAATCCTAAAATTCGCTGCATTGCATCAAACACAACCGCGTGCTTTCGCAAAAAAGGAAAACTTTTAGCGATACAGTTTTAATTCATAATACGATGAAATGCTATTTTAAAATGCTAAAATATAATCAGATCTTTTAAATTTAGAGAAAAAATAATGTTAAAGAATTCGGTCTCTTTTCCACGTGATTGTTTTGTTTGGGCCGAATAAGAAAATTAAATTGGAAGAATAACATCCATTCAAACCATTTTAATCGCGTACTGCACCCCTATCTATCTCTTTTCTCCATGGAAAATGACAGATCACTGTACATTTTAGTTGACATTGTTTCATAGCAGCTGAAAAAAATAGTAATTAAAAACCTGTTATATGAAAATATCGTCGGCTATAAAACCCGGTGAATGTTGTTGGTTTTATTTCGTTTTTAATCTATCAATATAACGGGGTGGGGGGGGGGGGGGGGGGGGTATGTTTCATATAAAATTGCTGCTCGGAATTAATTGGAAGTTTAAAAAGCATATTACGTAGGAAAAATTTATTAGACTTTTTAATTTTAAAAATGTTCCTTTTTTAAAAAAAATTTCACATTTATTCTGTGAGATCCGGGAACCCCGGGCTCGGTGTACTAGTAAAGGATTAAATTATTAAAACTTGTGAACAGAGGCGGATTACCCATTAGGCTGAGTAGGCTGAAGCTTAGGGGCCCACAAGAAAAGGGGGCCCGGTGCTAAAATTTTCTTAATATAAAGAACAAGAAAATATTCTTTTACATTGGTCGGACATTAATATTTAATACAAAAAAACAAAATATGTGCGAAATTCTTTGTCGTAATCATTTATATTTTTATTATCAATGATTTATGAGTTAATGAAGCAAGCATGTGTTTTAATTTTCCAATATATACCTCTTTGAAGGAGTGAAAGGGGGCCCTCAGAAAGTCAAGCCTAGGCGCCCGGATGGTAGTTAATCCGCTTTTGCTTGTGAATTGGAGAAATTTTTTTATCGTAGCTTTTAATTAGAAGAAGAAAAAAAGACAATTTTGAACAAAGAAAACTTACATAAATTTGTTCTTAGTCGGAAAAATTTTAGATTTTCTTCTTTTGATAAAAAATATACAGATAAACTTTGATTTATCGAATATTGTGAACTCAAAAATCTCGATATGACGAAAAAATACTTATATACATATTGCAGCGATATTAATTGTATATGAACCATTGATATTTTAATCAAAAACCTTGATATTCCGAATTTTTTTTCGTGCACTTTGACTTCGAGTTATCGAGATTCTGCTGTATTGTCGAAAAAATTTTACTTTGGTGCGGAAATTTTAAGATATGTTGATTGAAGTGATGAAACTTCTACGTTTCCTCTAACATTAAATTTAGTTAGAAATGTGTATCACAATATTTAGGAACACAATTCATACACAATATTCACAATATTCACAATATTTCATGTTCAATGAAAGCTCAAAATTTAAACTTCCTCTTTCGAAATGCTCAGATCTCTAGTTAGATCATTAAGTTCAAGTGGAGAGAAGGACTGAGGAGAATATCTTCTTAATATTCGGCATCGGATCCTTAAAATTCTGGATACTCTGGTGAGATAACTGACAATTTAGTTGAAGGTACTAGCACACCAAGTCCATGAGGAATGGAATATATGGTTGATGGAATAATCATAAAATCTAAGTACAACTGATTTTTTCAAGAAAACGTGACATGATAGAACTTTTTTATTATTATTCTTTAAATTAGCACCAAAAAATACATAAGGTTCAGCTATCAGTTCTTTTATGTATTTTTTTCAACGCAGGTCACTGTAATTAAGCACGTTATTTCGGGACTTTAGAAATTGCCGTCTAATGAGTTAAAGGAAGTCAAAAATTCTAAAACATTTGGCCATATTCTGGCGGCAGTTTTAGATAGGGGCATGAAATTCATGATAGCAAGCTAATTTAAAAGTAATTTTATATGCAATTTCAGATATTTTAGAAATTTTCCTGCTTTTAAGAGGATTACAGGAGGGATATTGAAACTCTTAGATCATTTTGAGGTATACTAAAACGTATATTTTATTGGTTTTGGAAATTCTTAAGTAGGTAGGTGTAATAGGATGATGGTGAGTTTTAGGTCGTTTCACCATATCTAAACACAAATTTTAGGTAGGAGTATCAAAATTCAGTTTAAAAAAACCTACCAAAACTAGTTGGATGTGCCAATCCCAAAACTTTCTTCTATCTCATACGTACATTTTAATATTTAAAAAAAAATAGTACTCATTTTAATGCTTTAACAATTTTAATTCAATACCATACCAACTTTGATTTTCAACTTAAATTTCTGCTTCAGTCAATTAATCGGTGTAAAAACAAATTTCCGTCTCTGCACGAGCCGATGCACAATAGAATGATAGGCAGATTTTTTTCAAATTCAGGGAGGACCTAATTGCCTTACCAAAAAATAATCATATACAAAAAATTTAGTTCAGTTCTAGAACTAAGTTCATACACTTTCATGCAGTGCAATATTGAAAATGGCATAAAATTCACTATTGCAGCGCCCCCTTCCGGCGGATTTTTTTCCGATTCAGAGCGATCCAACTATAGTTCATTTACTTAACGGAGGCGGGTGAGTTCTTCCACTGGCCTTGCTTGCTATGGTGAAAATCACGCGCCGCTCTTCTTTTTTCCCACTGCTGTTCCGCTATGTCGGTTCGGTCGGGAGCCGCGAAGACACATGTTTGGTGCTAATTTCTCCATTAAATTTTGTGCATTAGCCCAAGTTTTACTCGGGTTTGAGTGATATTTATTAATGGATATACATCGGGAAATTTATCCTATATATTTTTTTCTAAACTTCATTATGCTTGATTTTTTTTTCGATACATTTAATATTTACTTTTAGGATATCATCTTATAAGACATCTTTTAATTTTTCATTCAAAGGAAGTGTAACTGAACAACATGAGTGTAATCAATCAACTTTTATTAATAATGGAGTTTGCAGATAAATAATTTTACTCCTTGTTAATAACCCCCCCCCCCCTCCTGCTTCCTCTTTGGAAAAAAAAAATTCTATGCTTTATGTATTTATAACTGAATTTTTGATGCAAAGTCAATAATTATATGAGACAATATCAACTTAGAACAGTCAGTGAAAGATAAATTGCCTACTTTAACTAAACTTTTATTAACAAATTAATCATAAATATGTTTTTTTTTTAAATTTAATTTAAATCAGTTTAAACTGAACAACAGGCCATGGTACAAAAAAAGAAAAAAGCACACGAGCGTATATTTACGATAAAATTTGTAATAAAATAATTATTTTACATTTGTAGTTTTATTGTATAAAACATGCTTGATTCTGAATCCTTTTATCCGTATTAATCTTTTCGCATGTGTGTGCGCAGGGAAGGGATCTTTCTAAAGGAACTTAACTCACATTTACGGCAAAGTTCAAAAAGAGTCACAGAATACTCTGAATTATTAGGCCGACGAGTGCGTTTTGGATTTTTCTATAGTTAAGTCTATGGGGACATTTTTCACAAATTTCTTGCTTTAATTATATATATATATATATATATATATATATATATATATATGTATGTATGTATACAGAGTTTCCCCAGGTTGAAAAAGGGGCAGGGCGCTACTATTTTGAAAAGGGCATTTTTTACATTTAAAATAAAATAAAAAAGAATAAACCCATAAAAAACAGTTCTTTTTAGAAGTAAGTCCTTTTAAAAACTCTATCCAGAGCTTTAAAAAAAACAATTATTACATTCCACAAATTTCCATTTCTCTACATCTCATTCCCCCTCTCCACAAAAGGCTGAAATTTTTTTAATGTCTGAATGGGCTACAACAATAGCCAAGACGTTCTTCTCTCTAAGCTGGTAGACGGGAGGTGCTGAGTTTGATCCAAAACTCACTCGTCGGCCTAATAGTTCAGAGTACTCTGTGGATCTTTTTGAACCTTCCGTAAATGTGAGTTAGCCTCTTTTAAAAATATCATCTTCCCCCAAGCACACACACACGGAAAGCACACCCCACTAAGGCATACATTCCACATGTAGATCATCCGTATCATAAATAATACTAAGACCGACAGCTGAATCACAAATTTAGCAAGATTTTTCCAACAACCGATTAACACATTTTGCATAATTTTTCTTTTGCCGATTAGCGAAGTCTCCATTTACCATAAAACTAATGATTATTATTTGAAAAAAGATAAAATTTTTTGCTTTGCATTAATCGAAAAACAAAATAAAGGATTTCGAACCAAGCATCATAGAAATTTCATGCTTTATACAGTAAAACTATAAATACAAAATAATTATTTTATTACAAATTTTAATGTAAGTATACCCTCGTGTACTTTTTTGTTCTCTGACCTGTTGTTTAGTTTAAACTGATTTAAGTCAAAATCAAAAAGAAATATTAATGATTAAGTTGTAAATAAAAGTTTAGTTAAAGTAGGCAATTTATCTTTCACCGACTGTTCTAAATTGATATTGTTTCACAAAATTAATGATTCTGCATTAAAAATTTAGCTATAAATGCATAAAGCTTAGAATTTTTTTCCAAGGAGGAAACGGGGGTTGGAGTGAGGGGGCTAGAGACAAGGGGAAAATTATTTATCTACAAACTCTATAATTTATAAAAGTTGATTGATTGAACTCATGTTGTTCATTTACACTTCCTATGAATGAAAAAATAAAAGATATCTTATAGGATGATAGTTTAAAAGTAAATATTAAATGTGTCGAAAAAAAATCAAGCATAATGATGTTTAGAAAAAATATATAGGATAAATTTCCCGATGTATATCCATTGATAAATATCACTCAAAACCGAGTAAAACTTGGGCTAATGCACAAAATTTAACGGAGAAATTAGCATTAAAAATTTAGCTATAAATGCATAAAGCTTAGAATTTTTTTCCAAAGAGGAAACGGGGGTTGGAGTGAGGGGGCTATAGACAAGGGGAAAATTATTTATCTACAAACTGTATAATTAATAAAAGTTGATTGATTAAACTCATGTTGTTCATTTACACTTCCTTTGAATGAAAAAATAAAAGATATCTTATAGGATGATATTTTAAAAATAAATATTAAATGTATCGAAAAAAATCAAACTTAATGATGTTTAGAAAATAAATGTAGGATAAGTTTCACAATGTATATCCACAGTGCTGTAGGCAGAGCCCGATCAAGCTGAAGTTGGGCCCAGGGCCTGATTAAAAATTGGGCCCCCCTACCTATCCATTTTCGGCGACACGTTCACCCCCCCTCCCAAAAAAAAAAAAAAAAAAAAAAAAAAAAAAAAGATTATTTGACGAGTTGACAAAGTGGTTTGGGTGAAAAGTGCCTGGGTTAAAAAGCTTCTAAAAATTTTATTGAGTCATTCAGAATATTTAAATTTTACATTTCATATTTTATAAAATAATATAATTCGAAAAGTAATTGATTAAGGGAAAAAAATAAACCACATAATTTGTGGGCCCCTGAAATTGTTGGGCCCAGGGCCAAGGCCCTGGAGGCCCGTGCATTAATCAGGCCCTGGCTGTAGGTGGAAAAAAATATTTGTGGGAACTTATTTTTTCTTAGAATAGATATTGATGGTACCGGATTTTCGCTTAGCCAAAATCCAATTTAAAACATTTAGACAAAAACAGACTTTTTTCAAGATAGAAACTATAATGGTTAAATTTAACAATAATAAATATTTATTCTAGTTATTATAGCTCTATAGTTTTGTTTAACTCTTTAGGCTCTTCTCTAGTCTCCATCTCCAGTATCAATAAACTTGATAATTATCATGATAATTAATAAGAATAATTATTGTTTTCCTCGAAAAAAATAAAAGGAAAGTTAGTGCTCGTACACGATATTTTAATTAACAGTTATAAACCAAATATTTCTGGGAACGGCGTTCCCACCCAATTACAGCACTGCATATCCATTAAGTAAACATCACTCAAACTCGGGTAAAACATGAGCTAATGCACAAAATTTAACGGAGAATTTGGCACCAAAAAATGTTTCCTCGCGACTCCTGATTGACCGAACTGTCAGAGCGGAACTGTAGTGGGAAAAACGAAGAGAGGCGGTAGTACGCTGATTTTCACCATAGAAAGCAAGGCCAGTGGAGTAACTCACCCGCCTCCGTTAAGTAAATGAACTATAGCCATAGCCATACACTTACACAAAAAAATTTCGTTCAATTCGATGCATAACTTCATGTACTTTTGGTCGGTATAATATTGAAAATGGCACAAAAATCGCGATTGCAGCGCCCCCTTTCGACGGATTTTTTTCAAATTCAGGGAGTACCAACTAGCCATAGTCATACACTTACACAAAAAATTTGGTTAAATTCGATGCATAACTCCATATACTTTTGGACGGTACAATATTGAAAATGGCACAAAAATCGCGATTGCAGCGCCCCCTTTCGGCGGATTTTTTTCATATTCAGGGAGGACCATCTAGCCATAGTCATACACATACACAAAAAAATTGGTTCAATTCGATGCATAACTTCATAAACTTTTGGTCGGTACAATATTGAAAATGGCACAAAAATCGCGATTGCAGCGCCCCCTTCGGGCGGAATATTTCAAAACTGAAGGAGGACCTGCTTGCCACAGCCAAAAACATTCACAAAAAGTATGGTTCAATTCTATGAATAACTTCATACACTTTTTGATGGTAGAATGGCGACATACACACAGACACACGGACAGACAGACATTTTGTAAAAACATGTTTTTTGGAAACTCTGACCCCTAAAACGTGTAAATCCGTCGTAAACCGGAAGTCGAAAAAAATTTCGATTACAATACTTTCTTCTATTGAAGGTAGAAGAAAGTAAAAATTTGTAATTACAGTACTTTAGCGGTTTTAGAGCTATTTTGTCTATTCTATCGCCAAAATCGACTTTGAAGGAGATAATGTAAAATTATACGAATAAGACAACAATAATGGTTAATTTATTAGATGTTAAGAAAATGTAGTTTTATTTTAATTTTATCTGTGATATTTTTTTTGTTCAATATTTTTTTAGGAAAACCAACTAGCGTAGCGGGCGAAGACTACCAGCAGGGGCCCCGCTAAGGGGGGGGGGACAGGGGGAGCCTCCCCCCCAAACATTCGCAAATGTTGTTAAACTTGGCAAATTTAAAACTTTTATGGCAATTTTTTTTAAAATTTTAATAAAAACTGCAATACATTTCCTATTTTTGGTAGAATTTGCAAAAGTTACAACTCTAATTGGGAATATTATTAAACTTTTTACAAATAAAAACTGTATTACTTTTTGTAAGTGCATTAACTTGGCAAAATTATAAAACGAGTTGGCAAAGTGAGAAGACCTGACCCAGTCCCAGTATAATAAATTAAAGTTGGCGCGACCCGACCCGGGTCACGCCAGTCTCCATTTTAAGACCAACAACTTTTCCGTGCGGGCATCTAATGTCGTTCTGGAGATCCTTTATTGGGCTCAAGGGGGGGGGGGCGATCGCCCCATCACCCCCCCCCCCCTTAGATCCGCCATTGATCTCCTGTCTACGACACTTGGAGTTTTCTAAATTTTCTTTTTAAAATCATATAGTATGACATGGAGATTCATGCCAAAGAATGCAGGATTTACGAATTTTTTCATATGTGAGATTCATTTTAATTTTTCATGTTTGATGAATAAACAACTTAGAACAAAAAACTGGTTCCGTTTCTGGCGGAGAAATCAACGGATTATGGAATCCATTGCCTTGCTACACTTACGCTCTGACCGTATAGATTAGTAGTACAACTGCAAAATAACCACCTTGTATTCTCAAATTAAATTCTCTGGTATCGGCCATTATCAAGAATTTTACACCAGTTGACTAGATTTGTCAACTGCAGAATAATCTTTTATAATCTTTTATATATTTATCTTTTATTAATATATATATATATATATATTCAGACACTTTTCTCCGGGGAGGGGACATTATAGAGTTCTGGGGGGGATTTTACTTTTTGACCATTGAAAACGCAAAATTTCGAATTTCCCTGGGGAGACATTTTATTGCTCTGAGGGGAACGTCCCCCCCCCGGGCCACCTCCTGAATTCAACGCTGTATGTATGCATATACACATACATACATATTTGTATGTATACAATAGTCGATATTTTATTTTTCATAGTACTCGGAAATTTTCCTTCTTGGAGTCGGAAATTTATGAGTCTACACCCCCCCCCCCCCCCTATGCAACATCTATGCTATGGGTGGTTTACGCCCCTGACACTGAGTGTTAAATCCATTGTCCATGTTTATTTATTAGCCTCCGATGCTATTGGGAACTAAAACGGCCTATAGAGGCACTGCTCGCAGCCTTCGATACAGGATAACTGTCCCTTTAATTTCCCTTTAACTAATGTTAAAGTCCCATTGAAACCATTCTTTATTATAAATGTATTTAAAAGTTTTAGATATTCAAATTCGTATAATATTTACTTCGTCATATAAGACAGAAAACAAATGTCACAGGTAATCTGAAATTGCGCAAAAGAATAATTATTCTGAACAGATTTAAAATGTATGTAATGCAATGAGCTTACACGGCGTTATCCTGAATGGAGAAGTTACATCTTTTCTCCACCAGATGGCGTATTCGATTGAATCGCCAATTTCTTTCAGACAACCTAAAAAGTGACGTGTCAAAAATTGTGGCCCTTTTTTACGTACCTATCATACGTAGTATAGGGTAAATATTGCAATCGCCTTGAAAATCGAAAAAAAAAAAAAAAAAAAATGAGGCGGATTTACACGTTTCAGATACTGGAAATTCCGAAAAACATATTTTTAGAAAAAAATTGCCGTCCATCTGTCTGTCTGTCTCTCTGTAAACGTTCTATCTCACGAACAAATGGAGATAGAGACTTAAAATTTTGTATGTACTTAGTAAGTAAGAATAGGACGAAGCCTATTTAATGTCAGTAACCTCGATTATCCGGAACTATTTTTATCGGACTCTCAAAAAATTCGTTCCGATGAAATGTATATAAACATTTTCGATTTTTTTTTATTTTAAGGCAAGGATGTAAAAGGCAATAAAATAACACAAATTTTGCATCAAGAAAGAAGTCAGTCGGATTAATAGTTGCCGAGATATTTGTAATCCTGTTTTCCACATACTTCGATTTTATGACACTGTATTTTCTTCAAATTTCAATTCAAAAATATGTTTTAATTGGAAATGAGACGCTTAATTTGACGCTGTAAACTGTTAGTTAATACGATTATTACTTTCTTCTATCTTCAATAGAAGAAAGTATTGTAATTGAAATTTTTTTCGACTTCCAGTTTTCGACGGATTTACACGTTTTAGAGGTCAGAGATTCCAAAAAACATGTTTTTACAAAATGTCTGTTTGTCCGTGTGTCTGTGTGTATGTCGCCATTCTACCATCAAAAAAGTGTATGAAGTTATGCATAGAATTGAACCAATTTTTTTGTGAATGTTTTTGGCTATGCCAAGCAGGTCCTCCTTCAGTTTTGAAATATTCCGCCGGAAGGGGGCGCTGCAATCGTGATTTTTGTGCCATTTTCAATATTGTACCGGCCAAAAGTACATGAAGTTATGCATCGAATTGAACCAAATTTTTTGTGTAAGTGTATGGCTATGACTAGTTGGTCCTCCCTGAATTTGAAAAAAAAATCCGCTGAAAGGGGGCGCTACAATCGCGATTTTTGTGCCATTTTCAATATTGTACCGACCAAAAGTATGTGAAGTTGCGTCGAATTGAACCTTTTTTGTGTAAGTGTATGGCTATGGATTTGAATTTGATTTGTCTCCTTGAATTTGAAAAAATCCGCCTTAAGAGGTTGCGGCAATAGCCAATTTTATGCCATTTTCAATATTGCACCATCTAAAAGTGAATGAAGTTAGTCCCAGAACTGGACTAAAATTTTTGTATATAATTATTTTTTGGTAAGGCAAGTAGATCCTCCTTGAATTGAAAAAGAAAAAAATCCGCCAATCATTCTATTGTTTATCGGCTCGTGCAGAGACGGAAATTCGTTTTTAATTCGATTAATTGACTGAAGCAGAAATTTAAGATGAAAACCAAAGCTTGTATGGTATTGAATTAAAATTATTAAAGCATTAAAATGAGTAACTATTTTTTAAAAATATTAAAATGTACGCATGAGATAAAAGAAAGTTTTGGGATTGGCACATCCAACTAGTTGTTTTTGGAGTTATAAGGATGTTTCTTTTACGCAATCCAGTACTACTTGTGTAGTTTGGTATTTTACATAATTTGTCGAAATGGGTTTATCAGCAATTCATTAATGGAGCATTACTGTGTATATTAAGAATATTTAAATATACGTTTAAATTTTGTTTTGGAATTGCAATGCATTTTATAAACTAGTATTAAAAAAGTCGACAAAATTATGCAATAAATATATTTTTTAAATTTCAAAAGATTCGGTTTGGTAGTTCTTGCGTTATTATATGCGGACAGACAGACGGACGGACAGGCAGACGGACGGCCTGAACAACAACTGTAGGTGCTACGTATTTACATAATTACGAACGCAAATAAAAACGAATAATTAGTAGAATATTAATAAAACATACAAATAAAAAGTCGAAATAAAAATCCCTTAATGGCGTTTTAAACACGTGCATCGTATTTAATGTCATTGGATGCGACATTCACGATCACGATCATCCATTATCGGCATTTAATCTTATAGTTTGGCGATGGTTTTTTGGTGGAAGGGATAACCAAGTAGTACATATATCAACTATTTTCTATTATTTAAAAAAATAAATAATAATGAATAAAAGCGGGTACTAATTGATTATCCCGTCGACCAAAAAATTATCGCCAGATTATAAAATTAAATGCCAATAAAGGATTATCGTAAATGTTGCATTTAGTTTACATTAAATAGGTTACCCATGTGTGTTATGTCATAATGTGATTTTGAATTCGACTTTTCATTTGTACTTTTATTGATGTTTTACTAATTTATTTCTTCTTTCGTTAAATAAAATAAAAATTATGCCAATATGCATAACTTGGTGATTAAATGGATGATTTGTACAATTTGGTGAAATTGGTTGACGGGATAATCAACTAGAACTGAAAAGTTTAAGTAATAACTATTTAATGAAATAATTTATAAAATTTAACGAAATTAAATAAAGGTAAATAATTTTTTTTTTAATAAACAACAATAGCCCGGCTATCATATCTGTTGTAAAATGAAATGAAGTGAAACTAATTGAACGCGTAAATTAAGAAAATGAAAATATCGTCTGATTTTATTTATTATCTTTCGAAGAACTTTGACAAGTGTGTGAGAACGATTGAGTTCTCTGAATGTAATGAAGGAATGTGCCTTTTAGATGGAATTAAACTACATTTTTTATAATATATGGACTTTTAGATGAATTTGAACTTAGAATAAGTTTATCTCAACAGATGATTTTCGATTTTAATTCAAAGCTCCGCGCATCGCATAGATGCAACCCGCAAATGAAGACTTGCATGGTTAGTAAGTACTTTTTAAACTAACCCTATTTTCGAATTCTAACATTCTGGTACCCTCGGTTCGGGACAGGAGTTTTTGAATTTCAATTAATTCTAAATGAAAAAATGAATCTGAGTAGTTTGAAAACTCAGAGAAAAGGACTGAGAGCTGCTTTTACTCTCACGTTTAAGAAAATTGAAACTGAATTAACTAAAGAAACATGTGAAATTAAAGAACTTTCTATTCTGAAAACTCAACTGTTTGATAAATTTCAACGGATGGACACTTGTCAAAGTAAAATTTCGGAAATATTGTTACAAGATAAGGACGAAAAATTGTTTACCGAAGATTTTGAAAGTGCAGAAGAATATCGAGAAAAATATATAGAAATATGTGCACGTATTGATGAAAAGATACAGGTTTCTTCATCTCCTGGCGAAGAAGTAAAACGCAAATTTAAATTACCGGAGATCGAGCTGAAAAAGTTTAACGGCGAACCAAAGGAATTTTTATCATTTTGGAGCCAGTTCAAGAAAATACACGAAGACGATTCTATTGCCGCTGAGGATAAGATGCAGTACCTATTCCAATGTATGGAACCGAAATCAAAAGCGGAGCGTTTAATATCAAGTTATCCAGCTACCGCGGAAAATTATCCGAAGGCTATCGATCAATTAAAACAGAGGTTTGGACGAGATGATCTTCTTGTGCAAATTTACGTTAGGGAATTATTAACCCTCGTAATGAAAAATGCCACTGCGCCTAAAATGAAAGTTGACTTAGCCTCTTTATACGATGAATTAGAAAGCAAACTTCGCGCCTTAGAAAGTTTGGGAAGAACTCAAGAGAAGTATGGAGACTTTCTCATGCCCTTGGTTGAGAGTTGCTTGCCTGAAGAAGTTCTTTTGACCTGGGAAAGAAGTCGAA
This sequence comes from Maratus speculifer, assembly GCA_964019185.1. Lineage (NCBI taxonomy): Eukaryota > Metazoa > Arthropoda > Arachnida > Araneae > Salticidae > Maratus > Maratus speculifer. The sequence goes on from OZ025290.1 coordinate 83,654,312, forward strand.
ATCACGATACATATTCCAGTGAGAATTCCAGGACTTTAAAAAATCTGATGGACTTTCTACGCCAAGAAGTTCAAGGAGATGAAATGGTGTTTTTAGCAAGAAAAGGTTTTGATTCTATTGTTAGAAAAAAGAACATTTTATCTGAAATTATTAGCAAACCTGATCCAGCCACCGCCTCTGCATTGGTGAGTATAGAAAATAAAGGTAAGAAAAACAATTGCATATTCTGTGATAGGTTTCACCCCTCTAATAAATGTTTTGGGGCTCAAAAAATGTCTTTAACTGATAAACAAAAGATTTTGTTAAAAAAGGGGATTTGTTTCACTTGTTTGCAAAAGGCTGGTCATCTGAGTAAGAATTGTAATATTAAAAATAAATTAAAATGTAATTATTGCCATAAACCACATTTTGAAATAATGTGTCCAGAACAAAATATAAATAATAATCAAGATGATTCTTTAAAATCTGAAAATTCTCTTTCTAATTGTAGTAGAAATAAAGTTGTGTACATGCAAACGCTTGGCGTGCGCATTCGATCGCAAGGTCGCCAAAAAGTCGTACGCGCACTGCTGGATTCAGCGAGCCAAAGTAGTTACGTAAGCGAGAGAATAACGAAATCACTGAAAATGCATCCTATAAGAAAAGAAATAATTATTCACGCGCTGTTCGGGGGGGATGAAACGGAACCTAAAAAACATGATGTGTTTTCGGTAGAAATCAGTGAATTAGATGGAAATAATGCGTTTTGTTTTGAAGCATTTTCCGAAAAAAGGATTTGCGGATTTGTACCTAAAATTAAAGATTATAGAATATTAAATGAATTAAAAAGAAATAAAATAAATCTATCTGATGATTTTTGTAAGGAATCTGAAATTGATCTTTTGGTGGGGGCTGATATGATAGGAAAATTATTGACAGGAAATTTAATTCAATTAAATTGCGATTTGACTGCCATAGAAACCAAGCTCGGTTGGACAGTGATGGGGAAACAAACGTGTGGCAAGAAACATAACGTTTTGACAACATTGTCTATGCACGTTAGAAATATTCCTTTGAATGAATTATGGGAACTTGAAACCATAGGAATTTCTGACCCCATTCAGAGTTTTGAAAAGCGGGAAAACTTTGATTTAAACGATTTTAAAGAAAAAATGAAAATTCTTCCCGATGGCAGATATGAAGTAGGGCTTCCATGGAAGTGTAATTTTAAGAATTTGCCCGACAATAAAGTTTTAGCTCGGAAGAGATATGAAAAAATGATCAATAAATTGAAATGTGGGGGAATTTTCGATGAATATCAGGAAGTATTTAAGAATTGGGAAAAAATGAATATTATTGAACGTGTTCCAGAAAATGAATTAAGTAATAAATGTCATTATTTACCGCATAGGCCCGTTATCAGGTTAGATAAGGAAACCACAAAAATACGCCCTGTATTTGATGCATCTGCTTCTGAGAAAGGGAAACCCTCGTTAAATGAATGTTTGTATAAAGGCATCAATCTTATAGAATTAATACCTGATATTCTTGATCGTTTTAGAATGTATCCTATTGGTATAACTGCAGATATAGAAAAGGCTTATTTAATGTTATCTGTTATGCCTAAAGATAGAGATTTTCTTAGATTCTATTTCCCATGTAATGAAGGACAATTGATTTATAGACATTGTAGAGTTGTATTTGGTGTCTCTTCTAGCTCTTATTTATTAAGTGCATCTATAATACATCTTTTAGAAAATAGTCCTCCTGAATATAAGGAAACTGCTGAAAAATTAAAGTGTTCATTTTATGTAGATAATTGTGTATCAGGTGTTTCTAACATTAATGAAGCTGAAATGTTTATTGAAAATGCAAAGTTATTAATGTCTAAAGGGTGTTTCAATTTGCGTTGTTTTGAAAGCAATGTAGCTTGCAAGAATGTTGATAAATATTCTGGGGATACTTCAGTTTTGGGGATTATTTGGAATTTAGATAATGATTCTTTGAAATGTTGTTTAGATTTAGAAACATTAACGTGTGAAAGGAAAATTACTAAGAGATTAATTTTGAGCATTGTGCAAAAGATTTTTGATCCTATCGGTTTATTCTCTCCTGCTACATTGCTTCCAAAATTATTGCTACAAGACTCATGGAAACAGAAAATTCCATGGGATCGAGAATTACCTTGTAACATTGTGAGTGCTTTTTTGAAATGGTTGAAGAATATTGATGTTTTAAAAGAAGTAGCTATACCTCGATACTTAGAAATTAATGCTTCATCTGAACTTCATGTTTTTGTTGATGCGAGTAAAGGGGCATATGCAGCATGTGTCTTCGCTAGATCAATAATTGATTCCGATGTCAAGGTTACGCTTGTTAGAGCGAAGTCTAGGGTTGCTCCTCTCAAAACTTTGAGCATGCCGCGTTTAGAGTTAATGGCTTGTTGTATAGGTACTCGACTTGCGAGTTCTATCATCAAGGCAATAAATATGCCAGGTCTGAAAATCACATTCTGGTCAGATTCTACTACCGCAATTTGGTGGATAAAGGAACATGGGAATTGGTCGGTTTTCGTGAGCAACAGAGTCAAAGAAATTCGACAGATGTCCAATATAGAGTCATGGAAGCACGTTCCAGGAAATTTGAATATAGCTGATATACTTTCACGTGGATGTTCTCCGCAGAAAATACTTGATTCGCGATGGTGGGAAGGTCCTAAGTGGTTAAAAGAAAATCCTGAATGTTGGCCAATTGGCGCGATTGACTGTCAGCCAAAAAATGTTGATTTAGAAAGAAAAAAGATCGAAATTACGAATATTGATCTAGCTAAAGACGCACCCCTTTGGCTTTTAGATAATATATCTAATTATGATAAGATGATAAGAATATTTGCTTGGATTCTGAGATTTGTAAATAATTGCCGAAATGTTTCTAATAAGTGTAAATATTCTAATCTTACTCAAAATGAAATTGAAAATTCTGAAAAATATCTAATCCGTTTAGTTCAGAGCTGTTATTTCTATAATAAAAGGTCATTAAATGATATTGTAACATTCACAGATGATAATGGAATTTTAAGAGTTAAAACTAAAATAACTGAAAGAAATGACCGAGAATCATTTTTGTATCCAATATTGTTACCAGGCAAATGTGAATTTACTAAATTATTGATTAGATCAGTACACCAAAAGAATTGTCATGCAGGTATAAGAACAATGCAATCTTTAATAAGAGAAAGATTTTGGATAATTAGAGCTAGAAGAACTATTAAAAATGTATTGTACGACTGTATTGCATGTAAACGTTTTAAGGTAAAGTCTTTGTCAAGCGAACCAACACCTTTGCCACCAGATCGCGTTACAGATTGTGCTGTCTTTGAAATTATTGGAGTAGACTTAGCCGGGCCGTTATTTCTAAAAAATGGCGAGAAAGTTTGGATAGCATTGTTTACTTGTGCCGTTTATCGCGCGATTCACCTTGAACTAGTCAATTCGCTATCTTCTGATGCTTTCCTGCTAGCACTTAGACGTTTTATAGCTAGACGCGGTAGGCCCAGCACTATTTATTGTGATAATGGAACAAACTTTAGGGGGGCTTCCAATGAACTTTCAAAATTAAATTGGGATAAAATTTTAAAAGAAACCATGACGCATAAAATTGTTTGGAAATTTATACCTCCCACCGCAGCTTGGTGGGGAGGCTGGTGGGAAAGGTTAGTTCGCATTGTAAAAGAATTGTTAGTACGTACTTTAGGTAGATCTGTATTGACTTATGAAGAATTGAATACACTTATATGTGATTGTGAATCTGTGATTAACTGCAGACCTCTAACCTATATCTCAGAGGACCCACTGGAGCTAGTACCTCTCACACCCGCTATGTTTCTTACTGAAAACCGAAGTTTCAGCAATTCGGATATTATCGAATTAGATTCCCAAAGTTTAAGGAGAAGGTTGAATTACAGAGCTAAACTTCTTACCGATTTTAGGCAACGTTTTAGAAAAGAATACCTCAGCGAATTAGTTCAAAAACATACTGAAAAATATACACGTGAACCGCGAGTGGGAGAAATAGTCTTAGTTGGGGATGATAACAAAAAACGTTTATTTTGGCCTTTAGCAAAGGTGATTCATTTAATTCCAGGACGGGATGGTAAAGTTCGTGGTGTTAAGTTGAAAACTCAGCACGGCACGGTTTTACGTCCGGTGCAGCGCATCTTTCCTTTGGAAATATATTCGAATGAAATAATTGAAATTGCATCCAAACCGTCGGGTGAAGAGAAAACTAGTTCCAGTGAGCATGATGATCATGAAAATGTGTCTTCTCCTGATAGTGTCATACTTAAGAAATATACCTCTTCTGGAAGATGTGTAAAAGCTCCAAAGAGGTTGGATCTTTTTAATAATAATTGTTATGTATTTGAAACTCTCCCCAAGTTTCAAAGGGGGGAGGATGTTGTAAAATGAAATGAAGTGAAACTAATTGAACGCGTAAATTAAGAAAATGAAAATATCGTCTGATTTTATTTATTATCTTTCGAAGAACTTTGACAAGTGTGTGAGAACGATTGAGTTCTCTGAATGTAATGAAGGAATGTGCCTTTTAGATGGAATTAAACTACATTTTTTATAATATATGGACTTTTAGATGAATTTGAACTTAGAATAAGTTTATCTCAACAGATGATTTTCGATTTTAATTCAAAGCTCCGCGCATCGCATAGATGCAACCCGCAAATGAAGACTTGCATGGTTAGTAAGTACTTTTTAAACTAACCCTATTTTCGAATTCTAACAATATCAGTTAGGTACCCTGATGCGTATTTGACATCACATCGTTATTTAAAATCAATTGAATGGTATTTAAGATATGGACAGAATGTGAAGTTTTTGTTTTACTAATTTAAAAAGCTTACATTTAGTTCCTGAATAGAAATTTTGGTTCTCCTAGGTAGTTTTTTCCGATGTGTTTGTGTTTTTCTCATTTTTTTCCTGCTAATAAAATTCAAAATATTAGGGTATATACTCGATAAAATCATCCCATTGTCATGTAAAATGCATGTTATTTGAAAAAATAATCATGGAGTCGGAAAAAAAATGACAGTGCGTTCACAACTGAAATTGAAAGCTTCGCAATAAAAACAAATAACCACGTTTTTCACGTGATTTGTTTAATTTCAATGAATTATGATACATATATTACAATTTTTATATTAAATTTAGTGGCAATGAATAAAAAAAACTACAATCGCAACAGCAAAAAGTAATATTCAACTGGAGGTTTAAGACAAAAATTCGATTTTCTCAGGTACCGTCAAAAATACAAAGATGAAAAAAAAAACTGTTCTAAGTTTTATCAAAACGATAAAAATAAGCCAAAAACGAAGTTAATCCATCCATAAGATCGCTAGCTATCGCTTGTTGAACTTTTCGTCTTAATTTTTTCGTTAAAAGTTAAATAAAAAACTACAGTAAACTACAATAATTTTTTTAATGCTATCATCTTATTCGTCTCATCGAGTTCTATCGTTTTTAAAAAAAATCACTGTCGTATGTCAACTGGTTCGCCAGAAATTTCAAAAAGACATTTGCACTTTCTATTTCTTAAACATATTATACCAAACGCTACCGCGTTTGCTATGATAGTTTTCACATATTTTATTTTCACATATTATATAATGCATATCCATGATGGGTAAGTATTACGGTGGCCCCCAACGACTAGTTTCGTAATCTGGCCGTTAAAACGAGACATTTCTACAATTTTATTGTTAAAATGCATTTCCTTTTTCTCAGAGTCTATAAAAAAGCGTTTAAACTAAAAAAAAATTTGGTTGATTTTGGAACATCGTTGGATGTAGTTGACTAAACTTCCAAAAAGTTAGGTATAAAAGGGGGGCACCACACCCCAGTCCATTAGGCCCTTGTGCGCCGATCGAATCGACTCCATGTCACCCTTCATGGAATTCCATTCCGAGCTACACGCCCGTGTCTAAATATAAAGAAATTTGAAAAGAAGAGATCAAAGTTTTGAGCCTATAACTTGAAAACAAAAATCCAAAAATTGAAAATTTTACGTGTAATAACACTTTAAAAGTACTATTACACGTAAAAAATTCAGGCGACAAAAATCGCCAGAGATTTTTCCCTTTTCCAAGCATTTCATTGGCTGTTCGAGAAAAGGCTTTTTCATCGTGAGATTTCCAAGCGACTCCCCTGGAGTTATAGGATAACATGGAGACGCCTGGAACTTAAAGTGACTTTGACCAATCGTTTAATAGCACTTTAAGGATCCTAAAGTAATAATTCCAAAGTTTGAGCTAGTGATCATTAGTTTATTATCTTGAATAAGCAGACGGCTGCATGTCCCTGCTTGCCCAGCAATAATCACTGACAAGGAAGGTCTCCATACGGGCATACTCAGAAAATTCTGAAAAAATTACAGAATGTTCTTCTCGTGTGGATATATATGTTTATAAAATTTTTTTTGGCGGAACCCTGATAGAACTTTCGTAAAAAAATAATGAATATTTCGTTTATTTGGCAATTTATCAGCCGTTGGCGACGAAATAAAATGTCAAAAAATTTCTCTTTTTATCAAATACTTTTTAGCTCACAGGCTATCATAGCCTGAGAGCTTATGTGCCCGTCCGTTCTGTATGTATGTGCGTATGTGCGTAACGCGATAACTCATGATAAAAATATCGGATCCACTTGAAATTTTGTATGTAGGTATATCCTGACAAGGCGCTTCCCTGATTAGTTTTTGGAGTTCATTCGATATGTATAAGAGGGGGAACGGGGGGCTCATGCCCCCCGTTAGTTGATATAAATGGGATTTTCATGCAGAATTAAGTTTTCGTTCAAAATTTAGATTAGGATCATTCTGATGAGGCGATTCCGTGACTGTTATTAGGTGTTCATTGAATAAGTATAAATAGGGGGACAGGTGTTCTAATGCCCCCCCCCCTTAATTTATAGAAATGGGATTTTCATGCAGAATTAAGTTTTCGTTCAAAATTTAGATTAGGATCATTCTGATGAGGCGATTCCGTGACTGTTATTAGGTGTTCATTGAATAAGTATAAATAGGGGGAACAGGGGTTCTAATCCCCCCCCCCCCGTTAGTTGATATAAATGGGATTTTCATGCAGAATTAAGTTTTCGTTCAAAATTTAAATTAGGATCATTCTGATGAGACGATTCCGTGACTGTTATTAGGTGTTCATTGAATAAGTATAAATAGGGGGAACAGGGGTTCTAATCCCCCCCCCGTTAGTTGATATAAATGGGATTTTCATGCAGAATTAAGTTTTCGTTCAAAATTTAGATTAGGATAATTCTGATGAGACGATTCCGTGACTGTTATAAGGTGTTCATTGAATAAGTATAAATAGGGGGAACAGGGGTTCTAATCCCCCCCCCCCCGTTAGTTGATATAAATGGGATTTTCATGCAGAATTAAGTTTTCGTTCAAAATTTAGATTAGGATCATTCTGATAAGGCGATTCCGTGAATGTTATTAGGTGTTTATTGAATAAGTATAAATAGGGGGAACAGGGGCTCTAATCCCCCCCCCCGTTAGTTGATATAAATGGGATTTTCATGTAGAATTAAGTTTTCGTTCAAAATTTAGATTAGGATCATTCTGATGAGACAATTCCGTGACTGTTATTAGGTGTTCATTGAATAAATATAAATAGGGGGAACAGGGGTTCTAATCCCCCCCCCCCGTTAGTTGATATAAATGGGATTTTCATGCAGAATTAAGTTTTCGTTCAAAATTTAGATTAGGATCATTCAGATGAGGCGATTCAGTGACTGTTATTAGGTGTTCATTGTATAAGTATAAATAGGGGGAACAGGGGTTCTAATGCCCCCCCCCCTTAATTTATATAAATGGGTTTTTCAAGCAGAATTTTCAGATTTCGTTCAAATCTCTGAATAGTTTTGGAAGTTTAATGGTTAAGTATAAAAGAGGGGGATAACTCCTTTTAAATTATATAAATGCTAAATGGGTTTTTATTAAGAATTATCTAATTTGCTCTGAATTTTGGATATAGATTTTTTATATGATAAAGCATGTCTTTGATAGTATAGGAGGTTCAATGATTAAGTATAAAAAAAGAGGAAAGAAGAGAGCTGTTTCCCTTTCTTAATTTTTTAACGGAATTAACCCTTGAAAATATAAGGCTTTAATGTACAATTAGTATTTGTAGCCTGTGAGCTCAATGCCATCAGTTTAACTGGGCAGTATTCTTTATTTAAGGTAAAAATGTTTCATGTTGAACTATTTATTTAAATAACTTTATTTTTTTCGGTTTTAATTTATTACAATTATAGTTTTGTCCTATATATATATTTAAAATGAAAAATAGCTATGAATTTTTATGAATTAAAACGAAAATAAAATTAATTAAATTTGTTTCAATCTCAAAATTAAATCCTATTGGAACTGTATATTCAATTTAGTTGCTATGGAAGCAAAAACTTATCCGATATTAAAATTTATTACTCCAGCATTCTTCATCTAGTCTTTATTTTAGAATACGCTTAAATATGTGAAAATATACTTAAAAAAATATTTTATATATATATATAATTATTTTTACAGTACTAAAATTAAATAAAGGCTGCAATGAGCAACATATATATGTATGTAATGCAATATAATATATATATTAAACTCTCTCATTGTTTTTTAAATTCATCAAATACCATTTAAACGAATTCTAAAAATCTATTAAAAAAAAATTTTTCAATTGCATGAAAATTGTTTGCTTTTCATTGCAAGAAAAATGCTGCTCGCGAAATCGCGTGACGCTTTCCTCTTTTTACTCCAAATATTCGAAATATTATTTTATTTTTTTACAAAATTTCTTCTGGTCTTCCGCCGCTAAATTTGACTCATACTTTATTACGTACATATGTAGTTTAATTAGTATTTTTTTTTTTCAAAATATTCTGAGTATGCCCAGTATGGAGACCTTCCTTGTGAGCTCGACAGTAATACGGAGAGCTAACTCCGAGGCCAACTCCCTTTTTTAGCTCACAGGCTATCATAGCCTGAGAGCTTATGTGCCCGTCCGTTCTGTATGTACGTTCGTACGTGCGTAACCCGATAACGCATGATAAAAATATCGGATCCACTTGAAATTTTGTATTTAGGTATATCCTGATAAGGCGCTTCCCTGATTAGTTTTTGGAGTTCATTCGATATGTATAAGAGGGGGAACGGGGGCCTCATGCCACTCTCCTTAATTGATATAAACGGGATTTTCATGCAGAATTAACAGTTTTCGTTCAAAAGTTAGATATAAGATCATTCTGATGAAGCGATTCCGTGACTGTTATTAGGTGTTCATTGAATAAGTATCCACAGGAGGAACGGGGGGCTCATGCCCCTCCCCTCAATTGATATAAACGGGATTTTCATGCAGAATTAACAGTTTTCTTTCAAAATTTAGATATAGGATCATTCTCATGAGGCTATACCGTGGCTGTTATTAGGTGTTCATTGAATACGTATAAACAGGGGGAACGGGGGGCTCATGCCCCTCCCCTTAATTGATATAAACGGGATTTTACATACAGAATTAACAGTTTTCGTTCAAAATTTAGATATAGGATCATTCTGATGTGGCGATACCGTGGCTGTTATTAGATGTTCATTGAATAAGTATAAACAGGGGGAACGGGGGGCTCATGCCCCTCCCTTTAATTGATATAAACGGGATTGTCATGCAGAATCAACAGTTTTCGTTCAAAATTTAGATATAGGATCATTCTGATGAGGCGAGTCCGTGGCTGTTATTTGGTGTTCATTGAACAAGTATAAACAGGGGGAACGGGGGTTCTAATGCCCCTCCCCTTAACTTGTATAAATGGATTTTTCAAGCAGAATTGTTAGATTTCGTTCAAATCTCTGAATAGTTTTGGAAGTTTAATGGTTAAGCATAAAAGAGGGGAATAACTCCTCTTAAATTATATAAATGCTAAATGGGTTTTTATTAAGAATTATCCGATTTGCTCTGAATTTTGGATATAGATTTTTTATATGATAAAGCATGTCCTTGATAGATTAGGACAGGGCATGAAATTTCAGCTTAAAAGGTACTCGCCAGGTTAAAATTTTTACTCGCCACTATTTCACATTCATTCAGACAATAACGTCAGCAGTTACATTTGCCCCGAAAATGAAATAGTTATGACAAATTTAATATAAATTGACGATTGTTAGAAGGAGCAGTTTGTTAAATACAGAATATTTTACATTTATGAAAAATATGGGATATTTTTAATATATTCACAGATGTAATATGAAAAGCTTTCTATTGACAGAAAAAAATGCAGAAATTGATAAAACGAAACATATTTAATGCAAAAATAAAAAAAATAACATTAACTCAAAATAAGATTGCCATAAGGTTTTAGCGGTTAAAGAAATACATAACAATAGTAAGTTCCTATACACTTCAGGTTTGTGCATCTTTCTGCACTGAAATAACACTTATCAATTGCAACTGTATGGTCAAACTCTGTCAGAGTGAGTCCATTAACAGAAATTCTAAGCAAAACATTCATTATCGCAGTCTTCAGAGAGTTCCTGTATGCTGTCTTGGGTCTGTTGTGATAGCTGAACCCTCTCTCACATGAAGCTGTTCTTACTGGTAAAACAGCACAAAATGTTAAGATCTGGAGAAAATTGGTTAATCTTGCTGAACATTTTTCAACGTAAACTTTCAGTGTCAGTGATGGGAACATACATTCTGCCTACTCTGCCAATACAATATCTACTTTTTCATTAAAGAGATTTGGGTTCAAATACATAAGAATTTTCTTTTTTTTTCTCTATCCCAAATTCAAGAATTTTTTCTTTGAAGGCCAACCCACGGTGTCAAAAATATGCAGACATGCTAACACATCTGATTGCAGTCTTTCTGCAATTTATATTTTTGCATGCTTAATTAATTTCCCTCTTAAAGCCTGAAACTGTTCTTCCTCATTTTCTAGCTGCACATACTTGATTATCTCTGAAATGGATAGGTGGTCTGAAAATTCCTGTTCGCTTGGTCCAACACTAGATTCGAGATCTGTTAGAAATGAGATTCAAAATTCAATTTTTTTATTTCAAAGATGAAATGAGAAGTTCCTCGTTTTGTAATACCACATTTAAAAGATTCAATTTCCGATAGAAATCAAAGAGGAAGTACATAACTTAAAGAAAATTATAATCCTTCAAAGTTTTCAGCAAATTCTTAGCTTTAGAACTGTCATTGTTTTTTCCATGGGCCACTTCTTCAAGATGACTCACAACAGTGTTCCAAGATTGCAAGAGAACTTATACTACACTTTTTTGATGGATAACCACCTAATAGTGTGAATATCACCCAATTTAAGAATTTCTTCTCCTAAAATTTCTGCTATTTCTTTTAACATATGAAGTCTTTTAGAAGAGGCATGAGAAACTTTAAAATTACTTCTAACAATTGAATCAAATGATTTAAGATATTCAACTTCACTACATGCATTCAAAACAGCTAACTGCAGACGGTGTGCAAGGCAGTGAATGTTTATCAATATAAAACAAATAGATTTCATTTTCTTGCTAAACCTGATTTCTATCCAACCATATTTCAAGCACCATCAGTACCCAAGCCTACAATATAACACCTGTTTCAGACAGGGGAATTTCATTCCTCCGTAGGAAAGATGAAGAAATAAGCGACGGAGCATTTTTACTTCCTTTGAAAAATAAATATCATCGTTTCATTTTGAAATAATTCCGTGTATCGCTGTGCATAGTTTGATTTGAAACACAACATTTTAAAAGACGAAACTTACTCGCCAGTCTTAAATATTTGCTCGCCAATGGCGATCTGGCGAGTGGAAATTTCGCGCCCTGGTTTAGGAGGTTCAATGATTAAGTATAAAAAAGGAGAAAGGGGAGAGCTGTTTCCCATTCTTATTTTTTTTTTTTTTTTTTTTTTTTCCGAACGGAATTAACGAAAATACAAGGCTGTAATGTACAATTATTATTTGTAGCCTGTGAGCTCAATGCTATCAGTTTAACTGGGCAATATTCTTTTTGTAATATTAAGATTTTCCGACGAAAATCTTTGGTAAAACATAGTAGATTTCCCCCGTAAGATAGTATGGGGTAGATATATCTTCAAATTGAATTTCCTTTTAAAATTATGATGAAATTGCAACAATTTTCACTGATGCATAGTTCTTTTATTAAAAATCTATTGATTTTACTTAAATTTACCGCAAATTTTTAATATGATATTAGTTAAAAAGGAAATTTTAGTTAAACTCAACAAAACTTAAAAAAACATTTGCTAAATATTGCTAAAAAAAATATCAAAAAGGTATAGAAATAACCAAAACTAATAAGAAGTTTGCAAAAAAGTTTGAAAAAATGCTTGTAATAGTAAGAAAAATGGAGGACTCATTACTTGCGCGCATTGAAAAGTGTGATGTGGTCCCGGCAGAAAGTGGATCGGTGAGTAGGCTCTTCGAATTATATATGGAGCTCAGTGTTGACTAAAGCGTTCAAAAGGATGTTATTTTAACATCCCAGCTTTCGGAATAGAATGCGGACGCCCTACTTTAAAATGTAAACTAGTTGGATGTGCCAATTCCAAAACTTTCTTCTATCTCATCCGTACATTTTAATATTTTTTAAAAATAGTTACTCATTTTAATGTTTTAATAATTTTAATTCAATACCATACGAACTTTGGCTTTCATCTTAAATTTCTGCTTCAGTCAATTAATCGGAGTAAAAACGAATTTCCGTCTCTACACGAGCCGATGGACAATAGAATGATAGGCAGATTTTTTTTTTTTTTTTTTTTTTAATTCAGGGAGGACCTATTTGTTTTACCAAAAAAATAATTATATACAAAAATTTTAGTTCAGTTCTAGTTCCATACTAGTTTCATACACAACTTCATACACTTTTAGGTGGTACAATATTGAAAATGGCATAAAACTGGCTATTACAGCGTTCCCTTCCGGCAGATTTTTTCAAATTCAGGGAGGACCAACTAGCCATAGCCATACACTTACACAAAAAATTTGGTTCAATTCGTTGTATAAATTCACATACTTTTCGTCGGTACAATATTGAAAATAGCACAAAAATCGCGATTGCAGCACCCCCATCCGGCGGATTTTTTTCAAATTTAGGGAGGACCAACTAGCCATAGCCATACACTTACACAAAAAATTTGGTTCAATTCGATGCATAACTTCATATACTTTTGGCCGATACAATATTGAATATGGCACAAAAACCACGATTGCAGCGCCCCCTTCCGGCGGAATATTTCAAAACTGAAGAAGGACCTGCTTGCCACAGCCAAAAACATTCACAAAATATTTGGTTCAGTTCGATACATAACTTCATATACTTTTGGCCGGTACAATATTGAAAATGGCACGAAAATCGCGATTGCAGCGCCCCCATCCGGCGGATTTTTTTTCAAATTCAGGGAAGACCAACAAGCCATAGTCATACACTTACACAAAAAATTTGGTTCAATTCGATGCATAACTTCATATACTTTTGACCGGTACAATATTGAAAATGGCACAAACATCGCGATTGCCCATACCCGATAATTTTGGATCATACCGATTGTTCTATTATTTACTTCATTGCTATTTTATTATTCATTTTTCTCCTAAGAATAAAATTTATTTTGCTAACGACCATGTATTTTAGTTCTCCGACTGAAATGTTCTGCTAATTCAATTTGTAGTCATGTTTGTGATATCATGACAGTACAATAAATATCAGTGTCTTTATAAGGAAAAACGCATGCGAATATAATTGAATAAAATTAAAACTTTATTAAAACATGCTAGGTTGACTTAAAATTTTCATCTTACACCATCTGTCAACCCTTCTAAACCCGTCTAAAATAAACTGGTCGCATCATTTTACAAAAATATTTTTGAACCAACCCAATATTTTTCAAAAGTTGGCGCCACTGGGAACAAATAATGACGATTGCTTTACTTTATGCATTTCTTTGAGAGTTTCCTGGTAGAATAAGGCAGAGGAGTTTATTGACCGTCATTCTTAATACGGCATCAGAATTAAATTCATTGCTTAAAAAGGCACAAAAGAATGCTTAAAAGTTACCGGAATAATAATAATAATAATAATAATAATAATAATAATAATAATAATAATAATAACTAAACTCAGTTTAGAAGTTTGATGAAATAATATGCTCTCCGGAATTATTTTTCTAAGAAAACCTTCTTCAAACGCCCAGGAAAAAACGAAATTTGTTTTGTTTTTTCCCAAAGAAATTGTTCGCTTATGGAAGGGGCTCAACATTTTAAGAGATATTAAATATTAAATTTGGACAAAATCGCTTAATTAGAAAGGTTTTAAAAGGAGCAAAAACTATACATAGGAATTTAATTCCCTTTTTAAGGGTATTCAAGAGAAACCCGCGGTGTCCAGAAGGTTTGTAAAAAAATACTACATCTGAAATTAAACAACATTTAGGTATTGAAAAAAAATAATATAAAAAAACTGGGCCAACGTGAAATGAATACTTGGAATACTTGCTTCAAATATGACGTTACTTTGATATTTTAAAAATTCTTAATGGAAAGTATTCCTGTGACGTCACAATTGGTAAAATGCTGAATTTTATGCCCTCGAACCTTAAAAAAGAAAAAGGTTCATTATTTTACGGATTAATATCTGGAAAAAATGCTAAACTATTTATATTCTTTTAAGGGTGTTCTCAACTGCTCCGCTCAACAAGCGCAAAACGTTTTGACACATTTACAAATTCATTTTTTAACAAAAAGTTATAAAATTGGAATGCCTGACTATGGAAGCGATTTCGAATCGAACTGAATTTTCCATTTTATGCTAATTAAACCTATCCATAATAATACCTATCCATTTCTAAGCTATTTCGATCGCGCTATCACCCGTTTTTCTCCTATTTTTCGACCGTTTTTTCTGCTTTCGTCGGGAAATGTGCTCAAAAACGTCATCTTTGAAGGCTAGTTATGAAAGATCTATTGTGTTTTTTAAAAAACAAAAAATTGAGTGCAATTAGACAGTTTCTGAATTACAACACCTGCTACTTTCATGCATTTCCGAACAAAAATTAAATTAAAGCATGTGTCACAAAGTTGCCCTTTTCGATTTAAGAACACCCTTAAGTGTAAAAGAAATTTTATATAATCGTCTGCTACAAAGTACTATAAACAGTATTCCTGTGACGTCACAATTGGTAAGATTGCGGTTTTTAACCTCGAACCGAAAAACAGAATATAGTCCATTAATTACTTCATTTTGTTTTAACACGCGAAAATCTGAAGAATAGTTAATTACTGAAGAGAAATTATTATTCCAGTTTTTTTATTTTTTGGCAACAAAAAAAGAATAATGATTAAATTTGAATAAATATTATGGGGAAACTCAATTAATTCTGCATGAAAAATAATGAAATTTTGAATTATTAAGAAAAATATTTGAATAAAATAAATAAAATTAGCATATGTTCATTTCAGGCCAATAATCTATCTATATACAAAGATTCAAAGATATTAATCAATCTGTTTTGATGTCAATTTCATTCCAATTTCCAGACACACTTTGACATTTATAATATACGAGATAGAACCCGTCGAAATTCGACGAAAGAAAATCTTTAAGAAAGAACTGCGTCAGTGATTTATAATAAATCTAAATAATTAGTTACAGTAAAAAATACATCGTCTATTGTTCAGTCTAACAGTCAAACAAACATTATTTTAAGCTAAAATTAACAAAATGCTATAAAGCCCAGTTATCCAAATTATTGAACGAAATAAAGCCGAAATTCACTGGATTTTATAACAGACGATATTTTTGAATTAGTATACGCATTTTAATTTCTATTCTTTTTTTTTTTCTTTGTCAATTTTAAGAGAAAATGAAGTGATTGTGTTGCCCCAATTTCAAAATTGATACTAAAACTATAAAGAAAAATTAATATATAAAAAATAAATTAAGATACAACTTTAAAAAAAATTGCATTTAAAAGTACATTTTTTTCTCTATATGTCGGTGTAAAAATTTAAAATGTGCGGCGTTTAGAAGTGTAAAATTAGTAGCGAGAATTGCAAAATCGGAATTTCAGGGGAAAGAGTTGCCATTCGCAAAATGACGTATGCGTTACGCATAGATACGTTTGGTCTTTATAATATAGATATAAGATTATTGAGCCGATTATACTTTTTCTTCCTTTTCAAAAATACCAGCTCTCGCTCTCATCTTATTCTCTCATCATTTTTAGAACATTCTTCTTGTTAATTCTGGCACTCATGAACTTCGGCAAACCAGTTTAAACTGTTGTGTTTAAAAAAGAATGTGACATACTTGTAATCTTTTTTTTTTTTTTTTTTTCTTTTCTTTTTTCAGGCTGAACACGGCGTGAATTTCAAATAACACATAATACAGCAGCGATTTTTCATGAAAAAGGGGGTAAAAAGAGAAATAGAGAGAGACAGAAGGAAAAGATATTTTGTTTATTTTTAGAACTTTCCAACAAAGTTGAAAAGGGCTTTGCATTCGGTTTGTCTATCCGTCTGTCCACGCCCTAACTCCTGTAAATAAAATCCATTGATCGCATAGATTTGTTGATTTCTCTATCAGAATCTGCAGATTTAGTGAAGTCACGCAAGTATATAAAATTATGAATAAAAGTAAAATATCACAAAACTTAGCATATATTTAAGGGAGACCAAACTGGTTACCAGAGGCAATTTAGATGAATAGGAATTTATTAAATAATAATAATAAAAAATATTTCCGCTTGTCAAAATAGATGATAAATAAGATGGAATATGATGAAATAAAAACAAATAAGAGCGTTTTTCATGTGGTTTATTTAACCCATTAATTTATGTTACATACACAGTAATTTTCCTGTATACTTAAACTTGCGTGCAACAGTTAAAAGAAAATATAAAAAGAATATTTCCCAGTTAAACTGATGACATTGAGCTCACAGGCTACGCATACTAACTGTATATTACAGCCTTATATTTTCAAAGGTTAATGCCGTTCGAAAAACAAATTAAAGACGGAAATAGCTCCCCCCATTCCAATTGTTATACTTATCATTGAACACCCTAAGCTAATCAGGGATATGCTTTATCATATAAAAAATCTATATTCAAAATTCAGAGCAAATCGGATAATTCTTAATAAAAACCCATTTTTATAGTTTAAGAGGAGTTATTTCCCCTCCTTTATACTTAACCATTAAACTTCCAAAACTATTCAGAGATTCGCTTTATCAGAAAGAACCTACATTCAAAATTTAAAGCAAATAGGGTAATTCTGCATAAAACCCATTTATCAAAGTTTAAGGGGGAGGGTAATCATCCATTTCTCGAAATTAAGTGTGGGGGAATTAACCCCTTCCCCCTCTTTATACTTAGTCTCCAATGAACTCCCAAAATTAATTATGGTGGTGCTCTCATCAGAATGATTCTATGTCTAAAATTTGAGTGTAATTTGCTAAATTCTGCATGAAAAACCCATTTATATAAATTAAGGGGAGGGGCATTAGCCCACCGTTCTCCGTCTTTATACTTATCCAATGAACACCTAATACTAATCACGGAGACGCCTCATCAAAATGATCCTATATCTAAATTTTGAACGAAAACTGATAATTCTGCATGAAAACCCCATTTATATAAATTAAGGGGAGGGACAACCCCCGTCCCCCCTCTTATATGTATAGTATGAATTCCCAAAACTAATCAGAGAAGCGCCTTATATCTGTATCCAAAATTTCAAGTGAATCGGATATTCCTATTATGAGTTATCCTATTACGCACGCACGTACATGCATATATACATACAGAATGGGCGGGCACATAAGCTCTCAGGCTTTAATAGCCCCTGAATTAAAAAAAAATGAACTGATATTTAAAAAGTATTTTAATTAAAATAATAACCTTTTTCAAAATTTTATGATTTGTTGTGTTACAAGAAGTATTCAGCTGTAAGTACACAAAATTTGAATTCTCTGGCTTATTTAGTTTTTCTGTATGGACTTTGTGACAGACAGAGGACAGAGACGAATAGGATTTCGACAGATGAACGAAATTCTAAAAATGAAAAATATTTTATAGTTTGTTGTCAGGGCCGTAACTATAAACTTGGGGGCCCCGGGGCAAAACCTCCGGTGGGGGCCCCCAGGGAGGGCAAATTGAAACTTTGCCCTGGGCATAGTTTCTTTTCTCGCACAGCGCTGTTTAAATGTACATAGTATGATAAGCCCAAAAATGACTAAAAAATGTAGAATTGGGCAACTCTACTCGGCAGGCACTTGGCGGCGACGCCATTTTTTGCCGATCCCACTGATTAGCATAAGGAAGAAAATGCGGACTTCTGATTGGTTCAATACTTTAAAGAGCATTTTATTTAGGTTCATTTTTGAGTATAAGTAACTTAATCATGCGTTTCTGTTTAGAAACCCTTTGAAAGATAGATTGTGATATATTTTTTTTTTCGATTTTATGTATTTATTAATAGACTAACTGACCCATCCGGCATTGCTCGGGACCCGTTATGATAACCTTAAGCAAACAATTAACACTTTAGATCTACAATTAGTCAAAATTAGGCATAGGATATGAATTATTCGTTAAATAATATTTTAAAGAAATGCATAAAAAATGAGTAAATGCTTTAAAAAAGGCCTTTGGACCTCAATAAAAACATCAGGGTGTAGGTCCTGAAATAAAAGTCCAAAAGTCAACTTTAAATTTATGCATTGAGAAGGTTTGATAATAGTGGGTGAAATATGCATGGAGAACAAAAATTTCAAGGTGCCTGAGCCGAGACCATAGGGAGTCTCAGGCTTTTAAATGGAATGTAAGAACATGGGAATAACTAAGAGAAAAATTGTTCCAAAAATGAAGATTGGATTAAGAGAGGGCAGTTTAATAGCAATTTATGGTACAAAATCTTCAAGGGGCCAGGAACTTATTTCGCATGCAGTTGGGTATAAAATATTTTTTGTAGTTATTAAAGTAATGGGAAGACGCTAAAGCAATGTGGAAGAAAATTGCAAGCAATCCGGATCATTTTTAAAGAAATTGCACCAACGGCTCCAAGAACGCAATTAATATTCAAAATTGGTGGTAGCTAGACTTTGACGGTTTCTTAGTAGCTGATGGATTTAAGAAGTTGTTTAAAAAAAACGAGTTAATTGAACCATTTTAAAGGGGATTTATAATAAGGGCCTAAAAAGGGCAAGTGACAGTTAAAAAGAGGGCCCTAACAGGAAAAAATGTTAAAATATCTTAGTACTTAGCTCTTTAGATCTACAATTAGTCAAAATTAATCATAGGGTATGAATTATTCATTTTAATAATATTTTATCAAAATGCACAAATTGATTCGGAAAATGTTTAGAAAAAGGGTCCTAGCCGCGGATGAAAATATGAGAATCTTGTTCCTGAAAGAAGAGTACAAGACTCAAATTAAAAAATTTTGCACTGAGAAGGGGAAAAATTTAAAGAGTGAATAATGTTTGTCTCACAAAATGTCCAGGGGCCCTAGACTGAGCCCTGTGATTCCACAGGAGGCCAAAGTGTCTTATATGGAATGTCAAAACATTAAAATATCTAAATGAATAAAGAATCCTAAAAATGAAGATTAGATTAAAAGGAAGCAATTTATTGACAATTTATTATTACAAAAACTTCAAGGGGGCCTGTACCGGGCCCCAAAGGGCCAGGAAATTATTTCGCATGTAGTTGGGTATAAAAATATTTGTGTAGTTATTAAAATAATGGGAAGACGCTAAAACTATGTTGAATAAAATTGAAAGCAATTTGGATCATTTTTAAAGAAGCTGCACCAAGGGCTCCAAGAAAGCGATTAATATTCATAAATAGTGGTAGCTGAAGTCTAAAAAAATCTTTTGTTGTTCATGTCGTAGTTGGAGGACCTAAAAAGTTGTTTAAAAAAAGCTAGTGAATCCGACCATTTTTAAGGGAGCTATGATAGAGGGCCCCATAGGGGCCAACTGACAAATACAATCAGGGCCCTAACACGAAAACATGTTAAAATGTTTTAACATGGCCCGTTTGTTTGTAACATGCCCGGTTGTTAACATGGCCCGATGTTTTAACATGGTTTTAAAACCCGGCTGCCCCGGCGGTAGTTACGGCCCTGTTTGTTGTAGTTAAATCGACACGCACTGCTTTCATACTTTTTTTTGACAATCCAAATATATTTACTAACGTTAGAGAGCGAAAGAACAAACAATTGAGTCGAAATCATGAACATATTTCAACTTTGTTGGGAAATGTTAAAAAATACAGTAGAACCCCGCTAATTCGGACCCCGTTAATCCGGATCGGTTTGGTTAATTTTTTTTTCAAGCTTGAGAAGCGATTGGCTAATTTCTATAACATTAACTTATTTAATCGTTGTATTCTGAATAAAAAAAAACTTTTTTCTGAAATATTTTTGGAAGAATACTTTAAGCTTTCTTATTTAAACTCTTTGATGTTATCTTTCAAAGAAACAACAGTGTATCACTAAGTTTGGCAATTCCAATTTTCTATTTAAACCACTGAGAAATGCCATAAAAAATCACAGCACAGCAGAAAATTACAAACTTTTTTTTTCAAAGTAAACATTTTTACTATCTGTAAATATTCAATAAGTTTACAATAAAGGTGATTTTCTGTATGTATGTTTTATTTTATTTCATTTTTTTCTAATTCTCCGAATAATCCGGATTGGGTCTGGTCCCAATTAATCCTAATTATCAGGGTTTTATTGTAAATAAATAAACTAATGGGAAAGTAAAGGTTAGGTGTATTTAAAAAAAAATTGTATATTTATCAGTAATTATCTGATGCAGAAATATAAGTATCAGACTTGAGGTCATTAGGGCATCAGCTCGTAATCAGTTTTTAAAATAAAATAACCGGACTCCTGCAAGCCATCTTATTTCATTATCTTGATATAAAAGTGTTGACATAAGTATGTTCACATATGACTAAACGAAAATGTGAGTAAAAAAATAATAATAAAACGTAGAAAAATGTACACGAAGCAAAAATACTTTTTGCGTAGCTATTACGTACTGCAATTATTCTGAGATTAGAATCTGTAATTCTGGGTTTTTTGACTTAACTTTAATGTTTCACTAATAAAAAATCAATACAGAATGGATGTGTCAGTAATTGACACCCCTTAATGTTTTAGGTTCATTAAAAAATGTATAATAAATCAATAAAAACTTATCTTTAATTATTTTTTTTCATAACTCCTCCTTTGTATGTTTTATAATCTGGATTATTGCTGACATTCAGAAAGCAAAAAAGTTTCAAAATTCGACTGTTTTCCAGTAAAAAACTTAATGACTATGCAAAGAGATGACTGGATTCAATAAATTTATATGTTCTTCATTTTCTTGCAAAATTAGGATACTACATTTGCTTGAGTACGAATAATTTATACACTAATAGTTTAAAAAATTTAGAAAATCTTACATATTTTTGAGATTTTAAGACCCGTGTCCATTACTGGAACGCTTAAATTGTCAATTTCCTGTAGTAGAAAGCCCATGTAGACATTGCTAAAAATGCAGTTTCATTAATTTTCATAAACCATAAAATCTTTTGACTTAACAGGAAACTTAATCAAATTTTAATAGTTAAAAAAAAAATCACTTAATGTAAATAACATTAAAATTTTTATAAATATATGCTTTTAATTAATTTCGCGTATTAATAAAAATTTTCCTGTTTTAATCAAACTGATATTTTTTATAGCTTTGCCTTGCATATTTTAAAATTTGGCAATAAAAAAAAAATCAAGAAGCCGGGAATATTATTTTAAGGGCATGAGGAAAAGAAGGGCTCATACCTTTCCATTTACGCAAAAACTTTTAGAGAATACAATTAGAATTTAAACTAGCAGTTACCCGTGACTTCGTTCACATAACATTTAAAGAAGAAATAATTGATCAATCAAGCAAAAAATTTCGATGATGAAAAGCATGTGTAATTAACTTTTTATCGCGAATTTATGGTAAAAAACTTCTGATAATCCCTATTTGCTAATTTGTTTGCCGGTTAAAATTTTCCTATCAGCGATTAATATTAATAGATAGAAACATTATTGAATTCTTTTGTTCAGCCCTGTAGTTTTCCAAGTTCCTTTAATACAGTAAAGTATCTTTCTAAAATTTAGTTCAAACAAAAATATTTCTTATTAATACCTAAATTACATTTTCAGAAATCATCATCAGAAGACAACCTTGTATCCAGTTCTTTGCGGGACCCTGTATATCATTTTATATATATACTACAAACATTTCTTAGTTTACTAAATGCAGTTCAAAATAAAAATGCATATTTTATTTAAAAACCACCTTTAAGTAAATTACGCTCATATTCAGTAACCTTTCCGAGATCTTTTGTGTAACCCTTTATATCTAAATTTAACTGTTTATACTATTATCATTTATACTCTCCATTTAATATGCATACATTTAGCGAAACTTAAAAGTACATATCATAATTCAAAATGCATTTCATCCATGCAACAGTCATCATCCATCATATACAGACTTCGAATAGAATATAAAATATTTGAAATCTTTTGTGTGTCCCTGTAAATGCTATGCACTTCGTATTATGCATGAAATAACTCACATTAAGCCTCAACAACGTATATCAATTTGATTATACATGAAATCGTTTACCATAATTAAAATATGTCGAAAACTTTTCCTCCCTTTATTTATGCAATGGAATTCTTCTGTGTAACCATGTAAATGAATAATAAGTGTCCTTTTCACTACATACTTTACAAAATGCTTTTTTAGTGCACTTTGTGAATGCATATAAATTTTTATATGTTTTACAGGGTGTAACATCGTTAAATTTAATTAAAACGATTTCCCCCATAATGCCGTAATGTAAGGAAATTTTTTTACAATCCCTGTAAATAAACTAATCATGGTAGAAACTTTATTTTCAATAGTTATTCGTGCTAGCTAACGTTAAGAACGTCCAAAAATTTCATGGAAATCGGAGTATATTTACGAAATTTAGAAAGCGACCAGACAGACAGACAAACCGAAAGCATAATAACTTTTCAACTTTGTTCGAAAGTGTTAAAAAATCGAGCCAAAAATATATTAATCAGTAGTTTTATTTTCCGCCTTTTCCCCACAAAAAATTTCTTCCGTCGATAATTATGAGTTTTGAATAAAAATATTCATTTGTAAGTAACTTATAACTTATTAATTAATATAAGTAAAAAATATTTCTGATTCATTTTAAACATGACGTCATTATTTATCTCGCTCCATTAGCTACTGATATTCATACCCCTTGTATTTTTAACGACTGCTATAAAGTACCTGTTTTATTTCAACTATGACGTCACATTTTCATAAGTGAACCATTTTATTAAAAATATAATTTTTTTTCATTCTTTTTACTTTTAATTTATGTCGCCATATTTTACACAAAAATGCCCATTAACTAAACAAATATCCTTGTTAAATATATTATAAAAAATACACCTTTTATTTTTATTTCAAACATGACGTCATATTTATTTTCTTTTAAATTATTTTATTATAATTTTTCGCGTGGAAGTTTTTTATTAAGAATTCATTGCCGCTGAAAAATTATTATTCCATTTTTTTTTATTTTCTTGGCAACAGGAAAGGAAAATACTTAAATTTTATCTGAAAAATGCCTATTGATTTTGTATGAAAAATAATTAAATTTTGAATTATTAAGGAAAATATTTAAATAAAATAAATAAAAATTAGCCTATGTTCATTCCACTCCTGTAATCTATACATATGCAAAGATTCAAAGACATTAATCCATCCGTTTTGAAGCCAAGTTCATTCCAATTTTCGGACACACATTCACATTTATAATATACTAGCTGTTGCCCGTGACGTCGTTCACGTAGCATAAAAAAACAAAGATAAACGCTTTAATTAAACAAAACATTTCATTAACAATAATTTAAAATATATATAACACATATCTTATACCAGGCTATGCAGTAGTTTTTTTTTCTAATTTTTTTCTATATTTACTCAAGTTGAAACACGGACAAACAGACGCCAGGCACTCGTCATCCAGTATACAGACAGGTTGAAGTCGTAAATACTTTTAGAGCATGTTAGAAAGTGTCAAAAAGTGGGTAGTTTCCGTAAAACGAAAAAAAAAAAAAAAAAAAAAAAAAAAAAAAAAACAGAATTTTTGAAAATTAAAAAACTTATACTTTGTTTCAGATATGACGTTACATTGATATTTTTAAAATTCTTAATGGAAAGTATTCCTGTGACGTCACAATTGGTAAAAAGTTCAATTTTATAGCCTCGAACCGAAAGAAAGAAAAAGGTTCATTTTTATTACGGATTAATATCTGGAAAAACTACTAAAATATTCATATTCTTGTAAAGTGTGAAGTTATAATCTTGTGAAGTCTTCTAAGTGTAAAAGAAATTTTATATAATCGTCTGCATGATATAAGAAGAAAAACAGTATTCCTCTGACGTCACAATTGGTAAAATCGCGGTTTTTAACCTCGAACCGAAAAACAGAATAGGGTCCATTTATTTATTTCATTTTCTTTTATCACATGAAAATCCTTCAGTTGAAAATTAATTACAGAAGAGAAATAATTATTCCGGTTTTTTTATTTTTTGGCAACGAAAAAAGAAAGATGATTAAATATTATGGAAAATTTTTCAATTTATTCTGTATGAAAAATAGTGAAATGTTGAATTATTAAGAAAAATATTTGAATAAAATAAATAAAAATTAGCCTATGTTCATTTCAGACCAATAATCTATCTATATACAAAAATTCAAAGACATTAATCCATCCGTTTTGAAGCCAAGTTCATTCCAATTTTCGGACACACTTTCACATTTATAATATATATAAGGATATAAGGATTAGAGAAGTTGTTAAAAACCTATTATTTTCTATATTAAATATGCTTGCTTATTCATCTCTGACCTATACATATACAGTAGAACCCCGATCCATCGTCTTTCAAGGGGTGCGGGGGAAAAAAACGATGAATGCGGGAAAACAATGGATGCATATTAACTTTAAAATACTAAAAAACACAATGTTTATGCATTCTAATGTATGCAGCGTACTAACAAATCATAGCAAACGCGGTAGCGTTTGGTATAATATGTTTAAGAAATAGAAAATGCGAACGTCTTTTTGAAATTTCTGGCGAACCAGTTGACGTACGACAGTAATTTTTTTTTCAAGAGATAGAACTCGACGAGACGAATAAAATGATAGCATTCAAAAAATTATCGCAGTTTACTGTAGTTTTTTATTTAACTTTTAACGAAAAAATGAAGACGAAAAATTCAACAAGCAATAGCTAACGTTATTATAGATGGATTAACTTCATTTTTGGTTTATTTTTATCGTCTTGACAAAACTTAGAAGTTTTTTTTTCATCTTTGTATGTTTGACGATTTCTGAGAAAATCGAATTCATGTCTTAAACCCCCAGTTGAATATTGTCTTTTACTGTTGTGATTGTGGTTTTTTTATTCATTGCCACCAAATTTAATATAAAAATTGCCATGTATGTATCATAATTCATTCAAATTAAACAAATCACGTGAAAAACATGGTTATTTGTTTTTATTGCGAAGCTTTTAGTTTCACTTATTTAAATAATAAAGTTGTGAACGCTGTGTGTGTTTTTTTTTTTTTTTTTTTTTTTTTTTGTTCTAATTCATGGTTAATTTTTCAAATAACATGCATTTTATATGACATGGGATGATTTTCTCGAGTGCCCTAACACTTTGAATTTTAGTAGTAGAAAAAATGGGGAAAAAAAAACAAGTACATCGGAAAAAAGTATCTGGGAAAACCAAAATTTCTCTTCAGGAACTAAATGTAAGATTTTTTAACTATGATCGTATAACGTCCTAATTTACATAAGGAAAAAATATAGAGTAAAACAAAAACTTCACATTCTATCCATATTTTAAATAGCATTCAATTGATTTTAAATAGGGATGTGATGTCAAATACGCATTAGGGTACCTAATTGGCACGAAAATTTTTTTATTTTGTCTGATATGATAACCGGGCTAATGTTTATTAAAATATATATATATTTACCTTTATTTAATTTTGTTAAATTTTATCAATCATTTCATTCTGTAATTAATAATTAAGCTTTTCAATACTACATGATTATCCCGCCGACCAATTTCGCCAAATTGTACAAATCATCAATTTATTCACCATGTAATTCATATTGGCATAATTTTTATTTTAAATAACGAAAGAAGGAATAAATTAGTAAAACATCAATAAAAGTACAAATAAAAAGTTGAATTCAAAATCACATTATGGCATAACAAACATGGGTAACCTATTTAATGTAAACTGAATGTAACATTTATGATAATCCGTTATTGATATTTAATTTTATAATTTGGCGATAATTTTTTAGTCGAAGGGATAATCAGTTATCACCGGTTTTTATTCATTATTATTTTCTTTTGAAAATGATAGAAAATAGTTATATTAATAGAGGTACTACTCGGTTATCCCGTCGACCAAAAAACTATCGCCAAACTATAATATTATATGCCAATAATGGATGATCGTGAATGTCGCATCCAATGACATTAAATACGATGCACGTGTTTAAAACGCCCTTAAGGGATTTTTATTTCGACTTTTTATTTGTGTTTTTTATTAAGATTCCACTAATTATTTTTTTATGTTATTTAAAATGAAAATTATGTCTATATGTATAATTTCGCTATGAGTTTGGCAATTGGTATAGTTTGGCGAAATTGATCGACGGGATAACTACATAGTACCTTAATACATATGTAGGTAATTGAAATTTGAAAACTAAGCTTTTTCAAAATTGCCGTCAGAAGAATATCGCACAATGTCGTGCATATATGGCATCTGTGCCAAGAAAGCATCAAATGAAAAAGCACATGGTGATGCAAAAAACTTTTGTGATGGTGTGAAGTGAATGTAACATTTACGATCAGCAATTATTGGCATTTAAAAGTACTAGTACATCGAACCCAGGGTTCCTTGGGTCACAGAGTAAAAGTGAATTTTTTTTTTTAATTTAAAATTAAAAAGTCTAATAAAAAATTTCCTACGTAATATGATTTTTAAACTGCGAACTAATTCCAAACAGCATTTTTATATGAAACATAATTATTATGTAATTATAGAAAGCTTTGTAAATTATCGGTACTTCCGTATTAGACATAAGATAGAAGTTATTAGTCAAAGATTTTGCCAAAGAATAAAATTGCATTCGTTCATTTTTTAAACCAACAAAGAAAATATGACACACAGATATTCTTTAAAATACATTTTTAAGATTAATTGATGTATCTTTTGTAAAGTAAGTTTACAACGAACTAAGTCCCATTAAATTGATAGATAAAAACGAAATAAAACCAACAACATTCATCGGGTTTTATAACAGACAATATTTTGTCATAACAGGTTTTTAATTGCTATTTTTTTCAGTTGCTAATGGTAACTAAAATATACAGTTATCTATTATTTTCCATGGAGAAAAGAGATAAATAGAGGTACAGGATATGCGATTAACACGATTTGAATGGGCGTTATTCTTCCAATGTAAGTCTCTTATTCGGCCCAAACGAAACAACCACGTAGAACAGAGACCGATTTCTTTAACATCATTTTTTCTCTAAATGCAAAAAAGATCTGATTATATTTTAGCATTCTAAAACAGCATTTCATTGTTTTTATGAATTAAAATTGTATCGCTAAAAGTTTTCCTTTTTTGCGAAAGCACGCGGTTGTGTTTGATGCAATGAAGAGAGTTTCTGGGTTGCATTTTTGGTGTCACTTCCAGCCACCAAACTGCATCTCTATTCTATTTTTTTTCTTTTACTCTATGGCTATTTTCCCTTTATTTCCCACCTAAATGCGATACTCAAGTTGCCACCATTAGAAAAATTGAACTAAAGACTACAAAAAAATCAATAACTCTAAAACAAATTGAGATACAGTTTTCTAACAAACTGCATTTAAAAGTGCATTTTTTTCTCTATACGATGGTATAAAGATTGAAAACGTGCGATGTCCAGAAGTTTAAAAATTTGCAATAGCGAAAATTGCAAAACCGAAATTTCATCGGAAAATGTTGCCATTCAAAACATGACGTATGCGTTACGCACAGATACGTTTGGCCTTTATTATATAGATTTTTGCTTGAGATATTGTCGAAAAAGCATTGCAAAGATATACTTTCCCTCTCCCTTCCATTTCCAAATGTACTAAATTTAAAATTATGGAAAAAAATCCGAGTTTACTTAAAATCGTGCATAAAAATTATAGTAATTATCCTCATTTTTCTAATAGAAATTCTCAATTTTCCGTTATTGACAAACTCTACTTTAAAATCGCAAATTTAATCGGCTAAATCGCCAAGTTGCATAATGATCATCGCCACTGAATATATAAATAATGCCATATTTGCAAACTTATCAGTCAAAAAACAGTGGAACCTTGGTTTACGGCCGCCTCTGTTTTTGACAAGTTCGGTTTATGACCAACTTCAGTGATCAAAATTTTACTCTTTCGGCTAGGATAACTCGATTCGCGACCAAAGTTGTCGAATAGTTCAGTTGGCAACCCTCACATAACTCTTGTTAAAGGTCAAGTTTGGAGTAAAGTGCGCGTATCAGAGTGCTTTGTGACCTTCAGTACAGTAAAAAAGTTAACTTATTGTTTTAATTTTAATCATTTTTGCGAAAATGTTAGCCTTTATTATGACTTCTAAGAATGGAAAAGCGTTTAGTGATAGCAGTAGTAAGAAGCTTAAGCGAATTACTGATCAATTATGAAAAGAAGTAGTGACAAAACTTAAGAACGATGATAGTGTAATCAAAATAGCTAAACAATACGGTGTAGATGGACCGTCGATTACTCCGATTATAAAGAACTAGCCGGATGTGGCAACCCCAAAACTATTTTCTATCTCATGCATTTAATGCGTCAAAATTCATTATTACAGTCCCAAAATCAAATGACAATCATATGCTCACTGTGAGGATTCTAAAGGCATGAAATTCCGACCATTAGTTTTTGAAATATGACTGTTGCGGATATAGGGAAAAATACAGCATATATGCGACACTTGTTGGGAGATTTACGCAAAACACACAATGAGCAATAATATAAATCAAAGTGTGCCTAAATCTCAAGTTTGATGAAAATTTGTGCGTTAATTCCTGCGATAGAGATATTGTGGCAATCGGAACAATTCAGCGTAGCAGCGCTATGTGTTGGGTTATTGAAACCAAAACGTAAACAAAGCCAATTCATATAAAGATTAATTGAATTTGAAGTTTGATGAAAATCTGTGCGTTAATTATCGAGATAGAACTATGCGAAAATAATGAAAAATGCAACACGGTTAAGCCATCTGTTGAACGATGTAAATCAAAATGTAATCAGCATCAATTTATATCAGGGATTACCTGAATATATTTTTTTTTAATCCCATGCATTAGTTCTTGTGATAGAGCGCCCAAAAAATTTATATCACATACAGAAAGTCAGATACAAGAATAGATTATGATCGTGAACTGAGGCTCCACTGTATCATATATATTATAAAGCAGAAGTTCTGAAACTTCCAAACGAGTGTTTTCAAAAACTACCCGATGGATTTTTTTGCCGATTGTATCATTCGATAGGAAATATTTTTCCGAAGGTTTATGATTCAAATTTACAGGGATAACTCTGATTTTTCGTAGTAAATTTCGTATTTTTCGGTTCTTTTTGACAAAAGGGTTGCCAGTAGCTTTTTTTGGCGAAAATTATAATTGCTAAAAGAATTAAAAAGGCTATATTTATTAGAAATATTACAAATATCTTGCAAATAATAGCAGAAAATAACCCTGTTAGTGAATAATAATAAAGAAAGACCGTTTAAATGAGGCGTAATATTATAAAAATATATTTATCTTGAAAATGAAAAAAATATTTGTAATGCTTAAAAAATAATTAACGCGAAATATAACAATTGGTTCAATTTTTGGCGACTTATCCCTGTTGTTAGAATAAAAATATGAATTTCAGAAATTGATTAAATGAATTTTGAATGATAGTTATTTTTCTTTTTGTTATTTTCTTTCTCTTTTTTATCGAATTTCCGTATAATATAATTTACAGCAGAAAAAAGCAAATTTGATTGTAAAAGACACTGTAAGTTGTGAGTTACTATTCGTTTCTATACCATTTTCATCTTGCTTTTGTCGCCAAAGAATGTGTTTTTAAGCCGAAAATGCACTACTAACTTAATGCCTGACTTAGGTTCTTAATGGTCGCAATAATGTTGTTTTTTTCAAGTGAAGATAATTTTTAGAGTATATTTTAATATTCAATCGTAAATTATATAGATATGAGTATAACTCTTTTATTTCTTTTTGCAAATGTTTTCATTGTTAATTTAATTTTTCTTGCGCCATTTCGTCATTTTCACATGCAGGACAAATTTCAGTTTTAAAATTTAAAGACTGAAGAACGAAAGATTACCCCATCGATTAAAAATCTACCCCCAAATTCCAAGATTAAATGTCAATAATGGATGATCGTAAATGTCACATTCACTTGACATTAAGTATAATAAAAATACTAATTATGTCATAAAGTGATTTTTAATTCGACATTTTATTTCTACTTTTATATATGTTCTGCTAATTTGTTTTTGGTTATTTAAATGAAAATTTATGCTAATCTATATAATCTGACTAATAGTTTGGCGATTTGTATAATTTAACGAAATTGGTCGACGGTATAACCAAGTAATACTGAAGGAAAAATTTTGCAATTCAAAGTAAATTTATGCAATTATGCGTTATTACTATAGATAAATTCAGTAGTTTGAAATGAAAAATTCCCGCTGAATAAAATTTACAAGTCTTTTTTAATTGACCATTTCCTCTTCAATATTTCTTCAAATAGTTTGGCGATTTGTACAGCTCATATTCAAAATATTAGAATAATTACCTTTTTTTTTAGAAATTAGAAATATCGTTTGGTAATTTAATGTCTTTTAATGAAAATATGCAAACGATATTTTTATTAAGAACTTATTGTTGATTAAACTTACTTGTTATCTTAAATTTAATATCATTTTTGAAAAGATTAATTGCAAAAAAAAATTATTTTGAAAAGTGAAAATATTAGAATCTTTATTCAAGTGGTTCAAAATATTAGAATATTTCACATTAATTCTCCTTTAATTATTACCAATTCTTAACTGCTGGCATCATTGATTAAATTCAGACTATTTTATTTAAAACCAGTATTCTTTTTTGCAGTTTGTTTCTTTTTCGTCTTAAAATGGGCCGTGTGAGTGATATTCCTGAATCTACTAAACTTCGTATGGTTGATTTGTATCGGCACGGTAAAAATCAATGTTTTATAGCGAATTATTTACATTGTTCGCAATCGAGCGTTAGTAAAATACTAACACAACATTCAAAAATTGGAAAATTTCAAAAAAATCGCCGAAATGGTGGCCGAAAACCAAAAACATCTGCTAGAGATGACAGGAAACTGAAGCGTATAGTTAAGAAAAACCGTTTTAAAAGTGTGCGATTCTTGCACCGAAAATGGAAAGAAGAAGGAGTTGAAGTTTCTACATCGACAACATTAAGACGTCTCCATAAATTTAAATTTGAATCTCGTGTACCGAAAACAAAACCTCTCATGACTGCAAGACAAAAGCGTATAAGATTGAATTGGCGTAAATTAAGACGTTTATGGAGCAATGAAGATTGGAAAAATATATTATTTAGTGATGAAAGTATGTTTTGTGTTTCATATGGTAATCAAGGTATTCGAGTTTGGAGAAAGAAGCAAGAAGCATTTGATAAAGAATGCCTTAAACGTTCCGTAAAATTTGCTGCTAGTGTCATGGTTTGGGGTTGTATGAGTGCGTAAGGACCTGGAAAGTTATGCATCGTCTACGAAAAGGTTAACTCTCTGATATATCAAGAAATTTTAGAATATCACATGATTCCATCATCAGAAGATTTATTTGAAGATGATTTCATCTTTCAACAAGATTTAGCGTCCCCGCATACCTCGGTGTCAACTAAGAATTGGTTCCGCCAACGCAACATTAAGGTACTTCCTTGGCCACCAAATTCACCAGATCTTAATCCCATCGAAAACTTATGGTGTATAATGAAGAAAAAACTTCAAGAAAATCCTTCTTCAAGTAAAACTGAGTTAGTGGCACGTATAAAGTCTATTTGGGCTAATATTGATAGAAATGTTTGTAAACACCTTGTATATAGTATGCAAGATCGATTGTACGCTGTTATGAAAGCTAAAGGGAATGCGAAAAAATATTAACTATCATTTATTTCATATTCATAAGGTAATATTGTTGCGTAAAATAAAATATTCTAATATTTTGAACCAATCTAAATTTTATTCTAATATTCTGGTGTGTTTAAGGAAGCTGTATACCTAATTTATTGTGCTGTATCTTATATTTTATAAATGTTAAAATCTTATCTAAACATTCCAGATTTTTAATTTAATTGCATTTACTTAGTATAAAAAATAAATAAATGACAAATAATTTTTTCTTATTACTTTTTCTCAATTATTCTAATATTTTGAATATGAGCTGTATAATTTGGCGAAATTGGTCGACGGTATAACCAAGTAGTACTGAAGGAAAAATTTTGCAATTCAAAGTAAATTTATGCAATTATGCGTTATTACTATATATAAATTCAATAGTTTGAAATAAAAAATTCCCGCTGAATAAAATTTACAAGTCTTTTTTTAATTGACCATTTCCTCTTCAATATTTCTTCAATCAAACTTTCCCTATTCTCTTTCGCGCAGGCTAACAAAAATGTATTTTAAATATTTTATTAGATAAAACGTAAATAACATTTTTCTATTTTTTAAAAAAATATTTTTAAAATCTAATTCTACAATTATGTGTCTTACAGGACAAAATAGCAGAATTACTTTTAAAAATGGTTTTACCTGTTAATTGTATGTTATTTGTTTATTTGGGTGTTTGAATTTACTTTTATCATCAAACAATGCGATTTTATACCAAGAAGGTATAAGCCGGAGCGATGTTCACAATTACTAAATTCTCTCACTCTCTTTTAAATGTGTGAGGGCATTTTTAGTATATTTTTTTTATGTTTAATTGTAAATATATAAATAACAGTTATAGCAAAAAAAAAAAAAAAAAAGCGTATAATGTTTTAATTTTAGTATAAATGTCTTCCTCATCCAAATTGTAAAATAATTTAATTGCAACTTTTTAAAGTTTTGGCGCAGATGTCATATACGCACCACATTCGCACGATTGCAACAAAATGGCGATTTTATGCCACACATGGTAAACCGACTATGGTTGTTTATTTATTAATAAACTATTTCTTAACTTTCATTTTGTTTTTTAAAATAATATAAATCATTTTGTTCTATAGCTATTAATTAAACTTTTTTATATATTATTTTTTTCAAGTAATACAAAATAATAAAAAAATATTTATGAAATCGGTAATTAAAAACCAAGTTCTCCAAATTGCGCCAATGTGGTGCACACATGACACCTGTGTCAAAGTTTTTTCTTATTCATAAGTAGGGAAAATGCAGAATAAATACCGATTAAAGTTTTTAAAGCATTATTTGCCTCATATGGTAACCCAGCTATAGTTGTTTATTTACTTTCATTTTTTTTTCTTTTTTGAAATGATATTTGTTCATTTGTTCTACAGTTACATTTTATTTATTGTTAATTTCTGTTTAAAATGATAGAAAATAATAAAAAATATATAAATTTCTTTGGTATTCTAAAACGATGATTTTGCCACATTGTAGTTGCAAGATAATCGTGCTAAACCTATTGCGTATGTGATGTCTGTGTAGGAATCTTTTGTGAAATATGAAAAGTGTAAATTGGCTACTACTTGATTATCACGTCAATCAATTTCGCCAAATCGTTCGCCAAATTATACAAATTTACATAACTTATCTTAAATAACTAAAAGAAAATGCTTAAATACGAAAGAGCAAATAATTTTGTTTTCATTTTTCAGGAGGAAATTTTGCAATAATAAAGTAATTGATGTAGTGAGAATTTTAATGTGTGTTCTTTTCAGAGATGGGCAGTATCGAAAATACATGTATTTGAAATACATTTTCAAAATACATTTGTATTTTGTATTTTGTATTTTAACCTCACTAAACGAAAGTATTTTGGTAATGTATTTTGAAATGATTTTTTTAAGTATTTTGTATTTTGAAAATACATTTCATATTCAAAATACATTTCTGCAGGTTTCCAGCTGTTTCCTTGAAACCGCAGATGTGAAATTCATAAAAGAATAATACGAGCCTTCTGTTTTCTTTGTCTTATAGGATTCGTTTCTGAAAGTTAATGCAAACATACTTTACAACTACTGATACGATAAGGATTAGAATCAATCTTCTGTTTTATTAAGGCATTTTTGCTGAGCTGTTACGATTCTAAAGTTCTAGATTTTATAATTATAACGTTTCTAAGCGAACGACAAAAACTACTGTGTGATAAACAGGAAGAATTATTTAGATTTTTGCTGTGTCTAATGTTTTTTAAAAAACCATATAAAAAAAAAAGTAATGTAGTAGTAGAGACGAAATGTAATTTAATGTTTGTGTACGATTGCTGTACAAAGCTAAAGTTTGATTCTTTTTGAGTTTCGATTGTAAACGGAAGTTTTACAGATGAAAGTTTTTAATATCAATGAAAATGTTAATTTGTTTAATTGCAAAATTATCCCCCCTTTAGAAGAATATTTATGATTTTCAATATGCGGGAATGTGTATATATTTGTTTAGACTAAAATTTACAAAAGATTAATGAAACATTATTTTGTATTTTGTACAGATATATAAGCATAGAAATTTACACATTACTAATTGTGAAGTTATTGACGTATCCTGAGTATCCCGAGTATTTATGTATCAACCGAGATCAACGTTCATTGTTCAGAGAGTGTGTGTTAGGAATGTTTAACATTTAACTTTGCAAATTAATCAAAAAAAAAAAAAAAAAAAATCAATAAATGATTCTTTCAGAGAAAGCAGTGTTTTCATATTTAAATAGCAGTAGGAATTTTTAATTTGCAATCATTATTTCAAGTATAGCATACTTATGTTTAAATACATCTTCTATCTATAATAATAAAGAGAGAAGGATGTTTGTCTGTCAGCGCTGTTCTGAAGAGACTGCTGCACGTAGAGTTACAAAATTTGGAGGGAAGGTACTTTTTTACATGTAGTTTTGCACCTCGAAGCCCGATTTTCGATTTTTTGTTTAGATTTTTTAAAATAATTTTTTAGGCGATTTTTAGCGTTATTTTTGCGGTTTTATCCCATTAGTGAAAGGAATACGGTTTCATTCTTTTAACCCAAAATAGCAATTTTTTTTTCTCTTTTCAACAAAGTTTATTCGGAATTTGTACAGCGATTTTTGAATTTTTAACGAATTTTTAATGCGATTTTTAGTGTTTTTTCTCATTTTGCGGCTATTTTTTGAGATTGATAAAAAGAAAATCATTTTAAACTTTTAGCCTAATGCCCCAAATTTTGTGTTTGTTAGAATTTTTGATTTTAACGATTTTTAATGCGATTTTCAATGCGATTTTTAACGTTTTTTAAAGATTTTTGCGTTTAGCATCTATTTTTTTCATAGTTGTTCTATCAAAAACTTGAGCTGTTGAGAATGCAATAAGTAGTAATTTTTTGTGAAATCTACCTAAAATGTCAAAAATTTAGGTACTGTAAAACCTCCATAACGGACACTCCTGAATAATGGACACCTCTATTTAACGGACAGTTTCCCGATCCCCACTACCCAAACCTAATTTTTTGTATGTTTAACCTCTGAATAACGGACATTCCGAATAGCGGACACTATTTTCGGCGATAAAGAATGAAAAATATATTTTAACTAGAAAATAAAGAAAAAAAGTAAAAAGACCTCTAAATTTATCAGGGCAATGTGTCACAAATTTTGTGATCACAAATAAATGTAGATCGTGGTCTGGGGAAAATTACCCCTCAACGTTCAATGTTGAATTCAAGGGGGAGGGGGGG
Source organism: Maratus speculifer (assembly GCA_964019185.1). NCBI lineage: Eukaryota > Metazoa > Arthropoda > Arachnida > Araneae > Salticidae > Maratus > Maratus speculifer. Next base: position 83,690,530 of record OZ025290.1, read on the forward strand.
TGCCCGGGTGGGGCATCTTCCAGAGCATTGAAATGTCCCCTAGAAGGTTTTGAGATTTTTGTGAGGTCAAAAAGTGCAGCCCCCCCAGCTTTCCCGCCCGGAACTCTATAATATCTAATAATGTCACATTGAAAATCAAATTACATGTAATCGCAAACAAAAGAAAATTTTTGCGACAGATTTTTTTCATAAGAATGTAATAAACAGTGGATGATGATGTGCACAATTTTATTTCAGTTTCAGTTTTATTGTTTAAAAAACAGTTCTAATTTTTGATTATTCATATAACGGAGGTTATAGGAGATTTTATAGGTTATAGGTCAATTTATTAAGCATTTCATAGTGATTTTTGTATCTTTGAGGTTTTCCCAATAGCGGACACCTCCGAATAGCGGACAATTTCTGCGTTCCCGAAGTGTCCGTTATTTAGAGGTTTTACTGTACCACTATTTTCGAATAGCAATTTCATAAACTACCTTAAATTCTTGCTTAAGACCGCTACCCCCTCGAGTTATATATCACCTGGTTATTTAACAGAGTATGGTTTTGATAAAGTTTTTGAAGTTTGTGTTCTACCTGGTGATGAAAAATGGAACTAATAGAACGCTATTTTTTTAAATCTATAATAATAAAGAGACAAGTTTGTGTGTGTGTCAGCGCTGTTCTGAAGAGTCTGCTGTACGTAGAGTTACAAAATGTGGAGGGAAGGTACTTTTATACATGTAGTTTTGCACCTCGAAAACAGATTTTAAATTTTTTGATTAGATTTTTTTTTGATAATTTTTTTAGGCGATTTTTAGCGTTCTTTTTGCAGTTTTATCCCATTAGTGAAAGAAATACGGTTTCATTCTTTTAACCCAATATAGAAATTTTTTTCTCTTTTCAGCAAAGTTTATTCGGAATTTGTACAGCGATTTTTGAATTTTTAACGAATTTTTAATGCGATTTTTAGTGTTTTTTCTCATTTTGCGGCTATTTTTTGAGATTGATAAAAAGAAAATCGTTTTAAACTTTTAGCCTAATGCCCTAAATTTTGTGTTTGTTACGATTTTTAATGCGATTTTCAATGCGATTTTTAACGTTTTTTTAAAGATTTTTGCGTTTAGCATCTATTTTTTTCATAGTTGTTCTATCAAAAACTTGAGCTGTTGAGAATGCAATAAGAATTATTTTTGAATTAATTTTTGAATTTTTAACGAATTTTTAATGCGATTTTAATGTTTTTTCTCATTTTGCGTTTTTTTTTTTTTTTTTTTTTTTTTTTTTTTTTTTTTGAGGTTGATAAAAAGGGCACTGTTTCAAACTTTTAGCCCTAAATTTTGTGTTTGTTACGAATTTTAGATATTAAGATTTTTAATGCGATTTTCAATGTGATTTTTAACGCTTTTTCAAGATTTTTTTGCTTTTAGCATCTATTTTTTTCATAGTCGTTCTATCAAAATCTTGAGCTGTTGAGAATGCAATAAGTAGTATTTTTTTCTGAAATTTACCTAAAATGTCAAAAAATTAGTTACCACTATTTTCGAATAGCAACTCCATAAAATATCTTAAATTCTTGCTTAAGACCGCTACCCCCTCGAGTAATATATCACCTGATAGATTGTTTAACAGAGTATCGTTTTGATAAAGTTTTTGAAGAATAGAAAGCGCTAGCTGGTAGCGAAAAATGGAACTAACAAAACGCGATTTTGTTAAAATTTGGAAATATAACAATGTGATTTATTTTAAATTTTAAAATGGTTTATAATACATGATAAAAAATGTAAACAAAGAATGGTGTGACACATTTCAGGTTGTGTGAAAGGAGGGGCGTGAACAAAATTAGGAAATGTAATAAGGAGATCTGTTTTAGACTTTAAGGTAGTTTATAACGCATGTTAAAATTTTTAAAGTATTGGCGATGTTCTGGAGAGACCGCTGCACGAAGTTATGTATGAAATTTTACACCTTGAAGGCCGATTTTCAGTTTTTTTTTAATTTAATTCATATGCGAATTTTAGTGGGTTTCGAGGCGATTTTTCCACATCAGCGAAAAAAAAAAACGGTTTCATTCTTTCGCCCTAAATTAGTGAATTTTGTTCTCTTTTCAATATAATTTATTTGGATTTCGTGCAACGATGTTTGGATTTTTAGTGAATTATTTAATGTAAATTTTACCGCTATTATTCGACATTAGTAAAAGGAATTTTGCTTAAAACTTTCAGGCTGATGTATTAAATTTTAGCTGTTAAGATTTATGAATTTCAGCTAATTTTAATGCGATTTTTCGAGATTTTTTGCGTTTGATGTCGGATTTTTGTCATTCATGAGATATTTCTAATTACAACGTTTTACCCTATTAGAGTAAATTTTCACCCCTGTGATTTTTTAATGTTAGTGATTTTTAATGCACTTTTCAATGCACTTTTCAATGTAATTTTTAGAAATTTTTCGAGTTTTATGGTAATTTTTTGATATTCGGAAGTAAAAAATGATTTCAAACTTTTAATCTAATATAATTTTAGAGATTTTTAACGCGATTTTTCAAGAATTGTTGTGTTCCGTGTCGATTTTTTATTATCTATAAAGGATTTCCTTTTACTACTTGATTATCCTGTCGACTAATTTCGCCAAATTATATCAATCGTGAAAGAAGTCAAATTATGCAAATAGATTTAATTTTTATGTTAAATAATGAAAGAAGAGATAATTTAGAAAAACATTAATACAAATACATATAAAAATAAGAAGTAAAAACCACTTGATGACGTAACAAACATATGTAACATGTTTAATGTCAAGTGAATATGGAATTTACGATCCGCCATTATTGTAGTTTAATCTTATGGTTTGACCCAGATAGTTTCTTGGTCAACCGGATAATCAAATAGTTCAGATTTCCGATTAGAATGTTTTATCCGTTAGATGAAATTCTGATTACTGCGATTTAAAAAATAACTAGCGATATTTAGTGCATTTTTCAATGTGTTTTTAATGAACTTTTTAATAAGATTTGGTACTATTTTTTTCGATCCCCACCACAGTGGGTTTTAACAATTAAAAAATTATTTTGGTTTCAAACTTTTAGCCTAATATAGTAAATTTCACCATTTACCTTTTTTTAATTTTGTCGATTTTCAATGCGATTTTTGATATATTTTGTGTTCTGCGTCGATTTTTTTGTAATTCATGTAAAAAAGAATGGTTGCTACGTTTTACACGACTAGCATATTTTTTTATTCACGGGATCTATTTACATTTAGCGATTTTTAATGAATTTTTCAATGATTTTGTATTGGTTTTTTGAATCTCAGGGCTATTTTTTGAAATTTCGAAAAGGAAATTAATTTCAAATATTTACACTTCATTTACGAATTTTGAAATTTAGTGATTTTTTAATGCAATTTTTAGCAATGTTTTCATTATTTCTCACGCTTTGCGCCGATTTTTTCATTCGTATTTAAGAAATAATTCAGATTACACTGTTTTACTCTATTAATGTAAATGTTGTCCCCCGCTATTTTTAAATTTGAAACGATTTGTAATGAATTTTTGAATACTATTTTTAGATGTTTTCGAGTCCACAGCGATTTTTTCACAATTGGAAAAGAAATTTTTAAATAATTTGTAGCTTAATGTAGTAAATTTTGACATCATTGATTCAGATTTTTTGTGTATTTTCATAAAATGTTTAGCAAGTTTTGTGTCGATATTTTTTAACTAATGAAAGGGTTCAGATTTCAATGTTTTGTCCCATTATGGTAAATTATGTCCGCAGGAATTTAAATGTTTATCTTACTATGGCAAATTTTGTCCGGATTTTTGAATTTTACTGATTTTTAATCTGTTTTATAGTGATTTTTCAAGTTCTGTGACAATTGTTGACATCGGTAAAATAATTCCGGTTTCTAACTTTTTAGCATAAATAGTACAATTTGTTCTCCACGCTTTTATGAATTTTGCCAATTTTTAATGCGATATTCAATGTAATTTTTAGTTAGTTTGGGGGATTTTAGGTGTTCCGTGTTGACTTTTCCTTATTCATGGACGATTTCCGATTACAATATTTTCGGTTGAATATTAAATTTTTACAGCCATGACTTTTAAATATTCAGCGATTTTTAATATATTTTTCGATAAGATTTTTACCCATTTTTTTAAGTTCCTTGGCGATTTTCTGCCATTCAGAAACCAATTTTGATATCAAACATTTTGTTTAATGTAGTTATGTCTCGAATGCAATGTTTTATCTCTTAATATGATTTTGACGTTCCATGCCTACATTTTGTAATTTATGAATGATTTCGATCATAACCCCCCCCCCTCCTTCCGCCCTGCTTTAATATTATTTTTTTTAAGCATTGACTTCCAAATATTTAGCTATTTTTAATGCAATTTTCAATGTAATTTTTAGCCATTCTTCAAGTTCCGTGGCGATTTTTTTACATCTGGAAATCGAATTCGATTTCAAACTTTTTGGTTAATATGGTTAATTTCTTGATTACAATATTTTATATTATAACAGTGAATTTTTACCCTAGGGATTTTTTTAATGTTTTACGACTTTCATTACAATTTCCAATGCAATTTTTGGGCTTTCTCAGTCTAACATTTTTCAAAGGAATTCGATTTTAAATTTCTAGTCTAATAAGAGTTTGGTTTCAAACTTTTATCCTTTACGGAAACTGTTTTGCTCTCTTATTTTGATCTACAGCAATTTTTAATGCAGTATGCTTTTTTTTCAGATACGGAAAAGGAATTCGGTTTTTTATTTCTTCGCTAATATGATAAATTTTCTCCTGTGCGATTATAGATTTTTATTGCGATTTTTTAGCAGTTTTTTTCGCATTTCAATGCTTTTTACATTATTAAATTAATTAGATTCAAAACATTTATCCAAGTAGAGTAAATTTTGAGTTCCGTGATTTTAGAAAATTTTGACATTTTTAAAGCGATGTTTAAGTTTCTTCGCGACCCGCTTCGATTTTTTAGAGGTTCAATTTTTGGCCGAATTTATTAAATTCTGATCTCTTTTCTTCAAAGTTTATTTGAATTTTGAAACACAATTTTTGAATATTGTTTTATATTTTTATGAGATTTTTAATGTTTTTTTGCGATTTGTAAAATTTTTTCACATTAGTAAAAATAATCCAACTTCATTTTTCTAGCCCATCTCTTTTCAACGAAGTTTAGACGAAATTCGTGCAGCATTTTTTAAAAATTTTGGAGGTTTTTATAATGATTTTTAAAGTTTTTTCGCAATTCTTGCTATTTTTTGATGAACCCGGGCAACGCCGGGCAGAACAGCTAGTCTTTGTAATAAAATTGAAGGAAAATTACGTTATGAGTATTTAAAGTATTTTTAACAGCGCCGTGTGAAAGGGGGGGGGGGGAGAAGGGGACTGTTGTCTAGGCCGCAGAAATTGAGGGGGCGCCAAATTTATAGTACCAACGTTATTTTTGGCCTATTACAAGAAGTTCTGGGTAGGAGGGGGCTGCGCAAATTGAAACTTTGCCTGGGACGCAGTTTTCTTTCTTTTTTCTTTTTTTCTTTTTTTTTTTTTTTTCGCACGCCTCTAAGTTTTAATGTAATGACTCATTCAAGATTGGAGGGTTTTCAAAATAGACCATGACGAAAAATGATGCATTGATAGAAGACATTTATTAAACACAAAAAAACATGACTTTAAAAAAATAACTTAATAAACTTATTTGGTATCATGATACCCCAAACGTTGTATTTCTACACATTATGATATTCCCAAGATTTAAACAAAATATTTAACATGTTTATTTAACATTTCTTTTTAAATTATTTTTTATTTAATATTCATGAGAAGCATGATTGTATTTGCGTAGTAGTGTTTGAGGCATTATCGAATTGTATTTTTAATAAACCGAATTACGTATTTATTATTATACATATTGGTGGATATTTAACCTACGAAGAAGGCTGTACAATGCTTTTATATCTATGTGTTTATTATGCGTCTAAGAATAACTATTGAACTGCCGTTTCGAATTTTACTCACTCGCACTTTTTTTACTTTTCCGTATCTTTATAACAAAAAAGTATTGGATTCGTGAAAAATTCGACTTCAGATTGTCGATGGATTTATATTTTTGAAGATCCTGAACACTGACGGTTTTTAGGAAATGTCTACTTATGAGATTATCAGTGTATGATACAAATTTTGTGGGCCCTCTATCTTAAGAATTAATGCACAGAATTTAATAAAATTTTAGATTCTGTTAGACATTTGCATAAGTTATGTTAGATATTAGGTAATGGTGTAACTCTTCCAAAATGTGCTGCTGATATGCTTCGTCTTTCACAATTTTCGCAAAAACTGTATCTCAAAAACTAGTGCACGGATTTTCATCAAATTTCTGATTCAGTTAGACGTTGACATAAGTTGTTGCCGATTAAGTTTTGGCGTAAATTGCTCAGCAGATGGGTGACCTTGTTATGCTACATTTTTCACGATTTCTGCACTAGCTCTATCTCAAATAGTAATGCATATATTCTCAACGAATTTCAGATTTAGTTTGATCTTAATATAAATCGTCACTAATTAAGTGTTGGTGCAAATCGTTCAGCAGGTGGCACTGTTATGCTGCATTTCTCTCGATTTACAGTATTTTAACAAGAACTAATGCACTAAATGTCACCAAACTTCATATTCTGTTATGTATTATTATTAACTATTACTTCCAATCACCGAAATTCAGTTTCGGCCTTTAAAACCTTCTCTGTCTATCCTTAATTATAAATTCTCCAAAAGATATTTATGAAATAATTTTCAATCTGAGAGTTTTTTTTTTCTTTTTAAGGCCTATCATAATTTCCAAACATAATTTTGATTTATAGATTGTTTTGATAACACTTTACTCCTATGCTTAAAATGAAGCTGAATTATATCCAAGAAAGATTTTATATTTTTGTATACATTTCAACATTTTATCTGTAAGCATTCTTCGTTTATTTTATAAAAAATATTTTCAAATAGATTGATTTGTTTTCTTTATCTATCTTTCCTTTTGCTTATTTACTTTGATAATTTATAATTTCAAAGAATTTAATCGGTGTTACAAAAACGCCTAACAGTTGCTTTATGCAAGCACAAATGTCAGGCCGAAATTATTATGTCCAGTTTAAACCGAACAAAGACCTTTTTTGTTCGGCACATTCCGACACAAACCGAACCAGTATAAAGTTTCGATCCGTAGAAAAGAAATATTTACACAGTCTGATACAAAAAGTAAAATCACGGAATTAGTCCGGCTCGATATAAAAGCTAAAAGTTCATCCAGGCCCTGTTCGTGCAAAAACTTGATTAGCCCTGACCAATTAAATTTCCAGAAAACATAAATTTCTGTGTCGATGTGGTTAAAAATCATCTTGTTCGAGGAATTCTAATCAAAAATACATATTTTTTTCATGTTTTTAAAAGAAAGTCTATACACTTTCTTTTAAAAAATCACTTTGAACTGCGATATTTAATTTTAAAATGAATATTTATTTTTATGTAAATGTTTTTGTTATAATTAAGGCTGTTCTTAGTCAAAAAGGGCAAATTTATGACACATGTTTTAATTTATTTTTGTTTGGAAATGCATGAAGATAGAAGGTGCAGAAATTATTTAATCGTCACTCATTTTCCCATAATTTGCAAATACAATAGATTTTTCAGAAAATAATGTCAAAGTGGGCGTTTTGAATCGAATTTCCTCGCGAAATAAGAATAACCACTGAAACTGGGGTGAAAATCGTGCTTGTCACGTGATCGAAATCATTATAACTCAACAGATAATTTATTGATACAAAAATGGAAAATTCAGTTCGATTCCAAATACTTCCATAATCAGGCCTTCCAACTATATAACTTTCCGTTAAAAAATGGGTTTGTAAATGTGTCAAAACATTTGCACTTGTTGAGCAGAACAGAGGAGAGCAGTCTTAATATCATTTTATGCCTTGGAAACTTAAAAATCGAAAAATGCTATACAATAAAAATTTCTGAGAAGCTTTCGCACAGGATAGAAGAAAAAATAGACTATAGATAGGTTCATTTCTTAGCAGGGACGAGGAACGTAGCTTGTTGTAAATCTATCATATTCTTTTTTCTTGTTATCAAATTTATTTTGCATGAATCAACACATTTCCTGCTTAAGACAGAATTTATAGACAGATTCATTTTCAGAGTTCCCTTTGCTGTGCTTTAATTTTATTATCCAGAAATATACTTACTAGTCATAAAGAATAATAATAATTGTAATGGTAAAATTATAGCAATTTAAAAATACGTACGTTAAAAAAAAATGTCGGGTCGGGACAGATTTTACTGATTTTTCCCATAGGCTGACCGAGATGGAATGAGCCAATGGTTTTCATACGGGCTGGATTGGGATCTATACTAATATTATTGACTACCGCAATTAGTTCTCTAGAAAAAAAATGAAACCCGATCCCGATCCGATCTGGAAGGAATTAGTCAAGCCCGAATCTGCAGAAAAAAGTAAAGCCGGGACCCGAAAAAGTGATGACGAGGCCCATCTGAGTTTATCTTTCTGAAAAAAAATAAAAATAAACCCGATAGCTGACCCGGGCAGGCCCGGAACGATTGAAAAACAGGTCCGGTCAGGCCCGACCCGACTGTCGGGATTAAAATTTGCCAGCTAACTTAGTCACGACACATCTAATCTAATCTCATATACATCTCATACACAAAACATCTAATCTCATATACATTTTTTTTTCAAATGTATTTTGTATTTTAAATGTATTTTCAAAATACATGTATTTTGTATTTTGAACTTTTTCAATTTGAAAAGTATTTTGTATTTTAGATTCTAAAACTAATGTATTTTGTATTTTGTATCGAAAATGATTTTTCGGTGTATTTTGCCCAACTCTGGTTCTTTTTTTATCGTTGGCAACTTGCTGTAACGAAAAATATTTTTTTTTCCTGCTATTGTTTTGTAAGAGCTGGTTTTGTGAAAGCCATGTTAAGATGGTATTCAAATTTTTGAACCCTTCCCAATTACCACCCCCTTGGGCCGATTTTGCTCATTTGCAAATTTCACTGAGATATTAACCATCTCAATGTACTTGAAGAGTTTGAAGATGATTCTTGCATAATTGTGCCTTTTATCGCGCCGACAAAATTTAATATATATATATATATAAACTTTTTAGGTGGGAGTAGCTTTGGGTTCCTGGCTTCACATCATGAAAAGTTGTGAAGAAATTTTTCAGAAGTTGTACTATGGTAACGACTGTAATAATTAATATTTCTTCAGATAAGGGGAAATTTTAAATCCTGTTGCCATAATGGTCTCATTTCGCTTCCAAATGGTGCACTGTTAGTAATAAACTAAAATAGTTACTTCTAAATAGCTGGTTTTTGCGCAACGTTTAAGATAATTTAATATCACAATGGTGTCTAAATCGTTTTCAGCAATGAGCAAGGTGCTGCTGGAGGTCCAAATTATTTAAAATACAAATTTAAATTCACCAGTTAGTTTCATCCACGGCTGATTTTGAAATATTGACCAGCGCAGCGGGCATAGCCTGCTAGTATTATATAAAAATTTAATTACAGCTGGTGATTTCAATGTCAATTTTACAAATAATACTAGAAAGGAATTTTCTGTATATTTTCATCCTTGGTTTGACGTAAATCTATTAAGGCTGTATTTCGAGCGACTTTCTCCAAGGAAGATAATTTAACGAATAATTTTCCTGAAAATGTCCTAGAATATCATTCAATAATTGGAATAAGCTATTCCAATAGATATCAGGAAGGAGAAATAAAAATATTTTACTTAATTTTTTTTTTTTTAATTTAAATGGGAAAATTCGTTTTTATATGCATTGACTATAAAATTATGTTTAGCGACCTTCGGGTGCCATGATCACAAAAATCGCGCTAATGGCGGAAATATTTGATATTTATAACATCTGATTTTTAAAACAAATCGATTAAGAATGCCACGAATCCTATGCGAAAAGAATAAAAATTTCTATTCGCATTATTTTTCTACAAAATATGTATTATCTAAAATTAATTGAATCTGTCAATTCCTGTACGAACAAATTAAAATTAATTTCGTTTTTTCACGTTTTATGTTCATTGATTAAATAGTTCAATATTGAGCGAAATAAGAAAAAGTACTGGGAATATTTAAAAGCAACTGAGGTTTTCTTATATTCAATATATATTTATCAAAAAATTTAAATGACTAGTATTAAAAAATGCTCTGACGAGCACCAAAAAAAGGTTAATATGTTTTAAAGTATGAAAAAGTGTTTGACAAGAGCTTCTAATTGAGAATGAGAAAGGATAAGGGGTCCCTTCTTGGCTGCAATTCACTGTCAATGCCAAATTTGAAAAAATCATATTTGTGCTTTTTCCATATAAAAGAAACCAGTCACTGTTACAATAAAATTGTGTAGTGTAAAGGCATAATTAGAAAAGACACCGCGTGATTAAACATGAATGTAAAGCAAAATAGGGCCAAAAACCATAGTTCCCGCAGCCAGTGTTGAATTCAGACACTTTTCTCCGGGAGGGTCTTCTGTGGCTTCGGGGGGGGGGGGGACACACACACACACACACACACAATCGAGTTCTAAGGAGATTATACTTTTTTTTACCATTAAAAACACAAAATCTCAAATTTTATTGAGGGGGGTAGCATTTGATACCTTCGGGAGGGAATGTCCCCCCGGCGCACCTCATGCATTCAACACTGCCTGCAGCGTATCACATTCACGCAGTCCCACCATAAACTGTCGCAGTGTAAAACAGCACAGAAAACTGATTTGTAGTGCAGTTGCAGTGCAGAGTCAACAATGCAGTTAACATGTAAAGCACGATTGAAAGTTTTACTAAAAAGTAAAGATAGAAAGTTTTACTAAAAAGTAAAGATAGAAAGTTTTACTAAAAAGTAAAGATAGAAAGTTTTACTAAAAAGTAAAGATAGAAAGTTTTACTAAAAAGTAAAGGTAGAAAGATTTACGCAAATTTCTTTTACATGGAAAAAGCGCAAATATGATTTTTTTCAAATTTGGCATTGACAGTGAATTGCAGCCAAGAAGGGACCCCTTATCCTTTCTCATTCTCAATTAGAAGCTCTTGTCAAACACTTTTTCATACTTTAAAACATATTAACCTTTTTTTGGTGCTCGTCAGAGCATTTTTTAATACTAGTACTAATATGTAGAAGAAATAAATCGAAATAATAGAAAATTGATATTTAACTTTAAAAAATCAATAATTTTGCTTAGCTTTTCGTTTTTTTTTTTTTTTTTTTTTTTTTTTTAATTATTATCATCAAAAAATAAATTTTCTAGATATGCAACATTTTTCTGGTCATTTTCTGTAATTTCATATGCATATATAAAAGTTTATACAGTTTCAAATGCCGTAATTGCATCAGACTGAGTTGGCACGGGTGGCTCATCTTCATCGGCATGAACGTTATCCTCTGCTTCTTCACCATTATTTTAATTTTTTGCATTATCATACATTTCTCCTAAGTAGAGGACACCACATGTCGTAACATCTTGATCAGTGGAAACATATTCGCATCCTGTGCTATATACAACCACTCTTCATCTGCATTACTTTCAATTTCATTTCGGTGAGGAGAAAAAATTTACAACGATGAATGCGGGAAAACTATTTTTGAAGAACGATGCTTGCCAGTTTCATTAACATTATTTAAGTATAATTTGTGCAGGGACCTTAAAAATAAAACGATCAATGTGGGAAAACGATGGAAGCGGGAACGATAGATCGGGGTTTCACTGTATATACAATCGAATCTCGGTATCTCAAACTCGAAGAGAAAGGCGAAAAAAATTGAATAATCGAAAATCTCATGCGGTTAATAGTAGAACAAAGGTAAAAGCTTTTCTTTACACTTAAAAAAAAAAAAAAAAAAAAAAAAAAAAAAAATCATTTTTATTTTGATTAACACTTTTAAAGATTTTATTTGAAAAAAGGATTCAACTATTTTCTTCAGAAATGCGTAAGAAATTTTATCTTTCACACTTTGTAAGTGGACAGTGGTTTTAACCGATTAACCCTTTTCGGCACACTGTGCCCGGTCCGGGATACCAATTTTTAATTCCAAACGGCACCAATAATATTTTAACAAAATTTTGCTTTCATAATGAAAGCTTAAATTAGGGGATTCTTAATTTCTAAAAAAGTCGTTTGTAAATTCCGGTGATAGGCGATAATTTCCCATTTTACTAACAGAATTTGCCCGTGCCAGAAAGGGTTCCCTGACCATATCTCAAAGAGTTCTCTGACCAAACGGGCATACAGCGAAATTTGCCACTTGCAATCTTTTGTCAAAACAACCAATATTTTTTCTGCAATCATCTTCATCTTTTTGGAGGGGAAGGGGAAGACATTGTTTGATGAATTTTGCGATTTTTTCCCCCTTGAGTCTTTATGAATTTCGTCCCTTCCCCCTAAAGACTTACTAGAAAGTATTTGCAAATTCCCTGACTTTTCCTGTATATTTTGAAAATTTCCCTGATGCTCGGAACTCTGTAAAGCCTGGCGGTACCATATGCGGTACCAGAAATGTTTCAACCATTTTTTTATTAGCATCCAATGCTATTTCTTTCAGACAAGCTAAAAATGTCGTGTCATCAGCCCTGAATTTTCTAGTCAACCGATTTTGACTATTATTTTTTTAAATGAAAGCTATTTATTTGTAGTTGTGCCCATTTTAATTATTTTTTAATTTATTTCCATTTTTATATTTTATTTTTAATTTTAAAAGCTTTTTCATGACATTTCTTCAAAATGGTGGCAACACAGTTTAGCTTTTCTCTCGATAATAAAAATTTATTTTCTAAAATGATTGCGTATAATTATGCACTAATTGAGTTAAAAAAATATATATTTACTGAGAAATAATATTAATAACGTAAATAAAATGACAGAAAATAATTTATGATAAAAATTAATGTCTAAATCAAAATAAGAGAAATTTCAAATGAGGAAAATTATGTCATTCAGCAACCAGATAAAAGGGAATTACAATATTATTATGGATGCCTTTTTCATAAACAGTAACTTTTAAAGAACATTTGAAGAGAAAGTGACGTCATTATTTAAAACATCGTATTTTTACTCATAACGATATTAGGTACTACTCTGTTATCCCGTCGACCAATTTCGCCAAATTATACAAATCGCCACATTAATAGCCAAATTATACATATTGACATAATTTGTATTTTAAATAACAAAAAAGTAAATAATTAGTAGAATATTAATAAAAATATTAATAAAAAGTCGAAATAAAAATCAATGTCATTTTAAACACATGAATCGTATTTAATGTCATTGAATGTGACATTCACGATCATCCATTATTGGCATTTAATCTTATAGTTTGGCGATAATTTATTGGTCGATGGGATAACCTAGTAGTACCCGATATTATTTTTTTTTCTTTTTTTTTAAATAAAACTATTTTTCTGTGAGTGCATATAAAATAAAATTTCTGGATTTCGCCGGCACTCATATTACAATTTTAACTGTAGATGTGCGAATATTTGAATGCAAAATTGTAACTGGCAAATTTGACATTTAGTTTGTAAATATATTTATTATATATTGATTCAATAATGTAATTACTTTTGCTTTTTTTAAAACCAAATCGATCGGGTCTTTTAAACATTTCATTCGTCGAATTCGACGGGATTCCATTCGTTTTATTGTTACATTGCATTTTCTTTTACTCAGAGTCTATAAAAAAGCGTTTAAACTAAAGAAAAAATCCGCTTTTTGATGAATCTAGTCAATGAAGAAGTAGCACGTCAAATTGTATCTCTTTATTATTCCGCAATTCCAATGTCTCAGAGAGAAATTGCTATTCAATTGGGTATTTCACACCGTTCTGTTTGCTGTTATATTGATAAACACAAGAAAAATGAAGTTAGTTCATTGCAATCTAAACGGGGTCGCCCTTCTAAAAAACTTCTATCGATTTTTTTTTTTCTAATCGGAGGCGAAACTGAATTCTGCAATGGTAAAATCTACATTCATCTTGTTTTTTTTTTTTTTTTTTTTTTTTTGAATACCAGTATTTTTGAACTGAAGCATTATCTTTAACTGATGACTGAAATTTCGCAATAAAATTAAACAAAAATTGATATTTAAAATAAAACTAGTGTGAATTACAAGCTTTGTATCTTAAAGAAGAAAATAATTTCAGTTTTAATGTCCAAGAACCGAAAGAATAAAACCCTATGTTATAAAGCACAAAAGAAAAAAAAAAAAAAAAATTCTTGTTAATTTTTTTTTTTTTTTTTTTTTTTTTTTGTGCTCGATAACATAGGGTTTTGTGCTGTCAGCTCTTAGACTAATGTGTCTTGTGACAAGTTTGGTAATATAGTAATTGCTGATGCTTAACATACCTCCTGAATGTGAATGTTTACCACATCTGTGGTAATTCGCCAATTTTTTCATTCTCTTCCACAAGAAATTTTCACTTGATTGCCGATAGCGAAATTTTAAAATGGAGGGCCAAAATCACAGTCAAGTGTGATCCAGCGACTTCATTGGTCGTGTGGTATAGGTGAAAATCACTAACGTGTTTCTCCATTTGAAAAAGAGTGAGGGGTAAAGTAATTTTGAATCAATTGTTGTTATTGTCTGTTCTTATTTACGATAAACCATCGACCTTAACTTAATTAAGATATTTTGATGACATTATATAAAATGAGAGTGAAAAATAGATTATAAATGAAAACAGATAAGATTTACATCAAAATAGACGCTACGATTTTTTTCGAAAAAAGGAGTAAGGCGATTTTTCCCCTACCGCTAAGAGATTGATCTCTGAAAAGGACGCGACTCAATGACCAATCAAGTGTTTGGATTTCACCGGACTGTGATTTTGGCCCTCCATTTTAAAATTTCGCTTGCCGATATCATTGTTTCGATCGCACATTGTTACTGCATCATCTACGCCGACAAAGTTATTAAATTCTATGTTATCGAACTTCGTGAGTCCTGTCAATCTGTTCCTATCATTTTCGGTACAGTTTTCATCAGAAATACCGATGTTAATTGTCATATTACTTTCGTGATTTTCAATCAATTCAGCATTTTTAAAGCTAATACGGTACAGGAAGGCCCACTGTTCCACGTTTATGTCAACATTAGCAGATTGTAAAACATTAAAATCAGATGGTGATACGCTATCAAGAGAATTCATTGTGTTACTGGCGTCTTTATATCCTTTCATTTCAAAGTTTATGTTTTGCCACTGGAATCTGTGAATATAGTTTTCTATTTTGTGGAGCATTATATATATATATATATATATATATATATATATATATATATATATATATATATATATATAAATTCTAATCTAATGATGGAAAAAAAATTGAAGTTATCGAAGGTTTACGAAGTGCTATTATTACTATTTAAATTACTAAACAAATATCAAAATTCAAATTACACATAGAATTATTCTGAAACAAAAAATCTTACACAACGAAAGTATGACAAAGTATATATCTTTCCTCCTCTTGAAATTCTGCAGTTGTGAAAATTTCTGTTATGTAAAGATGACTAAAGTTTTGTTTTTTGTACTTACAATCAGAATGCACCAACATTCCAATGGACAGTACCACCTTCCAAATTTCGAAATGGTGTTTAGAACAGGGATGTGTATACACAACTTACGAGGGGAAGAGTACAGGGGAACCAAAATATTTGTACTCTTAATTCGAAGAGGATCACTTACATAAACAAGAAAGTTAGGAAATTGGTGTCTGTTTTAGAGAGTTCCGGTTGAAAGAGGGTCGGATAATCGAAGTTCTATTTATATAAAAAGTAAATTTATTAAGAATGTAATAATTGAAGAGCTTAGATAATAAAACGTAGTATGTGACAAAACAGAATCATATGACTGAAGATAATCAATGGTCCTGTACCATCTTTTAATTTACTATGACAAAGGAGACATTTGACAATAAATGTAAAACATTTGAAGTTTTACAGAACATTTTCTTAAAATGATGATTGTTGTCGGGATTTGGAACTTATTTCATATTCTTTTCATCCAAACCACCTGTCAGGGAAAAAACTATTGCGCAATATGAAAATTAAAACTCTGTTTTTCTCTCCTACGTAAAGGTGCGGCGCATGCGTTGAACTATTTTATTCGACTAAGAACATTTTTTGTTTATTAACTTTAATTCTCTCTTTTTTGTTTTGTAGTTCAGTTAGAAATGTTTAGAACCAAGATGTAATATTGAAATTGTCACGACCAAATATGTAAATATTGATGTTGTGTGTGCCTTTTTTGTGAATCGTGTTCGTCCTTATTAAAATATGAAAATGAAGATGGACTGTTGTTTTTTGAGTTAAAATAGTCTTCAATACTTATGCTGCAGAAGAAGGTTTAGAACATTTGGAGCCCCGATACCCCGACTTTCTCGAAGAATTGGAATTTTGGAGGTAAGAATTTTTTATGTCTTACCTAATTTTCATGATATGATTTTTTTTTTAGAATCAACGTGTAATGTTGATAATTCTTTTTGAGGCAGCTCTGGCTGATTATCTAATTTAGGCAGTCGGAGTTGTCACATAAAAGGACATCCCCTGCTGGGATCGGGTGCTCCGTAATTTAATGAATAAGAAATTAGAAAAATTTTTGATTTAGAATTATGGAAAAATTACGAAAGTTAAGAAAGCCAGTGCGTTCAAATTTCACGAAATTAAGTAAAGAAATTGAAGACCTTATACAGGCTAATTGTGATGATTTAGATAGCTTGTCTTCAATTTTAATTAGATTAGAAGCAAAACAAAACGAACTTGCGAATTTAGATAAACAAATTCTTGATAATTTGTCTGAAGACCCAACCTGTAAGCAAGATGCTTTTGATACTGAATATGATTCTATCGATAAATATAACACGATTTTTTATGAAACAAAAAACAAATTATTGCGTTATATACAAAAATTAGAAAAAGGTCTTAATCCAGATAGTTCCGTAATATTAGATGGCATGGCGACAAGAAGAAAATTTAAATTACCTAAATTAGAGCTCCAGCCTTTCAACGGTGAAATTAAAAACTGGTTAACTTTTTGGGGCAGTTTGAGAAAATTCATGAAGATAGGGGCATAGCAAATGAAGACAAAATGCAGTACCTAATAATGGCTACACAGAAAGGATCGCGAGCCAGAGAAATAGTGGATTCTTTTCCCCCAACGGCCGAGATCTGTCCAGAAGCGGTACAATCGTTGAAGGCACGGTTTGGTAGGACAGATGTTTTAATTGAAGTATATATACGCGAAGTCTTAGGATTAGTTACGAATAATTCCTTGGGACAAGGGCAAAAACTGTCTCTTGTTAAATTATACGATAAAATCGAAACTTATCTTCGGTCATTGAAAATGTTAGGAGTATCGAGCGAAAATTATTCGTCGATTTTATATCCACTGGTCGAATCGGCATTGCCTTCAGATATTCTTAAATTATGGGAAAGACATCTTGGTACTTTAACTGTTAAGGATAAAGATAAAAATCAGGGAATTAATAAATTAGATGTTTTAATGCTATTTTTACAGATTGAAGTTGAGATGGAGCAAAAGGTTAAATTAGCTAACAGTGGGTTTTCTTTCGATAAAGATGTTTCAGTAAACAGAGAAACAAAATTCGATCGAAAAAATAAACATTTTTCTCTTCCTACGGCGGCCGAACTGTATAATGCGGATGATAAAAAATCGGAAGAACAGTGCGTTTTTGCGAAAACAAACACCGTAGTCAAAATTGTAGAGCGGTATGGAAAATGACACTAACGAAAAGAAAAGATGCTTTATTAAGAAAAGGAGCATGCTTTCGTTGCTTCAATGTCAACCACTTAGCAAAAGTTTGTAAAACTAAAATTAACTGTTCTCATTGCGGGAAAAATCACCACCAGTTCATGTGCATAGAAAAGAATAAAATTAATTTAGGCGAAAATTCTAAACAGGATTCAACTGCTAATAAAGATTGTATGCTTGCGAATACAACTTCAAGAAAACGAATTTTGCTCCAAACATTGGTTGTACGTACATACAATGGGGATATCGTACGAAATGTTAGAATTTTATATGATACGGGTTCGCAGCGATCGTACATATCGAAATTTGCTGCTAAAATGTTAGGATATAGTAGCATAAGTAAAGAGAGAATAGTGCATAGCTTATTTGGGGGGCGACAATGTGAAGAACTACACGATAGATATTTGATTAATTTGGGAAATATGAATAATAGTTTCCGATGTAAATTTGAGGTATTAGATCAACAAAAAATTTGCTCTGAAATTTCACCTATACCGGAAGGACCCTTTATTAAGGAAATAAAGCGGTACGGAATAGTTTTGACTGATAGAGTCACTAAAGTTAATGATTTATTATATGAATTTTCTCCTGATGAGATACATGTATTAATTGGTGCAGATGTCGCCGGGAAATTATTTACCGGACATTTAAAACAATTACAGGGCGGATTGGTTTGCATGGACACTCGTTTAGGTTGGACAATTCTTGGGAAAACTGAAGGTTATGAAAATAAGAATATGAACAATTTAATTTTTTCGCTGCATGTCAAAGAGGCAAAAATTACCGAGTTGTGGCAACTTGACACTTTAGGAATTCGCGATCCTGGGGAGAAAAAGAGTAGAGAGGAAATAGAATTAGCCACTAAAGAACATTTTCTCAGTAACATTAGAGTAGATGACGAGGGTAGGTATGAGGTTAGTCTTCCATGGATACAGGGCCACCCTCGTTTACCCAGCTACGAAACTATCGCTCGGCGTAGATTAAAAACATGCGTCGATTCGTTTAAAGGGGTAGGAAAATTAAGTGATTATAATCAAGTATTCGATGACTGGTTAGACGAGAAAATAAAAGAAAAGGTTGATCAGAGAAAAACATTAGGTAGTGAGCACTTCCTTCCTCATAGAGCGGTGTTGAAAGAAAACTCTACTACAAAAGTGCGGCCAGTTTTCGATGGTTCAGCTCGGGAAAAGGATTCGCCATCTATAAATGACTGTATTGAAAAGGGGCCTAACCTCGTAGAACTGATTCCTTCTGTATTAAATAGATTTAGATTAGGAAAAATTGGGGTAATTGCTGACATAAAAAAGGCTTTTTTGAAAATTGGCATTACAGAAAAAGATCCCTCATTCTGGAAATTCCTGTGGTATGAAGAAGGGGACCCTAAAAAATGATAACGCTTCAACATAGAAGAGTAGTATTTAGCATTTCTTGTAGCCCCTATCTTTTAGGTGCCACGTTAGAATATCATTTAAAAAACGCACCGGAGCAATTTAAAAACACTGCGCTTAAATTGTTAGAATCATTTTATGTAGACAACTGTGTTACGAGTGTTGATAGTAAGGAACAACTGAACAGATTTATTGAAGAGTCAAAACCCCTTCTTAGCGATGCAAAATTCGAGCTTCGCGGGTGGGAGCATAGTTTTCAGGAAGTTTTGACTGGGGAAAAAGTCCCTGTTTTGGGTCTAATGTGGGATTTTAGTAGGGACACCTTAGCAGTTGATTTAAAGGAAATTTCCGAAGACGAACGCAAAGTAACTAAAACAAACATTTTATCAGCTGTACACAAAATATTTGACCCTATTGGATACACGTGTCCCGTAACATTAGAACCTAAAATATTATTACAAGAGTGTTGGAAAGATAAGGTGACATGGGATACGGAATTACCTATTTCTATTAAGAGAAAATTTGAAAAATGGAAAAAACAATTAGAAAAATTAGGAACTATTGAAATACTTAGGTGTTTTTCTCGGGATGCAGATAAACTGCATTCTTTGCAAGTTTTTTGGTGACGCTAGCAAAATAGCGTATGCTACGTGTATATTTATACGGTTTGAAGGTGAAAATGACAATTTCTGTTAATTGGTTCAAGCAAGAAGCCGAGTTGCTCCTATAAAAACAATTTCCATTCCGAGGTTGGAATTGTTAGCTTGCAATATTGGGGCTAGATTAGCAAATAGTGTCAAAACTGATTTAAAATTAGATGATATTGACATTTTTTATTGGACTGATTCGGCCAATGCACTTTATTGGATAAAAAGAAATGAAAATTGGGCGCCTTTTGTTTATAACCGTGTATCATAAATCCGGTCTTTAAGTGATTCTTCAAAATGGCATTTTATTCCCGGCCATTTAAATCCTGCGGACCTGCCTTCAAGGGGGTTGTACCGCTGAGGTTTTAGCCCGAGACAAATGGTGGGAGGGACCACAGTGGCTAAAGAAACCAATTAACGAGTGGCCAAAATCAGAAATATTTCCAGATTTAGAAATTATAGATGCCGAAAGAAGAAAAACAATCATTAGCGCTAACAATTTAGATATTCACAATGAACAATTTTTTGCAAAATTTCCATCGTATGAAAAATTAGTTAACGTAATCTCATGGATATACAGATTTTGCCAAAACTGCAAGAAAGCTAAAGATAGAGAATATAGTATTTTAACTGTAAAAGAGAAGAATGAAGCTGAAAATAAATTATTGAAATTAGTTCAAGAACAATCGTTTAGTGGCCCCTTAGATAATCGATTAAAATCGTTCCAGATTATCACGGATTCCGCTGGAGTTCTAAGGCTGAAATCCCGTATACTATTGAGAGAAGATACGATGAATTTTCGATACCCTGTCATACTTCCCCATGACCATCCCGTAGTTGAAAAAATAATTAGATCTAGACACATGAAACTAGGACATGCCGGGGTACAAACTTTGATGTCTAATTTGAGAGAAGATTATTGGATATTAAAATTTCGAAAAACTGTAAGAAAAATTATTAGACACTGTGTAATATGCGATTTTAAGCCACAAGAAATATCCACTCTTCCCTTACCTGTAGACAGAGTTCGAGAAGCTGCCATTTTTGAAATCGTTGGTCTGGATTATGCCGGCCCGCTTATTCTTAAAGAAAATAGGAAAATATGGCTAGTAATTTACACGTGTGCAATTTTCAGAGCGGCTCATTTTGAGTTAGCCACCTCTTTATCAACCGAAAACTTTCCATTAACTTTGAGAAGATTTATCGCCCGTAGAGGTAGGCCTTCTATTATCTACACCGACAATGGGTCGAATTTCGTAGGGGCCTAAAATTTGTTGAAAGAAATAGACTGGAATTCAGTACAAAATCATAGTATATCCAGAAAAATTACTTGGAAATTTATTCCACCTTCAGCTCCATGGTGGAGAGGGTGGTGGGAGCGACTAATAAGAATGACAAAAAGAATACTCAGAAAGGTTTTAGGAAAAAGTTCGCTAAATTATGAAGGGATGCAAACCGTAATGTGTGACATCGAAAGTATAATCAACAGCCGCCCCCTTACATATGTTTCCGAAGACAACGATCTTGTACCCCTCACTCCATCCATGTTTCTGCAAGAAGTAAAAGATAGCGGAACACCTGATATGGATATTTTGGATGCTGAATCGTTGAATAAAAGGCATGCCTACCAACAAAAACTAAGAGAAGACCTTCGTAAAAGATTTCGATCAGAATGTTTAGGTCAATTGCGTCAACCTAATAAAAGTAACAAAAAAGAGAAACCTTTTGCAATAGGCGACGTCGTGATTGTAACTAGTGACAATAACAAAAGAATCGATTGGCCTCTGGCCAAAATAACTGAAATTTTCCCATCTAAGGATAGACATGTACGATTTGTCAAGGTAAAGATGAAAAGTGGTGAATTCATCAGAGCAACAAGTAGACTAATACCTTTAGAGGTATCACAAAATAATGATATCATGAGAAGCCATTTCAACGACATGAAAAATTCACGTTCTTTGGACGAACAATCCAATGATCCTCCCAGTGGTTCGGTCATGAACCGAAAATCCGACTCTTTAGTTCATCGCTCAAGATATGGACGCATCATAAAACCGATAGTTAAGTGGAAAATTTGAGTTCCAGCCGAACCCCTGAAACTCAAAGGTGGGAGGATGTCGGGATTTGGAACTTATTTCATATTCTTTTCATCCAAACCACCTGTCAGGGAAAAAACTATTGCGCAATATGAAAATTAAAACTCTGTTTTTCTCTCCTACGTAAAGGTGCGGCGCATGCGTTGAATTATTTTATTCGACTAAGAACATTTTTTGTTCATTAACTTTAATTCTCTCTTTTTTATTTTGTAGTTCAGTTAGAAATGTTTAGAACCAAGATCTAATATTGAAATTGTCACGGCCAAATATGTAAATATTGATGTTGTGTGTGCTTTTTTTGTGAATCGTGTTCGTCCTTATTAAAATATGAAAATGAAGATGGACTATTGTTTTTTGAGTTAAAATAGTCTTCAATACTTATGCTGCAGAAGAAGGTTTATAACATTTGGAGCCCCAATACCCCGACTTTCTCGAAGAATTGGAATTTTGCAGGTAAGAATTTTTTATGCCTTACCTAATTTTCATGATTTGATTTTTTTTAGAATCAACGTGTAATGTTGATAATTCTTTTTAAGGCAGCTCTGGCTGTGATTATCTAATTTAGGCAGTCGGAGTTGTCACAGTTGTGTCACTTACCAAAATTATCATCTGAGCTCTTCAATTATGAAATTAACAAGAATAAATTTTGAACCACTTTGAAATTATATTTTTTAAAAAATAGGTTTAAAAAAAAAAGTCTCAAACTTTTATAGAATTCTCAAAAATCCGGGAGTTTTTTTACAGTAGTCCATAAGTCAATATACAACAATACTCTTTATATCATACCTTTCGTATGCTACTTTCAGTTACACAATAGACTTTTGCAGGCCTAGAAGTGACTTTCTTCAAAAATATTATAAGAAATATAGGAATTTTTTTGAAGAAAATATAGGAATTTTATCTATACGTGGGTGATTCTCAAAATAGGGGACAATTTATGTCTTTCGGCATACAAAAAAAAAAATTGAGAGGTTTTCTGTCATGGTTTAATATTTAGATATGTTTTTCTTAATATTATTCATTATTTGCACTCTAGAATTACTCACTTTTTAGTTAAAAACACCTTAAAATAACAGAATAAAGATTCAAAATGTCATTAGCATGGATGTCCACAGCAGCTGTGCCTTGTGTATACTAGCATTTTCCAAGAGTTAATATCATGTTTATAAAATAAACAAATGTTATTCTTTCTTTATATTAATCAAGGAGAGGATTTATCCAATAAATTTCTTTTTAAAAATAAAATTATACTACATAAAAAAAGAATTAAAGTTTGTCCTCCATATTCGATTTTCAAAACAAGGTCATACTAAAACAGCTGGTTATTAATCAAAATTTCATTTTCACATATGACAATAGTTTGAAAATATAAAGTTTCTCCATGGCAAAACGTAGCAATTTTATCCCAGCCAGAAAATAGAAACATGTATTGTATTTTAAGAATAGAAGTTGAATATTAGGGGCGTACATCAATTGCATGTCATTAGAATGGATAATAATTTTCATGTTTATTTTATAGTTAAAATTTTTATTTTATTTATTTGCATAGAACTTTTGTGTTTTAAAAAGCCCCAGAAAGGACTACTGGATTGTAATTATATTATGGCTCATCATCTTATTTAAATTAAAATTTGTCATTAGCATGGACAGATATCAGTGTCATTAGCATGGTTTTTCTGTCCATGCTAAAGACTCCTATGTACATAAATGTAACCAGTGCTTATATTGTAGCCTTTATCAAGTTTAATTTTACGTATAAATTTAGGTATTACATTTATTATCCCTAAAATATGCATTAAATCTGTAGGAAAATCACTAAGATAGCTTCTTACATTGTTAGTGTCAGAATGTTGCTCATGCAACAAAGTTTGCTCTTTGGTAATGTTTTTATTCTCCTTATATGTATATATGTAAAAATGGAAACCATTTGCTGAAAAGGAAGGCTAATAAATATTGAAAAAAAATATTTAAACAGGAAGAAAATAAAAATTTCATAATATATTTATTCCATGCAATTTGTTTTGTCATTAGCATGGCTCAAAAAATACTAATTATTTTTTTAAGTTAATTTTTAAATATTTAGCTCTGCTGACTATATGGAAAATATACCTAATACTATATTAACAACACCTATTTTTTTCAGAAATTTTGCTAACAGTAATTTTTTTAAGATTTCATTTTTGAAATCGTCCCCTATTTTGAGAATCACTCACGTAAATACACCAACACATTAATACATTATCATATGTTCAACACAGACATCAACATTGTAAAAACTATAAGTAAATAACATAAGTAAACTATTTGAAGTTCATTTCAGAAATTTTTAACACACTACGGGATTAAAATACTACTGGTTTCAGGAGTTGACCCCCCCCCCCCCCCGCAATATTCAAAATTTTTTACAATTATTTTCTGAATCATTATCACTTACAAAATTTGCATTTATATATATTAAACTAGTTGGATGTGTCAATCCCAAAACTTTCTTCTATCTCATAAGTACATTTTAATATTTAAAAAAAAAAAAAAAAAAAAAAAAAAAAAAATGGTGACCCCAAAGTTACCCACTATCGAATTTCCTCGAACATTTGACCTAGTCTAATGAGATTCTGGTATCCGAAAAGCCTAAAACGAAAAATTTAATTAATATTTTGAGAAAATGAGCTTAGTAGTGCCTCATGTTGGTAATTTATACTAAAACCTAATACGCATCTATTTATGTCAAGACCTAACAGAATCTGAAATTTGATAGAATTTCGTCCATTAGTTCTTGAGATATAGTTATAACAAAAAATTTGCAAAACGTAGCACAGCAACACCATTTCTTGGAAAATTTTTGCCCAAACGTAAAAAAGCGTCTAATTATGTTATGGTGTAAAAGAAACTGAAGTTTGGTGAAATTCTGTGCATTAGTTTTTGAGATATAGTTAGTTTAAAAAAAAAACGTGTAAAATATAGCACAGCAGCACCATCAGTTGAAGGATTTATAACAAAACGTAATCATCGTGTAATTATATTATATGTCATTTTGTAACAAAATCTGAAGTTTGATGAAATTCTGTGCGTTGGTTGTTGAGATATAGCTATCGGAAAAATCTTGCAAAATGCAGCATAGCTGCACCACCTGTTGCAAGGTTAATACCAAAATGTAATCAGCGTCTAATTATGTTATATATTCTAGTGTAACAGAATCTAAAATTTGATAAAGTTCTCTGCATTAGTTCTTGAGATATAGCTATCGCAAAAATCGTGCAAAATGTAGCATAGCAGCGCCACCTATAGGTCAGTTCACACCAAAATCTTATCAGCGGCTATGTATCTCAAGGTATCGCAGAATCTGAAGTTTGGTGAAAATCTGTGCGATAGTTGTTGAGATATAGCTATCATGAAAATCATGAAAAACGTGGCATAGCAGCGCCACCTGCTGACCAATTTACACCAAAACTTAATCAGCGTCTATGTATATCAAGGGGTCACAGAATCTGAAGTTTGGTGAAATTCTGTGCATTAGTTCTTGAGATATAGCAATCTTGAAAATCATGAAAAACGTAGTATAGCAGCGCCACCTGCAGGCCAATTTTCACCAAAAACCAATAGGCACTAATTCATATCAAGGTCTAACTGAATATAAAATTTTATTAAATTTCGAGCATTAGTTCTTGAATAGAGCGCCCACAAATTTTTTGTCACATACAGACAGACACACAGACAGACGGACAGACAGACAGACAGACAGACAGACAGACTCACAGACAGACATTTTCTAAAAATAGTCAAAACGTGTTCAGGACCTTCTAAAACGTATAAATCCGTCGAAAATCGGAAGTCGAAAATTTTCATGAATCCAATACTTTCTTCTTGTAAAGATAGAAGAAAGTAAAAAACATAATTGAAATAAAGGTTATAAATGATTTTTTTGTAATAAATTTATATATGAATTTCTATAGCAAGAACAATTCAAAGTTCTTAACCCCCCCCCCTGAAATTTACAGCAAATTTTATGAAAAGTTGCAGTAGAGAAGATGGAGTGGGGAAATTCTTCCCTACATTAATTATACATTTTTCTAATGGTCAGGGTTGGCAAGTTTCTTCCACAGTGGAAAAAAACCGCGGAAAAAACCGGCCGGAAGAAATAGGTTTCTTCCAAGTGGAAGAAACTTTTTTTTAAAGAATTTACCATATATTTTCAATTTTGTAAGATATAATAAATATCTTCTCCACTTCTTCTAAAATCTAATATAAATTAATTTCACTGGACCAAAACAAATTTAACCCATTTTCGGCCAAAGGTTCGTATACGAAACATTTCGATAAATATTTTTTTTTAACACTCTGACACATTTTTTTCAAGAATTTTATTTTTCTTCTATTTTTTAAGGCTTTTGAAGACATCCATAAAATATTAGTAATTCAATTGGAGTAAACACTTAAAAAAAATTAAATTAAAAATTAAATTCTCTTAAAAATTTTTCAAAATACGCTGGAGTTTTAATTTGAAAC